>OX421946.2:10000000-11200000 GCA_949128155.2 Xanthia icteritia | reverse complement strand
TGTACATTGCCAGGGGCCACGGTATCCCTTTCGGACTTTCCCGCAACCCCGGCAGGCATTGGTCCTATCGGACCCCTTCACTTGCTGACATCTCTTTGAGGCGCGCGTGGAACACAACGCGCCGTCGACCCGGGCCTGGTCCTTATCGGACGGCGAGCTACCCATTGCTCACCGTCCGCAAGCCCGCGCCTACGGTGGCCGGGAATCGGCCTGTGATTCCCGACGCCCTGGGCGTCTCCTGCGGCGGCTAGGGGCGTGAGGGCGCGAAATTTGCCTCTCCCTCACGCGTTCTGCCTCCTCCTTCGCGAGCATTACTGCTTCGCAGAAGGAGGTGACGGCCTCCCATGCCCTCTCGCTCCGTACCATGGCCTGGACTAGGGCCGGACGCGAGAGATCCCCGCCGCCGATCGCCTCCACGAGGACACGGCGATGCTCTGCCCAAGCCGGACAGACCTCCACCGTATGCTCCACCGTGTCCTCCGGGCGATCCACGCAGTGATGACACCCGGGCGTTTCCTCCCGCCTGATACGAAACAGGAACCTCCCGAAACAACCATGTCCGGTGAGGACCTGCGTCAGGCGGAAGGTGAGGACGCCGTGGCGCCTCTCTAGCCACTCCTCAAAGAGGGGACTTATCGCCGCAATAGTGGCGTGCCCAGCACTGGGTTGCGACAATCGCACTCTCCATGACGCCATGAGATCCCGCCGGAGCTCTGTCCGCTGTGCCGCGATTTCTCGCGGCAGCGGAGTTACGCCCCGGCGTTTCGCCTCCTCGCGCCACTCCCAAATGTGCGCGAGTTGTTGTCACTTGACGTTTGTCTTTCTGATAGTGTCAGATAGATGATGATGCGGCTCGATTTATTTAATTCGTTACTTGAGTAAATTAAATAAAGGCTTGGGTCCATTTTCTCTCGAGGTCGCGATTACCAACACTGCCATTAGTTAACTGTAATTTTTTATTTTATAATTCAATACATATGTAGATAACCAAATACTGTGAAGTACAAATTCACAGAGTTTAAACTAGAGTGAAAATACCATGTTCTGTGAGTTAGTGCAGTCAGTTGATAACGTGTAATTTGTTATCAAAATCGTCATTTATCGTCATTGATTATCAGATAGACTGTGGAAAAAAGGTGAGAAAACGCTCGTTACAATGTCGAACAAAGCCGATCTTAGCCGTATGTCACTGACTTAAACACCAGTGTACCAATATTGAGCGGTTGATGTATTTTGATCCTCCTACGATTCTTTTCTTTAAGCTTTTTTGTGTGCGTTTCAAACGTACGAAGCTGCTGGGCACCTCCTTCTAGTACCTACCTTAGATTCAACTTGTATTGAATTTTCGAATAACATAATCGGGACAATCGAGTGCCTGACCGTTAATGACTGAGTAACATCACTAGAGTCAAGCTCAACGTGAAACAGATTGTATTTTTTTGGATGCTTGTCGCATCCATAAAAATACAATCCGTTTCACGTTGAGTTTGACTCTACTTTACGTGAGAGGAAGCAAACTTAAAAATGGGATTAAACAAAAGGACCTGCTGCAGCTTCAAGGGTACATCTTTTTACTTAATGAAAACAGATGAAGGTAGACAGATCACCCCGAGCTGTAATTAGGTTTTAATTTTCATACAATCGTTAAAAACGCTTAAATCATGCATTTATGACATTGACGACCATAGCTGTTATTGAATCAATTGAGTACCTACATTATAAAAACATTTTCTTTTTATTACGATTTCGTGATTCCGGTTAGACTTTATAAAAAAATCAACCATTTGAAATGATAAATTGGTTACTTTTTTTAATAGACGTCACAATATAGGGGGCTCATAAAAAACTATCTCCATTTTCAAACACTATCAGTCGTTTATGTATTTGCATTCAGCTGTTTTGACAGAAAATAGAGACTGAGAATGAATATTATTGTGTTAAGGAACAAAAGCTCTTGAATAGGAATTATCCAAAAGCTTTCACTTATCAGTGTTATAAATTATTATAGGAATATTCAATTGGTTAAATTTGCATGCGATTACGCTCGTGTGGCTGTGTGTAAGTACTATGTTTAATAACTCTATTATCATCAAAATAAAGTTGAATGTTAAAACATTATAATGATCTAATTTGATATTCATAATTACAAATCATTAGACAGGACTGGTCATGTATAGAAACTGAGCATTTGGTTGTAGCATCAAATACGTACACGTTTATAAGTCAGGCTCACGGGTCGTCGAGGTGGCTTGACCACTGTTTGGATACCAGGGCTGCGGCTCAAACTGTTAATCGGGTGTTTGTTCAATATGATGTAATGTGGTCTGACCACTTTCCGTTAGTTATTCAATGTAATTTGGATGTAATAGAACCGAAAAGATGTGTATCTTCTCAATATTTAAATAACAGGATCATGTGTGGTGAGCGGGACTTGGCGCAAAGTAGATTGTACGATACTAAGTGTCAAAAGCGTCTGAGATTAATAGATTTGCCTATATAGGTCCGCTATTGTTGTGATCATATGTGCACTGATTTATCTAAATCATAGACGTCTAATCTGTATCCTGAGAAAACTGATGAGTGTGTGTGAGAGTACGCTAGTGCTCATGGCTTGTTGTATAATGTGAAAAAGAGTGTCGTGATGGTGTTTGGGGCTGGTGGAAAATGTCCAGAAACGGTACCTCCAGGAATGGTGTACCGTTATCGAGAGTGCACTCATTCAAGTACATTGGGCATGATTTGACCACTAGCCTAAAGGACGATGAGGATATTGAGGGAGAGCGGAGGGCGCTGTCGGTCACAGTGAATATGATTGCCCGCAGGTTTAAGCGTGCTTCTACGGAGGTTAAAACACCACTTTTGAGAGCCTTCCGTGCGTACATTTTACGCATAGATCGTACATTCAGTGCCTTTCGCGTGCAGTACAATAATGCTTTCAGGGTGTTGATGGGGCTGCCTCACTTCTGTAGCGCATCAGGGATGTTTGCAGAATTGCGTGTTGATTGCTTTTATGCATTCATGTGTTAAAAAAGTGCGTCCTTGATGCGCAAGGTACGAGTCAGTTCTAACATCAGCCTGGGATTTATTGCTGTCAGGTTGGACCGCTGTTTTGTAAGTCGTTGCTCCAGTATCTCAGCAGGAATTCTGAATTAATGATATTTTTTTTACGTTCAGGGAATATATACTTTTATAAACATAAACACACACATTAGTATATGTAAATATAAGGCTTTGCATAGTATGCAACTATGTGCCAAAAGCACTGAAGGTCTGTTTTAGAAATATCACACCAAAATCTCTAGATTCTAGTATATTTCATTGTAAAAGATGATTAAGTACCTACACGAAACCTTGTTACAAACACAGAGCAGGGGAAGGTACTAAAATAAAACTATGGCCATATTATAACGAGGACTTTTACTATAGCCTAAAAAATCGTGGGAACACAAAATACATTATTTATACGGAAGACTATATTTAATCTGACATTTTATATGTTGATTATCTGGCGTCGCACTAACATAAAAATATCCACAAAAAATTTCAATAAAAATCATTCCTGTTTTTATTTCCCACATTCCCGTCAAATCCCTATCACATCCATTACTTTCAGTTTTGCTAACTTGTACCTCGGAGTTTTTACCCGGGCGACATGAAAAACGTCTATCGCCTGAATGAATCTCAGTCGTAAAACAAATCCGTGCCATTTTTGGAGTACATTACACGCAAACCCACTTCCTTTGGTATAAACATAGGTACTATGGTTTAAAAGCGTTTATCTCTTTGTATTTATAAGGCTTTATAGACAGAAAATGTACGGAAACCTTTACGAATCCAACAGATTATGTACTGATAATCCATCCAATTTATGATAATTGAAACTTACTTTTAATTATATCGCTTTTACTTTTAAATTACGACTTCGAACAGCTGCCGAAACGAAAATTACCTGCCAATCCTTTTCCTACAAACCATCACGTTTGAGGTTTTTTAACATCACCCCATGATACCAAACCTTCTCGATCCCATTACGCGAATGTCAGGAGCAGAATGACTCGTCAAGAATAAAACTGTCTCGTAATTCGAAGTAGAGTCGTTTTAAAAAATATTTTCTTCGATTATGGTTGTATACATTCATACGTTTAGCTGTTGGTAGTTACGATGTAAATAAACATGAAATTGATTTATGATACCTAATTTCTTCGAAAGATTGTACATGTAATAAAAAGTAACGTTATATTGTTTTCTTTTATTATAGCACTACTGCCTTATTATACATAAAGTGCCCCCAAATTGAGCAGTGACAGTAGGCAATATTCCCATCAGTCAGTAATAAACATTGATGGTTTCTAAATACAGTCTATCATCATCAATCGAGCTCGACATAACAACAATCAACTATATTTACGACAATGTATCTAGGGTAACCACTTACCCAAATTGCTGAAAAAATACACCGTATTTACCTCTAGGTACGTCTTGTTTCATTTTTTATTCGGCATCGTTTGTACCGGGTCCGTGCGTGTGTGGGTTTGTCTCGGTATATTGTACCTCTACATTTTTAGGGTTCCATAGTCAACAAGGAACCCTTACAGTTTCGCCATGTCCGTCCGTGTGTCTGTCCGCGGCTTACCTCAGAGACTCTTCGTACTAGAAAGCTGTAATTTGGCATGGGTATACTATACATATTATTCACGCCGCGAAAGATGTACAATAAAAAATAAAATTGGGTAGGGTACCTCCCCTACACGTAAAGTGGGGATGTATTTCTTTATTCTCGTCCAACCCATGGTGTCGGGTGTGGTTGGATTAAATAAAAATAAATAAATAAAATCATTTTAATTCGGACAACTACGAGATCCATAAATTGTTAGTAACAGGTTTGCACTTAAAACACTATTGTTAGTAACATAAACTAAAGACGAATTAATGAGAAGACCACCCATCAACTAGACAACGTGAAACGGAAACTAGGGTATAAGTCTTCTCACAAATTGCCTTATTATGGCCGAGGAGGTATCTGCCGCCACAGCCATCAGGATGCTATTGTGACTGCCCCTTATTCTCCTCAGAAGTGAGGCCGTTTTTTTGCGGATGATGGCATGAAATCCATCAGTGTGGTTTACCGCGAACATTTCCGAGGCACTGCACCAACGAGGCAGTCGCAATAACATCCTAAAAACATTGTTATATTGGATGCGTAGAACATCCAGCGACCTTTTCGAGTAGTTGACCCAAAGATTTCCGGTGTAAAAGCTCTGACAATAAGCTTTAAAAAGCGTAACCTTTACTTGGTCAGTACACCGAGCAAATCTTCGTGCCAACATATTACCCCTGATCGCCAGAGCCCTACGCTCCCTCTCAATGTCACAATGGTCACTGAGGTCGTCTGTAAGAAAATGCCCAAGATATTTAAACTTAGTCACTCTGCGTATTGGCGTGCCGTTTATAGCAAGTTCGAGTGTATTCTCCCGGCACTTACCGGCGACCCCAAAGACCATGTATTCACATTTTTTTGCATTGTATATCAGACCATGTGCAGCAGCGTAGGTCTCACACACATTTAACAGCTCCCGGATCGCTCCCAGCGACGGGCCCAGCAGCACCATGTCATCCGCATAACTGATGTTGTTGCAACTGACACCATTTATTTGTGTTATGTTGAGCTCGGCAATGAGGTCATTAACATATAGATTGAAGAGCTGAGGAGACGACAAGCCACCCTGCCTCACTCCGCACTCCAATCCATATGATTCCGAGAGCGCATTAGACCATTTAACACGGTTTGTCTGGCTACGATACCAGAACTGTAATACACTGAGCAGTTCCACCGGTATACCCCTACTCCTCAATTTACTCCAAAGCACGTCATACGAAACAAGATCGAAAGCCTTGGAGAGATCAAGGAAGCAGGCGTACACCGGCGTCTTACGGTCAGTGTAGTATTTGACAGCATACTTGACACTTAGGATAGCACTTTCAGTTGACAGTTCCGGACAAAACCCAAACTGTGCATCGTGTAACTCAATATACTTTGCCAAATAAGAGTCAAGCATACTATCCAACACCTTAGCCATAACAGTTGCAAGCGAGATCGGGCGATAATTACTCACGTCCGAGATGTCCCCTGTCCTATTCTTCACGACTGGTACTACAATGGTCTTGATTAGGTCTGCCGGTAAATAAGAATGACTGAGACACATCGTATAGAACAAGGACAGGACCCTCGGCATATGCATGCCTGCATATTTTAAATGTTCTATGCTAAGCCCATCATGCCCGGGGGATTTGCCTCTACTCATACTATTTATCACCAAGCTTACTTGCTTCATAGTGAATCGTAGTAGCAGCTCCTCCCCCCGGGCATGAGACACAAGGTCAATTTCTGATGCTGAGTGTCCAAGTGGAGACCTTACTTTGAAATAGTCTCTAAATAAATTAGCAATGTCCCCATGCTCAGTAACCCCTCCCACATCCGCCGCGAGACCAGGCTTAGCCTCCAACTTACCAGTAGACTTCCAAAATGCACAGAAATTATTAGTAGCTCGTTGTTCTGCTAATACGTCCATTTTTATTTGATCTTGCCTATTTTGACAGTACTTTAGCCGGCTTTTAAAAATTTTACTCGTCTCGTACATTTGATCGTAAACTGTCCCAGAGGTTGGTCGATCAGCCAAAACCCAGGCTTGGAATCTAAGCCTGGCCTCTCGGTGCGCGTCTCGAACATGTTTGTTCCACCCACACACCGGACTACCCCGCTTAGGTCTCTTGTGTGCTCCCTTAGATTCCCTCGCTGCTTCACAAAGGACGTCTACAATATTTTTGTACAGCTTATCAAGGACAAGTTTGTGATCATCCAAGTTGCATGAACCATGACTGCACACCGCAAACTAAGTTTATGGATTAGTCGTTAAAAAATATTAAGGCCGCCCCCGCTGCAGGTAAATGGTTGTTTTTGGATACGTGAAAAAATTCACGGCTGTAGTATATACATATAACGAAGTTAAAAGGAAAACTATCACATCTAAGTAGGTTTTACAAGCTAACGAATAATAGAGTCGACCAACTTACATTTGCAGTTGGAATGTATGGCAGAACATGTTTTTAACTACAATGTTAAGTATGTTCTTGGGATGAATTCATCATAACTATGGAACCCTTCGTTGGGCGTGGTCCGATACGCATTTGGCCAGTTTTTTATGTATGTGTGTGGTACGGAGGTATGCATGACATTGTCCCTCGAGACAGCGGCTGTCCGTGATTTGATGTTGTCGCTTATTATAGATTCGGCGCGTTCTGGGTCATTAAACGGACACTGACTCCTCTTTACTCAAAATTATATGACTCTGAAGTTCTTAGTTTGATTAATGAAATTAAAGCTAACGAATTACAGTCTTGTTTGGGAGGGTAAGGCCCATCAGGAGTTTCATTGTCTTTTAGATTAGTGCGGTTTGCATAAACAGTTTAAGTAAACTCGTGTTTGGCATACTTACGCGTGTTCGTACATCTATTTTGCTAAGATTTGGGATAATATTTTTTTCGTACAAAAATTCAATTACCAAATAGAAGGACTGAGAATGTGATTACACCACAATCCTTCAAACCTGACAAGATTGATAAGTAACTCACTTCACAACATTCTCGCTTCATAAATTTTCTCCGTAATCCGTTTACTAATAAAAGAAGTCTCAGCAAAATAATTGGCCAATGACAAAATAATATAACACGACAGGCGAGAAAATCTGTTGCTGGCAATAGTCGGGCCTGCCAGTACTGCCAGTAGTTGTTAACTGGAACATTTCTTGTCGCTGGTTTCCTCTGTCTGACAAGCATCAGAGTAGTTTGTTAAACAAGAGGGGATAGAGACTAGAGAGGTGTTCTGTGTTCATTAGTTGTTCGGACATTGTATGCGGATCGAACTAATGGAGAGACTTGCTTGATTTCGACCGTGTTTGTTTGCGTTGCTTTTATTGTTTACACTTTGTCTGAGCGTTTTTGTTTGTATTATTTTGTCTAGATTGGTGTCTTTGACTTGTCACTTTTGGGTAAGTTGGTTTTGTATTTTTTTTTTGTGTCTATTACGTTTTTCACTGAATCATCGATATACTCGTATATAGTGGAATACATCTTTATTTCCCACACCAAACAAGTTTTTGAGATCGAATCTTCATCGTTTTTTTTAACCACGCATTGTGTGAAATTGATGATAAACCTTGTTTAGTTCTAGTATTTAAAACTATCAACAAAGTAAATTGATTATAGTCTGGTACTGAAAAAGTTCTCATTTTGCAAAAACGAAGGTAAACATAGCTGCTTTTATAACATATTTTTTGCTTCGATCTTCATAATGAATGCATGAGTCAACATTGACTTATGAAGGTACCGACATCGATTGCATCGATTCCTTTTGACTTATGCAATAGTCCCCTATGAAATAAATATTCAGAAAATAACATGAAAAACAATCTGCTATAGAGAAGATCTATATATAATACTAAAAGGTTGCCATGATTTATAACATTCCCATTTCTAGACAGTCAATAACAGATTTCAGTTAGTAAATAATAAGCTCCCTGAGTAGGGATACTCGGAAAATGGTAACCAATTTAGCAATGAAAAAGAAATTGTCTCTGCCTAAGCGTGGGTAGACCTACATTCTAAGAAGTATCCAAAGTATTTATGAATAACATATAAAATTATTCGGTGCAGGGGCATCATACTTTCATGACAAAAAGAAAATATTTTTTTTTTAATTTAAATTAGGCTAAGAATTAACAATAAATTATAGAACAAAGAACTAGAATTACCTTTACGAACGGCAAAATTACATAAAGCAGTCCTCCAAAATGAAGCCTTTCACGGAAGTGTTTTAGTTTATAAGAAGTAGCGCAACAGACACACATAGCATGAAACCATGATTCCTTGAATAGGTAGGCAAATGTATTCATTAGAGTAGGTAGGTACACGTACATTCCGCCAGGCCCCATGTAATCGGTGGCAAGCCTATTGCCAGTAATCGGCACAGTCCCAAATTCAAGCTATGGAAAGCTACTGAGAATTTAAATTCTACGTTATCGAATTTTATGGTAAGACTATGGATTTTATGGATTAATTACTTGCAAAAAAACGGTACGGATACCTACTTACTAACAAGCTTAATTCCATAAAGAAGTCGAATAACTCTGAGCACATTTTAATACATAAAATATCTTCGTAGAAAGAAAGAAAAAATATAATGTTAGTATCGTATAAAAGAGAAATACCGAAACCTTTACTGAGTACTGAAACAGTACAACCGGGAACAAAATATATTATTTATATTTAAAAATATTTTTTGAGCATTGAAAAAGTATACGGCAATCGCTGTCCTGAAACTACGACATCTGTAGATATTTTAATAAAACAACATCGCTCCTTGTTACCCAATTAAAATTATAACAGGCATCAAAACTCTGTTCTCGATTGTACATTGCCATGTTAGGAACAGTGTACACAGCAATGCACTTTACGTTCTATCGCTACTTTTATACATATAAATAACAGCGCGGCTTTTTTGTTTTCAATAGAATCGTAAATATTGTTAAGATTTTATTTTTATCCCCCGACGCAAAATATGTTGCCTTGTTATATGTTTGACCGCTATGTGTGTGTGTGTCTGTCTGTGGTACCGTAGCTCTTAAACGGGAGAACCGATTTGAAAGCAGGTTTTCTAGTTATAGTTCATAGATATGTTTTATCAAAATCGGTTCAGCCATTTGAAGATTATCAGCTCTTTTCTAGTTGATGAATGGATGTGAGCGTCTTCCACAGGTCTGATCGATTTGAAATTTGGTATTCTGTTACTTCAATGATATTAGAAGAATAAAGTAACCTTGAACTGATGCTGCATCTGGAATTTACAGGATACCCAACTCCCTTACCAACTTACAGCACAGGTATCGTGTTTGGGCTCATTGGAATGGTGTCAATGAATAGGTTATTGATAGATGACGAACAGGTGATGGAACAGGAAAGAGAAATGAGGAAATGTATGTTTCGGGGGCTTTTTTAATTTTAATATATTTTCTAATATATTTAAAAAAAAAAAAAAAAAAACTAGTGTTAGTAATAAAAATAAGAAATCGCTTAACTGGTGTGGATCCTCATCCAGTGGCGCAGCAAAGGGGAATCCCACCGATCTCTGAACACGCTCAGGAGACTATTAGTGGCGGTACGCAGCCGGCCGGCCATGGATGCGGTCCTTTTCTAATTATGGCGTAAAAGTCATCAGTATGCGCCTCCGCAAACATACCAGACGCACTACAACGCCACGACCGCCCCAACAGTATCCTGAACGCGTTATTGTATTGGACACGCAGATCGCTGTATGTCCTCTGCGTAAAACTGGTCCAAAGACTGCACGTGTAAAAGGACTGGCAGAAAGCTTTAAAAAGCGTTACCTTTACGTGATTTGTACAACGTGCAAATCTTCGAACCAGCATGTTACATCGAACAGCCAGCGATCTGCGCTTCCTCTCTACGTCTATATTGTCCCTAAGATCCTCAGTGACCCAGTGACCCAAGTACTTAAACTTAGTCACCCATGATAAAGGAGCACCACATAGCGTGACACTCGGGACATCTGAATAATTTATGTCACGCGCTTTAAACATCATCAGTTCGCTCTTCGTGACATTGTACTTGAGCCCATGGGACACTGCATAGGACTCACATATCGCAACTAGCGTCCTCAGAGCGCCGATCGACGGGCTCAGCAGCACCATATCATCGGCATAGCTGATATTATTCATACAAACTCCATCAATATGACATCCAACTCTGGTGCTGCTGAGCTCACCGATCAGCCGGTTTATGTATAAGTTGAAGAGGCGGGGTGAACTTAACCCCCCCTGTCTCACCCCACACTCCAGCTCATACACATCCGATTGTGTCTCAGCCCACCTAACACTATTCTTCTGGTTATAATACCAGTAGTACTATTCTGTAACCATCTCACCGTGAAAACTTAGGTGAAGTGAGCTCGGAGTGAGCTGTCAGTACCTAGCAGCAGGTGGAATGACAGCTCACTCCGAGCTCACTTCACCTAAGTTTTCACGGTGAGATGGTTACAGAATAGCACTGCAGTAGCGAAACAACGATGTAATTTCGTCTGGTAGTGTTGTCTCACAATTGTAAGACAACAATGAAAATGGTAATTTTATAAATTGTAATGAATATACAGGCTAGTTTTCTGATCTAGTGTTCGCAAGCGCTACTGCTGAGCATAAGGTCCTGGGTTCAATTCCCAGGTCGGGGAAGTGATATTGACTTTTTCATTTGGAATTCCTCAGTAGCAGCCCGGAGTCTGGATTTGTGCCCGGTTGGTGGCAATAGGCTCGCCTCCTATTACAAGGGACAAGAACATAATAAATATGGGTGCACTATAGATTCGCACCTGCCTAACCCTTACAGGAGGGCAATACAGGCGTGGTATTATGTGGATAATTAATAAATGGCTTTCATAGGGAAAAAGGATCAGTAATTAGTATGTCGAGTTAAAACCTGTAATACCTACCGAGTAGAATTATCTCAATTAAATGTGTATTTTTGTAAGTTATATTTTGTATCACTATCTTAAAAAGTGCGCACAGCGTCGCTTCGCGTCACGTCTCGGTGTGAACGGACACTTAGGCATTTAATTCTAAATTATAAAGAAGCATATAAACAAAACATTATCGCTGTTAGAATTAGTTTGTGGTACACCGCCTTAGGCGTCACGGTTTGGTCGGAATTCCGCTTAGAAACCGCAAGCAAGGCGTGTGATATAGGTAGGTACCTACGTAGCTACAGGTATATATTGCCAGGTGCTAAGATGTTACATATACTGTGTATGACAATGTTGGGTAATTACAAATATATATGGATTGACAAGCTACATGATTAGTACGATTGTGCAAACAATTGTGAGGAATTAACCTAATTAATGTTATTGTCTTAGGTAGATTGTTACCTAAGACTTACCCGAAGAGCAAGTTGTAATTAAAGATGACGTATTGTTATTAAAAATATGTCTATTTTAAAAGTTATGGTAATATATTTCTGAAAAGAAAACCTCTTTAAAAAAAAATACCTAGGTAAGGTTTAGCACATTGATCTTGGTGCTTAAACTTTGAATATGCTATTGTGTAATAAACGGCCGATGTGAGTTACTGACTTTGAGACTTAGGGCCTAGACTGAAGTTGTTTAATCTAAAAATAATTTAGGTTAGACGGACAACGAACAAACGGACAACTACCTATACAAAATATTGATAGTAATGGGGATTTACGTATAATTATTCCAAATTGCACACGAACCTAGCACCTAATAATTTTGTAAATCAGAAAGCTGTTTGAAGTACACATCTCTTCATTAATTCAAATAAATAAATAGGCTAGGTCTATAATATTATAATAGAAGCTGTTTGTGGTAAAATTTTGACGACAAAATAGATAGTTACAGAAGGCCAGCTCGATAGAAAGAGCGAAAATAGGCGCTTTGTGTGTGTCCAAACGTAAAGCAGCAATCATGCGCGCCTGCTGCGCTGCGATTGGACGACTGCCACGCGCGAACGCTTCTGTTAAACGATTCTGATTTGACAATTTGAAGTTGAAAATTTGTAAAACTCCACTTAAGCATAACTTAAACTGAAAAATTATATGGAACTTAAAAAAATATTAACACCATACTATATAAAACTGCATTCTTACAAATAAGTAAATCCTGATTCTGATTCTGAAAGCACGCGAAATTCAAAATGTCTTTGCATAAATCGTAATCAGTTTTGAATTTCTCGGGCCCCATTGAAGTAGTGACCTTATGTAATGCAAAAGTAGAATTTGAAAAGTTCTTAACTTACTACCTTACCGTACCGTACCTTCGGCGAACTCAAACTATGTCAAACGAATGCCAGTTGCGAACGCGTTTGCACCCGCTGTACGTACACGCGTGGCTATAAAATCTGCCTAGCTTTTTCCCAAATGTGTTGGGCCTGGCCTCCAGTCTAACCAAATGCAGCTGAAAACCAATATTTTACATGGAGCGACTGCCTATCTGACCTCCACCCAGTTACTGGGCAACATGATACCCCTTGGTAAGGCGGGTTGTATGTAACTACTGTTAAAGATCGAAGAATGACAGCTGGGACCAACGGCTTAACGTACTTGACCACTCCGCGGTACAGAGTGGTCTCAATAATGTAATGGTTGGTCAGCCATCCGTGCATGTATTTTCGCTTGTTGTGCAGAGCCGACCTTCTGTACCTATATTTTTTGTAATGTGGTATTTCGTTAATTAATGAACGACCACATTTCAATAATTTTGATGTTGCTCTAATTATTATTGAGAACGTTGATAGTATTGTGAAGTTTAGTGGTTTCAATGTGTACCTAAATGAGGAATTTTACTTTATTTAGTCAAATACATTTTATGTTCTTGTAAATTGTTTGAAAAACATGTATTTTATCAATCTATCTGGAACATTATGTTTAATGTGAACAATAAAACAATTTACCTACTTGTTATTTACAGTATATAGGTAGTTACGGTAAGATTGTAAAGTGTGCTAATAAGTACCTAAAAGATAACCTTCGTATTCATATCTCCTTTGAAAGCCAGAATTATTATTAACAACCAACACCTGAGGAGGCTCTCGTTAGGCAGCTGGATCAAGGGCTTGATCCAGAAAGCGGTACTTCTGGACACGGCGCGTATCGTTAGGAGATTCCTCTCTCAAGAGCCCTGACCACCGGTAGCTTGGACCCTGTTCCCGATACCGGTGGGCTACTATTTTTTTATATTTTTAAATGTTTTTGTTTTTCTTCGTTTTTATAAAAATATTTAAAAATGTAAATTATATGTAAATATATGAAATAAAGGAAATAATAATATATATAATATCATAGAGTGCGTATTAATAATATCAAAGAGTGCGTAGTTTTCCTTATGTAGGAAATATTGGGGGTGGGTACCGTACCATGTCATTATTATAGTTAACCTGTATTAAAGAGACTCGTACACATTGTTGTTGTGATCTTGTTCTCGTAGCTGTAATAATCTGTAGTCGTCATTTATTTTCGTTGCTTATATAAATATTCCTATACAAATAGTATGTATGTATTTATTACTCTGTTACATAGCATATATATGTATCTATTATATTATGTTGTATCTATATACTTATTATTCTGCACCAATGACAACCCCATTTTTATGTCAAGGTTGCCTGGCAGAGATCGCAGAAAGCGAGAAGGCCGCCCATTGTATGTTTTGTAGTGTTAAATTAATTTTTTGCTATGTATTTTCTGGTGTACAATAATAGTTATTTATGCTACGAGTGCGGAAATCATCTTACGTACGTGTATCATACAACTTTATGGTACACAACACAACAGTACACAACAGTATATAACTCTATAGTATGCATTGTGCGAGGAAATAAAAAAAACGAGCAAGCCTTACAGTCGCATACATGATGTGTAACATCTAATATATTGGCTGACTTTGACTTAGATTTTTTGACTTTGACTTTGACTGACTTTAACTTTCACTTTGACCATCGTCATCGCCATCGCCATCGTCAACATCAGCATCATCTAATTTGTAATACTTTTCTCAAATAATAAAAACTCTTTGCAACGGGTTGACGACGGTGTTAAAAAATTAAAAAAAAAACAGAAAAGTAAAAAGCCCTAGTGAAAAAAAGTGTCACTTTCTGCACAAATCGGCTGTTTGGAAAACGCTCTTTCCGGGCAAATGCATTGTAAAGTATATATAAATAAAATTAATAAACATAATGACACAGCCAGATTTTTTTCAAATCAAATCAAATCATTTATTCGCATAGAATGTAGGTATTGTCATAATAAAGTTGTTATAAAAAATATAGTGAGCCGGATACATTCTGCCCGAGTTTTGGCATGCAAAATTTAACAAATAATGTCACCATCAAATAAGCTCTTAAGAGCAAGATTATTATTAAATAGTTAATAAATTATTTTAATAAGTCCAGAACATGCACAAAAGTGTATCAATAATAAAATGATGATATAATGTCAGTAATAATATAATGTCAATAATATTAAACTGTTGAGATGTCACACATTAATCACCCGATTAAAAAAAATATATATATAATTATATCTGCACACCTAAGTTCATTATATGGGCTACAAACTAATCTCTCGAATTGATAGATCAACAGCGAAAACATTTTTTTTTTTTTTAATAAAATTTTTCATACATAAACTCTCGCCTTATTTTTATGGGGATAGGCAGTAACTACGGTACGCCACCTGTTACGTGCATACATCTGGTCATACACGCATGCTCGTTTTTCAAGAACATCACCAATATGGTCACTATACGTCCTTCCTTGGCATCCCCTCCCGGTGTTTCCACTCACATCTGCATTGTATATACCTCAAAATTAATATCTGTCTACTATTCGTTATCGGTTATAAGTACAAAAACCCTGGCCAATAGCAAAACGGCTAGCACTGTCGGTTATTATTCCATTCCATGCCGGGAAAGATCCATCTGAAAAGTTAATTGCTCAGCTCGCAATACCTGTCTGCGGCTTTTCAGGGTTACCACTTCAACCATCTGTGTATTGTTTATCAGTTTCCTGTTTCTGATTGTGTTTATCTAATACAAATTGATTTCTTTTGATAATAAGTTGCTTCATAAGATAACATCACGCCAGTAATCCCCGAAAGGTTAGGCAGGGGTATACCTATAGTACACCCACATTTCGCCAGTTATGTTTAAGTACCTAACATATTATAGGAGGCGAGCAGGCTGCTACTGAGGAATTCCAGATGGGAAGACCCAATAACACTTTGTCCAATCCATGAATCGAACCCAGGACCTCATGATGAGCAGTAGCGCTTGCAAGCACTAGCTAGACCAACGCGGCGGTCAAGTCAATAAGTTAGGGCCTGTTCACACGTGGCACAACCATACTACAACGCAGCGAAAAAAGGTGGGCAAGTAGTGGTTACGTGTGAATAGTGTCGCTGCAACTTCTTGCAGATGCGTTGTCGCTATCAATTTCGATGTGGTTAAGTTGTAGTTGCGTTGTGGCTAGTTTTTGGTTTTTGCAGGCAGACTGATCGTTGTTTGCGATGTGGCCGGCCGCTAGTGCGCGGTCTCACTGGTGGTTGCGTTGTGGCTGCGACTTGGCCTTGATGGTTGATTTTGACGGTCAAATGTGGTCCAGTTGAATAAACAATTTTCATACAAATTAGCGCCTGTTCACGTACTGTCGTTGTGGTGTGATTATGGTATGTGTGATCGAGCTCAACGTTACTTGCGGGTAAAATCAATAATGACATATTGGTGACGTAGGAAAATATATCTTTGTTATCGCTGCAGGTATTGTAGACCTCGTAATTGCTTTATCCTCTTGACGTTGAATATCACTTGCACGTCATAAAACGACAAGGTCTATTGTATATGACAATGTGACAGTTACATAGTTTCAACTTTAGTGAAGTTACAATTTAATGGGAATTGTTGTCAAAATAGGTAAAGCGATGCACGAAGCGATGACATTCCTACCAACTAAAGTTGAGCTGTGACACAACATACCTCGTCTCTAGTTCTATCGCATCTGCTTTCATACGGTTCTTGAGGCACAGAGTGAGGCAGATATCGACTAAGTGCCAAAAAGAGCAAACGTAACTCAATAAATTATTAAGTGGCAAGGCGGAAATATTACCCACAACTTATCTCAAAATATTATATATATAAAAAACATAAAATCACGCTTGTAATCCCCGAAAGATTAGGCAGAGGTGCACCAATGGTACACACATATTTCGCCGCATTTATGGAAAAAAACAGTGACAGTTTGCCCAACCTGCGATTCGAACCCAGGACCTCATGTTCAGCAGTAGCGCTTGCGACTACTAGACTAACGAGAAAGTCTAAATAATATTTACGTCATTGACTGACGGTTACCAGAGGTACCTATCATTTTTATAAATATATTTAAAAAAAATGTTTATTTATCTTCAAAAATTACATTCTTATACCTATAGAAATAGAAACAAAGGGGTTTACCATAATTGGCACTTCTTTTTCTTTTCGTGTGGTTAGTGACTATCCTGGTGTCAGAGTTTTAAAGCCGCCCATGGGCCTCTGACTTGGCTTCAGGCTTCACATGCCGACGAGAAATATCTCTCAGGCATGCCGGTTTCCTCACGATGTTTTCCTTCATCGTTTTTGAAACAAGTGATAATTATACAATACGCACATGAACCGGAAAAGTCAGAGGTGCGTGCCTTGGGTTCGAACTCGACACCTATGACTTGGCAGTCTGACGGTCACACCACTAGGCTACAAACTAGGCTAGGCTATGGCACTGATACAAACACGGATATTGCTATTGATTTGTTTGATGTTGTCTTAATTAATTACGGACTACATTACCTATTAGTAGGTGTTAAACAGATATCCTAATACCTTGATTACCTAAATGTATTAATAGATGAAGTACAGAACACTGTAAGGACATTACTGATACCTACATACAAGCAGTACAACTATTTTCTTAATGTCCCTCAGCAAACTTCGTGTTTCGTCAGTTATCAGTTGCCCTTTGCACTTGGTGCTGACCCGATGCTCTCAATCGACTTGGAAGTATACAGGCTGGCAGGGATATGGACGCGAAAACTGTTATCATTGATTCAGTACATGAATCTGAACCCCACTTTTTTTTTTGTGTGAAATTATCAAATAGCTTCACCCGCTCTGGGCGGAGCAGGAGGGCGTGTCAGACTCTTACTGACTAAGACCAACCCATGTTTCTTCATTTATCTGTATGTTGCCAGAACTACGGTATCCCTTTCGGACTTTCCCGCGACCCCGGCAGGCATCGGCCCTAGCGGACCCCGTCAGTTGTGCTGACATCTCTTTGAGGCGCGCGTGGAACACAACGCGCTGTCGACCCGGGCCTGGTCCTTATCGGATGGCGAGCTACCCATTGCCCACCGTCCACAGGCCCACACTTACGGTGGCCGGGAATCGGCCTGGGATTTCCGACGCCCAGGGCGTCTCCTGCAGCGGCTCGGTGCGTAAGGGCCTGGTTTGCCTCTGTTGCGAGCGTTACTGCTTCGGAGAAGGAGTTGACGGCTTCCCATGCCCTCTCGCTCCGTACAATGGCCTGGACCAGGGCCGGACGCGAGAGATCACCGCCGTCGATCGTCTCACAAGAACACGGCGGTGCCCCGCCCAAGCAAGGCAGACCTCCACCGTATGCTCCACCGTTTCCTCCAGGCGATCCACACAATGGTGACACTCGATTTATCCGGAACAAGATTCTCCCGAAACAACCGTGTCTAGTGAGGATCTGCGTCAGGCGGAAGGTGAGGACGCTGTGGTGCCTTTCTAGCCACTCCTCAAAGAGGGGACTTATCGCCGTAATTGTGGCCAGCGCCCAGCACTGGGTTGCGACAATCGCAATCTCCATGACGCCATGAGATCCCGCCGGAGCTCTTTCCGCTGTGCCGTGATTTCTCGCGTCAGCGGAGTTACGCTCTGGCGTTTGGCCTCCTCGCGCTACTCGCAAATGTGCGCGAGGACTTTTGCCTCTAGATCCCATGGCGGCAATCTGCCTCACCGGTGATCGTGCGGTGTCCCCGGACTAGCCAAACGGCCATGACCCTTTGGGACGCGTAAAAGGCCATGGACCCGCATGACCCCCGCGTAGAGTCTCCGGTAGGAGGCGTTTGATCCCTAGATTGGGCAAGAGCCGCTTCAAGGCAGCCCCGGCCCACTCCAGTCTGGGAGCCAAACGTCGGAAATGCTCCACGAAGTTCCGCCAGCTGTCGAGGATGAGTCGCAAATAGTTCCGGACCGATCCCTGTGGGACACCATACGACATCTCTCGTCGGTTCCATTCTCCCTGGTGACCGGGGTAGATGACGGCCCTGTCCGTCAAATAGGCTTCGACCACACGACAGAGGTAGGTTGGCATCCAGTGATACCGGAGTGCCTGCCTTTTGCAACTCCAGGGCAGGAGACTTTTTTTTTGACTGCGTAGGTTTTGCAGTTTTCGATGAAACAGCAGATTCTTTTTGTATTTTTGGTTCAAAATCATATACTGACTCCATGGTAAAAGGTTTCGCGTCAATGTCCCTGCCACCCTGTAAAGAGTTGTTAATACTCTTTTAAAGTAATGCAATTTATTTTAAAAATGGGAGGAAAGCTGTTTGTGTTCGGAAATGCGATGACTCCCGAGGGACATTAAGAAAATATGTAGTTATATAATACATACACATAAGATTACGCATTCTTCCCATAGTAGGCAGAAACTACAGAACGCCATCTGCTACAATCCTTACATACTCCTTTTGCTTCGTTTATGATCATACACCTGGTTATACACGCACGCCGGTTGCTAGTACTACGCACCTGACCCTTCCTCAGCCTATCAGTTAAGTATTTGTATATTTTTAGGGACCGGAGGTTTTTTTAATGTGTGAATGATGCACTTTCTCGAAAGAATCATGGGAAGGAAAACCATAAGATCTGTGTTTAATACTTCTACTGTATAAACATGTACACTCATGCTTATGGAATGACTGCCAAACTCATAAAAAAACACAATTTTTGTGACCCGCTGACATGTCAAACTCGTTTTGCCATCTTTGACATACCCAACTGTATTTATGATGAATAAGCGAGTGCATCGATGTTGATATTCCTTATTTTTCGTAGACTTTTAAATATTATACTGCATTGATACTCCCCAAAGAACTGTTTGATGTACTTGTGTTGTTTATCTTTTGTGTATTGGTAAAGAGGTGCATCTAGGCAAATACTCGTTGATTTTCAACAAAATATAACAGTACAATTTTATAATCCGGATGTTAAACATATGTCCCTTGCCGTTATAAAATAAGCTCTTGGAAATAAATAGATATCAACATCAAAATGCATATTATATTTACTATTCGATTCTAACTACCTTTTCTGTTACTACTAATTATTTGACTATGAAAATTCTGTCGTTTTTAAATATAATCGATAAAAAAACATTAAGATGACAGCCCTACCAGTCTAAACGCGGAACAATTCAACGCATGAAAATGTCGATATTGAGAATTTTTTGCTTTCAATACTTCATTTTGAGAGAGAACTGAATTGTTAAGATTGATATACAGAGGGAAACAATCAACAAAACACATAAACCTCATGTGAATGGAGTATATGAAGCTTTAAAGCCTTGTTCATAAGGTCTATACTCGTATATAATGCTACAATTACTACAGATAAGGTTAACAAGAAATTAAACACACAGTTCTGAAAGTATTTCATTTGAGTTGAAATAAATAATTTTGTATGTTTCAAAGGTCCATTGCATAAGAGTACCAAATCGGCCCATAATGTCCCCATATTGCTGGGATACCTCTCAGGAGAAGTTCCACTGACGGTTCTTCATTTAATAACAAAAAAATTAGAGTACACATTACGAGTACTTTAATTCATGAAATAACAATTCTTGTCCTCATTTGTACATACTTGATTATTATCAGAAACTTCCGCATAAAACAGCAGGAAATAATGTTACTGCCGACAACTGTACATAATAAATTACAGTTAAGAACTGAGTAAAAATAAGAGTGATTGAGTAGGTAATTAAGAAATACTTAGCAATTTCACAATCCTCATTGTTGGAGAATCAACACAAATGTGGATAATATTTTAAATTAATTCGCGCTCATTTCTCTACGGGATAATGTTTTGTACTTAAATTTTCTGATAAAAGATTGTACCTACTATTGCAAGCTATGGTAATTAGCTAGGAACAAAAACTTGTAGTGTTAATTAAATATGTTGAGAATATAAAGCGGAATAAAATGGTAACCTGGGATAAAGTTTTACGAAGAATATTTTATGTTAGGAACATTTAAGAACTTTTAAGTGGTTACGTGTTCATGTTTATTTGGTGCAATTTTAATAACATAATTGTTATGGAGTTTGAGGATATATTAACCGTATCATAAGAGTACTTACAGCTATAGGTTCCCGGGCGTTAATATGATACACAGAGCTTTAAAACAAGACTGTCGCACCGACAGTTTAAAGCCTGAGTTTTTATGAAACTGATGATTCATAAAGGCGCGGCGGCGTGGCAGCGCGACGCGACTCAAGTAAAACAATTTCTGCGAAAACTTCATGAAAATTGTTCTTCTAGAGTCGCGATGCTCTGAGGCGTCGCGCCTGTCTGAGACAGCCTTACATATCTTATGACAGGTTTTGCACCTTTACCTACTGTTAAAAATCATAATATTATGATTTTTTTTTTACTATTAAAATTTACGATTACTTGGCCACGAAAATAATTGGGAGTAAAACTCTTTTTGTTACCTACGCCTTAATGTGTGTAAGTTGACAATGATTCAGTCTTTGTTCGCATAAACAATCATCCATGATAAGCATTAGGTGCATGTGATGTGTGTGTGGTGTGTTATTAATCTGTGTATTTTGCTATTAATTAGTAGCTTCCATTAATTGTGCTACCCAGTCTACGTTTGGTTTAAAATCAAGCCTGAATTGTAACAATAATTCTCTAATAAAAAATACAGCGTTGTGTGTAAATATAATTATTTGGATAAGGTTTTTGATGTAATTGACCGAGCAAGCGAAGCGAACTTTAGTGGTAGGTATATTAATTGCTGCAAAAGAAGTTGTGCTCGCAAAGTCTACTGTTCGCGGTACTACTAGTTTTAGAGGTCTGTCTGTTCACTAACACTGGTTAAAAACACTTAAATATTTAATCGGCGAGTCGGTGCTATTTAAATCTCAAATTATTTACAAAAAGAAGAAAAATGAATGTGCGTTATTGTCATTGCTCTGCACACTTGGCGTACTACGTGTAGAGCCACAGCGTAGCTTACTCTGTGCTACGATAATATGGTCTTTACACTTCGCCTTTGAAATGCTGTAAAGGTTTGTTTTATTTCCAGGCTTGCAAACTCTTGGTACAACTCTCTATCTCCGTAGTACAATCGCCACCATTAAAGAAAGAAAAAGAAAAGAAAGAAAATAAATTTATTTGACTCAGATCAAGGCACACAATATTCACACAAAAACAAAAAAAACAAAAAACAGAGAAAGCTTAAAACAGTACAGTACATTAATTAGTAACTCCAATTTCTAAGCCATTTTAACGCGTTAGCGGCACATATAGAAAGCATCTATCTGTACTCGGATTGTATACGAGCAAGCCAGTGGCACTAAACAGAGCGAAATGACATAAACTGCATTGCGGCTTGCGAGTGCATATTTGTGGGGAGAAAGCACCGACACGGCCATTAGTGCACGCGTCATTCGCTGCCAGTGTTTGTACTCTCATTGAATTACCGTTTACATTCCATTTACCGAAATGTAGGTAAGAGTTGGTATTGTAATGTCGCGTATGGTGTGTGCTAAGTCTTGAAACAGCATTAAGAATACGTAGCTGTATTTTAGTTAAAAGTAGGGCAACATTGTATTTGTTAACTAAACAATAAACATCATTTTATGAAATTGAGGTAGAAAATTTAAATAGAGTGCATCTAGTGGAGGAAAATGTGAACGTAAAGCATGTAGGTTTTAGTTTCATCTAGTAACTCTATTTTTACTGCAACATCGTCCTTAAAGGGTACAAAAAGAGAAAAATCCTTAACATAAATTTTATTTTATTTCTGTAGATTTGTTGTTAAAAACACTTTTTGGCGTCAAAAGTAATAATAAAGTTTTATGACTAAGTGAGGTCGGTGTTTCCTAACCGACTACACTGAGAAGAAATACCGAAATTAACGCAGAGGTCACAGTCTCTTAAAGTTTACATTATCTTGGTCAGATGAGTTAACGGTCAGGTAAAGCACTGGGTATACACACATCAAAAAAAGTTTGCGATCAGTTTGCAAAATCGAAATATTTTTTGTTACGGTACACTATATTATAATTTCTTCTTCATTTTAGATTCTTTACTTAAAAATATATAATTAGAATATAAAATAAAATAAACAAACTTAATTGTTTTTCCATAAAAATAAATTCAATCCAAGCTTACGCTCATTCAGAAATCTGACTTAGTCAGGTTCGAGGAAAGTTATTATTGATAAAATGCCAAGAGGATTATCAGAAGTTTTACGAGCAAGAATAAACAACACACACAGTCACAAGAAATAACTTTGAGGGAAGAAGGATATTCCACGAGAGAAATAGCACGCATAGCTGCTGTATCCCAATCCTGTGTCGTCGCCACGTTGCAGAGGTATCATGGATAATTTAGCTGATCGACCCCGCGGTGGTCGCCCAACTGTTCTGATTGGTGCTCAGAAGCGCTATATCAGATTGCTGGCAGCTCGTGACCCAACAATCAACGCCACTACAATAAAAGCAGAAGTGTGGGCCTCCTCTGGACTTGAAGTTAGCACTCCACCATAGTTAGACCATTCAGAATTGCTTACACCAGGCTGGACTACGAGCACGAAGGTCTTGGCGAGCACCTCTGAATTCACGGCAACGTCAGCGATTTTGCTGTGGGCTAGGCTCCGGCAAAATTAAGAAGGTGAGGAAGAAAAAACATTTGGCAAAACTGTCTCTTCGTTGACGAATCGCGAATCAGTAGTCATCCAGATAACCGACGTGTCCGTGTCTGGAGAAGACCTGAAGACTCTGAAAGGCAAAGAACTGCCACTAGAACCGTTTAGCAAGGCGGGAAATCGGTGTCCTTTTGGAGTGGAATTATTATTGGAGCTAGAACGCCTTTGATCCCGTATCGAGACTCCATGACGGCAGATAGGTACAAAACAGTCGCTATTGATGGAATTGTCAGACCTTCCGTGTAAACTATGGGCACCAATTCGGACTAGTCGATGATAATGCGCCTGCATATCGAGCTCAACGAGTCAATGCTGCTTTACGAGAATACTACATCACTGGCCTGCCAGCTCGCCTGACTTAAACCGAATAGAGCACGCGTGAGATGTTCGTAAAGTGAGCTGTTTGGAACCGTCAGCCACTTCCCCAGACAGTACCAGAGATCAGGGAAGCCGCTATTCAAAAATGGGACAGCTTACCGCAAGAAATGCTGGATAACTTGATCCTCAGCATGCCCGGAGGATCCCCGCATATGTGCGAGCCAAGGGACGAATTATATTGTATTAAATAAAAACCTTCTATTCATAAATAGTTGTAGTTTGGTTAAACTATCTTTTTCTTTCCATAAAATTTCTGTTACATTAGGATTGAATTAATACATTTTTGTTATTAAAAAAATTAAATAAAGTTTTATTTTGAAAAAATTAAATAGTTTTATTTTTTAATTTCAAACAGTGTATTTCTATTTTTTCAAATATATAACGTAAACATTTTTTCTTGACATAGTTAAATTTAAAAAATATATCAGCTTTTGCTAGTGATCACAAACTTTTTTTGATGTATGTACGACAAAAAAGCACGTAATTAATTATGTATTTCGAAAACAGGTCCACAGAAAATAATCATTAAACAACAAAATCAAACAAGTCTATTCCAAGCCTAAACTATTTATCCCGAAAGTGCAACAAATCCCTAACAACTATCAAATAGCAACCCAGAAAAGATGTTTAGCGTCGTATAAAATAATTAGCAGAAGGATATAAATCATGTTATCTCCGTGTGGGCCACGACAGCCAATAAGCGTTTTACGCGAATTACACCAAGATAAATTGCTTGGCCTGACATTAATGCGAAGTTTCTTAAGACGCGCCTATACGAGCAATTTTTTCAGCAATTATTGCCCGGCAACCGTTACGGGAGTGAAAATATACGCCCAAGAGCTGTCAGTGTCTTCATTGCTGTGGAATATTGACACTGACAGCTCTTGAACGTGGTTTAGCTATGAGTTTAGATTTTCTGTATTCAGTTTCATTGGTGAAATTCGCCCTGACACAGCAAAGCACTAGTAGTGTTGACCAGCGAGCCTTTTGAGGTCTTTATTTGGTCACGTTCAAGAAGTGCCGATTATCAGCTATTATTAAAAGATTTTAGATTTTGGTAATAACTGAAACAATCTAAATTATTACCATTATATAAATTAACAATTGTTTCGGAAATACTACCTCTGATCGCTTAATATATTCTGTATTACTAAAATGCAATGCTTAGTTTATGTTGCTCAATATTGCTCAATATGGCGTGGCAATATTTTTAGTAATAATTGTCACTTGTCGGCATTGTGCTGCGGCCGCATCTGCATCTATCGTGGCGAAGCTTCGCACAGTGATACGATACACGCATATACGCCAACCATTATCGGTTATCGTCGCGATAGTTTGGACTGCGTAGCACTTATCGCTCGGGTGGCGGTACATATTAAACGTGGCGATGCCGCTAATGTAACCAGCGCATTAGCGCGATAACTTTTTAGCGAGCAAACTTACGAAGTTTCGGCACGCATTGCTTTGTCACGATAGACGCATATGCAGCTGCAGCATTACAGTAAACTGTAATGTTCTCATAACGTATTTGTTCCCAGAATTGAACAATTGAAGTTGCCCGTGTAACCGCACCTTTACGAAAATAAATAACGTGCCTAGATACCTGTATAAGTCTGTCGATGAGACGACGTTGTCCACAATATGTTTTTTAGGTGCTTTACTAGACAACTTTGTCACTGTCCGCCCCACGTGACACTTGGAAACAAGGTAAAATATTGGTTTCACAAACGTTAAATAAATTGGTACACTGGAATGTTAAACTGTTTGACGACTTTTACTAGAATTGGAAAAGGGACTGGTATTCTAAAATTTGGAATGGTTTAACTTTAGTTCTGTGAAGTTTGTAATCTTGTAAATGAGTTTTAATACGAAGAAACTCTTGGGATAGGATTTTCTTGATCGAAGTAAATATTGTAAGTTTGAATTTCTTTATGGATTTATACTCAGTAATAGCCAGTAATAACTACGATTTTAGGGTTCCGTAGTCAACAAGGAACCCTTATAATTTCTGTCTGTCTGTCTGTCCGCGGCTTAGCTCAGACACTCTTAGTACTAAAAAGCTGTAATTTGGCATGGGTATACATATTAATCACGCCGATAAAGTATAAAATAAAATCATGATTTTTTGAGGATACCTCGTAATAATACAATGGGAGAACATGTTTTTCAACTACATCTTGGGATAAATTCATTCCAACTACGAAACACTTCATTGTGCGTTGTCCGACACGCACTTGGCCGTTCTTTTTTATTCCTTGTTATACATTGCTTATTTTTCGACGATATCTTCAATAATATTATAGTTTTCTAGTTTTATCATAGGTAATATAATATTCAATAATGTTTCCTTAAACTGTCAGCTAAAAAAACTTTCCAAGGACTGGAATTCTTCGATTGGAAGCGACAGGGTAGGCTTAAGGACATATCGCCCAGAACTTTCCTTATTGTAAAGAGCATTGTACTGGAAAAAACCCAAATAAGGATCTATCATAAGTCTGATACGTCGTCAAAATCATTTTGAGATAGAATGTTTTATTCTTCTAAGTAAGTATGTACTAGGTACTCAATATAAAAGTAGGCAAGCGCTGGTAACTCTATACCTAACAGTGTGGTTTTCATTTACGGTATAGTAACTAGATTACAATTTGTAGACTGCCTCGTTGTTCTGTGGTCGCAAGTACTACTACTGCTGAGCATGAGGTCCTGGGCTCGATTTCCAGGTCGGACAGTGTTATTTCGTTTTTCCATCAGGAATTTCTCAGTGGCAGCCCGGATACTGAGTTTGTGCCTGTTTTAAGGCTATTGGCTCGCCACCTATTACATTTATGGGAGTTAAACATAACTGGCGAAATGTGGGTGTACTATAGGTAGGTACTTACATTTCTGCTTAACCCTTTGGGGATTACAGGCGTGATGATATGTTTTTTTACAATTTCTATTCCCGGGAGGACCAAATATTTGTATGAACTATGACTTTTAGTTACAAACTTAGTGCATTTTAGTCAGAATAGACACAGATTGCCAAATATAAAACCCGCTGATGACCTGATGATGATAAGTTAAGGTTCCGTCAATGGATAAATAAGATATTTATAGAATAAAAAATTACTTTCTATTTGTTTACAGCATACTATTTAACAGTTTAATCAATAATCTGCCTAGCCTTTTCCCAACAATATTGGGATCGGCCTCCAGTCTACCCGGATGCAGCTGATTAACTGTATTTTACATGAAGCGACTGCCTATCTGACCTCCACAGCCTAGTTACTGCGTAACACGATTACACGATACTCCTTGGTAAGGCTGGTTGTCAGACTTTTGGGCTTCTGAATACCCGTAACGACTGTCAAAGATTTACGAATCACAGCTAACAGCCCACGGCTACGTGCTTTTCGAGACACGGAGGTGTCTCGATATGTAATAAAATGGTCACTCATCTACGGACCGACCGCGGAAAGTGTAGCTTAACTTTCGATCGACCCGTGCGGCTGTTATCATTTAGTCATGGGCCCTGTTCAATTAGTGTAGCTAAATCACTCCGGATAAACCGTGAGACTGTATAAACAAGTGCGATTTTATGTAGCTTTGATTCGTCAATAAATTATGTGCAGAAGTCTTCAGAATTGAATTTGGAATTCTGGAAGTGGTAAGAAGGCCTAGCCAGTGTCAATCGATGTTCATAATAGGGTAGTTAGGCGTCTGTCGAAGTACCAGAAAATCGTCTGTGGTACTAAGTTCGTATCTCGATCTATTCTCGTCAGTTGTTGCGAATCGTTATTTTTTCCTTTCTTGATATTTTTGATACGAAAAGGACCACATGGTTTACAATTTATCAAGTTAGCTCTCTGGCAAATTAATCTATTAAATAATCGAGAGCAATGGTGGCCCAGTGGTAACGGCCGCGACTTACGAGTCGTAGGTTTGAACCCTGACAGGCGCTTTACTTTGTGTAAATTATTTCATCGTCACTGCTCTCAAAACGGTGAAGGAAAACATCGTGAGGAAACCGGCATGTCCTAAAAAAAAACATTCGAAGACGTGTGACATCTTCCAAACCGCACTAGGTCCGCGAGTTAGATTACGGCCCACTCACTCTCTCAGAGAGGAGGCCTGTGTTCCAGCAGTGGGAACATATATAGGCCGATTATGCTAATATCAGTGCTGTACTAATCGGCCAATTATAATAGAAAAAGCGAAAGAAAAAAGAAATATCTTTATTCTGCACAAACAAAACGCACATACACAAATACAAAAGTAGCCAAAAGCCTCGTATTCAACCAACAAATAAAAACTTGATAATGTTGTTCATCGGTTGATGTCAATGCCATGGACCAAAGACAATCTTGCGTAATTACTTTTGCGACATTACGTACTCTGTGGTTGCGACATTGGCAAATAACAACAAAAACAAAATGCCGATTGCAGAGTAAACTACTTTTGTAATAAATAATAAGAAAAATTAAGCTGTGCGTCGCGTCTGTGTAAGAACAGGTCAGCGAAATGCTGTAACTTCGGACGAACCTAACGTCAACAGCGCTGGTTTTCAGCAATTACCTATTGAATGACATATTGACGTCCCCCTGTGTAATGTAATTAATATATCGGGTAAATATCCTTTTTCACTGAAATAATTATGTGTGATTCAAGTGAACGTAGTATGTATATATAAGTAATAAAATTAAAATATATCTCCTATCAAATCCCCCCTATCGCAAACCCTATCCTATCCTATCTTTTCCTATCTCTAATATACATTATCTTAAATCTGTATTTGTGCGTAACATAAATGTAAGAAATAATAATAATACATAAACTAAGATAATAATACAATGAGAATATAAAATACGTACTAAATTACTAATTAAACGTTGTGTACAGTGTGGTGTGTTTTCCTCTTCATTGCTGTTTTATTATATAATAATTTAGATAATTCACAAAAAATCCATAATTATTAAGCCTACATTTATACACCATAGATTCTTAGATGCACATTCGGAATTGCGATTTGTGACTCGATGGCGTGGCGGCCATTTGCATAACGGTAGACATCGAGGCATGGGGTTGGTAAAAACTAGGAAGCTTACCCGTAATTATATCAATTTCAGATCAAAAGAAAAAAGTCGCATAATTTCTTTCCTAACTTCAAATACTCGTTGTATTTGAAGTAAAAAGAAACGATTATTATAATCGAGGTCCCCAAATCTGAAGGCACGACCACACCAAAGTGTTTTCAAGACTTCTTATCACTCGTCAACTTGTTAAGTAAATGTGAGTTTTCCTGGTAGCAATGTGGAAGTCGTTTAAATGCGAGAATGGCGTATATCAGCCTGTTATCGCTGTTCCCTTCCTTCTATTGGATATAAACAGGAATTATCATCAATACCCTTTGAAACAATACTGAACGACTCTTTATGGGTGGCTCAAATGCTGCGTTCAGAATCCAATTTCTTAGAAAAGGGCGATGTCTTATATTTTTTTATATGGACTTGATAATACGATGTAATATTTCGCGCTGTCACTTATTTTTATATTGTTTTGTACAATGGTAGCAATTTTATTGAATTTAGGTACAGAGTTTTTTCAGAAAATAGTGAATTAAGAACGGTTTTTATATGTTCTGCGTTATTAACTTCAAAATTGAGGGTCAAGAATCCTAGCAAGAAACGTCAAGTAGAAATATTTTGAAACAGAATGTTGAAGTTCACCTACATTTTTATTTAAATATTAACAAAGATAACACGTCGTGATTTATTGTCTGCACAGACACATAGAAACCTCAAAACAAGCCAAACTCAATGAATACGAAGCTTTCCGTTAGAACCACCTGTCACGTTTGGCTCGAGCCGCAAACACTGGATATATCGAGAAGCCTAGTTCCACCGCAGTTACTGATCATATTTATTTTAGCTAACACAACTTCAGAAATGTTCTTTGCTGACTACTTAAACTAACGCGGTCTATTTATAAAAAAAAAATACTTTCTAAAAAGGAAGATACCTTAGTATTTTCTGGGTAAATAGGTAAATAAGGCAACGAATGCTAGGGTGCATTAAAATAGCGGCCATTAGTGGTAAAACCTTGATATAAGTACCACCTTACTGACAGTCTTATGTGTGTTTACGACAGCAAGACCTATTCCTATATTTTTTATCCCAATGCGAGCGAAGAAAGTTACGAAGACAACAGCAATGAAATAAAAAATTAAGTACATTTTTGTGCTGTCTTATTAAATTTTGCTCTGAGTTATCTAATTCTTATACTGGCAATATTGATTTGTCTGTTTGAGAAAGATGTGGGTCATCGGAAAATGCGGAGTTGCGTTTGTTAGAGCCGATATATTGAGAGTCGGTGCGGCTCTCAAAACCGGCAGGCGCAATCGTGCGTTGGAAAATATAGTTTGAAAATATCTCACTTCTAAGAAGATTTCTTTTATTGAATTCGGGAGAGGAGCTCTGACTAGGATTTAGTTGTTTTTTTAATCTAGTTTATTGAAGAGAAATACCTCGTAGCTTTATAGCTACGAGGTATTTCTCTTCAATAAACTTCTCCTATGTAACTATGGATGTGCTGAGTTATAGGCCCGCAAAAGAATGATATGAATACAGACAAAATATTAAAAAGAGTTTATGTAGATACATAAACTCGCGCCTTTCCATGGGGGTGGGGAGAAACTACAGAAGGCTACCTGCTACGATTCTTACATAATCCTTTTGTTTCGTTTACGTACATACATCTGGCATACACAGAATATGAGTACATACGTCATACACGCACGCCGCCGGTTGCGAGTACTACGGACCTGATGTGTTTGACAGACAGGAAGAATTTGTTAAAACAATTACAGTAGTTTCATAATTATCACCAAGCCAGGCGCACTCCACATTTTAGATATGATGCTACAAGTACGCGGTGGGGTCGCCTTGTTGGGCCAATTCAGTGGGCGTAACGTAGTCAGAAGATATGCAACGCAATAGAACGAGAGGCAATTTTTAGGTGAATATAACTGTAGGTAATTAGCGCTGTGCGACCTGAATTGCACTTTATTGTGTCGTAGCAAGAGTCGCTATTTATTTAAATGATTTTGCGCAGTGAATCTTCTGTACTTTTACTATTATGTATTCTGCGATGTCACCCAAATTGGCTTTGATGTTAATATGGATAATCTTTTCCTTTTTCTTTTCACAAAACTCTCCTTCCACAAAAATATTGAAGATTACACAATTTCAATATAGTACATATAAAGCGTAATATAATGAGAATAAATATAAGAAGAATATAAAGATTAATATCGTATAGAGAACTGCCAATCAATCGTTTTAAAACAGCGTTATTCAAATGGCTTATAGAAAAATCATGATATTCTGTGAATGAGTAACTAAACTTGAAAGATCCACACACTGACATTTTACTATTATAATTTGACAAATTATTGACGTTCTAATTCTTAACATAATAACTATTATGTATGTTCCAGCTTTATTAGCTTCACTCATTTATGTATTTAATGTAATTTTGCGTGCTAGTTTTAGCGAATTGTTTTAGAAACTATTACAAACCCCACCATCTGCAATATACTACAATTCTTGCAAATAAATTTCATTTCATTTCAATACCCTATAGTGCTTACTACGCGTCCTCAATTTATTTGCCAAACATGTAAACAAACACGAGTTTTAAGGAAAAACAACTGTAATGCCTACACATAAGGTTCAGTTTGCGCTTCAACTTCATATTTTTTTTGACTTTTTGAAAAAGTACTAGTCAGTCTAAAATAAACTTTATTTACACTGGCACAAAGTTGATCTTTAAATGGAAATAACATCAATTGGAAAGAAGGAATTAAATAGACCTTAGTTCTGTATGCGCATGACTGCTGCATATGTAACATTTTGTTTCCCCCTTATGACCATGCCACGTGCAACTTCCTTACACGTGCAAACTGCAAGTGAGTTTAACTTGTGTTTAACTCGTCAACACAACTGAAGGGGTCTATTAGTACCGATGTCTGCCGGGGTTGCGGGAAAGTCTGAAATCGGATACCGTGGCCCCTGGCAACATACAGGCAACTGAAGGAACACGGGTGGGTTTTAGTCGAAAAGAGTCTGACACGCCCTCCCGCTCCACCCAGTGCGGAAGAAGTTATGATAATTTCCAATACAAAAAAAAAAAAACAGCTTTTGTAAAATAATCTACTTTTTAGTATAATAATTAATTAATAATTTGACTATTTTTGATCCGTCTGCATTCATTTTGTTAAGAAATTACATCAATAATTATTAAAATCTTCTTTTAAAGGCTAAAACAATACTAATATTATAAATGCGAAAGTATAACTCTGTCTGTTCCTTAACTCTATCTGTTACCTTTTCACGTCTAAAATGCTGAACGGATTTTGATGAAATCTAGTACATGGGTGACCTGCGTTAGGACTAAAGATACTTTTTATCGGCGGTATTACGTTCCTGTGGGACAATTTTCAACGTCCACGCTGATGAAGACGCGGGCAAAAACTAGTCACATTTATATAGAAAAGGCTTATTATACAGTAGTGTAAGTTCTCATGTTGTTCTGTTCGTATAACATTTTCAGATTTATGTTAACACTTGACTAGCACAAAGAGATTTCACAATAAATCGCGCTTTTAGTCCTGATTGCTAGGAATGCCTAATGGTGTGAGAATTCCTCTCAACAATGCCTAAGTGGGCAAAAGAACCATTAGTATTGCTATTCTGTGGTAAAGCTGTAATATTTTACATTATTATGATAACTGTGGCTAGGGAATACAAGAATATTATAATGCCTAATTTCACCCTCTACTTTTAAGTATTCAAAACATGAATAATGGTTATTACACTTTAAGATTTAAAATGTACGTGTTATCTATTTTAATAAGCAATATTTTATACAAGCTTATCTTAATGACTGTTCGTAAGTTTATCAGTAAATTCGAATCACGCGCAGGTAGTGGGTGAATAAACGCATTATTCAGTCTGGCTCAGTTGTTTGTGTTAGCCAATCCGATGGTCGACTACGTTAGCCAATTAGACGAACCTCCGGTATGCAAGATTGGCTATTGCAGCCAGTTAGCCTCATATGTTTCGTCTCTTGAGAATTAATTGAGGATAACGGTTCAATGTAGCGCTTCCAGGCAAAGAGATAGTACGGAACGACGTACGGATAGACGTAGAGGAATTGTATATACCAGCAACTCTATGTCGGTTCGTTATAGAATTGATAGTTTCACTTTAAGAAGGAAAAAAATCTCTTAGATTTTGCTAAAGACAATTAAAATTTCATAGGAAGATATTTTTGATTGATCAATCAGTGTTCTAATTTTGCTATATTATTGTCTGAAAACTTCCACCGTTCCATCTGTATTTTGTTCCTCGGTTTTTTTTAGAAATCTCTAATTTATGCTTAAATTAAACATTTCTATAAATAAAAAATACAACAATAAGTTCATTTGATACATAAATAATTTCAATGGATTTGAAATCTTTTTACGAATACGAATACAAATATACATAGATACAAAAGTATCCCTAAAAATGGTAAAAGCAGGTACCCATCATGGTTGAACAAAAAGGAAGACAAAAAAACAGAGTGTTAAAGAAAAACTGACTTAATAGTTCCAATTAGTATTCTGTGCCTGTATAGAACCTTTTTTCCATAACTAAGGAAGCAGAAGCTTAGCTTACTAAGCTGTTACTTTCAAGCTTTTGCGGTCGAGTAGACGTAGAAAAGTTCTAAGAATGGAATTTATGAAAAGTTACTTAAGGAAAGTAGGATGACGTTGTGCTTGTGGCATGTATTATATTTTCTTTTATTAAGAAGTATGAATATGTAGGTATGAGAGGTGCTTGAAGAAATTAAACGACAAAGAGTGTTTTACAAATCAGTTTTAAGATAGATATTTGAGAACAGCTCAAACATGTATGGTATACTTCTCCTTTAAGAACAATTCTTTGTACCCATTAGAGAAGGATCCAAGATGATAAATAATTCACTTTAAAATTTCTCCCTCAACAATATAAATTAAAAGAAAGCTGTGAACATTTGCAAGGCACTTTTAACTCCTAACTTATTCTGTAGCAATCCCTGTTAGCCTTATGGTTCTTACAATTTTATGAGTTTTCAAGAGCCATAACTCAACAAGTTAACTTTACAAACTATTGGTAATCGGAAAGCGATTAATATTCCACGGATGAGTCTTCTGTCGTTCGAAACTAATTTTGGAACGGATTTATTGCAGTTTTCAACTGTTTCCCGGGCCATGCGGCATGTTGTTCAATTGTAACTTTTTAGTGTTACACTTTTTGATTTATTCACTTTCCGCTCAGTTATACATCATTGTTTTAATATTGTGTATACATATACTTACATATTTTTGTGAGTTTTTATTGCAGGTTTAATTTTGATAAAAACAAATATTTAAGTCTGAAACCGAACGCTTTTCAACTGTAGTAACTGGATATATCAAAATTAATTTCAAATTGCTGTTTATTTAAAAACTTACCTACAGATTTTTTATCGCAGTTTGTGAATTGTCTTCCGTTGAAATGTGCCATACTAAAAAAAATGTTTTTAAGATTTTTAACTCAAAGTCAAATGATTTATTAAATTAGGCACATAAAAGGCACTTTTGAACGTCAAAATTTACAAAAAACAGAATTAATTATAGTCGCCCTTCCAAGAGGTAGTTTTCGTATGGAGAAAAATGGGCAAGAAACTCCACCGTTACTCTTTAAAAAAAAATTCGTAATATCTTGTATACCTACATTAATTTTAAAATTATATGTGAAGACAATGCACCTAGAATAATATGTTATAATATACCACGATAGGTAAAAAAAAATAAAATGAAGCAATGACAGATAAATAAGTGATAGGTACATGGTGCTCACATATTTACAAACATTGTAAAGTTATATGATATTCTTAACGTTTTAACAAGTAATACTAATAATTCAGTGCGTAAGTTCAAGTTATCACAGAATTTAAAATAAAATATAATATTATACAATTAAATTAGAAAGCAGTTTGATTTTGTCTCGACTGTAAATTGTACTATAGAGCAGGACCAGCATGTTTCCAAGCATTCTTATTTTGGATATAATCCTCTAATTTGTAATATGCTTGTTTACAAAGTGTACTTTTAATATGACTTTTAAATCTTCTTAAATTGAATTGTATTATATCAATATATTTTGTTGTAACATTTAACACAGTATCCCATAAAAGATGTATGTACTTTAGATAATCTGAAAAATGGTTGATCTATTTTATCTTTATTTCTAGTATTCTATATTATTATATTTACCGCAAATAAACGTATTTTCTTTCTTTCTTTCTTTCAATTCAAATTATGTCTATTACTTATTTTATTAAAAAGAGATTTTTTCTCACATACATAATTTTTTCATAAATGTTTTGGCAAGATACCGTCATAGGGGTGCTTAGACAGGAAACCTCCCCGTGTGCCTGTGGGCTGGAGTTCCCTTATGGATGTGTCCGGGGGGAAGGCCAGTCTCCGGGACGGTGCACCCTGGGGTGCGGGCAATGACTCCCCGTTAGGAACTTTGTGCCTAAGGGGTCTCGTTGTCTGGGCACGCCACTATTGCGGCGATAAGTCCTCTTTTTGAGGAGTGGCTAGAGAGGCGTCACGGTGTCCTCACCTTCCGCCTGACGCAGGTCCTCACCGGACATGGTTGTTTCGGGAGGTTCCTGTTTCGTATCAGGCGGGAGGAAACGCCCGGGTGTCATCACTGCGTGGATCGCCCGGAGGACACGGTTGAGCATACGTCCAGCTTGGGCAGAGCATCGCCGTGTCCTCGCGGAGGCGATCGGCGGCGGGGATCTCTCGCGTCCGGCCCTAGTCCAGACCATGGTATGGAGCGAGAGGGCATGGGAGGCCGTCACCTCCTTCTGCGAAGCAGTAATGCTCGCAAAGGAGGAGGCAGAAAACGTGAGGGAGAGGCCAATTTCGCGCCCTCACGCCCCTAGCCGCCGCAGGAGACGCCCTGGGCGTCGGGAATCACAGGCCGATTCCCGGCCACCGTAGGCGCGGGCTTGCGGACGGTGAGCAATGGGTAGCTCGCCGTCCAATAAGGACCAGGCCCGGGTCGACGGCGCGTTGTGTTCCACGCGCGCCTCAAAGAGATGTCAGTAAGTGAAGGGGTCCGACAGGACCGATGCCTGCCGGGGTTGTGGGAAAGTCCGAAAGGGATACCGTGGCCCCTGGCAACGTACAGGCAACGGAAGGAACACGGGTGGGTTTTAGTCAGTAAGAGTCTGACACGCCCTCCCGCTCCACCCAGAGCGGGAGAAGTTATTTGATAATTCCCCACCCAAAAAAAAAAAGGGGCCTCGTTGTCCGTATGCCAATATTCTGTCGGAGGAACGCTCTAACGTGTACTGGGAGAGAGCACACGTTGAGAAGCGTTGGAGTGCGGGCTCGGCGTGCACTAACACTGCCGTCGGGCAGGCAGGAGGAAGCCTTTTCTTCTGCCACCGTTGGTCTCGTAGCCCCGAAGAGTGTCAAGGTCATGTCTCTGGCATTTGACGGGGGTCGGGGATCTTGGCTTAACCGCCCGGGCCGCTAGGAAGAAAACCTCTATAAAAAATCACCCCAAACCTCCAAGCGGCGGCGCACCGTGAGGGAGGTTGAAAGCTAGACTATAGGGTAGCTAAGTTTTGAGATAATAGGTCTTTCTTTACCCATGAAATTGCCGTTTTGTATGAAAAAATTTAAACGATTTTTTTTCATGTATTTTTTATTTGTATTAATCGAAGTAATCACCCATGCAATCAATGCATCTTTGCCAACGCAGTGGCAGTTTATTGATGCCCTTCTTAAAGAAATCAGCTGGACGGGAGGCAACAAATTCTTCAAAGGCATTTTGTACTGCCTCTCGGGTATTGAATTTTTTCCCGCCAAGAAGTTATCCAAAATCTGGAAAAAGTAGTAGTCTGTAGCACAAGGTCTGGTGAGTAGGGCGGATGACGGAGAGCTTCAAACCCCAGTTCTTGCAACTTGGAGACTGTCTGCTGTGCAGTATGAGGTCGCGCGTTGTCGTGCAGGTGCAGCGGAGACGAGCGATTGACCAATGCTGGTTGGAGATGTGCCAGCTTCTCCATCATTGTGTTCAGTTCTTCACAGTACACATCTGCAGTAATGCTCACCCCGTTTTGTAAGAAGCTGTGATGAATCACACCGGCGCGGCGGCGCTAGACCACCAAACAGTGACCATCACTTTTCTAGGGGGAAGTTTTCGTTTAGGGCATTGTTTAGGTGCTGAACCAGGATCCAACCAACTTGCTGAGCGCTTGCGGTTATCAAACAGAATCCATTTTTCATCGCAGGTACCAATGCGGTTCAAAATTCCTTCATTTGTGTGTCTGTTGAGCAGTGCAAGGCACGTCTCGACGCGTACTTCGCGCTGGCGATCATTGAGTTCGTGGGGCACCTATATGTCCAGCTTTTTTACCTTCCCAATTTGACGCAAATGGACCAATATTATTTTGACGCTAACGTCGAAAGCTGCCGCTAATTCAGCCGTAGATTGTGTATCATCAGCTTCCACAATTGCCTTTATTTAATTCGTCATTGTCGACCAAAGTCTTCGGACGACCGCGAGGTTCATTTTTCTGGTCGAAATTTCCAGAACGGAAGCGAGCAAACCAATAACAGGTAGTGCGTTGGCTTGTAGTGTTAGCTCCGTAAACGTCGTTAATGTTGCGTGCCGCTTGTGCCGCGTTGCTGCCACGACGGTACTCATATTCCATAATTACTCGAATTTTTAACGTATCCATGATGACGAAAAATATTGAAATGCGATGAAAATGTAACACTAATCAATAAACAAATGACTACTTTTGGAAAACAAATTCCATGTTTTTAAAATAAAATTAATTTTAAATTAGAATTCTTAGACAAACAAAAATTATTTTGATTTGAAATGGCCAGTACTGCAGAACGGCAATTTCATAGGTAAAGACCTAATATAAAAAGTTTATTACTTGTGGGAACAAATATGGAAACTAATAGAAAAACACAAAACCAACAGAAGGAGGGGAGTGAAGCGGGGTCGGAGTCCGACGCTGCATCTGGCGCAAGGAGCTCGGTTCAGGGCTTGGATCGCGAAGTGGTGGGGGCTGCTGGGAGGAACCGAAAGTTCCTCCGGAAGCACTCCAAACAGGGGAAGGGGTCGTCCGCCGTGGGTCTCGGGCCCCCGCCATAGGTCGAAGATCCACTGTAGTCGGTGGGGTGCGGCCCGGGGAAAAGGTGTGGGTGTGGGGCTCACCACCAAGAAGGCCGGCGAGCCGAGCCGGGCCAGTCCAGCTGAGTTGGAGAGGCTCGCCACGGCCGAGCACCACCCTGTAGGGGCCAGCACCGGGGCGGCCCTCACAGTGTCTGCAGGTGATGAGCCTGATGCCGCTGGCGGCTCCAACTCGGAGCGAGCGGTTAGGTTTGCGGAGGTCGTGGCAGCTGCGATCGAAGGGTGTGGCCTTGAAGAGGATCCAGTTCTCTAAAGACAAGGCCTTACCCGCGGCCATGGCCTCTATTTTGGCGGCAGCGGAGGCCTTTCACCTCAAGCCTCCGTCGGACGGAATGTCCGAGATGCGGGCGGAGGTCGCCCGCTTGAAAGACGCCATGGAGCTTCTCCGAAAGGAGAACGAGGAGCTCCGAGCAGACCTGGCAGGGCTCCGAGGAGCCGGCCCCCGTGAGGTACCGCAGGGGAGGGAGCAGCATGGGCAGGGAGGACCCGTGCCTGCCGAGGACTGGGTCCTGAACCTGGTACGACAGGAGATGGCTTCCCTGCGGTCTCGTTCTTCCGCTCTAGAGGCTATCGTCCTGCACCCTCTGTTAGCGGCTAGCATGCCTCACCTCTGGCCAACGGAAGGCGACATCTTATGCCGCCTCCGCAGCTGCCCCGGCCAAACCGGGTTCGTCGGGGCAGACCAAGGGCGGGGCGGCTACACAGGCGGCGGGGGCCCCGGCCTTAGCGGCGAAACAGCTGCCCCCACCTCCTTCTTCTAAGTCTCCTCCGGCTGTAACCGAGTGGCAAGTAGCCGGGGAAAAGAAGAAGAAGGGGAAGGCAAAAAGGGCGGCCAAAACGAAAAAGAGGTGGCAGCGGCGCAAGGAGCGAAGCGTCGCGAATAGGCTTCGCGCCCCGAAGTCCCGAGCTGTAGCTATTACACTACAGCCAGAGGCGGAGAAAAAGGGCGTGTCCTACCGCGACGTGCTCGCCAAGGTGGGGGCGGCGGTGGATCTCAAAGAGATCGGCGCCGCTCAATAGGGTCAATGCGACTGGGGCCCGGATGCTGGAGGTCCCCGGTGCAACTAGCGGCCTGGCCACTGACGCTCTGGCCGAAAGGCTTAGGGCGTCCCTAAATGCGGACGAGGCCCGAGTATCCAGGCCCACCAAATGCGCTGATATGCGTATTCTGGGCTTGGACGACTCAGTGACGGAGGGAAAGGTGGTGGCCGCTGTCATTAGGACTAGGGGGTGCTCTGCCGAGCAGGTGAGGGCAGGCACCATCCGTCCTGACTACACGATGATGCGAGCCGGTTGTTTACGGTGAGCTGCCCGGTGTCGGCGGCCAAGAAAATAGCCGGGGAGGGCCAAAGGCTATTGGTGGGCTGGGTTTCTGCGCAGGTCAAACTGCTGGAACCCAGACCTCTGAGGTGCTTCCGGTGCCATGTGGGCAATCACGTGGGAGCTAAATGCACCTCGGAGGTGGACCGCAGCGGTCACTACTACCGCTGTGGTCAGGCCGGTCACAAGGTCGGCTCGTGTGACGCCACGCCGCACTGCGCTGTATGTGCGGCAGCTGGCAAGCCGGCCAATCACCGGATTGGGAGCAAGGCCTGCACCCCACCCGCCAAAGCCAGAGGCAAGCCCTCCGCCACCACCGTCACGGCCACAACTGCCGCCACCGCCACCGTTGCCGCCTCCACTACCATCACTGTCGCCGCCGCAGCCGCTGCGGCAGAGCCTTCACAGGGGGCACGGGAGGGGGCTGATATGGAGTGCCAATAATAGCCCCATTACGCCTCCTCCAGGCGAACATCAACCACTGCGCTGCAGCTCAGGATCTGTTGCTCCAGAGCATGGCGCAGTGGTCGATTAACATCGCCGTGGTCGCTGAGCCGTACTTTGTCCCGCCCAGGGACGACTGGGTGGAGGACCTGAGCGGCTCAGTGACCCTAATTTCGTCGGCCACCGCCGGTACTCCGTCCCTCGAGGCTGTTAAGAGAGGACGGGGTTGCGTTGCATCACGGTTCGGGGAGATGGTTGTGGTAGGGGTATACTTTTCCCCGAGCCGAACTCTTGCCGAGTTCCACAACTCCCTTGCGGAGTTGAGAGTCGTCGTCGTCGGGTTCTGTCCCCTTCCCGTGTTCGTCCTCGGGGACTTCAATGCCAAGAATGTGACTTGGGGTTCCCGGTATAGGGACACACGGGGCAGGATGGTGGAGGACTGGGCTTTGGAGACAGGCCTGGAAGTCCTGAACCGGGGTTCTGTCCCCACGTGTGTGCAGATGCGGGGTCAGGTCAGATCAGGATCAGTGGTGGATATTTCGTTCGCCAGCCCAATTGACTGGCGCGTCATGGAGGGGGTGGAGACCTATTCCGATCACCGATACATCTGGTTTGACGTTTCCGCCCAGACCTCGAGCGCGCCGGTCCGACAGGCCCCGAGTGGTCCACGGTGGGCGCTATAGCAGCTGGACCGGGAGCTCCTCCTGGAAGCCTCGATCGTGCAGGCCTGGGTGTCATCACCGGACAGGCCTGCTGACATCAACAACGAGGCGGAGTGGTTCTGGGAGGCCATATCCGAAATATGTAACGTGGCAATGCCCCGGGTCCAGCCGCAACAGCTGACGACACTGCGCAATGCGTGCGTTGCTGTGCGACGCCGGTACAGCAGGCACCGCAGGCTCCGTATTCGTCCTCCGGATACGGAAGCCATTCAGGCGGTGCGAGAGACACTCCGCCCATGGGCTCCCCCACTGACGCAGAGTCTCCGGCCGCAGCTTGGAGTCTCCGGCCGCAGCTTGTGGGGGACGTGGTGAGCGCTCTGTTCCCTTCAAGAGGGGAACATGCCTCCCCGCCCGTGGTTCCGCCTTTTGCGGTGCCCGATGCGGACCACACCGCCGACGACGACGACGATGCTCTGGAGGTGACCGAGGTAGAGATAAGAGTGGCGGTACGTAGGGTGAATGCCAAAAATACCGCCCCAGGATTCGACGGCTTACCTGGGAAAGGCTGGGTCCTGGCCTTGGAGGCTCTCGGGCCTCGACTAAGGGGGCTCCTAAGCGCATGCTTGGAGAGGGGCCAGTTCCCGCTTCGCTGGAAGACTTCGGGGGAAACTGGTCCTCATCAAGACGGGGCGCCCTGCGGACTCTCCGTCCGCTTACCGGCCCATCGTGCTGCTCGACGAGATGGGAAGCTCTTTGAAAGAGTCATTGCAGACCGCCTCGTCGGGCGGCTGGTGCGGGTGAGGCCAGATTTGGCGGAGGGTCAATGCCTTCAATACTCTGCCGTGTGGTCGAGGCATATTTGACGGACATGGCCATCTACCCCGGTCACCAGGGAGAGTGGAACCGGTGAAAGAAGTCGTGCGGTGTCCCACAGGGTTCGGTTCTGGGGCCGCATCTGTGGGACATCGGATACGACTGGGTGCTGCGCGCCGACCTCCCTAGTGGCGTCAGCGTCGTTTGTTACGCTGACGACACGTTGGTCCTGGCGCAGGGGAGGTCGCACCAGGCTGCGGCCGCACTAGTGACACACGGGGTTGCGGCAATTGGGACTCGAGGTGGCCCTGCACAAGTCTGAGGCCATGTGTTTTCATGGTCCTCGGGACGCGCCACCGTCGGGTTCCCAAATAACGGTAGGAGGAGTTCACATCGGCATCGAGTCGACGATGAAGTACCTAGGACTCGTCCTCGACAGCCGGTGGAACTTCGTTGAGCACTTCTGACGTTTGGCTCCCAGACTGGAGCGGGCTGGGGCTGCTTTGAAGCGGCTCCTGCCCAATCTAGGGGGTCCAAACGCCTCCTGCTGGATACGCGGGGGTCGTGCGGTCCATGGCCCTTTACGGGGCACTGGTTTGGGCGCGTTCATTGGGGCGGCGGCCAGCCTGCCGGTTGAACGCGTCCCAGAGGGTCATGGCCACCTGGCTGGTCCGGGGATATCGCACGGTCTCCGGTGAGGCGGCGAGCCTCCTTGCCAGATTACCGCCATGGAATCTGGAGGTAAAAGTCCTCGCGCACATCTGGGAGCGGCGCGAGGAGTTGAGACGCCGGGGCGTAACACCCTTTCCGCGAGAAATCGCGGCACAGCGGACAGAGCTCCGGCGGGATCTCATAGCGTCATAGAGAGTGCGATTGTCGCAACCCAGTGCTGGGCACGCCACTATTGCGGTGATAAGTCCCCTCTTTGAGACTCCTCAAGTTAGGACGCCGTGTGTGTCTAGCCGAGTGGCTAGAAAGGCGCCACGGCGACCTCATCTTCCGCCTGACGCAGGTCTTCACCGGACATGGTTGTTTCGGGAGTTTCCTGTTTCGTATCAGGCGGGAAGAAACGTCCGGGTGTCATCACTGCGTGGATCGCCCGGAGGACACGGTGGAGCATACGGTGGAGGTCTGCCCAGCTTGGGCAGAGCATCGCCGTGTCCTCGTGGAGGCGATCGGTGGCGGGGATCTCTCGCGTCCGGCCCTGGTCCAGGCCATGGTACGGAGCAAGAGGGCATGGGAGGCCGTCACCTCCTTCTGCGAAGCAGTAATGCTCGGGAAGGAGGAGGCAGAACGCGTGAGGAAGAGGCAAATTTCGCGCCCTCGCGCCCCTAATCGAAATCTCACACCGATTCCCGGCCACCGTAGGCGTGGGCTTGCGGACGGTGAGCAATGGGTAGCTCGCCGGCTGATAAGAGCTAGGCCCGGGTCAATGGAGCGTTGTGTTCCACGCGCGCCTCAAATAGATGTCAGCAAATAAAGGGGTCCGATAGGACGGATGCCTGCCAGGGTTGCGGGAAAGTCCGAAAGGGATACCGGGGCCCCTGGCAACGTACAGGCAACAGAAGGAACACGGTTGGGTTTTAGTCAGTAAGAGTCTGACACGACCTCCCGCTCCACTCAGAGCGGGAGAAGTTATTTGATAATTACCCACACAAAAAAAAAAAAAAAAGATATAATCGTCGGTTGGTGCCTCGTTTAATTAAACACGTCTATCGGGCCTCTGCGAGTTGGCTTCGGCCCCTCGTACGCCTTCCAAAGGTCCGGGACCCTAGGGTCCCGAAAAATGTCAAAGACATAAAAAATAATAATAATAGCTGGCAACACAAACGTCAACAAGTCATAAAAATTGTTTTTCAGTTTTAATATTTGTATTCATTTTGGACGCATTTTTTTAATATCAGAAGCCGATAACAAGCTTAAAACCCTATAAATCAAAATAAACCATAAAAATAACAAAATGAACCATAGAAATAGACTTTAACGAAAAAATGCCATAGCGGAGGTGAACTGACAGATGTCACCTCCAGTAAAACCACGTTTTAAAACTGAAAACTAAATGTTGACGAGATCAGCTCCGGACTCGTCGCTCAGCTCCGCCTTGCCGCCGCCGGTACCCAGCCCCATCGTGAGCGATGCGACGACACCGGCCGCGGTAGTCGCGTCGAGCTCGATCGATGAGTATTTTTCCCCGCCGACGTCGCCAACACCTGTACGTCGGCAGGGGAGAGGCCAGCCACCGAGGAGCTTGGGACTTAGGGGCCAACCGGCCCCGAGCCCGGTCCCCGCTGCCGTTGGTTGTGTGCAGTGCATGAGATGGACACAGTCTATGAACGAGAACGTCATGCGCGCATATTACGGGTCTACAGAGGGAGGAACTAACCTCACTGCGTACCGTGTTAGGATGTTGTCTTTGTTTCAGGAACTAGAGCCAACCGTCAACGTCTTGGCCCAACGACTGTCGAATCAGGTGCGGGTCATCCAGCGCAATCATAGGTTGGATGACACCGCACTTGATAGGCTGCGCTCAGAGGTACTGAGCAACCATATCATCTCAACTCCAGCACAAACCGCGGCACAAGTGTCACCTGTTGATATAATCCCGCCGCGGCCCAATCATGGTGTTGAAGAGGAGGATGATAGCACAGTAAGTAGCCTATGCAACGTCCGATTGAGGAGCGCACTGGAGGATGAGTTTCAGGAGTATAGGTACACTCCGACCGATCTTAGACCCCGATTACCACACATACCTATGCACAAAAAAAATTGGGCGCTGGTGTGTGTCTTGGACTCGCAACTTAGATTTTTTTTCGAGAGCAGCAAGGGTCTCGTTGATACACACTCGATCCTGTACTGCACGGCTGTTGCGGCATGTCGTTTAGCTAACGTCACGTTCCCAAACTGTGACAGAGCTACTCGATCATAACCAGCCGTGCCAGCCTGACAGTGCAAGATTGAGCGACGTATCGATGGGGCCAGGGTACTCATTGGCAAACTATACTGCTTCAGGGATGGCAATACACGACCACGAGTGATACGCTTTGTGAAGCGGGCGTTCTCGGGGATTGGAATCAGTCCTCATGAATACATGTCCCGTGTCACAGAGCGCATCGACTTCCTGAAGCAGAAAGTTTGTGCATGGGCGAGCCGTATTCGATGGTATAAGCGGCGGGTTGATCGATACACGCAGAATCGCATGTTCCAGAGCAATGAGAGGTGGGTATATAGAGCTTGGGAGCGACTTGAACAAAATGTGACGGACGTGTGCCACCCGGATGATGCCGCCACGAGTGCATTCTGGCGCAGCGTCTGGTCAGTGCCCGTCTGTCACCCTGAGGCTGACTGGATGCTGGATGTCGAGCGAGTGTGTGAAACTATTCCAGAAATGGAAGCTGTGCTAATTACGCCATTAGACGTAGCCAGAGCAGTCCGTCCGTTACCGAATTGGAAATCACCGGGACCGGACGGGCTGCACAACTTTTGGTTAGCATGGCTGATTAATTCGCACACTCGCCTAACATCCCAATTCCAGTCATCCCTGGAGTCTGGGTCGATACCACAGTTTCTAACAATAGGCGCTACCCACCTGCTCCATAAGTCATGTAGTCCCGCGGAACCAAAGAATTACAGACCGATCACATGATTATCGACGGTCTATAAACTTCTGACATCCATTTTGAGAGCGAAAATTAACACACACATTGATAGTAATTCAATTATGTCTGCCTCCCAAAATGGATGTAGGAACAGGTCCCGCAGTACTAAGGAGCTACTCCTAATCGACATGACCATCCTTGCGGGATCGACGAACCTGTTGGCTATGTTCGTCGATCCCGCAAGGATCTGTCGACATGCTGGATAGACTATAAGAAGGCCTACGACTTGGTGCCACATAGATGGCTCATGAGGGTGCTGGAATTGTACAAGATAGATGCAACTCTGCGCACCTTCCTGATGTCGTGTATGGGGCAATGGAGGACGGTTCTTCGCTATCCAGGATTTCGACAGATCCAGGGGAATGATGAGCCTGTATGGATTAAACGGGGGATATTTCAGGGCGACAGTTTGAGTCCACTTTGGTTCCGCTTAGCCCTGAATCCTATAAGCACACTGCTGGAGGATTCAGGTCTGGGATAGCCCAGACCGTTAAGGAGAGGTGGTCAGGTCATATCTCACCTCCTCTACATAGATGACTTGAAACTCTTTGCTCCCAACAAATTGCGACTGATGGAGCTACTGAAGGTAACTGAAACATTCAGTAGCGCCATCAGGATGGAATTTGGTGTGGACAAATATGCAGTCATGCATGTAAAGCGAGGGGAGATTATGGAATTCGAGGGAACTCAACTCACGGACTCCTCAGCCGAAAGCTGTAAGTATTTGGGTATGTCAGAAGCGTTAGGCATCAACGTTGCTGACATGAAGCAATCGTTGAGAGAGCGCTTCTTTGGTCGCCTGAAGAAAGTATTCATTGGTCTTCTTTCGGGTGGAAACAAGGTGCGCGCCTTCAATGGTTGGGTTATGCCGGTTTTGATGTACTTTTTCGGCATACTCAAATGGACTCATACCGAACTCGACGCCCTGAACAGGAGGGTCCGTACACTCCTGACCGCAAACCGGATGCATCACCCACGTTCATCGGTGATGAGACTGTACATCCCGCGAAAGTGCGGGGGTCGAGGCTTTTTAAATGCGAAGACCCTCCATAACCGCGAGGTGTGCAGTCTTAAGGAATATTTTTTTAAAGCCGAAGTGGGTATGCGCCGTGATGTGGTTGCAGTGGACAACGGACTCACCCCGCTCTCCATGGCTAAAGAGAACTGGCGCAAACCATACTTAATACTAATACTTACTACAGATGACCGCAAGGAGGTATGGCAAAGCAAGGAGCTTCACGGGCGCTTCTATCGGGCTCTTCATGAGCCCGGTGTAGATTTCTTAGCGTCCGTATCCTACGTTTCGGTGCCCTTTTTGGGGAAACTGAAGGTTTCGTCTGTGCAATTATGGATGAAGTTATCTTGACGAATAACTACCGGAGACATATTATGAAGGACGGTACGGTTGACATGTGTCGGGCATGCCAACGTCCGGGAGCGTCCATCAGACGTATTATCTCTGGTTGTTTGCGACTGGCTAACGGCGAGCACAGGCATAAAATTCAAAATTCAAATTCAAAAGTCATTTATTCAAACTAGGTTGAAAATCAGCACTTTTCGAACGTCAAAATTACATAAGACAGTCCCCCAAAAACGCCCGACCTTCACCACTTCCTACTGCTTTAGCTGGGAAGAAGAAGTGGCGCAACAAACTCCCCAGCAGCACAGCTGTTTGAATAGTTAGAAAAACATGATTCTATACAATAGTAATTATGCATAATAATTTACTTTACGCAACACAAAACATTAAATTAAATTATTTTCTATATGTAACCTAGCACACGCCTATATACCAACAAAAAAAAAATAAAAAGAACTTAATACCTGAATGAAAGCCTCCAGGCATAAAGGGCGTGCCCGTTTACATATAGCAATTAAAGCAAAAGTTCGCTAGTTTATCATTTGTGATTTCCGAGTTACAACTCGGAAATCACAAATGATAAACTAGCGAACTAGCTAACCATCGATGTAAAAATAAATAAGCAGTTAATTACTAATAACTACAACAAAAACCATGGTCAGCAAGACAACCAGTCACCACAAGCAGCACCCGTTCACGAGCGTAACGCAAAGATCAGCCATTACCCCCCTCGCCATATTTGAGGGAAGGAGGCAACCCGACTCCCGACGCTACCGCAAGCAGTGACATCTAAGGGAGCATGACGAACTTGCTGCCGGTTGCTCAGACAAGATTATTATGATCGATTTTCGAGGTCGCTAGCTGACCATATATTACAATACAACTCATATATAAAAAATAAAAACTCTGTAAAGAGTAGATTACATCAATAATAAATGAAAAAAAAAATTGAATAAATTGACTTATACAGTCAACTAAAATGAACTAAACAGTTTAATTTGTATGGAGTAGGTTGGAGCTAGTATGCAGCCTTTTTGTCGTCTAAGTAATCTTTAATTTTTCTTGGACCCTGCTCCCGACACCGGCGGAACACTATTTTTTATATTTTAAAATGTTTTTGTTTTTCTTTGTTTTTATAAAAATATTTAAAAATGTGAAATATATGTAATACATATTGAATAAAGGTCATAATAATAATAATAATAACCATTTATTTATTTATTTGTTTGATTTACACGGTTAGAAACCAGTTACATAAATCAACATTATATGTATTATAAAATAAGTACAAATAAATATAAACTAAACTAACTAAACCAAAAACAACAATTAATTCTCAATGAATTCACTGAAATGTAGACACATAGCCATCAATTTTTTCAAACTATTATGAAAAAGGTCGCAGTCCGGGTTGGCCTCCACGATCTTATTCAATGCGGTCATCACGCGCGGTACGGGAGACGCAGCGCGGGCCACAGTCCGACAGGGCGGCACGCTCAGCAAGCGATGCTTTCTGCCACAAAGATACCTGCTAGGCGTGTAGAGTCGAATCAGCTCATTATGAATGTCAGGAGCATCCGTCATTCCCTTCGATATCTTAAGCATATCGCCCACCTGGTAACATGCTCTTCTGGTCTCTAACGAATGATATCCTAGACATCCTAAGAGGAACTTTGTAGGATATAGGTAGGGATAATAACCATAATACCTCACCGCTGTATCTCTACGTTGACGTCGTGGTGGGGCTTGCGCGCTCCGAACTCTGGGTCTGTGCCGGTAGAGTTTACTTTGCTGAAACAGGTCTAGGGTGAGGAGCCAGACCAAGAGAGATACATAAACCCGCAGGGCAGCATGTGGCGAGCTGTTGGGCAGTAGCGACCCCACGGACCCTATCTCCCGGGAGAAGTCTTGTTTCTCACCTCTGGCTTGCCTTTATTGGCCGGCTGGAGTGAACACTGATGAGGAACAGAGCTCCTACCTCTTTATTACCTTTATTGGCCGGCTTGAGTGGAAATTCGCAAGAGCAAACGTGCTCGGAGGAAGGAAGTATTTCAGTAAGATGCTGGTAGGGATCTTGACCGTACTTCGGGGATTGTTCTGATAGCCGTGGAATACCTCTCCACTCCTCATAAGTACCTTAAGACATGTTGCCCCCTTTTTGCTACGACACTTTGTGCTAGCGACCGTTTTTGGGGGGTCCATTATTGAGTGTGCAAGTCACCCCCTGCCATTTTATCTGTGAATTTTATATAAAACATTGGTCAGGCAGGGGCCATAGTCTTTCCACAGTTCAAGATAACCAGCTCACTTAGCCACCCAGACCCATAATCCAATATCTTTGTTTCCATAAACTGTAATAGTCCTACATCAACCGGGGGTTGTCCTTGGCTGCACTTGCATAGTGCGCACAGGGATAAGCGTTGGTTGGTGCCTCATTCCATTAAAAACTAACGGGCCTCTGCGAGTTGGCTTCGGCCCCTCGTACGCCTTTCAAAGATCCGGGACCCCAGGGTCCCGAGAATAGTCAAAAACTAAAAATATAATAATAATAATATAATAATTTATTTTACCAAAAAAGATTGTACAAAAACAACTTAAAAACTATTAATCTATTATAAATACAATGGATTAATTCCAGTTTTTCTTCATTCAATATGATGTCACATTCGCTACTTCTAACATTAGGTAATTTAAATCTAATACATTTTTTTTTACAAATTATTTACCGTAAACCAATCTTGGACCTGAACAATAAAGCTCACGTCGTCAAGATTTTGTGACCGTCGGTTTATTTTAAAGATCAATGATGTGATCTGCAAATAACACCATCTTAGGTTGATTTTGAAGTAATTGGGGTAAATCATTAATATAAACTAAAAAGAGGAATGGACCCAAAATCACACCTTGAAGAACGTCCATTACCATTTCAGACCCTAATGAGTTTGTGCCGTTGACTTGAACTTTAACCTTTCTATCTTTCAGGTATGATCTAAGCAAATCAAAAGCTGTATTCCTAATCTCATATTGCTCTAGTTTTAGCAGAAGTGTCTCATGCTCTAAGCAATCAAACGCCTTCGAGAGATCGCAAAAGATTCCAATGGCATCTTGTGCTTCTTCCCAGGCGTTAAAAACTTTCTTTATTAGGGTGACACCAGCGTCAGTACTACAACGCCCTTTGGTGAAATCCTACTGTTGTTTATTATTTATTTATTTTATTATTTATCTACACACAGTAAAATACAAAGAGATACGACATAATTATAATTTGAGTACAAAATAAGGAGGACCTGCGAAAGGTGAAATGAGAAGGAAATGTAGACAATAGTGTGTGAGATCAAAAATAGAAAAATATGAATTTGCGAAGTCTTGTTCATGAAAGATGGAATTTTAAATAGAAAAATATGTATTTGCGAAGTCTTGTTCATGAAAGAAGGAATTTTTTACATTTGATTGAGCATTAACTTTTCAAACATCTTACTGAGAACTGGCAGAATTGACACAAGCCTATAATTGTTGGGTTCCTTACTATCACCAGATTTGAACAAAAGAACTACTTTACTGTGTTTCATGAGATCCTGAAAGACTCCTTGGTCTACACTGGTGTTAAATATGAAAGCTGAATAAGGTGCAATGGTTTCGATGATAGATCTACAGACTTTTACAGACATTCCCCATAGATCTTCTGTTGATTTAATTTTAAGATCTTCAAAAGCTTTTATGTATAACAGTCTGGTACGCATTGTCTTATTTCAGCCTTGTATGCTGAAACCTAAACTCCAAAAGGCATGCCTTTACATTATTTATAAGTAAAGGCAGCAGAAAGCGTGGATGAGGAATTTGAAGCTTCAGTAGTTTTATGGGGACCGTTAGCAAAAAAGTTTTCAAATTCCTGAGCTGTTTTATATTAATAAAATGGTGTATTATTTATGGAGCGACTTAGTCTTGTTGAACATGCTCCTTAAGTAGAGATTCAAAAAAGTGCTATTTTTGTTGTCATTGAAAATATAGTGACAGATCGATACGTTTATATTTAGGTAAAGGTCGGGCCACACTGAGGCAAATTCGGCGTATGACTCGGGACACGACTGCGCGTTTCATTTGTTTTAATGACTAGAAAGTCACGCGACTATTCGCGTCAGTTTGAACACCTTAGTACAAGTTAAGTGAACACAATTGGAGTGAGCGAATCCCGCGCGATATTAGCTTCAGTTTGGCCGGAGCTTTAAGCCTATAGAAATAGACTTTTTTATATTTTACGTAGACAAATTTTCTGTACAGAAACTGAAATACTGGTAAAACAGACCAGTTAACATTTAAGTTCTGAATTAATCAGCCAACATAAAAGCCATGGCGAACAAAATTGTAAATTCACGTGATTAAGTGATAATACAAAGTTACGTCAGACATTCCTTTCATTTGGTTGACAGTTTTAATTAAACAGATCACGACGGAAAATAGATGAACGACAAACATTGCTTAATAATAACACAATGAGATTCGATTTATTCACAATTGGCTGCTCAATGTGTGCAGTAGTTATTTCATTACCAGTCATTAAACGGTATGTAAATTGCGATAATGTGGTTAAGGTAAGGTCTCATTGTTTCAGAACGTTGGAATAATTCAATCTTTTGACAAAAGCGTACTTAATGTAGAACAGTGTTGTATTGTCTGTGGTGGAACTAACCATTAAGCATGTTAGTGATGAGTTTTAAGTTCTTCAGTGTTTTGTTGTCAAGAAAAAACAAAAGATTTGGGAATTTGTTTAGACGATTCTCTTTTGTTTTTTCTTACGGAAAATTGGAAAGTTTAATTAAAATTATGTTTCCATTTAGGCAACGTTGAATTCTTAACTTAGTGAAACTCAACTTAGTGAAAATTATTCAATTAGACCAATAAACAGTTTACATCCTAGTTAAGCCGAGAAAATCCCTAATCCCTTCCACGTTTTCTTAGTTCTCAGAATTCTATTGATACAGTTTCAGTACCTAGAGACTCATTGCTTCGGTGTTCCAGAAATTACTTCCACAAAGTAAATACCTACCTGTCATCATTATTTACAATCTTAGTTAGTTCTAGACTTCTCGAAAATTGCTGTAGGTAGGTTTCTTATTAGGTTAGGTATAGTTCTCTTAGTCCAATTAATGTCACTCACTAACTAAGGCCATTCACACCCATTGTTTAATCTGGAGATCCTTACTTAAACCTTTACGATTTGATTAGTACCTTGGTGGGAAGTTAATTAATGTCTTAAAATGAACTGATGATTTAATTTCAGATCATAGTTTGATGAAAACGAGAGGTAAGGTTAGTCAGGGTATAAAATAATGTTGTAAGGAATGGCTTCTAAATATATTAACTTTTGGTGGTAAAAAGTGATCAAACTTAATATTAACGAATGTTATAAAGAGTTAAAATTGATTGTTTTTTTTTTTTGTAACAGGTATCTGGAAGGGCTGATTCGATCACAAAAATTCTTTCAGTGATAGAAAGCCACAAAAAAGCCTAGTGCTATGTTTTGTAACACACAGTCTGGCCGTCGAGAGAATGCGTTTCTAACACCTGAAAATGTCTAGTAGTACCTAATAAGGATCAAATTTGCAAAACACATATTCATTAGTATGAAACTGACAGATGTCAAGAACGAATTCTCTCAACGGCCGTACTGTAGTGGACTTCGCGGATATACCTAAGTCTCAGGCTGCCTTAGACTTATGTACATCCGCGAAGTCAACTGGTGTAATTTTAAAACAAAACGCATAAACATATTTTTTTTTTGTATATGACGGCGCATGTGATTATTTGAAAATTATTTAAGAGTGAATGTCAACCGGATATGCCAAACGCCATCTATCGAAAATCGGTTGTCATTCACTCTGACGCAACACCAAGAGCTAGTGTGGGGCGACGGACCGGCGCGACGATTCAGTTAGAATCGAGGAGGCAATCCGTTCGCATCACGAATACGCGCTACGTTTTTGGTGAAGTGTCTAGTGATTCAGTGTTGCCAATTATTTTGTAATAAGATCCTGATTATATTTTGTGTGAAGTACATAGTTTGATTCTCCTCGCCCGATCACCCACGTCCTAGTAAAATCGACTATGGCTCCTGATGATATTGTGGACTGTCCTGATGTCCCTTTATCAGAAGTGGGATACGAAGGGCATTCACAAGGAGAAGATAGCAATACGCACGTGGCATCGTCTCACAATTTACTGCGCAACATGGAAGCCTTATTATCTCGCCTCTTGAAGACGCCGACGCCCACCGAAAATACAAACCGCATGACGACACAACTAGTGCGGTTTGACCCAGATGAAAAAGATGCGGACATAGAAGGTTGGTGCAGGATAACGGAAATAGTAGTGAACAGTAGGAAACTAGATGGTGCGGAACTTTTGCTAGCGCTTACACACGCCCTGAGGGGACGGGCAGCCACGTGTTTGACCAAATTGCAAACTTCACAGTTAACATGGATGCAAATAAAGGAATTACTCCTAGCAAAATTTGGAAAACCGATGTTACCACAAGACTTCTTTGACGAGATATTAAGATTCCAAGCCGGTACGAAAGAAACTGCAAGTGAAGCTGCAACACGTGTCTGGAGCATGATAGAGCGTATCCCTCGCACCGAAATGTCAGAAGACATCATCACGGGGTTTGTAGCTTCTGTGCTATGCCAAAAAGATGGTATAATACGACGAGAGCTGCAATCTTGTAATGTATCTACCAGATCTCAGTTGTTACGAGTTCTCAACGGTATTCCATTGAAAAGAAAATACGAAGGACAAGAGGGTAATGAGACTGAAGTGAAAAGAAGCCGCTACAGTGAACCACGCTTTACTGGAACGTGTCATCGGTGTGGTATATCAGGTCATCGAGCCGTGGACTGTCGCAAACGCCGCGAAGAGCCTGTTGCTAGAGCAACTACGAAGACAGCTGAGCAGCCTACGAAGACGCAAGTCCATCCGCGCTCTGTCACTTGTTACGTTTGTGGTCAACAAGGGCACGTCGCATCAGCGTGTCCAGACCGCAAAGGGAGCAACGAGAAACCAGCTGTCAGGGAGGTCCATCTGTGCGAGCGGAGGCCAGCAACCGGCACCTTTACTACGTCCACGGGTGAGATCGTTTCTTTTCTTTTTGATAGTGGTTCCGCCTGTTCATTGGTGACTTTTGACTTGGCTAGCAGGCTACCGGGTACAATATGTAACGAAATTGTATGTCTCACGGGTATTGGAGATAATAATGTAGTGAAGTGTAACTCGCAGATACTTAGCCCCATCAATGTTGAAGGCATTCAATTAGATGTATTGTTTCATGTAGTTCCCAACGCTGCTATCAGTGAACCGGTTATTATAGGCAGGGATATTTTAGACAAGTGTGTTAATGTCGAAATTAGTAACGAGCGCATTCATTTCTCATTACTTAGGGAGGTTAGCATTGTAGAAAAATCGAGTCCATATGATTTTACTAACATTGATACAGATTTACGAGGTGAGCAAAAAGTAGCCCTCATCAGGTTATTACAAAAATACAGCGAATTTTTCATAGAAGGCATACCGATGCGTCGCGTGTCTACAGGTTTCATGCGAATAGAGTTAATTGACACAAATAAAACTGTACAGCGGCGTCCTTATAGGTTGTCACCGGCAGAAAAGGAGATAGTTAGGAATAAAATAAGACATCTTTTAGAAGCGGGAGTCATTCGCGAGAGCACGTCACCCTTTGCCAGTCCGATACTACTCGTTAAAAAGAAGGACAACTCTGATAGAATGTGTGTAGACTATCGCGAGCTTAATGCTAATACCCGGCCAGAGCATTACCCGTTACCGATAATTGATGAGCAGATAGATCGTCTTCATGGCGCTTGTTATTTCTCATCATTAGACATGGCATCAGGCTATCACCAGATTTTGATAGATTCCGAGGGAGACAGCATAGCTCGTACAGCTTTCGTAACCCCAGAGGGTCAATATGAGTTCCTTGCCATGCCCTTTGGTCTACGAAATGCTGCGTCGGTCTATCAAAGGTGCATTAACAAAGCTCTAGGTTCGCTTAAGGATACGGTGGCATTGGCCTATATGGATGACGTCCTCTGTTATTCTGACGGCGTCGCGAGCGGCCTTGAGCGTTTAGACCTTACATTAAAAGCTCTTTCTGAAGCGGGTTTTTCTTTAAACATTCACAAATGTAAATTCATGAAAAATGAAGTAGATTTTCTAGGTTATGTTGTAAAATCAGGTCAAGTAACTCCCAATCCTAGGAAGGTACAAGCACTAACAGACGTACCTACCCCGCGAACAGCCAGTCAAGTTCGTCAATTTTTAGGTCTCGCATCTTATTTTCGGCGTTTTATTCCAAATTATACCCGCTTAGTAGGACCTTTATATCCCCTAACAAAACTGAAAGGTCCCATAATTTGGACGAGCCAACATAGTGAGATCCACAAAACCATAGTTAGCATATTGACATCAGAGCCAGTCTTAACAATCTTTGACCCCAAATCCCCAGTAGAGCTTCATACAGACGCGAGCTCAGAAGGGTATGGTGCAATACTAATTCAGCGACGTAATAATCTGCCCCATGTGATATCCTACTTTAGCCGTCGGACGACCGAAACTGAATCTCGTTACCATTCCTACGAGCTTGAAACATTGGCGGTGGTCCGAGCAGTCGAGCATTTCAGACATTATCTGTATGGACAGCACTTCACAGTTTACACGGACTGTAATTCTCTTAAGGCGTCAAAGTCTAAAACCGATCTTACACCCCGAGTCCACCGATGGTGGGCGTTCCTCCAGGCTTATGACTTTGACATTGTCCACAAGCAAGGAAGTAGCATGGAACACGCCGATTTCTTCTCCAGAAATCCACTCGACGAACCTACTGCAAACTGTCCCGATACCAATCTGTCCAAAAGAAACAAGTCTGTCCAATTCATTGAACTTCATCAGGGTTGGCTGACAGTTGAACAAAATAGAGATAGTGAAATACAGGACCTAATTAACAAGCACAACAGCAAAGAACTTCCTGAAACCGTCGCCAATACCTACGATGTTCGAAAAGGGATACTATATAGGAAAATTGAGCGTAACAAAAGCAGCTATTGGCTCCCCGTTGTACCGCGCTCTCTCACTTGGACTTTAATTAACCACGTCCATATAGAGATTAAGCACCTCGGCGCTGAAAAGACGCTAGACAAACTATACGAGCAGTATTGGTTCCCACAAATGTCAAAGCTAGTGCGCAAATTTGTAGATTCTTGTATAGTGTGCAAAGCTTCGAAGGGTCCGTCAGGTGCTACCCAGATAAGACTTCATCCGATTCCTAAAGTTTCCACTCCTTGGCATACCATACATATTGATATCACGGGTAAACTCAGTGGAAAAAGCGATCGCAAAGAATATTCATCGGTAATAATCGATTCCTTCACCAAATATGTTCTCCTTGAATATACCCCCTCGTTAGATTCAGCAAGTGCTATTAAAGCTCTAAAAAAGGCGGTTTGCCTTTTTGGAGCACCTAAACGCGTTATCGCTGACCAAGGGAGATGCTATATAAGCTCCGAGTTTAGAGAATTTTGTAGGGACCATTCCATAGACCTTCATCTCATCGCAACAGGATCTAGTAGAGCGAACGGACAGGTAGAACGCGTAATGCGCACCCTGAAAAGCATTCTCACCATAATTGAGAACGATCCAAACAAAACTTGGCGAGATGAACTTCTAGATGTGCAGTTAGCTCTAAATAGTACGCGGTCTAGGGTAACTGGATATTCACCCACAGAACTAATGTTTGGGATAAAAGCTCAATCGTTAGGTATGTCAAAGATTGTAGTAGGTTCCGAACCCGAACCCCGATCAGACTTAGACACCATCAGACGTAACGCTTCTGATAACATTGCGAAAGCAGCCTCAGCTGAAGTAAAACGGTTCAATCGAGGCAAGGCAGTCGTAAAGCCATTCTCTTTAGGCGAGTATGTTTTTATAAGAAACAACGAGCGCAATCAGACGAAACTTCACAAAAAATTCAAAGGTCCATTTTTAATTACTAAGGTGTTAGAAAATGATAGGTATGAGCTGAAAAACATTGATGGGTCTAACCGGACTTACAAATATGCTCACGAAAATCTGCGTTTAGTACCCGGGGGTCATGACGGTCTAGTAGAGATAGCTACCTCGTTAATTAATGATGATGAGGAGGAGGCCGGGACGGCGGGGCTGAGCCAGATCGATGGGACACTAACATCAGATGATGATAGTGATACACTATCAGTGTCCAGCGGTCATACAGAAACCGCAAGCTCAGTTACCCTATCAGCATCAGAGCGGGAGGAACCTTAAGGTTAGCAATGTCAGTTTTATGAGAATTAATTGATGCTATTAGAATGTCTAAGAGTCATATGAGATGACATGTAGAGAGCCAGTTGTCCGGTCCACGTCGTCATATGAGATGACGACTGGTCGAAGGGACGCTGTCACTCTCAAGAGTACCTAACTCATGAGAGTAGTCATATGAGATGACGGGTAGAGAGCCAGTTGTCCGGTCCATTTTGTCATATGAGATGATGATTGGTCGAAGGGACGCTGTCACTCTCTGAGCTAGGTGTCATCATATGAGATGATGACTAGTCGAGGGCTAGGTTGTCCGGTCCAAGTCATCATAGGAGATGATGGCTGGTCGAAGGGACGCCTTAGCCAGTGTTAGTTTGCATGAGGTCAAACGTAATCGCGTTGCGTATATGTACGCTTGTGTGTGGGTCCTTAAATGTCCAAAGAAAGGAACAGTGTACCTATCATGTCAGGATAGGACGAGCGAAATGAAAGTGGTAATCCCAGCGGGTTTTATTTTCCTATTGTTACAGAGTAACTCAACGCCGAAAGAAAAGGAGTAGCACGAGGACGTGCTAATGTCAGTCTGGCCGTGACGGCGCATGTGATTATTTGAAAATTATTTAAGAGTGAATGTCAACCGGATATGCCAAACGCCATCTATCGAAAATCGGTTGTCATTCACTCTGACGCAACACCAAGAGCTAGTGTGGGGCGACGGACCGGCGCGACGATTCAGTTAGAATCGAGGAGGCAATCCGTTCGCATCACGAATACGCGCTACGTTTTTGGTGAAGTGTCTAGTGATTCAGTGTTGCCAATTATTTTGTAATAAGATCCTGATTATATTTTGTGTGAAGTACATAGTTTGATTCTCCTCGCCCGATCACCCACGTCCTAGTAAAATCGACTATGGCTCCTGATGATATTGTGGACTGTCCTGATGTCCCTTTATATAAAATTGTGGCGAGCTTGCAGTCAAACCTTGAATATTTGTAATACGTGTTATTGAATTTCGCAGCCACAGATATAAAAGACACACATCATGCTCTCCAAGGTACTCCTAGTGAGATTAATAAGCCACTTAATTTTATTAATTAGGGTAAGTTTTATATCCCCAGCTCATTAGGTAAGATCGTATTTTTCAGGCATTTCCCAACCTAATTTCCTAGGATCTCGCTATATGCTCATTAGACACGTGACCAAATTCAGGAAGCCTGCTTCATCCACACGTTCACAAACTTCTCTTCGCCCCCTAACTACCATCCATACCCACTTCCATACAGTAGTACAACAAACAGACTGAGTTACATTCGGTAGATAGTAATCTACCAAATGTCAAAATCTCAGTCTGTTTGTTGGGGTCTGTCTACCTGTCTGTCTGTTACCTTTTTACGCCTTAACGACTGAATGGATTTCGATGAAATTCAGCACACAACTAGACCATGAACTTTATTGTTCATTGAGAACGGAGAACGGTGGGTTATAGTCGGACTTCTACCGACTAAAACCCCACGGGGTTCCTTCCACTGGCATGAATTGGGGGCCCGGGAGATACTCATACATTTGTGCGCACCCCCTTTACCTAGGTTAGACATAAGATACTTTTTATCCCAGTAGTACGTTCCCGTGGAATAATTTCCAATCATTACGCGGGCGAAACCGCGGGCATAAGGTAGCATAGATTATTTTAGAGAACAGAAAGTAGATGGTGTCTTTGTGGAATCAAAATGGATGAATTGTGTATATTTTAATGATTTAGTAAACTTCTTAACAAATAAATAAGTCAAGTCAAAGTCATTTATTTGCTTTAAATGCGGTTACAAGGATGTTAATAAATAAGTATTCTTGTGCAGACACATTTCGCCATATTTTGGCATGACATAAATCAGGATATAATGAACTTGATATAATTAAGGAAATTAAAAAAAAAAACGTTTTTGTTTTTTTTCACACTTTCATGTTTGTGATGCAATAAAATCAAAATTATTAGTGATTATTTCAAATGAGGCTGCCAATTAGAACTTTTTAAAGATATTATATGTTCCATGTTGAGCTATTTACCTTTTTGAATACATAAGAACAGGTCTTGCTAAAATAACAAAAATACCAATTCACCGAATTCAGTCCCTAAACATAAAAGTAAAAGCTCGCTCAAACTAGTTAGAAATGGCCAGAAGTTTTTACGTGCTACTAAAAAGTCTCTAAATGAGTAAAAACAAAAAGACAGATAGCTGAAACTAACTTGTTTTACTTTAGGTACTACGACGCATGTTTCTCATTAGGGAGAGCGAGGAGGGTTGTAACAATTTTTACGCCAATGGACATATCTTAGCCAAAAACTGTCTTAGCTTTTTGCACGTTATAGATACAAATAGCTAGTTCAATCCTCTATTCGATTTTGAAAGAAAAAATAGTACAAATTATCTAGATCACATAAAAAACGATATAAACTGAAATGAGTCGTTATGGCACAACTCTCCTAGTATCGAGGTAGGTTTTATTCAGACACTGGAAGTTCCTTAGCAGCTGTATTTCAACAAAGCTTCTTTTGGAGAATACCATGGCAGATGCATCATTACAACTATAAACCAAATAATCAATCAATCTGCCAAGCTTTTTCCCAACTATATTGGGGTCGGCTTCCAGTCTAACCGGATGCAGCTGAATACCAGTATTTTACATGAAGCACTGTCTATCTGACTTCCACAACCCAGTAACTGGGTAATACGATACCCTTTGGTAAGACTGGTTGCCAGACTTTCGGGTTTCTGACGACCCGTAACGACTGTCAAAGATCTACGAATGACAGCCGGGACCAACAGCTTAACTTGTTTTCCGAAGCACGGAGGAGTCTTGGTATATAAATAAATAGGTCACCCATTCACAGACCAACCCCGGCAAGCGTAGCTTAACCTTTTGGATCGACCCGTGCGGCAGTTATTATCTTAGCCACGATCTCCTACCAACTATAAACCGAATAATAAATAATATTTTAGTTAAATTCGTCCTCAGTAGCATTCAAGTTCTACAGCAGAAAATAATATCACCTCTTTAAGAAACTTATCAAAAACCTGTTGAATTTATATTTGAATTTCATATAGGTAAATTGTTACGCCCACATACGTAGCTTTAATGTAATTATCAAGAACGGTGGAATTATTATTAAGTTTCGTTTATTACCTACTTCACCTTAATGGATGAGATGAGAATACCTTAGCACCTTGAACATGTAGGTGTGGTACGTCTCATTGCGATGTAATAGGCGTTTGTCTGACGATACTCAATAACTTTAGTTCTTATTAGTGTCCGACCGAAGTTTCAGTTTCGGTTTCGGGTTCGGCAAGTTTCAGCCTAAAAATCATATTTCGGCCATAGGTTCGGTTTCGGCCAAAAAACAGCAGAACCTTTCGGCCGCGCCGAAACTTACATCGTACTATTGGATAGCGCTCGGCACGGCTGGTAATATGGCGTCGCTTGCCTGACTCCGCCGGCTGCTGAATCACTTTGCTCAGTGAAGTGACGCTTGTGTTTGTTCACCGAATAATGGTAAGTAATTAAGTATTTATAGTTATAGTATTTATTTTGTTTTTGTTATGAATTTTTCATATCCTAGTGTAATTTTTAACGCTTATTTTCATAATTTATAAACAAATTGACGGATATTATTAAACGATTTTAGGATTCGTCTTAGTTGCATGTATGTAATAAGGGTTCTACGTTTCACTTTTATCGAATCGAAATTTTAACATTATCATAGTGACACTGGGTCTAAATTAAACTACCCAAAAGAGTACTAAAATAAGAACCGAACCTTCGGTTTCGGCAAAAAAACATGTTTAGGTCGGACACTAGTTCTTATCTTAGCTGCATACGCCTGTAACAAAAGCTAGTATGAAAGTTTAATGAAGCTATTTATCTTACATTTTTATGAGAAAAGGCAATTATTGAGAATAATGTGATAAGCTAAATATAATTATTATGACTCTTATTAAATAATTAATTGACTAAAAATTTATTTGAAAGGCTTTACAAGTCTTTTGGTTCAGTTACTAGAACTCATTTATGCAGTGTTTTTCTAGGTTAAAGTATTTATCGGGTTACGTATATTTTACCCGACTGTACGGCAGCAAAGACAGGGTTATGTTTTTTATTTTATTTTTACAACTCGGCAAACAAACAGTCCAACACAAATGTTACTTTTTGCATTTGTAATATTAGTCGAGATGGGTTCTAATCGTAATACGTACCTTTAATATTTTGATGACAACATAATATATGCCTACTCAATAATAAATTGGCAATGTGACTGCTTCCATCATCACGTAGTAATTTGGTAATTGACGAGGATTAATTTTGTATCGTTTAATTTGTGAAAACACTGTCAATGTCAAATGTTGTCGGGTTTAAGCCTTTTCAATTTGGATTAATTGGGGATTGGTAATATTACGGATTACCGCTTTAATATCCTATTTTAATATTAACTTACGTATTATAAAACTGGCATGTAATTGTTTCAATTCGAAACGTAGGGCTCTTCTGCAACTGAAGGGGTCTGATAGGACCGATGCCTGCCGGGGTTACGGGAAATTCTGAAAGGGATACCGTGGACCCTGGCAACGTACAGGCAACGGAAGGAACACGGGTGGGTTTTAGACAGTAAGAGTCTGACACGCCCTCCCGCTCCGCCCAGAGCGGGAGAAGTTATTTGATAATTTCCCACCCCAAAAAAAAAAAGGGTTCTTCTGCAGCAGAACAGCAACGAACATTTAATTTGAACACCATGCTTGCCTATTGCAAAGTTATTACTGATAAGCATGACGATAGCCCCATAATAAGGCCTCTTATAAACAACACCTGTCTGTAGTAGAGTTTAAGTACTAACATACCTTATATAATTGTTTACTAACATCTAGAATAGTAAGTATTTTTGTAATTGGTTCCAGTTGTCTGTTTTTTTTTATTTTATTTGTTTCTTGACATTTCTCGGGACCCTGGAGTCTCGGACCTTTGGAAGGCATACGAGGGGCCGAAGCCAACTCGCAGAGCGGGTGTCTCTGCGAGTTGGCTTCGGCCCCTTAGAGGTTTTTAATGGAATGATGAACTAACCAACGCTTATCCCTGTTCGCACTATGCAAGTGAAGCCAAGGACAACCCCCGGTTGGTGTAGGACTATTGCAGTTTATGGAAAAGATATTGGATTATGGGTCTGGGTGGCTAAGTGAGCTGGTTATCTTGAACTGTGGAAAGACTATGGCCCCTGCCTGACCAATGTTTTATATAAAATACACAGATAAAATGGCAGGGGGTGACTTGCACATTCAATAATGGGCCCCCGGAAACGGTCGCTAGCACAAAGTGTCGTAGCGACAAGGGGGCAACATGTCCTGAGGTGCTTATAAGGAGTGGAGCGGTATTCCACGGCTATCAGGACAATCCCGGAAGTACGGTCAAGATCCCTACCAGCATCTTACTGGAATACTTCCTTCCTCCGAGCACATCTGCTCTTGCGAATCTCCACTCAAGCCGGCCAATAAAGGCAAGAAAGAGGTGGGAGCTCTATTCCTCGTCAGTGTTTATTCCAGTCGGACAATAAAGGCAAGCCAGAGATGAGGAACAAGATTTATCTCGGGAGATAGGGTCCGTGGGGTCGCTACTGCCCAACAGCTCGCCACATGCTGCCCTGCGAGTTTCTGTAACTCTCTTGGTCTGGCTCCTCATCCCAGACCTGTTCCGGCAAAAAAAAAACTACCGGCATAGACCTAGAGTTCGGAGCGCGCAAGCCCCACCACGACGTCAACGTAGAGATACGGCAGTGGGGTTATTATAATTATTGTTATTATTGCGTTTCGACGATATAAAGATACCACAGACAAATAGATGCCAGATGACAGTAGACGGCCAGATGATTGCCCATTTTAAATGCAGAACGTTTTGCTTTTCATTCACGTTTTCAATTTTATTTTTGTTGCATTGGCAATTATTGTTTTATTTCTTTTTATTTTGTTAGTTGATTGGCGGATGGATATAAAGCCCGTCATTTTATGTTTCGTCATGGGATGCTAAAGTGGCTATAATAAAACAGGGTATATATTTAAAATAAGGTAGTTTTGCCTGTTTTAATTAGTTTTGTTGAAATTTATGAATGACAGAGTTCAAGCTTTCCCCTAGTGAGTGACCATGGGCTTTCGGTCCAATTAGTGTAATTCTCAAGTAAATAGAACGTCATCTTTAGCAAAAGATGCATGCAATCAATACATTTTGTATTTTTCTACAAGGAGATTTTAAATGTATTTATAACACAAAAATAAATAAGAACGTTCCATGTGATGAATAGGATAACGAACATTAATAATGTGCTTTTAGATGTAAGTAGTTTATGAGTTAATAGCCTCCGAATAACGAAGAAAAACGAGGTTTTGCTCGAGGCAGCGCCTTAATTCAAGTTATAATGATGTCTAGTTAAAGGCAATAGGCAGCGTGTTTTACGTGCTTAATGAATAATCCATTTTACTGTAATTTTATTAGATACATACTGTACCTTCAATGTAAAATCCATAAATAAAATTATTATATTCTCGGATTGAAAAGCGTAGCCGCTGAATGATGTGTGTACAGATAAAACAAATTCTGTCGATGAAACCAGCAATTTCATTAAAACAATATGTAAAAATAAACAGTATTAACGTTTCACAATGAGTGTAAGCGCGCACAATTCCCTACGGGAAACTAATAAAAGCAGAACACGTTTTCGTACTAATTTAACTTGGTCTGACGTTGCTCGACGAAGATATATTATGCGATGAGCCGATGACTAGATGTGGTTACGTTTTACTAACGAAGCTGTTGGCTTCATACAAATATATTTAGATAGTTACGTAGTACGACGTTTGCTTCATGTAAAATACTAATATTCGGAATCACATAATAACTCATTTGTTAAGTGCTGTGGGTATACGTTTTAAACGGATCTCATACAAGATTTTGTCATTATGTATGCAACATTCGGATACACAATGAACCCATCATTTACTTAAATAGATATATTGCATTCCTATCAAAGTTAATTTTATCATTTTATTGCATTAAAAATGTGAAAAACACACAAAGTTAATTGTACAAACAGTGGTCAAGAACACATTGAATATCTGGCTCCTAAACTAAGTAAAAAGATACTTGTATCTCAGGAGCCATAGTTCCTCATAAATATTAGAAAGAAAAGAAAGAAAGAAAATACGTTTATTCTGCACAAACAAAACGCACATTTAAATAAAATAAAAACACAAAATACAAAAGTAGCCAAAAGCCTCGTATTCAGCCAACAAACAAACGCTATTTATAAAATTGATTCTTCATCGGTTGATGTCAAGGCCACAGACAAAGACAATATTGCGTAATTACTGTAACAACATTACATACTCTGTGGTTGCGACATTGGCAAATGACAACAAAAACAACAAAACTAAAATGCCGATTGCAGAGTAAACTACTTTTGTAATAAATAATAAGAAAAATTAATCAAAATTATATTGATAATTAACAACTTAAATGCAATCAGGTTAAAGTGGCTCAGTAAACACTTGCAACAGTATTGAGAAAGGTATATTCATGTTTAGCGGTAAATGTATTTTATAATTGATGAAAAAGTACTATATAAAATTGTTTATGGGAGCTACAACTGCCAACAAACTGCTTTGCAGTTTGGCAGATCTAAGTCAAATTTATTGTAAAATTAGGATTTCACAACAAATAAACACTTTTTCGTTATTATTTTTTTCATTTTCATTTTTCCTGTGGTTATAGGTAGGATAAATGGCAAGTTAAGGTTTACACAAGAGAGACGAAGATAGATTTTGACAAAAATAGACAGGAATAAACTGAAATAACCTTAATAAGCCAGTAATCTCATTTTGCGAAAAAAATGATTCGAAAATCTCATAGTATAAACCATGCATCTTTAAAACTTACTTATGAGGGTTTACTATGTCTTTACGAATAAAACAAATAAGGATATATTTTACAGACTATTCTTCATTAGATTCAGCGCCTCCAACCGCATATTTACATGAAATATGACCTCATAAAACACCTCGTAAATAAATAGTGTTGAGCTCATCAATTGTATGAAACGTCAAATACCTAAGGCGTAACATCGCGGCCTTTGGTCTACCATAGTTCTGAACTATGTACAATAAAGGGAACTACAAAGTGTGTACCGATTTGTCTAGAACACGTCAAACCCAAATGGTTATACTGCAGATTTTCAAGACCATACATCTTCTATGATCTATTGTTGTTTTCAATTGTTTGTTTGTATGGCTGGTGTACCACAAATTGATTCGGTGTGTACCTAACTGAAATAATGAAAATTATATTAAATTATTAATTATGATTTAAAAGAGTGTCCGTGGAGTTTCTTGCCCGTTCTTCTCCATAGGAACCTACCTACGCTTTGGAATGGGCAACTAGCTTCATATTTCTGACTGATTGACCCCTTGACAGTTCAAAAGTGCCTGTAAATGGTTTAATTGAAATAAATGCTTTGAGTTTGAGTTTTATAAAACTAGTTTGTTCAGAAAATCAAAATTGACATTGCTATGACTATTTTATTAAATAGATATAATAAAATAATAATAATTTATTTAGGAACATAAAGGTTTTGTAGTACATGAGGATCTTACAAAGTATGCGTTATTAATAACATGGTGTAGGTACAATGAATTGTTGGGTGAATCGCTGCTCTCCTAGCTAGATCACTGAGTAATCTGTTTTTAGGAGAGACAAAAAGAAACGCTTGATCTTTTTGTTTATTTGTTAAAACTTAATTATTTGTAGGTTATTATTTTTTAACAAATTTATTTTTTCACTTTTATTGAATTTGGTTAGAGTTACAAATCTAACCTGAAAATAATAATTTATGAAAATAAGTATAGTTACTTGCTAGATCTATTTAAAATAATATTCAGTTGGGGTGTCTGAGGTTATGTGTAGTTCCAATTATTATTGCACATTGTATCTACCTATAGTCATACCCAACACAATATGCTCCACAAGTAATGTCTATAATTAACAAATAGATATTGGCAATGTTATGCCTAGACCCGGAGCAGACATGTAGGCGTCTGCTTTTGATAACTTGAAAAATAATGAAGGATATTATCAAAGACGTCCACAATCTACATACATTGGTGACCTTAGGTGTCGTGATTTCAAACCCCATTAGAGCTGGAATAATGACTTTAATTTGATAGAAAAACTCGATACTTACTATAGCAATAAGTGTATTCATTGAAAATAAATCATTTGATTGTCTACAATTTGTGTGTAGCTACAATTAAGTATCGATTCAATGTGTTATGTTTTGTACCTACACATTTATACAATATTATAGCATAAAGATTGTATAGACAATAAACTAAATAAATTCCTGTCGATGTATACATTATACACCTTTTTGGGGCTAACTGTACTTATTGCAATAAGTTGAATTTACATCGCTAGTATTTATAGGTCATGAGGAATCGTCGGATGCACGCACCTAAACTCAACTGTATGAAAGTCCTACAACGAGACTAAAAACAAAACACACTCGACTCCCATCCTATTTTTTTTTGTTTGTTTAAAAAAAAAACTGGTTCGAACACTATTTGAAATTGTTTCTCCTTACTTGAAAGCACACTTCTCACGTACGTCACGGACTTTAATTGATAAACCACTTGCCAGTTCTTATTTTAGCCGTGTAATGCAAATCGGGTTTTGTCGGTTATATTCGTACATCCAGACACGGAAAGTCATACATACGTCTTCATATTATAGAAGATTTTTTTTCTAATATCTTCGTGTTAGGATCGCTTGTTATTAATAATACACTTTCACGCAATATTTACGATTGGCTAACCTGAGAGCCAGAACTACAAACTTGACGGCAGAGTCACTACCCAAATTCAACCAATTGCAGGTCTAACAACCCTACCTAGCGACAATTGTTTAGCTATTATAGCTTAACGAAAGTAACGTTTAGCTTACAGAGAAATTATGATTGGTTTTTTCGACATCGGAAAAACTCGAACCCACGATTTTATCCGAACGCGTAGCGTCCAAGACGACGTTCATGACAATTATGATACTTTGGTCTTCAGATAGGTTTTCAGAAATAAATGCGAGTATTTAATGAGCTTTTTATTCAAAAGAGGTCAGTTTCAAATAGATTAGATAAACGTATGCAACATTGTATTGATTTATCATTGACAACTTATTATTCTACCTATTCCAACTTACCTATTCTAACTTATTATTATAGTCTTATCCATAAGGATAAGACTATTTTCGATTATTAGTAATTCGTCATCTTGTTGACGAGCATGCGGTTTGAGTTCGTGTTTAATCGTGTAATATCGTGAATGTATAAAACTGCTAAATTGTAAAGTTTGAAAGTGGCTCATCAATTCAAGTCCGTGACTGTACTGTATAACCTCAAACACTATCTAGGTATTGCTATACTTAACGTGATCGCAGCCACGATCTGATCGTCACGTAAATGTAATTTAACGCACCATAGCTTTTGAGCTATGCCATATATGTCGTTACAATGTTCCGCAGGATTTAATAATTATACGTAAGAGCACTTTGCATGATTATACGCGTAACTATAAGATATATGCTAATGCCACAACGTAGGTGCGTATATATGATTAATATGTGTGTTAATACGATTATTCCCTGTAATTGTTGTTTATATAATAACAATTTAGGTAATGTTATCTGCGACGCTTTTCATAAATATTATGCTCGTTTATTTGTAGCAGCTGTGTTTAGAATTTATTTTCGATTTTCTGTAGTTATTTTGATAAATTAATCAGCTTTGAGTATAATTTGATTATAAACGTAGGTTTTTTAAAGTAAATAACAATAAATCAAACTACTAACTGCTCTTCTTCTTTCCAACGGTCTTTACCAACAGATCCGATGGGAATTAAAATCAAAACTTTTGTTACGAATTTCTGCCAACGCTATATCTTTTCTTTTCCACAGACATGAGGTCCAAGTCAACCAAATGTTTTGTAATACCATGCTCGGGTTACTCTCTACTGATCTATATATTATAAGTTAAAATAAAAAATAACGTATCAACATCATTCTCTAGCCCCTATCCGAATTTATTTTGCGTCTGCGCAACACGTCTCCTTCTTCTACACTTCTCTATTAGTCGTCATCTCAGTAGTCACCTCCTTTCTAGTCTTCATCTTTCACACAGTCTATCCATCGTTTCTTTGGTTTTCTCCTATTCTTATAGCCACATTTATACTTAAAACTTTTCTCACGACCATAAGGTGTCAACAAAATCAAATAAATCAACATACCAGCAAACAACAACAAGCAACATCAGCACTGTACAGCAAAAAAGATACTGCTGAAAATTTATAACAAGCGAATGTCGGTAAATCCCAGACTCATATGATAGATTTTTTGCCAGCTCCGGCCATAACGCGCTTAATTCAGGAAAGAAAAAAGTACTGCCGGTACCCATTCTTCAATAGCTGAAAATAAGTATCATCATCAACAGCTTACAGCAGTCTACTGCTGGACATAGGCTTCTCCAATCTCACGATTCTCGGCAACTCTCATCCAGCTGCTACCAGCCACCCTGTGAAGATCGTCGGTCCACCTAACCTATGGGCGTCCCATCTTACGTTTTTTAATTCACAGTCTTAACGTCTTAACTTTACGTTTTTTTTTTTTGTTAAAACAACGTAAAAACAATATCAATTAAATCAACCAACTAACAAACACCAACAAAAACCCAAAATCAGCACTGTCCAGCAAAAAAGTTCCTCCTGAAAATTTATAACAATGAATGTCGGTAAATCACAGATATGATAGATTTTTTGCCAGCACCGACCATCGACGTTTATCCTAGGAAAAGTTGGAATCGTTCCAGAGTTGAGTGTGGTCTGCGAGTCACCGTTGATTGCATGTTTGAATTGTCGCCACAATTTATTTAACGGATCTCGGGCTTTACGTACGGTATAGTGGGGAGTGTGGAGATATATTAATTTTGATGGCTAAGTACAGCATATTTATACAAATTATAATGAACACGATTTGTTTGAATAGTAAAAGTAGTTCAGTCACTACATGAAGTTGCTGATATGTTTTCTTTGAACTATAACCATGTTTTGACTTCTCTTTTCAAGGCGTATTTTGTGTGTTCAATCTTGTGTGTAAGGCCTGTTTTTAGCTAAGTACCTAAACTCTTATTCAGGATAACAAAAATTTATACGTTTTAGGTACAACAAGCTCAACGGCATACATTAAAAAGAATAACCCTTTTTCCCAAAAAGTCAACTAAGACTAAGTACATAACTATAAAGATAGTAGCAATTAATGTGAAATAACTATCATTCAAATAAACAATATACAGGGTGACTGGTAATTAGTGGCCGATACCTAAACACGTGACTTTACTCATCAATATGAACAACTTTTATTAGGGGACCAAATCAGAAATCGCGAAAAAAAAATCTGCTGTTCCCTACAATTTATGTTCGCATAACTCGTCATATTGTTCATATTGATGAGTAAAGTCACGTGTTTAGGTATCGGCCACTAATTACCAGTCACCCTGTATATGCAGCGCGAAAACAAATAAAAATATTGTTGCCGCACTACTTTACTAATTTCACGTCACTACAATCACTATGGTGTCTACGGGAAACTAAACGGAAATCACTAATCGACCGCTGCGATTGGCCGGGCTTCGATGACGCGACGGCTAGTCAACCAATCAGAAGACAACAAGTGTTGAGTGTGTGTGCGTGGTCTGCGCTTAGACGCCATGACAGTAACTCTTTATAAAATAACCAACGAAGTGAATAGCCATTTATAGAACATTCTCGCTCTACAATAATTTGGGTTTCAAAACTGTAATTTTACCAATACACCAGTTAAATATCAAATAAGTTCCAGTTATTTCACCGGCCTCAATCCTCTATCAATAAGCAACTACAAATATCCATTCATCCTAGTTCAATATTTTTACCATTCTTTTATATTAAGCTTTATCCAAGCATAATATAAAATAATAAAAACATAATAAACTAGCTGTACTTTAACGTCAGAATTTGTTTTAAAACAGCAGAGAATAGTTTGATCGAGCATCCGCCGTGTTGGTCGATGTTTGGCGATGTGCACAATACGCTGAACTTCCTCAAGATGGATGGGTTGCCGCTTTCCAAGAATTAAACACTTAATTTATTACTAAAATCTACATATACATACATTTTCAACAGTATTTTATAAAATGTGATGAATATTAACTAGTTAGTTTATTCAGGAATTCATAAAAATGATGGATGAAAATGATTACTTAAACACTTTTAAATTGAATAGTGTATAATATGCGAAAGTATTAAGGGGCCGGCGGAGCATGCGTAGTTCATACAAACGTAATACCAAAATAGTTTGTAAATCAAACATATTCTTAAGGTAGTATGTATTTATTCCAATTGGATTACAGAACATCTAGGCTCCCAAATATATATTTTCAATGGACACTGATATAAAAACGAGATATGAGGAATTTCAAATTTCTATAGAAAACTTATTTTTCTCATAACTCGTCTTTAAATCAGTGCCCATTCAGATTATATATTTGGGAGCCTTACCTTAAGAATATGTTTGATTTACAAATTATTTTGGTATTACGTTTGTATGAACTACGCATCCTCCGCAGGCCCCTTAACATTGTTGCATATTAGCCCCATTTACACGATGCCAGTTTATTGCCTGTGGCACACCATATAATTAAAGCAATGACTCTGACTGTGTGTGTAATGTGACTTAGTAACAATTTGATTTATACCGTACCAGTCAGTACGGTATAAAAACATGTACAATTCTTGCGTCCAACAAATCAAATTGTTACAAAGTCTAAAACACCTATAGGTAAATAATTATAGGTGAAACGTACATACGTACGTTACATACACAGATACATTATATCAAACTACTCAAAGTAATTTTCAATTTGGTTCGACACTTATTTGCAGCTCAATTCGTTCTGTCTTCCATATTTTTATTTCTGCATGTGCTGAAATAAAACTCAGCTGTTTATTTAAAATTTCGAACCGGAAGCGTCAAGTTTTGGTTATTTATTATTAAGTTATTCGAGGCGGATGGTTGGCAACTTATCACTGCATGAAGCTTTCAATATAGAACTTCTATTTGGAGCACAGCTTTAAAATATGCTTCGATGCAGCTTGATATTTATATCAGCATGGGGAAATGTGAACGAAAACATATTTCCAACGTAATTTTACATAGATACGTTTTCATTCTCTGGAGTTAGACAAGGCAATAGTTAGTGGCTATAATATCTTAATTTATAAAACCAATTGAAAGAAAGAAAGAAAGAATAATATTTATTTGGACACAGTTCGTGAAACACATAATACAAAAAAAAAATAAAAAAAAAGTGAAAATAATTATAAAGCGATAATAGTGTGCCTCACGGCTGCGCCAAAAAGGTTCATTTCAGCATTAATGCCAGACAAATGCTGTCTGACGCTGGTTTTCTAATGAACCCTTATGGACAAGTGACGGGGAGTACCAACAGTTTCAACATACCTAATACATACTTTTTATACCTCTAAATAAATAAATAAACTACATAAGGTCTATTTAAATAATTGTTTCGAATCAATGTTATTTCCACCCAAACAAACATCAACTTTATGTAAGTGTAAATAAAATTGATTTTAGACTGACTAGTACTGTTGAAAAAGTCTTAAAAAATTATATGAAGTTGTAGCGCAAACTGCAGTAATTATGCATAACACAACCCTGCTATTTAGATGTACCACCTACCTACCTACTTTGGTAAAGACCTCAAACCCTATATTTTACAAAAAGTTGGCAACACCTTGAATTCAAACCTATATTAAAATTCCACACACTTGTAGTTGGTTTGCCTTTAGTTGACCAATAAGTCTTCATGCTACGATGATATACATTACTGCTCGACTACAATAGACAGGAAGGAGCTGACTACATTCTGAATTATAGCCCGACAATTTATATTCCTCACCATGACTTATCTCCGGAGCAAATTCACAAAATTACATTTCAAAGCCATAGTTTCTTTAGGATCTCTGAATAGGTGCGAAAAGGTTTATCTTGTCAGTTGACCCAAAAAATACTTCACTTGAAGAGATGTCACCTGATTAATGGTTCACTTTTATAACAAAAGGTTGACCAACTGACCGGCGAAAGGCTGACTTGAGGGGTTCCTAAGCCTATGAAATGGTGGAGAAATTCTAATTTATCTCACGTATTATCACTATAATTTATTACTGTCCATCCTCAAATAATGCTTTATTTGTGCTTTTTGGTAGACCATTAATTGAGCTGGGACCTTTCTGTTTATTTTCTGTTTTTTAGGGTCCCGTACCTCAAAAAGAAAAAACGGAACCCTTTTCGGATCACTTCGATGTCCGTCCGTCAGTCTGTCAAGACCCATTTTCTCAGGAACCTGTGGAGGTATCAAGTTGAAATTAATATCAAATACGTAGATCTACATATGTTCCCTTGGAGCTCTTAAGAAAATCAAGCTTCTAAGTCAACGCAATAAAAAAATACGGCCATTTATGTGACATATTTAGATATTCTCAAATAAATCAAAGCCTACAGGGTACTTTCCGTTGACCTAGAATCATGAAATTTGCCAGGAAGCAAGGTCTATAAATTTTAGGACAAGTAAAGGAAAAAGTCCTAAAATTTATAATTTGTATTGTTATCACTTTTGTTTGCGCTTACAAACTTACATTTGCAGTCGGAGAATTGACCGTGACGTATATCAATGTATGGGAGAACATGTTTCTCAACTAGTAAGTTAAGTTTGTTCTTGGGATAAATTCATCCGGTTGGGATGAATTTATCCATAACAAACGGAACACTTCATTGTGCGTGGTCCGACCCGCACTTGGCCTTTTTTTTTACTGACGGTTTCATTTTATCGACGGATTTGGCCCTTCTTTTCTTGGCAAAATATACAATGGCATATATTCAAGGCCATACAAAATTTATCTTCAGCATCCGTAGCTATTACTACCTATTTTGCCAGCAAAAGTTATGTATACTTGTTATCTTTAGTGAATATTAGTTTTCGAAATCACATTTTTGGTGGGATATGAAAACAATTTTCTACGGATCAAAAATATAACCTCGAGTCAAAATGACAAAATATTTAATATCTTACACGTGTTTGTCGCTAACTAAACAAAATACGAAGCCAAAAAACCTCAGCTTATATAAAATGTATCGGAATAAATATTGTGAACGAATTTCTTCATAGCGACTTGTAAACAAATGCTCTATTCATATATAGCCGTTTCTGATTCAATCGCCCAAAAAAAGCTTAAGCACAAATAAAATTGAAAATCAGTAAACGAAAATAAGTTTTCAAGACACGTCTGCAATATTCTCTACAGAATAGAATCTTGAGTTAAGAAGTGGCTACCTTATTGCTTTCTTCTAAATTATGTCAGTGGTCACTCCTGTTGACCGCAATGAATGAAGAAGAAATACAAAATATTTGTTGGTGCTTCAATAATACGTATTTTTAGCCTATGTGGATGATGTTATAATTACTTCCTGTCACTGTCATATTATACATAGCCGGTAGTGGTATTCGAATTTGAGTGGACTAAAACTAAAGAGTGAAACAAAAACGTTTTTACAACAAAAAAAAAACAACCGACTTCCAAAAAAAAATCACTTTGTGAAAAATAACTTTAATTTCGGAAATCCGTGTCTTTGGTATTTTCGTTTTTTGCCACCAACTTCCGAAATTAAAGATATTTTTCACATTGTAGTGTTTTTTCGGAAGTCGTTTTTTTTTTTGTAATAATGTTTTTTTTTTGTAAAAAATGTTTTGTTTGCATAATGAATCTTATTAGGTGACCGATGACCGTCCTATATATTCGAGTTATTTCTGAATGAATAGCCCGGTAATTGATACCTATATTAAAGGTAGGTAAACAGATTGACCTTTTGGGGACCGAAAATATCCACAACGGTCTTTTCATCTCAACTATAACTCGTTCAAATTCAACCCCTAGACAAAAAGTATCACATGTACCAAATAATTTTCCAACCGATATCAACGCTAGGCATGCCAGTTCCACTTCAGATAGAAAAACCAACCTGAAGATAATAATACTCGGTAAACATAGGTTATTAGCTAAAAACTACACGGACCAATAAGTTATGCGAGCCTTCCAATTAACTCCTACAACTTGCGTGGGTCGTTGTTGATATGAATCCCTTTCACTCCTAGACCCGAGATTGCTCTTGAAATATCTAAAATTACGACTGTTCTAGTTTATTTTTAGTTTTTATTGAGATTCAGGTAGAGAAAACTTTGCGGAATAAATTTATTGGTACGATGGTTTTAAGGGTTCCGTACCCAAAAGGTGATAAACGGAATCCTATTATTAGGACTCCACTGTTCGTCCGTCCGTCTGTCTGTCAGCGGGCTGTATCTAGTTAAAATTTTCACAGATTGTGTATTTCTATCGCCATAACAACAAATAATAAGAATGAAAGGGGGTTTCCATACAAGAAATATGTTTTATTCGGCGTTTTTTGCTGAATATTGTACGGTGGTACGGAACCCTTCGTGTGCGAATTCGATTCGCACTTGGCCGGTTTTTAAGATCTTATGGAGACTTGATTGAAGGTCGGGGTAAAACTCAAATGTCGCTAAGAAGTGATGATATTATAACTTACAGCAGCATGAGAAAACCTGAGATAAAGTTACAGCAAAGAAAATGCTCTTTGAAAATAACTTTTAAACAAAGTAAAGTGAACAACAATTTCACTGTAAACAACTTGATCCATCTAAAGATCACTTTGTAAAATGTAACAGAGATTTTAACATCCAATTTTTACAAAAGCCGCAGGATTATGCAGGAAATAGATTATAAGGGTTCTGACCCACTTTACCCGAACTGTTGATCAAGTATCAAATGTTGGCCGCACCGACCTTAACAATAGACTTAGTTCGAAAGCTTTATTGGTCTAGCAGCCAACAAATTCGCTGACCCTCCCATTTATTGGGGAATTTTTTGGACTGAGATGGATAGGCTAAGGCTAAGCTTCTAAAAGTCTCTACGTGTGGAAAAGAAATTCGCTAAGGAAAAGTTAGATAAATAATCATTTTTTTTATACGAGGAAGTAAAGTAGACAATATTTATTCGTAAGTTGCTTCTCTAGTATAATATTATGGTGTATCAGTAAGCTTTACATTCTTACTTTGTTCTCATTGTTACCACCATAACACAATAAACCTAATAATATTCGAAAATATAAATATCTTAATAGATACTCCTAAAAATAACACCACTGAAAGCGAAGCCATATCACCCATTTTAAGAATATGACCGTTATCACGCGCGAAATACTCACCAGCTCCCATAATTACTTCCAAAACCCAAGTTAATACGGATAAGTTCGCCTAATTATGCCCTTCACGCATCATAATACTTACACCATTAAATTTGTTTGATCACATAAAGACTATGGTATTATCAGTGATAATAAGACGCTCGCAGTTACTCGGATTATTTCACGGGTGCTTCCGGTGTCTATAACAATTGAAGCCGTTTCTGTGGGCGTTGGTGGGGTGAAGAAGGTGGGCGGTGTTACCGGCTGAGGGGAAAGAGCATTCAAGCCAGTGCTTTGGAATTTGAAACGGGCTGAACACCACGTCAGTTTCTGTGCCGGTATCTATTCAGAGTATGTTCCACTTGGGATCTGATTTGTTTGAAGTCGTTCACATGGCGGATATTATGAGCTGATTTAAGTTAAGTTTGATGGATCTGCCACTAGAAACATGATAATTTTGGAACATGTACTAAAACCAATAATAGGATTGAAATGTTAAACAAGTAGGAATTTCACGATCATTAAATTATACGCTTTAATAAAACTATTTGTTTTGTAAATGTTTGTTATTTACAAACAAAATTAAATAATACCTCAAACAAACTAATTTTTGTTCAACAAATATAAATACGGTATACATGAATGTTGTCAAAACAAGTCCAACATTCCATTAGTATAATCTAAAATAATTTCAAACAGAAATGTTTTAACGCTCTAAGTCTAAAGTCAACATCGAAATTAAATTCACAAATGTCATTGAATATTGAATTCAATTTTCATAACCAAGTATTAATGACGTTAATAAGTGGAACACAGCATTCAGCTGAGCGTCTTATTAAACTTAGGTACTTATTGTATTGATAATGAAGAAGCTAGAGTCTAGCCAGGCACAGATTGTGTAAGGTATTCTTATAGACTGGTTGTTTGTTCTTTCAAACCATTGACGATTTGAAAAGGTTGAAAGGTGAAAGGTCATTCTGAAAGTGATTCGAGTTTTTTATTTGACTTTTTGAAGTGTGGAACGACTATTTAACGTAAAATATTGGGCTCATGGGACGTATTTGGGGTTTTAAAGAAGGCAAATAAAATGAATAAATGAAATTCTCAGGTACTTTTATGTAAACTCTTTTCTGACAGGCTCCAGTGGTTGCCTAGCGTACAATCCTCATGGGTTCAATTGTTAGGTCAAGCAAATTTCTCAAGTTTTTTGTCGTACTGTGTCCTTCGAAATACAATCCTACCCTTGAACATTTCATGAAAATCAATTTTGAAAACCCCAAAAAATAGTCAAGAAATTTAAGTTACCAAGATTAAAAAAATAATTAATAATAATAATAAATAGACTTTATTTCATAGAAAATACAGATTTAAAATGTTTTATATAAAGACAGTTTTAAATGAGCTTTGGTAGTAACACAATGCAATACAAATCTAAGAACTAAAATCTGTACACAATATGGAAAACCCTGCCTCTCAAACTAGGAAAATTGCATTATGATTCCGAAATTATAGTTATATGTTGGTGAGGATTGTGGGGTAAACGTCTCTACACAATCCTCACCTCAGTGCAAGCAAACGGAGGTAGACCGCAGCGGTCACTGCTGCCGCTGTGATCAGGCCGGTCACAAGGCTGGCTCGTGCGACGCCACGCCGCATTGCGTCGTATATGTGGCGGCTGGCAAGCCGGCCGATCACTGGATTGGGAGCAAGTCCTGTACCCCACCCGCCAAAGCTAGAGATAAGCCCTCCGCCACCGCCGTCACTGTCGCAGCCACCGCCACCGTCGCCACCGCCACCGTTACCGCCTCCACCGCCGTCGTTGTCGCCACCGCAGCTACCGTGGCAGGGCCCAGGAGCCATGGAGAGGGCTGACATGGAGTGCCAATAATGGCCCCATTACATCTTCTCCAAGTGAACATCAACCACTGCGCCGCAGCTCAGGATCTTTTACTCCAGTGCATTGCGCTGTTGTCGACGAACATCGCCATGCTCGGTGAGCCATACTTTGTCCCGCCCGGGATGACTGGGTGGAGAACCTGAGCGGCTCAGTGACCTTAATTTCGTCAGCCACCGCCAGTACTCCGTTCTTCGAGGCTGTTAAGAGAGGACGGGGTAGCGTGGCAGCACGTTTTGGGGAGATTGTCGTGGGGTATACTTCTCCCCGAACCAAACTCTTGCCGAGTTCCACAATTCCTTTGCAGAGTTGAGAGTCGTCGTCGCCGGTTATGGTCCCTCCCCGTGCTTGTCTTCAGGGACTTCAATTCCAAGAATGTGGCTTGGGGTTCCCGGTATACGGACACACGGGGCAGGACGGTGGAGGACTGGGCTCTGGAGACAGGCCTGGTCGTCCTAAACTGGGGTTCTGTCCCCACGTGTGGGCGGATGTGGGGTGAATCAGTGGTAGACATCTCGTTCGCCAGCCCCGCTCTGTCGTCGCGTGTCAGTGACTAGCACGTCATGGCCGGGGCACCCTGCAGACTCTCCGTCCGCTTATCGGCCCATCGTGCTGCTCAACGAAGTGGGCAAGCTCTTTGAAAGAGTCATTGCAGACCGCCTCGTCAAGCGGCTGGTGCGGGTGGGACTGGATTCGGCAGAGAGACAGTTTGGTTTTCGCAGGAGGCGCTCTACGGTGGACGACATCATGCGCGTGCGGGCCCTCACGATGGGGGATGCTGTGACCCAGGGTAGGGTCGTCTTGGCGGTGTCTCTAGACATCGCCAATGCCTTCAATTTCCTGCCCTGGAGTTGCATCAGGGAGCCTCTCCGGTATCACTGGATGCCGACCTACCTCTATCGCGTGGTCGATGCCTATTTGACGGACAGGGCCGTCATCTACCCCGCTAACCAGGGAAAAAGGAACCGGCGAGAGATGTCATCCACATCGGATACGACTGGGTGCTGCGCGCCGATCACCCTAGCGGCGTGAGCGTAGTTTGCTACGCTGACAACAAGTTGGTTTTGGCGCAGGAGAGGTCACACAAGGCGGCGGCTGAACTAGCGACACGCGCGGTTGTGACAATCGTCGACAGGATCCGGCAGTTGGGACTCGAGGTTGCCTTGCACTAATCCGAGGTCATGTCTTTTAATAGTCCTTGAAACGCGTCACCGTCGGGTTCCCAGATGACGGTAGGAGCGGTTCACATAGGCGTCGTGAAGTATTTGGGACTCGTCCTCGACAGCCAGTGGAACTTCCTGGAGCGAACTGGAGCGGGCTGCCTTGAAGCGGCTCCTGCTCATTCTGTCATGCGGCCCATGGCCCTTTACGGGGCACTGGTGTGGGCGCGTTCCGTGAGGTGGTGGCCAGCCCGCCGGTTGAACGCGTCCCAGAGGGTCATGGCCATCCGGCTGGTCCGGGGATACCACATGGTCGGTGTAGCGACGAGCCTCCTTGCCGGATTGCCGCCATGGAATCTGGAAGCAAAAGTCCTCGCGCATATTTGGAAGTGGTGCGAGGAGTCAAAACACCGGGGCGTAACTCCGCTGCCGCGAGAAATCACGGCACAGCGGACAAAGCTCCAGCGGGATCTCATGGCATCATGGAGAGTGCGATTGTCGCAACCCAGTGCTGGGCACGCCACAATTGCGGCAATAAGTCCCCTCTTTGAGGAGTGGCTAGAGAAGCGCCACGCGTTCTTACCTTCCGCCTGACGCAGGTCCTCACCGGACACGGTTGCTTCGGGAGGTTCCTGTTCCGATTAAGGCGGGGAGGAAACGCACGGGTGTCATCATTGCGTGGATCGCCCGGAGGACATGGTGGAGCATACGGTGGAGATCTGCCCGGTTCGGGCAGAGCATCGCCGTGTCCTCATGGAGGCGATCGGTGGTGGTGATCTCTCGCGGCCGGCTCTGGTCCAGCCCATGGTACGGGGCGAGAGGGCATGGGAGGCTGTCACCTCCTTCTGCGAAGCAGTAATGCTCCCGATGGAAGAGGCGGAACGCGTGAGGGAGAGGCAAATTTCGCGCCCTCACGCCTCTAGTCGCCGCAGGAGACGCCCTGGGCATCGGGAATCGCAGAACGATTTCCGGCCAACGTAGGCGCGGGCTTGCGGAAGGTGAGCAAATGGGTAGCTCGCCGTCCGATAAGGACCAGGCCCGGGTCAACGGCAAGTGGTGTTCCACGCGCGCCTCAAAGAGATGTCAGCACAACTGGGTCCGCCAAGACCGATGCCTGCCGGGGTCGCGGGAAAGTCTGAAAGGGATTCCATGGCCCCTGGCAACCTACAGGCAACTGAAGGAACACGGGTGGGTTTTAGTCAGTAAGAGTCTTACATGCCCTCCCACTCCGCCCAGAGCGGGAGTTGTTATTTGATAACTCCCCACCCAAAAAAAAAAGTGTATATAAACGCATGGGAGTATCGACTAGGTTTCAATTCCAAAAAAATTGTCAAAAAATTGTCGTAACGCTATGCCAAATCTCGAAAATAGTCATTAAGAGATTCCAGAGATATAGGTGTCTTGGTTAGGCTTACGTGGTGAGCCTTTCTCGCCACAATCCAAACCTGTTTCCGCGAAACGCTTACGTTTTTTAAATTGAATTTGGTGTCAAAATAGTCAAGAAATAGTCATTTACTATGTAGAAGTATGTGAAACTTCTACATACATTATGCTTAGTTAGAAGTATGTGAAACTTCTACATACATTATGCTTAGTTAGAAGTATGTTAAACTTCTACATACATACATATTATGTTTTGATACAGTCGCGAACACTAAAATTGCAAATCTATTGTAACTGATGAGTGATGAAATATAAAAGACTAAGTCTTTATTTCAGATTAATTTTAGTGTAGTATGAGTAATTAAGACTATATCTACCTACTTTTCTATTACTCAAGTACCTACAGAGATTTATATAATTGTTTTTCTCTTTTCAGTTATGTCATTTTGCAGTCGGGTTTTTGATTTTTTAGATTATTTAACTCTTTGAACCTAATTTTACAACCTATAGCAGGCATAACCTTCACACTTCACAAATAATGTATTACAAGAAGCAAATAAATAAATGTTGTGCACCGCAAAATTACGTGAAAAAATTCTTTATTCTAGCAAAATAAATTTCATAGTGACTGATTGCTCTTCCTCCAAAACAAGAACATGACTTTATTCTACCAAATTTCCAGAGGCAAGTATTTGAAAGGTAATTTATATTGCTTTAGGCCAGCTTTTCCCGCGAGGGTAATAGATAATACTTATGGTGCTAGTCTTATTATAACGTTACGTGAGTCTAAGTATCTGTTGTATGGAAAAATAAATATTGTTGGCGGAAAATGAAATAATAACTCCTTCTAACTACTATCCTACTTACGTGTACTGTTTCTTCGTTAGAAAGGCCAAGGGCAACTTATTATATTTTTCTATAGGAGTAGGCAGAAACAGTGTTGGTCCCTTCATACAAGCCTGAAAGTTAGCTCACATAAAATATCTATCTTATGATTCAACATCTTTAGAATATGAAAACTACATTCGTTTGGTACTATATTTTTTTCACTTAAACGAACTACGACGTCCCAAGAATCCTAACATTTAGTAACGTAACATAACACTACAATAACAGTTCCGAATAATCCTTAACAGATAAATTCCGCAAGTTCAGTACTTCTTCTACTATATTGTCAATTTCCAACATAACAGGTCCGAGATATCTACGTTTCTATTCGAAGTCATAAGGTAAGTCGTCCAATAGCTACAGAACTGGGAATTTTATGCGTCGTTTCATGTTAACGGTCTGTTTTATAACATAACAGGTCGTAATGCTCAGTGAATGCAGGTATAAAAGTCTCCACACAACAGTACAATCAATTTTGAGGAAAGTTTTGGGAGTACTAGATTTGGTGGTTGCTGTTTAGTGCAAAAAGAAACTGTTCATGAAATGTTCTTTTGTCATAAATTTCTGCTGTTTCATTAATTTTATAACCAAATCTCTCGCTTCATCGCAAACTATACGCAAATAAATCACGCTGCGGTCAAAAATGTTCAGTTATAGCATGAGTGAGTAATGGATGATTTGGTTGACTAGATAGATAATTAGATATACGTACAAAAGGCCGTCTATAAAAACGGTTTTTAATCAACATCGTTTTATTTTTTTGACAAAAATCTTCTACAAAAAATAAAATGAAATGGAACACAAGTGCGGAGCCTTACCTTTACAGTTACTCCGGCTTATTTTCGTTATCATTGAGCAAATGTTGGCTCCACATCCCTTGTAATTTCGTTAAGGGCTGCCTCCTCACGTGCACAGATGTACTTAAGTTGGTACTTTGTGACGGCCGTGCCGGTCACCAGATGCGTAAATGGATGTATACCCATATTATTATTGGCGTGGCGTATTGTTACTGCTTTGTTTGTATAATTGGTTTATTCTAATTGAAGTTTCGGTTGATTGATTAAGAGCGTAGGTCGAAACTGTGATGTCAAGAGTTTGGCTAATTCTATTGTTAGTTGGTAAATGTTGGAAATTATGTGTTGGAAACTAGACTCAAATAGTAACCTACGTTTGCATTTTGTTTAGCAGATTGCTGCCATAATGTTAAGTTAATAAATACTCGTACCGGGTGCCGTAGAGATTGCAATGCATGGCCGTATGAAATGACAAGATGTCAGCGTTCATTAAGGAAGCTCTTATGCATTCTTAGGCAAGAGTAACCGTTTATTTTCTAAGGTATTTTTACCGTTATTAGAAAATAAATGGTACCTACCTTTAGATACCTAATGAGTTTTTAAATAAGTAGGCGAGGAACGCATAAACTCACGTTTACACAAGAGTATTTTTCGACTATCGAGAGCCGAGAGTAGCCGGACGATTTATTGAACTCATGTGTTTAAGCAATCGGGAAACTCTCCTCGTGTAAACGCACCTAAGTCTAAAAGTAGATTTGTAGGATACAAGATTATTGTACTCTAAATCTTACTAAATCGAAACATGAAAAAAACTTATTTTCATGTATCGTAGGAGAGGTATAGTCATTATACGTTTTTCACTTATTTCACGCCTCACTGGGACCACGTCGAGAATAGATTGTCGTCTGCCAAGACATATTTTACATCAATGAATAGAACTCTAGAATAGGGACATATTTCTTTTTTTGCTACAAAATTTTGTGCGTGACTTTGAATTTTGTTTATTGTTGCCTGTATTTGCAAAAATCCAGTTGATTCTAAATTGATCTAAGAATAAATTTTTGTTTCTAAAATTGGTGAATAGACCATATTATTCAGAAGAACAAAACGCAAACACTGATAGTATACACGAGGTATGAAGAAAATACGTCACGATGATCAAGAGTATTTACTCTGGCAAGATAGATGGCTCACGCTCAAAGGTAATTAGTAACTCTTCGATTAAGGCCAGAAAGCGTCACGTGCATCGTATGTCCGAAACTTTACTCTTGATGAAACTTGATGGTTTGTCCCTTATTTCTCGAGGTCTGATGTCAAGTAAAAAATTATGATGTGTGTGTGTACCTCAAGTCATGCATTGATTGGGAGAACTAACATCAACAGCAAAACTAATTAGACACTTGTTCAGGCGTTCAAAACTTTATGGAAATAATGTACATATTTTTTGAGAAACAACAACCTCCTCGTCAATGAACTGAGTTTATTTTGAAAGTAGTTGTAACTAAAAAACCGTCAGTTCTTCAAGTCAGTCTTGAAGAACTGACAGTTTTGCTACGACTGACGGCTATCAGTATTTTCGTAGGAGTAGTACAAGCGTATAATCTCGTGGACGTATTTCATTTTAATTTTTTTAAACAAATCATTGCTTTATTTCAATGTATAACGTATATAGGTGTACTTATGCTTTTTATCATTACATTATATTCTAACTAGGTGCTATTTATTTTTATTTGTTTAATCTGTATAAATGTAATACTTGAATTGGTTTCGTTTTTGGGTAACCACCGAAAATCACGCTGACTATTTCTAGTATAGTCGCTGGCACGTAACTTGGCAAAAATCGTAGATGCACAGAATTCGTTTTCGCTTGTTCTTCTTTCTTAACAGACATGTTCAAAAATAAATTATGGCAATAACCATAGAATAATGACATGCAATAAAAGTGTAATTATTTTTGTTGCACTAAGTGAACTCATGCGCAAACTTACTCTCAATACGCCAAAACCTTGCTAAGTTTCGTGCCAGCGAGTAGGTATGGGTGCTTGTAATTATAGCTTTTGATAGTATTATTCGAGTTAAATTACCTATTTAATATGCATTTGCTTCTGAGACCCAATAAAAATAAAAAACTTTCTTCCTTTCAATACGTAAGGGATCATTCAGTGGATACCAAATAGTGGCTGACAATTCGAGACATTGTTTACGAGCGCTTTGACAATCTAATTCCATTAGCCAAGTTTTACAGCTCTTAGGAAAGGAGCAAACACGCTATTCCGTTTTGGTTCTCACTGGCTCACTCACATCTGTGTTAACGGGCAATTATAACTCTCTGGCTCAGTCATAAAATCACGTTTTTGGTTACGTCAGCTTCAGTATTTTTCTTAATAAACGATCAGAGTATATTTATTTATTTGGACAGCACATATTTTACAATTCATTATAGTGTTTTTAGATTTCTATAAAATGAATTGGATTTTTGTAATTTGGCAATTTATTATAAACTAGCGGACCTGGCAGACGTTGTCCTGCCCGAACAGCGGCACCTACCGGGTCCAGTTGTATTTTCAAACCATCCAGGGACCCGGGATTCAAATGGGTCCAGCCGTTTAGGAGGAATTAGGTGACAAACACACGTACAGAAGAATTATATATACAAGGTCCCACTAAAATAGATGAACAAATTTTAACACAGCGTTCAGTACGTTTATCCAAAGATATCCAAGCAAAAAAAAAACACTGATTAAAGTGATTTTATTTTGACCAAAAATAATAAATGGCATTGGGTAACAAACATTTTTATTGTATTTTCGATAGCTGATTTATTTTTCTTGTATCTAATGCGTTTTATATATTTTGTTTACCATTGTCCTTATTTTGGTGCTCTAATGATTTCTAAAAAAATGTCCATCTATTTTAATGCTACTTTTGTCAGCCACTTTGAAATAATACATTAGTTAAGGCTAGTTATATCACTGTGAGAAACAGCAGTGTGTATTTGTGTACCAATAAGATCATGGTGTCAATACCAATATTTGCTTGTCAAAGATGGCAATAGTATTGTGTTCATAGGACAATTTCAAGTGATTCCATCTGTACCGACGGACCTACTAATATGCCTTTGTAAAGGTACATACAGGGGTATAGGAAGGTTTGTATATGTAGATGGTATACGTAATAATAAGGGATAAAATAATTTATTATTTACCTACCCTACATTTGTTTCTCATGAAGATACCTACATTACCTACATTTCTAATAATATAGCTTTGACATTAAACACGTAGCACACTTGTAAATACACAATAGACTTATAATTTACCACTTTTGTTCATGGAATTTAAAGGTACTTTCACTGAAGCACCTCTAACATTTCAATCAATTTGGTTTTCGGAAAATATGCTATTGAAACATGAGCTATCAATCAACGGCCAGTTCATGTAATTTCAGCATTAGTCAGAAACCATTTGGTTTGACATTTTCACCATAAATACCAGATTAAACCGATTCCGGTCATTCATGATATTCTTGGAATGGTCTCAATTTACTGCATTTATTGATCATTGGAAATATTCTGAAAATATCCTGCTGTCTTGTATGGATCAGAATGTTGGGCCACAAAAGTGATGAATGAGAGGCAATTGCATGTAGCTGAGATGAGAATGCTAAGAGGGATGTGTGGTGTTACACGAATGGATAGAATAAGAAATGAGTCCATAAGAGGAACTCTGAAAGTGGCGCCGGTGACCGAAAAGTTGTGCGGACATCGGTTGTCATGGTTTGGGCATGCGATGCGGAGGAATGAGGAAAATGTCGTAAGGAAAGTATGAATATCGATAGCTGTAAGAGTAGGGGAAGACCAAAGAAACGATGGCTGAATTATATCTTATATAGATATAATTATATATATGAAAAGTGTCAGTATAGATCTAACAAGATATTTTTATTTAATTATGTGGTCTGTTCATAAATTAATGTGCCGGTGGACCCGCGAGTCAAGAATATGCTTGTAAATTTTTGATAGTTTTTAGCAATTAACTTTAGAATTATTTTATGTCCAATACTGCCTTAACTTAAACCTTCTAAACATTACATGACATGTTGCTGCGTCCCGCTATTCCGTTTTGGCGGAAGGCTACATGACACCATGACCAGCACAGTACGTCGCCGACCCAACGTAGTAACTAGATTTTGTAGTGATGTTTTTTTTATTAGGTATTAGTTTATTATTATATAAGATTATTTTGTGTATTTTGTCTATGACCCTTAGTTGCCTGAAAATAAAGCAAATTTTATTATTATTATTATACTCAAATGAACTTCGCGACAATCGGGATGTACTCAAAAATAATCTCCAGCTTAATGAAATAGAGACATTCGATTCTGTCATTATTTCTCTCTTCTAAAAGCATTTTCTGTCAAGTGTTTGAGATTGCTTGGTTGATATTATTAAAAAAAATCCTTCATAAAAAAGCAAATTGTACCCTCATTTTAATTGAATACCCCTTCAAAAGGTTATAACTCAATTGTAATACCCGTGTATTCACTCATCTTTGAGTACCAATACTTAATTAAGGGTGGTCTTCATAATATCGTCGACCTTTTTATACATAAGAAGCTTATAAGTCTTCTCCTAGAAATCATTTTGCTAGATATATATATTAAAATAAAAAGCTACTGCAAAGTAGCATTTACTTACCAAGAAATAAGGTTGAAAATCCAGAATGACCACATATTAAGAAACTGAGAAGGCAGATTACACTCTAAATTAAATTAATTAGGTAATCGCTCCTACCTCTGCTACTCGTTCATAAAATTATACAAAAACTGCATAACAAATGGTCCGTCTATTACAGTCGGCATTCACAATAGGATTTGAGTCAACCTCTGCTAAAGTTAATCATGGACACTAATGACTAATTTAGACTGAGTAAATCCATTGGTTCAGTTTCTAAAGTTAAGCTTTGTGTCATCGTAATTTTTCGCTGAGTGGTAACGAGCTAATGTATTGAAGGGTTTTGATAGTAAATAATTCATGACTGTTTATTTCCAGTTTTTTTAAAGATTATAAGGTGGTTATACTAACCTACTGACTGGCACTGTGACATAAAAATTTGCATAGTAATGAAATTGTCCTATCTAGATTCTTGGTCTATGTATTTTTTTATTGTGTCAGCGTAGTGAATACGACATTTTTTTTATTTTATAAAAGGGAACTTATTATTATTCATATGTACTTACATAGTTTGGAGTAATACTGGATTAAAAGCAGCGATAAATTTAAATATCAACTCATTTTGCACAGAGAAATACGGTACGAGTCCCAAAGTTTGTGCAACATGAATTTGGAATAGGAAACGTCTAACTTTTGAGGTTGCAATTTAGGCGATTGAGATTGAGCGCAAACATGCATTAGCATATAATTATCTGCTAGATTTGTCTCAAAAATTGAATCTTTTTTAGTAAATATTATTTTTTCCCGTGTTTATTTTAAATAACGGATATAAAAACCAATCACCAAGCCTTCTTCCTATTGCAATCACTTATTGTAATGAATCATTCCTAGGAACCGACTGGTTATGGAGATAAATTTTTTAGCTTGATAGTTTCTCGAGACTTTTATTGAAAGTTTTCGCTGTCAAAACATTTACTGACACGAATATCGAACTAATATCGTCTTAATTGCCGAGTCCATAATTCACAACCTCTTGGGCGAGATCGAATAATATTTAAGTATTTATTTACGTACTTTAGTACCTAATATGTTATGTAAGTAAGAACCTACGTATGTAGTATGTATGTAAGGACATACACCCGTTGTTTGGCCATTGTTGTGTTTGCGGACAAACACGGCCGGGCTTGCTTGTATAGACCTTCCCTTGGAATCGAAGCTACAGATATGTATAATTCGGACAGGATTCAAAAGGGGACTGCTCTACGGGTAATCGATTATGCGTGTTCGGATATTACCCCATTGGAGTGCTTGGCTTTGATGTGGGAAATGATGAGTATTAGCTTTTGTGAGTTGCAGTCATGATCATTAGCCCTACCTATTTCACGCACACTGTCTACGACACATTCGCTCAATAGTCTTCATTCAATTTAACTTTCATTCTAACATTCATTCCTTACATTCGTTCAAAACTTCTTCTTGCAAAATTCTCTGTTTATACGTATTAAAATTATTATAAATTGTAAAAGACCTTAGTAAATCTATATTTCATCAAGAAATCTTTGTTTAATTTATCATAAACAAAAGTGGCGACCGTGACAGGACCTACAGTCTTCGGATCGAAGCTAAATAGCCACACACATTGTTCCCGTACCGTATCAAGGGCATTCGAAGGACATCGTCGTCGACACCGGACGACATCTACCAGTACCAACGGAAGGCCGTGTTGAGAATCCAAGATCGCCGTGCCTGTGGACTGGCATCCTACTTTTACCTGGGTCGAACAACCTTACCTTCGTCAAGCCATTCTGGGAACTCTGCTGGGACTAGGGAACTCCGATCGAGCAAGGTCCACCCTTAGAACGAGTCAGAGGAATCACTATCTACCTATCTACGTGCTCCTGCCTACAAAAGGACTGCTGGGATTAGCTGCCTGCCTATTTAAAGTGAGCTCGTTCCATCTTACTAACATACCTATTGTGTTATCCTTTAGTCTGTGCATTTAGCGGATTTAGTTTCTCGAAGTCAAGTGAAGTTCCTACCTTTCTATTTGTGTCTATTGTGCTTAACCATAATTATTTTCGAAAGAAATCTAAATAGGATAGGCAACGCACAAATTAGCCTAATTAATTTCACTTTTACCGCCGTCTTAAATTAATGCACATTTAACTACCTACCTACCAAATTTAATAATTCTCTTACCGTTACTCAAACGAAGTAATATTTATAAACTATTCCACTAAATATCGATTCGTTATCCTTTTTATCACTCAATTCCACCTTTATATCACTTACATACTAAATATTTCTCGAGTTAACTGTAAACTTACGAACCGTCGTCGTTTCGTCATACGAGTAATTAGTTGTTGTTATCAGTTTACTAAGACGCTCGGAATTAATCTATTCCAGTGATCGTGCGTTGTGACTTGTGACACGGCATCGCTTGCGCATCGCTGTTACCTGACTGCCGGCGCGTCCCCACCTGCATAGCTCACCATTGTATGCAGTCTACGTGAGCCGCGGGCATCAGCTGATCAACAAAGCGAGGAGCGTATCGTATGCTATATACCTATTTCGTTATTTCTATTAACATCTGTAGGCTTACTCTCGACACTCGATCTCAATCGGAATTGGAAATTGGGTTCGAAATCTTGTCGTTTGGCACTCTTGAACAACACACTAGCGCACGATTGGAATCGTATCAGGTGGATTTTTTTGGTACTAAATGAAATCGACTTTACTCGAACGTATGCACTTTTTCGGTACTCTTGACGAGATTTTGACGTTTAGATATCGAGCTTGAATTCGTGTTTATGTCAAAGTTGAACGATTACAAAAAGTCTACTTTTTCGGGATCGAGTTTGTTATTGTGGATGATTTTTGAAGTTTTTATTGTGAATAATGGCACGTTTAGAACTTATTTGTGATATTTTGGACAATTCTCATAAGTTAGATATGAGACAAAGGCGGAATTTGAGATGAATGGCGCGTTATGCAGACAATGCGTTTGCCATGACTGACGATGAATTTAGGAAAAATTACCGAATAAATAAGGAGCTTTTCGAAGTGATTTATAAGGATTTGGAACCTTTGATGCCCCAGCCTACTCGCCGTAGCGACATACCAAGAAAATACAAGGTTTGTAAACTAGCATTTCCATTTTCACATGGTAGGTATTTTTTATATAATTATAATTAAGTAATTAACTATACTAATTTTATTTTTTAGGTATTAGTGGCTCTTTCATTCTACGCTACAGGCAGCTACCAAAGATTATTAGGTGGGGCACAAGGTACAATGATGTCCCAACAGTCAGTTTCAAGAGCAATAAGAGAAGTAACAAATGCTCTTAATTCAAATAATATTTTAAAGAAATGGCTTAAGTGTCACAGCTCGGCGTCTTCATTAATATTATTATTTGATATGTAAGAACAATTTTTTGACCAAGACTTATTCTGTAATTAAAAACCAAATTCAATTATACTTATTTTGTAATATAATCTTTTTTTTTTCACTACTCTATTTATATAGATTGGTAAATATTTATGTGACCAAGACTTGTACTCTCTTTTATTATAATTGTAAGACTTGTTCTATTGTGTAGTTTGATTTCGATTGTGTATTAAATAATGTAATGTGTTGTGCTGAGGGCTAATAATAATCAAAATAATAATGAGCTTACCTAATAAGTTTATTATAAATTATAATAGAATTTCATGGTACAATAATTATTTGAATAATTAAGAATATATTATTAATCAATATATTTAAGAATTGTTTCCTTACTTTGATATTTTCGTCTTCCTCGTTTGAATACTTGTCTTAGTAAAACTAACTTGAACTTGTGCATAAAAACATACTTGAATACATTCCAAACTAAACATTTAGATAACATCGCTTTGAAACTTTTGTTTATCGCTACAGCAATAATTCACACTTTTTATTCAACTATGAACCTATTTGATTTTAAGTGGATGACAGATGACGAATGCGCGAGAAGTTTTTTTTTAATGTAACTTAGGCAATGACATACACAATGAGCCATTGCTGCCTAAATATTTAGTATTAAACTACGTCAGAAATGCTAGCAAAGAACACATAGATGATTATTTATGTTAAAATAAATATCAGAACAGATTTATTAATAGATTTAACGAGCTATTCGATTATTATAAATTTGGTAATTATCGTTTTGATGTGTATGGCCACCCCATGTGAATCAGTGTAGTCGAACGTGCAGTCGATTCCGATCTCAATCTCGATTTCGTTCAAGAGTGCCAACTTTCTGAAGATTGGAATTGAAATGGGATCGGATTAGAATACGATCGAGATTGGGATTGTTTTCAAGAGTAAGCCTACTGTTTGTGTTAGCTCATTACGAGTTTATTAAAATGTCCGAATCTTTAAAGTTAAAGGAACTGATAAGCAAACGCGGTTCTATTAGAGGACGCGTAACGAAATTTAAATTAAGTCTTGATAGTTTAGCTTTATTAGAATCTATTTCGGAATTAGAAATAAGTAAACTCGCATTGAAGCTATCAAAAACTGAGGCATTGTTCATTGAATTTGATGAGGTGCAGAATCTGATAGAAATCAACCACTCAGATAGTCAAAGTAGCGAGTTGGTTACTAGAGACTTGATAGAACACGATTTCTACCATTGTATTGCGTTAGCTCAAAATTTAATTAAGAAAAATTCAGTAGTTCAGGATAATGAGAATAATTCTCAAAATAAATCTTCTATGGCTACGTGTCATCATAACGATCACAGTTGTAATGCGTTAAGTTTTAAATTACCGGTGATTAAAATTCCAAACTTCGACGGTACGTATTTTAAGTGGTTGGAGTTTAAGGAAACATTTGTTTCACTAGTTCACAATAATGATAAGATCGAAAGTATTCATAAATATCATTATTTACAATCATATCTTAACGGAGAAGCCACTCGGGTGATCGCTAATTTGGAGGTTTCTCATAATAATTATTCCGAAGCATGGAAACTTTTATGCGAACGTTACGACAATAAGCGTCAATTGATTTTTTTTTTTTTTTTTTTCCTGTTAGTAAGAACAGAATTCTTAATAATTAATTACGATCTAGCCTACATAATTAAAAGACTAATAAGCAATTTAACTCTAACTTAATATGTTACGTGATAATGTTAAACTAAGAATAGTGTCCATTTGCACTTTTACACAAGTCCGTAGCACTTTCTTAGAGTCTGATATAATTTATATAAACACTATGTTCATGTGTTATTTCAATAGCACAACATTGTTACTATTATTTATTCACTTTGTACACTACACTAATTCAAATGGTTTAGTTCTTTTTAGCCTACGCACTAAGTCTGTGTTGTCTAGCAGCTGGATAGCCTCAACATTCACGTGTCGGTGGAGTCTGTGTTCGTGGGCTTCAGCAAATCTTTGGATAATAGTGGTGACGAACTCCATTTTAAGGTCACGGTGAAGGTCGTCATTTCTTATGTACCAGGGTGCATTTACAGCATCCCTGAGTACTTTATTTTGGAATTGTTGGATTATTTTGACGTTGCTTTGTTTAGTACAGCCCCAAAGTTGGATACCATACGTCCAAATTGGCATCAGTATGTGCTTGTAAATGGTTATTTTATTATGTATTGATAGACAGGATTTCCTTCCAAGTAACCAATACATACTTTTATAACGTATGTCGAGTTCCTGTCTTTTCTTTTTGACATGAGCTTTCCAACGCAACTTGGCGTCGAGGGTTATGCCAAGATATTTGGCTGTATTAGCATACGGCACTTGCATGCCATTTATGTAGACTGGGTGATAGTCCAAGTGTTTGTTTGTGAAGTCAATGTGAATTGATTTTGACTCATTCAGTTTGATCTTCCATTTTTGTGTCCAGTCATAAACTTTGTTCACAGCAAGTTGAACTTTTTCTACTGCTTCTCTGTGGCTTGAACCAGTAGCCATAATTGCAGTATCATCTGCAAAGGTCGCAATGGTGTTATTTTCCAGTTCTGGGATGTCACATGTGTATAACAAGTACAAAATTGGGCCTAGTACACTTCCTTGAGGTACCCCAGCTTTTATAGCTTTTAGTTCGGAATATGCGTCCTCTTGCCGTATTCTGAACATTCTATTAGTTATATACGACTCTATTATATCTGCAAATTCTGGTAGCATGCGTCTGAGCTTGAATATTAGACCCTTATGCCAAACCTTATCAAAAGCTTGCGCGACATCTAGAAACACGGTGGCGCAGACTTTCTTATCTTCTAGCGTTTTTTTTCAATGATGTTTGTTATTCTATGTACCTGGTCTATTGTTGAGTGTTTCTCCCTGAAGCCAAATTGATGATTTGGAATAAGGCCTTTATCTTCTATTATTGGTTTTAACCGTTTCAATAACAGTTTCTCAAATAGTTTTGATAACACGGGCAACAGAGAAATAGGTCTATATGAAGATACTTCATGTGGTGGTTTCCCAGGCTTCGCAATCATAATGACTTCAGCAACCTTCCATGGCGCTGGTACATGTTTTAAAATAAATGCAGCATTGATGAGTTTGGTCAGCTTTACTATGGCTTTGCGCGGGAGGCGTTTTAGAATTTCACCTGGAATGAGGTCGTAACCCGGAGATTTTTTCGAGCTGATGTTATTTTGAATTTCTCTCATTACTTCTTTAGGAGTCACAAGCTTAATTCTCTGGTTTTGTGTTAGATTTTCACTCTCAAGTATTTCTATCGGGCTTTCGTTAGGTTGAAAAGTTTCTTCTAAGTGCTGAGCAAACCTTAACGCTTTTTGGTCATTGCTTACGGCCCATTTTCCGTCGCTATCTCTGATGGGCGGTATTTGTTTAATCGGCCTTTTTAGATTTCTTGTCGCTTTCCAAAGGGAGTAATCCGTCGATTTGTCATTTGTTAGCTGCTGAAGGTTGGTATTCAGAGATTTATCCTCAAATTGTAGAATTTTCCTCTTTAATCTTTTAGTTAGATTATTTAGTAATGTTTTATCTCGCGGGCACCTCGTTTGCTGCCACAGCTTCCTTTGTTTCCTTTTCTCAGATAGTAAATCCACAATTTCCTTAGGATAGGTAAATCCCTTATATTTACGTTTTAATTGAGGTGTGTTGTTCCACGCACATTGTTGGATATTAACAATATATTTGTTTACTTCTGAGTCAAGCTGATCTTGCTTTTTTATCGGAGTTTTGAGGTCGATAATATTATCTAGATCAAGGGCAAAACTTTCCCAATCGGTGAACTTATTAACCAGGGTTAAGTGGCTTTCTTTGAGTAGGATTTTTTGACTCAACATTAGCATGATCGAAGAGTGGTCCGAGTTCAATTGATAAATAACCATCTTAAGTCTTTGTTCAACATTAATTCCGTTCAAGAAAATGAGAAATCTTTAAGATATGTTATTGACCACGTCACTATAAACTTACGCGCACTCAATTCACTGGGGCTGCCTACTGACAAATGGGATGTTTTACTTATATATATTATTGCAGGTAAATTAAATAATAGTACATATTTCAAGTGGGAAGAACATAGAAATAGTTTGAGTGACATACCTTCGCTTAATGATTTCTTCAGTTTCATTAAATGTCGCGCTGATGTATTGGAGACCGTTTATCGCCATAAGCATGATAATCAAGACAATAAACAAAACCAGTTCTCTAATAATCAAAACAAACATAATAGTTCCAAATCTTTAGTGGCTGTACCAAACGAAGGCAACACTTCTACTTCTAAAACACCGGAATGTTTGTTCTGTAAGAATAATCATCGCATGTATGAATGTCCGTCTTTTAAGTCGAGCTCAATAGAGGATAGGTTAGCCTTTGTTGCTTCTAACAAATTATGTGAGAATTGTTTGAGATTTGGTCACATAGCTAAACGTTGTCGTCTGTCAGCTACATGTCGTCATTGCAAATTACGACATAATTCTCTTCTTCATAAATCGGAAGAAACTGAAAATTCCAATTTAGTTAATTCCGTCACTATGTCTTCAACGGTCTCCTCTGAAGTACTTTTGTGTACGGCTCGAGTAAAGGTTACCAACCCAGCCACCAACGAGACTATGATAGTGCGAGCTTTGCTCGACAGCGGGAGTCAGTCGACAATTATCACACAGGCCGTAAAGTGTCATCTTAACCTGATTCCTCAGCCATCTGACACTACCATAGTAGGCATTGGTAACACTAAGTTAAATATTAACACAGAACGCTGTATTCTACGCATTCAATCTGAAACTAGTTCTTTTAATGTGACAGTCTCATGTTTAGTTTTGCCTCAAATTACCGGCAACTTACCTAAATCATATTTTGATTTACAAAAATTAAATATTCATGGATTTCAATTAGCAGATCCCACTTTAAATGAACCATCCCCAGTAAATATTTTGATTGGTGCTGACTTATTCTGGGACATCATAACCGCCGAGCAACATTCGTTAGGACATGGTTATCCTAAGCTTCAGGCGTCAAAGTTAGGATGGCTCGTTACGGGATCATTGCCTTGTATTAATCAAAATAAAGTTAACTCAGTCATGTGCAATTTTGTCTCAAATGATGACACTTCTAGTAACATACATGACGAGTTGTCTAAATTCTGGGAACTTGAAAATTTTCCTCAAAAGAAGCCCCCGAGTAGTGAAGAAAAATTGTGTGAGCAACATTATCTCGCCAACACTACTCGCAATACTAATGGTCAATTTTGTGTAGGGTTACCACTTCGTGATAGTATAGATTGTTTGGGAAGTTCCTATAATCTAGCCAAAAAGAGGTTTTTTAACTTAGAGGCTCGTTTCCGAAAGCAACCAGAATTAAAACAACAATACTGTCAATTTATAAACGAATACGAAGTATTAGGTCACCTATCTGAATCTCCGGAGTCTAGGCCGTTAAATGCCTACTTCTTGCCCCACCACCCAGTGATACGGGAACAAAGCGAGTCGACTAAGTTACGCGTTGTGTTTGATGCCTCGGCTCGCACTTCTTCTGGTGTTTCTGTTAACGACCTACAAATGGTGGGACCAGTAGTGCAAGAACCATTATTTAATATATTAGTTCGATTTAGACAACATAAGTATGTTTTAACAGGAGACATAGAAAAAATGTTTCGGTCAGTGCTTCTCAAAGAATCTGATCGCAATCTTCAACTAATACTGTGGCGGGATAGTGAAGATAAGCCTTTAAGGACGCTTCGTTTAAATACTGTTACTTACGGGTTTGCTAGTGCTTCTTTTCTCACTACTCGTTCTCTTTGGCAGATAGGTGAAGAGTGCTCAGATCAGAAGATCAAAACTATAATACAAAATGATCTATATTGTGATGATCTACTTACCGGTGCAAGCAGTGATGAGGAGTTACGTCATATCCGTCTTTCAGTTTCTTCTGAGTTAGCAAAGGGAAGTTTTCATCTGCGTAAATATCGTTCTAACTTACCTGAGTTACTCGCAGACTCCGTTAATCTGGAAAGTGGTAATCTCATGATTAGTAATGCGACTAGTACTCTGGGTATAGATTGGACGCCGTCTTCGGATGAACTACAGTTTCAGCATGATGTTTCGGCTTCTGAAAATGTCACCAAGAGAACTATACTCTCCTCAACATTTAAAATATTTGATCCTCTTGGTCTTCTGTCTATTTTCACAATTAAACCTAAAATTATACTACAAGAACTATGGAGTCACAAAATTGATTGGGATGAACCTGTTCCTCCAGAAATAAGGTCTTCCTGGTTAAAGTTTGCTAGTAAATCTTCATGTTTGTCTTCTTTAAGAATTCCTAGATACATTTTAATTGACTATAATTCCTCTGTACAAATACATTGTTTTTGCGACGCTTCGCAGCGTGCCTACGGCAGCTGTATATATTTGAGGTCTGTTTCTGCTAGCGGCGCTACTCAAGTTAGCCTGGTATGTGCAAAATCACGGGTTGCACCTATTAAACCCACGACAATACCACGGCTCGAACTCTGCGCTGCCCTATTAGGAGCTCAACTAACTGCTACGGTTTTAGCCGCATTACGTTGCTCTATTGAACGTCAGGTGTATTGGACAGACTCTAGAGTAGTATTAGGTTGGCTCAACTCTAATAAAACTAAAACGTTTGTTGCCCACAGAGTAGCTGCTATAAATGAGCTGTCAAATCCCACAGATTGGCGTTATGTTCCCACTTCTATCAACCCGGCTGATTTAGTCTCGCGTGGTGTCGATCCAGACCAGGTAGATCTTTCTATATGGTGGAATGGTCCATCGTTTCTTTTAGAATCCGAGGAGTCCTGGCCCGCCTATACTGCGGACTCTATAGAATTGCCAGAGCTTAAGACCCACCATACTCTAGGGGGGGAGGAGGCATATTCCATGCCAGATTTGTCTGTGGATTTAGCAAAATATTCTAATTTAACAACTCTTATTCGGGTTCTAGCTAGAGTTTTAAGGTTCGCAAACAACTGTAGGTCACACAAAGGCTCGGACAGATCACTAGGTCCACTTCAAGTTTCCGAGTTAGAAAACGCTCAAAACGTTTCTATAAAGTTATCCCAGAAAGATTCCTTTCCTATAGAATTAGGACTACTACAAAAGGGTAAATCTTTAAATTCTAAAGCCGCTCTCTCGTCTCTTAATCCATTTTTAGATGAAAATGGAATTCTTAGAGTCGGAGGGCGCATCGATTCATCTACTTACCATTATGACAAACGTCATCCTATCTTGTTGAATTCCAATAATTATTTAACAAAGTTAATTTTCAAACAGGAGCATCTCCGCCTGTTGCACGCCGGTCCTCAGCATCTCCTGGCATCTATAAGGGAACACTATTGGCCTGTAGGAGGCAGGGCTCTAGCTAGACGTGCAGCGCGCGAGTGCGTTACCTGTCGTCGTTTCAATGCTCGTACTATGGATAATATTATGGGAAATTTACCTGCAGATCGCGTAGAAGCTGACTTTCCTTTCTCCACGATAGGTACCGACTTTGCCGGTCTATTTCTTATTACGGACCGCAAGGGTCGAGGCTGTAAAATAACCAAAAGCTATCTGTGTATTTTTATTTGCTTTCGGTACAAATGCGTTCATCTGGAGTTAGTCAGTGACTTGACAATGGATGCATTTGTGCTGACACTTAAAAGGTTTATAGCCCGCAGAGGTAAACCAAAAGTCATCTACTGCGACAATGGTAGAAATTTTGTTGCAGCAGCAAAAGAAATAAATTCGTTTCTTAAGTCCAACAGCGACTCTATTATTGACTCTGCATCTCGTGAAGGCATTGAATTCCGCTTTTCACCAGCATACGCTCCTTACTTTGGAGGTCTTTGGGAAGCCGGGGTCAAATCCGCGAAATTTCACTTATACAGAGTACTTAAAAATATTCACTTGACGTTCGAGGAGCTGAGTTCGTTGTTTGCTCAGATTGAGGCGATACTTAATAGCCGACCTTTATGTCCATTAAGTCCTTCACCTCAAGACCTATCTCCACTCACCCCGGGCCACTTTATAATTGGTAGGCCGCTGACGTCTTTACCATCGCCGTACCTGCTTGACTATAGCACAAACCGTCTTGATCGTTTTCAGCGATTGGAACAAGCTCGTCAAAACTTTTGGAAACGGTGGTCGACAGAGTACGTCACGGAGCTCCAGCAGCGCACAAAGTGGAAGGTGCGGTGCCAAGAATTAAAGATAGACGACCTAGTCCTAATCAAAGATGATAGGACTCCTCCACTATGCTGGCGCCTTGGAAGAGTCTCGAAGCTGTTCCCCGGCACTGATGGTGTGCCACGAGTCGCCGACGTATCTACCTCACAAGGCACCATACGGAGAGCAATTAACAGATTGTGTCTGCTGCCTTCACCAGATAACAACACGGACAAATGATCTTGAAAGCTTCATCTATAACTTTCAAGGCCCCTGAGGATGTCTACGACACATTCGCTCAATAGTCTTCATTCAATTTAACTTTCATTCTAACATTCATTCCTTACATTCGTTCAAAACTTCTTCTTGCAAAATTCTCTGTTTATACGTATTAAAATTATTATAAATTGTAAAAGACCTTAGTAAATCTATATTTCATCAAGAAATCTTTGTTTAATTTATCATAAACACACACATTTCACTGAAATCCATTCTAACCGCATTTACAAAATAGTATTATGTAGGTTGGATTCTAAATTCTAACATGAGTGTACATGTTACTAGAATGATTTTTCACTCCTATTTTTTGTGATTGCAAAATATTTTTGCTTAATTATTAATTCAAAAGTAAATAAGCTTAGATAGTTTCACTAAAGTCAAATAATAATGTTGTTGTTTAGTTAATGATAAATAGGTGCGATATAATTTTATCTTCACAATAAATATATTAGCTCATTAAGTTCTCCTATAATTTTATTTAAATTGCTCAAGAAAGCTTGCTCAATGATTATACGGTCTTTAGACATTTACGAAAACATTTGGAGAGTAAACATGTTACGCGAAAATGAGTACTGTTGTTTTATTCATGAATACAGATAAAAAACATTGGTTGAGCAAATTTGATCCTACTTCCATAATACATCACGGTCGGCAAATACGGACGGTCAATTCCTGTCGACGGGAGTAATGATAGGAAGATAAATAACTGCAATATCTACTTTTATTTAGGTTGTGTATCTGTTTTCTTTTTCAATTATCATTTATGAGGTAGTTTATACTTAGGTAACACATCGTCAGCTTTTATAACTATATATCTCGCTCGTGACGAATATTGTGTGCCAATCAATTGCACCTTCAATTTGGGATCAAAACGAGACAAAAACTGACAAAAATTTAATAGGAGATTAGCCATAGCTACAACAACTCTAGTAGGCTGGTTCATAAAAGTCTAATTTAAATACACGAAACCCAATCTCAATAGGCACACTTGAACACAAATTCAAACAGAGTTGCTCAATTTCGGTACACAAGAGTACCTATACAGCGACAAACTGTCATCAAGTATCCTTTTATGTAGTGTTACGGGACACCAGTGTAGTGGCAATCGATTAAGCCATTCTCATTTGTTTGGCCATCGTTAGATCCGCCAATTTTTAAGTAGTTATTTTTAAATAGATTTGACATTTCTCGGGACCCTAGGGTCCCGGACCTTGGGATGGCGTACGAGGGGCCGAAGCCAACTCGTAGAGGCCTGTTAGTCGTGTTTAATGAAACGAGGCACCAACCGACGATTATCCCTGTACGCACTATGCTAGTGCACCCAAGGACAACCCCCGGTTGGTGCAGGACTATTGCAAGATATGGAAACAAAGATATTGGATTATGGGTTTAGGTGGCTAAGTGAACTGGTTATCTAGAACTATGGAAATACTACTTATATAGCTTATTGTTATATTTACTAATATTCAACATTAAACAAAATCCGACTTCAACAATCAACTTAAAAACACACACTCAAACAGATTTGCTCAGTTTTGTCGCAAAAAGTATACAGCGACAACTTATCGTCAAGTATCCTTTTATGTAGTGTTGAGGCACACCAGGGTAGTAGCACTCGATCAAGCCATTCCTCACTTGTCTGGCCGACATTCGATCCGGTTGGAATGTGTTTCAGTCTGAATTCCTTCGCTGCTCGTTGGTTGAGCATTATTGCTTTTGATGTATTACTCCAAGTGGTGGTGAGAGTTTCATTATGAAATTCATAATTAATTTTCTTAAAACAAGAAAGTGCCTACGTAAGATTATAGGTTTTTCTTGTAATTAAGAAAGCTGCACAGTTAGTACTTTCATTAAACATAAAGAGCGTGCGTTCTGAAAGTGGGCACGTCGCAAATAGATGTCAAATATATCGCTGTTTTGATTAATTTGGCAATATTACTGTATGGAAATATGAAATGTGGCTAACTAGTGAACTAGAATATTAATAATGAATTGCAATTATAACACTGAATTTGATGTTGTAACCATTATATGAGTAAAATAGGCAATTGGAAAGTTTCTAAATAGTTTTTTTTTACGTCTAAAACTAAATATTCGGTGTTAGGATATGAATTATTGCAGTTCATAATCAATATTTTAGTTCACTAGTTAGCCATATTTCATATTTCCATACAGTAATATTGCCAAATTAATCAAAACAGGTAAATATTTAACAGCTATTTGCGTCGTTGCCAACTTTTAGAATAAATGCTCTTAAAATAGTTTGCATGGAATGTAAAATTTTCTTTTCCAATAATTGTATTTAAAATGAAAAAAAACCGACGCTTACTTAAGGCAAAAATCATAGATATTTCTTTAATACCGTTTGATGTATACCGACTGAGTTGAGTACTTCCTGCGCGTTGATTTACATTGTCATTGACACATTTTCATCTACAAGCGATATTCTATGAAAGAAATACCCACATTTATCTCTCAGTAAAACAAAATTTATAATATCATAACGCAAGAACATAACCAACCAATTTCTAATAATTCATAGACTAATCTACTATTAGTAAACGTAATCTGTAATCTCAAGTATTTTGGACAATCGTCTTGCGATTATAGCCACATTTAGAATATTCAAGAAACCCTTTAGGTGATAAAGATTTTAATTAAAGAAAGGCTAAAACCGTGTTAAGGTTAAACGTTAAAATTTTCACGAACATTTTATAGCTTAAGTGTAAAATGTTAGTTATGAGCAAAGACGCAGTAAATGACAACGTAAGTTGGTAATTAATATTTGTGAAGATTTTAATTATAACATTGAGATTTTAATTTTAAAGTGTTAAAAGTAATTTAAAATTAACTTGTTTGTCAAACAAACAAGTTGCTTGTGTTTTAAGTTACGACGTCTTGAGATTTGAAGCATGAAATTAAACAACAAAAGGTTTTATGAAATTCATATGTGTGACTAAATTAATATTAGCTATCTAGCAATTTTTAAGAGCAGACATTTTTATTTATAATCTGTAACAGTAAAAGTGTGTGAACACTGAAAATTATTTTACAACTACACGAAGAAAAATATTAACGCTAAACTTATAAGTGGTACACTACATATTCTAACAAAGTTACCCATAATACCCCACTGTCGAGAGGGAGATAGTTTTGGGGTAATTCAATTAGCCATTATGTGGCCCTCAGAGGGAATCGAACAAGTTTGTTGTGGCCTCTGTTCATGTGAAGAATAATTAGTTCGTATCACGCAAACAACTTGCAGGCTGCTTCCCAAAAAATGTACGACATTTGTAAAATGGAGAAGAATTTTGTGCTTTTTGTCGTTTTAAGGAAATGTTTACGTTAGGTGTATTTGCATAGTCTCCTGCGGCAGCTAAGGATGTGATGGAGCAAAATTTGCCTCTCCCTCACGCGTTCCGCCTCGTCCTTCGCAAGCATTACTGCTTCGCAGAAGAAGGTGACGGCCTCCCATGCCCTCTAGCTCCGTACCATGGCCTGGACCAGGGCCGGACACGAGAAATCACCGCAACCGATTGCCTCCACGAGGCCCCGGCGATGCTAAGCCCAAGCCAGGCTGACCTCCACCGTATGCTCCACCGTGTCCTCTGGGCGATCCACGCAATGATGACACCCAGGCGTTTCCTCCCGCCTTATCCGGAACAGGAACCTCCCGAAACAACCGTGTCCGGTGAGGACCTGCGTCAGGCGGAAGGTGAGGCGCCTCTCTAACCACTCCTCAAAGTGTGGACTTATCGCCGCAATTGTGGCGTGCCCAGCACTGGGTTGCGACAATTGCACTCTACATGACGCCATGAGATCCCGCCGGAGTTCTGTGCGCTGTGCCGTGATTTCTCGCGGCAGCGGAGTTGCCCCGGCGTTTCGCCTCCTCACGACACTCCCAAATGTGCGCGAAGACTTTTGCCTCCAGATCCCATGGCGGCCCTCCAAATCCCATGACGGCTGTCAAATAATCCTCATGTTTCAACAGTAGAAGAAAAACTTGCACTAACATCTCTATACAACTTAGGTTGGTACTAAAATTTATTTGGATACTCTTTTTGGCAACAGAAAAGTACCTAGCAAGTAGGTACACACTGATTGCCTACTAGACAACTAAAGCAATTAAGCTTTTTTAGGGGTCCGTACCAAACGGAACCGTATTACTAAACCCTCGCTGTCCGTCCGTCCGTCTGTCTGTGTAGCAGGCTGTATCTCATGAACCGTAATAGGTAGACAGTTGAAATTTGATACACATATAGATTGTGTATTTTTATTGCCGCTATAATAAAAAAATATATACGCATACAAGAAACATGCTTTTTTCAGCGTTTTTTTGCTAAAATTGTGCGGTTATACGGAACCCTTCGTGTGCGAGTCCGACTCGGACTTGGCCGGTTTTTTAATCACTTCGCAAGTAGATGTCAAATATTTCGCCGTTTTGATTAATTTGACCATATATTCCTGTATGGAAATAAGAAATGTGGCTAACTAGCAAACTAGAATCTTAATAATGAATTGCAATTATAATATTTAATTTGATGTCGTAACCGTTTTAGGTGTAAAAAAGGCATTTGGAAAGTTTACAAATACTTTTTTTACTTGTAAAACTAAATATTCAGTGTTACGATATTAATTAAAGCATTTAATAATCAATATTTTAGTTCACTAGTTAGCCACATTTCATATTTCCATACAGTAATAATGGCAAATTAATCAATTACAATTCTATTTATAAAACGTGACAGTGGTAATTTTGAACATGATGTATTACTCACGTCAAATAACAATTCTCAGTAAGCCCCTTTAAATGTATAAGGGCGTGATACAAATAACTCTGAATTTATCAACCAGAGCAAATCCTTCCCACTTACGTATCTTTAAAAGAATATCTCGAATTCTGCTTTGCCAAAGGGCTGTAATTTGCCAAATTGAGACGTTTCAGGGAATCACAACCTGTTTTTGGAATATTACAGCGTATGAAAATTACCTGCATTACAAACCTTGGGTCCATTTCAGGCAATTTTAGTAAGAAAAGTCGTCAGACTTTTTCGCGTTTCGCTGTTGGCCTTTTTGCAAATATTAACGTTGAAGAATTTTTTAATGAAATGGTGAAAACAATTTTAGCTTTCAAGCTGTCTATGAAATCTTCTTTAATTGTAACTACCTGCAAAATTACTGATTGTATTTTATTATTAAGAACGGGAGTTACCGACTTAGCCTGCAGAGTAAGCAAGCTGAACTGGCAGTGGGCTGGCCATGTTTTTCGAAGGACCGATGGCCGGTGGAGCAGACGAGTTATAGAGTGGAGACCACGTATCGGTAATCGTAGTGTGGGACGCCGCCAGCCAGATGGACCGACGTCCTTGAAAGTTGTCTGGGACAGACTGGATGCGGAAGGCGGAGGACAGGGTGTTCTGGCGCAGCCTGGGGGAGAGTATGTCCAGCAGTGGACTACGATATGCTGAGTTGATTGATTAGTGTATTGTGAATAATTGAGCCTCTAGTAGAAGTTCTATGGGTAATGTTAGGCTAGGTATCTCACCGAATGACTGCAATACGTTTTTCATCAATAGACACATATATATTTTCATGTGTTGAAATAAAAACTAATATTAACTCTGTATTATGGAACTGGAACTATTGCGAGGAATAGTGTTTTATTTAAATTTTACTGCCTGATGCGTCGCTCCTTTTATTGTTTCCTGTACGTAACCGTCGCCTGGTGTGAAATTTTGTGCATACGTATTCTCTTATTACGTTTTCCAAATGTTTTATAATATGAAACTGCAGGTCATATTAAAGTTTAACTTTATTAGAATGTCCTAGAATTTAAAATATATTTGAGACTAAATTGAAATTGTGACTAATAAGCACCAACTGTTTTGTTTAATTACATTTTTAACAACACAAAGTGTAGGTAATGTCTCAGTAACCTAAGGCAATTTCATAAGGTCTTCCTTCTATCCAGTCCTAATTTACTTTGAATAAAATACTAAAACACAGAGCAAAAAAAGCTAAAGTTACAACATAGAACAAAAAACCCTCCGCGTACTGTTACCACGTACTTTTAATTCCGAGGACAAACGAAGCGTAAAATTGTTAGTCTGCATCCGGGACACGTGAAAAAATTCAGCAAAATTTCCAAGTTCTATCAACAGACAATGCTTTGTGAGAGTTACGGTTACATCAGATTATTGGGCTCCATTCAGGTTTCACAATAGGCGTACGATGTCAAGATGATAATTGGTTGTCAAAGCCAAACAATTGTGTAGTATGAAGAGTTGAAAATTACAGTGGAAGGCATTTGAATTTTTATGAACGCTGCGGGAGTGTTGTCGTCTCAGGCAAATTGAAAGAGCCACCTGAAAAGCGTTTTGTGAACGTCCTAGGCAATAAGCTTGCGACCTGTCTTTACTTTGGTAAATGTTTCGTCTCGTTTGTAACTAGTTTCTTTTGTCGGTCCGTTGGTGGAGGCCAACCGTGGAAGAAGCTGAAAATAAAGTATTTACCATTGCATGAAATATCTCAAAAATAATAATAATAATAAAACTAAATGTTGACGAGATCAGCTGCACGTGCACGCCCACCACCTCCGGACTCGTCGCTCAGCTCCGCCTCGCCGCCGCCGGTACCCAGCCCCACCGTGAGCGCTGTGACGACACTGGCCGCGGTAGTCGCGTCGAGCTCGAGCGATGAGTATTTTTCCCCGCCGACGTCGCCAACACCTGTACGTCGGCAGGGGAGAGGCCGGCCACCGAGGAGCTTGGGACTTAGGGGCCAACCGGCCCCGAGCCGGGTCCCCGCTACCGGTGGTTGTGTGCAGCGCATGAGATGGACTCAGTCTATGAACGAGAACGTCATGCGCGCATATTATGGGTCTACAGAGGGAGGAACTAACCTCACTGCGTACCGTGTTAGGATGCTGTCTCTGTTTCAGGAACTAGAACCAACCGTCAACGTCTCGGCCCAACGACTGTCGGATCAGGTGCGGGTCATCCAACGCAATCATAGGTTGGACGATGCCGCGCTTGATAGGCTGCGCTCAGAGGTACTGAGCCACCATATCGTCTCAACTCCGGCACAAACCGCGGTACAAGCGTCACCTATTGATGTAATCCCGCCGCGGTCCAATCATAGTGTCGAAGAGGAGGATGATAGGGTTGCCACAGTAAGTAGCCAGTGCAACGTCCGATTGAGGAGCGCACTGGAGGATGCGTTTCGTGAGTATAGGTACACTCCGACCGATCTTAGACCCCGATTACCACGTCTACCTATGCACAAAAAAAATAGGGCGCTGGTGTGTGCCTTGGACTCGCAGCTCAGCAACTTTTTCGAGAGCAGCGAGGATCTCGTTGATACACACTCGATCCTGTATTGCGCAGCTGCTGCGGCATGTCGTTTAGCTAACGTCAAGTTTCCAAACAGTGACGGAGCTACTCGACCAAAACCAGCCGTACCAGCCTGGCAATGCAGGATCGAGCGACGTATCGATGGAGCCAGGGTACTCATCGGCAAACTATACTGCTTCAGGGAGGGCAATACACGACCACGAGTGATGCGCTTTGTAAGGCGGGCATTCTCGGGGACTGGAATCAGCCCTCGAGAATACATGTCCCGTGTCACAGAGCGCATCGACTTCCTGAAGCAGAAAGTTTGTGCATGGGCGAGCCGTATTCGGCGGTATAAGCGGCGAATCGATCGATACATGCAGAATCGCATGTTCCAGAGCGATGAGAGGTGGGTATATAGATCTTGGGAGCGACCTGAACAAAATATGACGGACGTGTGCCGCCCGGATGATGCCGCCACGAATGCATTCTGGCGCAACATCTGGTCGGTGCCCGTCTGTCACGCTGAGGCTGGCTGGATGCAGGATGTCAGGCGAATGTGTGAAACTATTCCAGAAATGGACGCTATACTGATCACGCCATCAGACGTGGCCAGAGCAGTCCGTCCGTTACCGAATTGGAAATCTCCGGGACCGGACGGACTGCACAACTTTTGGTTAAAATGGCTGATTAGTTCACACACTCGCCTGGCATCTCAATTCCAGTCATCCCTAGAGTCTGGGTCGCTACCGCAGTTTCTAACAACAGGCGTTACCCACCTGCTCCATAAGTCAGGTAGTCCCGCGGAACCCAAGAATTATAGACCGATCACATGTTTGTCAACGGTCTATAAACTTCTTACATCTATTTTGAGAGTGAAAATTAACACACACATTGACAGTAATTCAATCATGTCTGTCTCTCAAAATGGATGTAGGAACGGGTCCCGTGGTACTAAGGAGCTACTCCTCATCGATATGGCCATAAGCCAACAGGTTCGTCAATCCCGTAAGAATCTGTCGACATGCTGGATAGACTATAAGAAGGCCTACGACTCGGTGCCACATACATGGCTCATGAGGGTGCTGGAGTTGTACAAAATAGATGCAACTCTGCGCTCCTTCCTGATGTCATGTATGGGGCAATGGAGGACGGTCCTTCGCTATTCAGGATGTCGACAGATCCAGGGGAATAATGAACCTGTATGGATTAAACGGGGAATATTCCAGGGTGATAGTTTGAGTCCACTTTGGTTTTGCTTAGCCCTGAATCCTCTAAGCACACTGCTGGAGAATTCAGGACTGGGCTATCAGCTGAGGAGAAGTGGTCAGGTCATATCTCACCTCCTCTACATGGATGACTTGAAACTCTTTGCCCCCAACAAATTGCGACTGATGGAGTTACTGAAGTTAACTGAAACATTCAGTAACGCCATCAGGATGGAATTTGGTGTGGACAAATGTGCAGTCATGCATGTAGAGCGAGGGGAGATTATGGAATCCGAGGGAACTCAACTCTCGGACTCCATACACCTTAGATCCCTCTCCTCAGCCGAAAGCTATAAGTATTTGGGTATGTCGGAAGCGTTAGGCATCAACGTTGCTGACATGAAGCAATCGTTGAAGGAGCGCTTCTTTGGTCGCCTGAAGAAGGTATTAATTAGTCTTCTTTCGGGCGGAAACAAGGTGCGCGCCTTCAACGGTTGGGTCATGCCGGTTTTGATGTACTCTTTCGGCATACTCAAATGGACTCAGACCGAACTCGATGCCCTGGACAGGAGGGTCCGTACACTACAGTTACTGACCGCAAACCGGATGCATCACCCACGTTCATCGGTGATGAGACTGTACATCCCGCGGAAATGCGGGGGTCGAGGCTTTTTAAATGCGAAGACATATAGCGTATATGTGCAGCCTCAGGGAATATTTCTTAAAAGCCGAAGTGGGTATGCACCGTGATGTGGTCGCAGTGGACAAGGGGCTCACCCCGCTCTCCATGGCTAATGAGAACTGGCGCAAACCTGTGGTACTTACTACAGAGGACCGCAAGGTAGTATGGCAAAGCAAGGAGCTTCACGGGCGCTTCTATCGGGCTCTTCATCAGCCCGGTGTAGATTTCCTAGCGTCCGTATCCTGGCTACGTTTTGGTGACCTTTTCGGGGAAACTGAAGGTTTCGTCTGTGCAATTATGGACGAAGTTATCTTGACGAATAAGTACCGAAAATATATTATGAAGGATGGGACGGTTGACGTGTGTCGGGCATGCCACCGTCCGGGTGAGTCCATCAGACATATTATCTCTGGTTGTTCTCGTCTGGCTAACGGCGAGTACTTGCACAGGCATAACCAAGTGGCCAGGATTATTCACCAGCAACTTGCTTTGAAATATAAACTTGTGGATTCTGAGGTACCGTACTACAAGTATGTGCCCGACCCAGTTCTCGAAAATGACCATGTCACGTTGTACTGGGATCGGTCTATCATTACAGACAGGACTATTGTTGCCAATAAGCCTGATATAGTAGTGATAGACCGATTAGCGCGCCGCGCAATGATAGTAGATGTTACCATTCCACATGACGAGAACCTCGTGAAAGCTGAGAAAGAGAAACAAATAAAATATCTCGACTTAGCACACGAGGTTGTCGACATGTGGAACGTGTGCTCCGCTATCATTGTGCCGATTGTCGTAACGGCCAATGGCCTGATGGCCGAAAACCTCGACCAACATCTCTCGAGGCTCTCATTAGGCGGTTGGATCAAGGGCCTGATTCAGAAGGCAGTACTCCTCGATACGGCTCGTATTGTGAGGAGGTTCCTGTCTCTGCAGCCCTAACCACCGGTAGCTTGGACCCTGCTCCCGACACCGGCGGAACACTATTTTTTATATTTTTAAATGTTTTTAATTTTTTATTCTAATATTTAAAAATATAATTTATATGTATATAGTTAAATAAAGGAGATAATAATAATACCGTCCCCGATAGCGGTGGGCTACCGTTTTTTATATTTTTAAATGTTTTTATATTTTTTTATTCTAATATTCAAAAATATAATCTATATGTAAAAGTGTTTTTAAAACAACTGACTTCCAAAAAAACACTACGAAGTGCAAAATAATTTTAATTTTGGAAGTCCTAGGCAAAAAAGGAAAATTCAAAACTAAAGACGGAATTAAAGTTAAAAACACTTTTACAGAACACAAAATATTTGATAACAATCGGTACAGTACTTAACTCCAGAATGCATTTTTTTAAAGTCATTTTATACGTATATCTACCATAATTCCTAACTTTCGGTCTATCGCCAGAGGTAGCCTTTGATCTCAATAGGTGCTAATTGCCTGTCAAAAGCAATGCCCCTAGAGACATTTGTAGGTGCGTGCTCGACGGCTGATAGTAATAAAATCAGAGGATTTTACTAGTTTTCTTTGAAAAAATGTTTATTTCAAAATTACTTTTAAAATATGATTTTCAATTTGATATATTTTTGCTGTGCGATATGCTTGATAACTACATTGTCAGTTTGACAATATTCATTTACTCATACTTTTTTATGGCTTCAATGTTTATAAGGTAAAACCAGGGAAATTAATAATTAACTACGAGTATATTGACTACCAACTTACCCTTGATCACATTAAACTTACCCTTGATCTGCACGTATCTAGCAATGGTGACGAGCGTTTGGCAGCGATTGTTCACTGAGACACACAGTAGTTGTTTTGCATTTTGTCCTAGTTTTTAACCGACTTCCCAAAAAGGAGGAGGTTATCAATTCGGTTGTATTTTTTTTTTTTTTTTTTTTTTAATGTATGTTACCTCATAACTCCGTCATTTATAAACCGATTTTGAAAATTATTTTTTTATTTGAAAGGGTACACTTCCCGATTGGTCCCATTTTTATCAAAATTTAGTTCTGATGATGGAATCCATGAGGAATTGAGGGAACTCCTCAAATATTATAGGCACACACATAGCGATTTAGGTATTTTCAGCTACAAGTTAAGCATTTGCATTCAGAAACTATCATTTAGTGAAGTGGAACTGATGAAGAAGACCACAGACTGCCATCGGAATATTCCAATGATAGGTATTCCACGGGTGGCGCCATTTATGAACCGATTTGGAAAATTATTTTGTGATTTGAAAGGATATACGGCCAGATTGGTCACAATAAAAAAAAATCAGTTCTGATGATGGAATCCATGACGAATTGAGGGAACTCCTCAAATATTATAGGCACACACATAGCGATTTAGGTATTTTCAGCAACAAATTAAGCATTTTCATTCAGAAAGTATCATTTAGTGAAGTGGAACTGATGAAGAAGACCACAGATTGCCACCGTAATTCCTCAATGATAGGTATTTCACGGGTGGCGCCATTTATGAACCGATTTGGAAAATTATTTTCTGATTTGAAAGGATATAATTATGCCCAGATTGGTCCCATTAAAAAAAAACAGTTCTGATGATGGAATCCATTACGAATTGAGGGAACTCCTCAAATATTATAGGCACACACATAGCGATTTAGATATTTTCAGCAACAAATTAAGCATTTGCATTCAGAAAGTATCATTTGGTGAAATGGAACTGATGAAGAAGACAGATGGCCACCGGAACTACTCAATGATAAGTATTTCACGGGTGGCGATAAGATATCTCGATTAAGATAGTTAAGCAACAATGAAGCACGTTTAAATAAATAAATCTGATGACCATCGAACTGATCTGAAGATGAAGCCGGAAGGACGGCACCGGAACTCCGTCATAAAACAATGTATCCTAGCCGTGTTTGGGCTTATTCGAATTGCCATGAGATGTACTCTGGCTATACATGATTTTAATGGCAATCCCGGCATCAAATTGCGCTACTTGAGTCGTATGTTATGTGTGGCCTTGATTGTCAGACAGATTTTGTAGCCTCGTTATTTCCGTCAATGATCTGTGGCCGTGTGGTCGCTTTAATAATTTGTTGGCGTCCACCTCTGATAAAACTATGCCTTCCAAACTTCTGACACGACTAAGCGCGGCGTATATTTGCTCTTTTGCAAAGTTTTTTTTACCAAAGTCGATCACAGCTCTTTCGGGGGTGGTAGCTTGTAATTTATGGACTGTGACCGCCCAACTTAATATTAGAGGCAGCATACGCTCCACATCTCCGTTACCCCTTGCCGCCTGGAACGTAGTGCTTGTTGGTGGTATGGGGGTCTCACTTTGAAAACTTTAAATTAGCATATCTTTTTATTGTATGAGACGATTGCAATGAAACAAAAACTAAATGTTACATCGTGATAATATTATATTTACAATTTTAATAGGACTGTAATTAAATTTCAAAAATGTTATTTCTGTTAAATTGAATGTAGAAAAATGTATTCCAAAATGTGTACCATTTTGGGCCAATAGATGTCATTGAGATGCAAAAAATTTTGTAACCCCCTTTCTACACTTTCAAGTGGGGCAAATGCATTCTGCCCCATGGCATGGATTCTTCCCCACAAGGGTTGGCACCTTAGAATTTGTGTAAGTAGGTATGCTCGTATTTAATATTTGATTGGAAAAGAAAGAAATTTATATGTAAGTAAAATGTAACTAGGACTTGTATTTACTTAGATTTTATTTTATTTGTAACAAATCGTGTAATTAACGTATGATTTACAACCCGATTCCTTCCAGAAACAACTAGTAAATAAAAATTAATAATACCAGCCTATTACTGTCCCACTGCAGGCCAAAGGCCTCGTCTCATACAGAGAAGGAACGAGCACTGATCATCACGCTTGCTCAAAACGGGTTGGTGATTTCAGACTAATATTAACTATAAGTCCATGTTTCCTCACGATGTTTTCCTTCACTGATGTCAATAATGTCCAAGATAAACTCAGAAAGTTCATATGAATTGAAAAAGTCACATTAGAACCCACAACCTCATGCATGAGAGGCGAGGCCTTAACCTCTGGGCCATCATAACATATTAAATTACCAAAAAATATATATTTTACTTAACTATACATTTCTTTCTTTTCCAAACAAATATAAAATACGAGCATACCTACCTACACATTTCTAAGGTGCCAACCCTAGTGGGGCAGAATCCATAAAGATTTTAGACTAGTGGAATCTGCCCCACCAAGTCGAACTAGTGGGGCATATTCCACTGAAAATTTTTAGGCATTCATATTTGCCCCACCAGCGGGGCGCTTAGAATGATTCGTTAATTTTTGAAAAATCTTTTGTTGTTTCCATTATTCGACTGGTATACGAATTTGTGCGGGGTAGGTATAAACACAACTAAAAAGTGAAAAATAAAAACTTATTTACAAAAAAAAACAACCGACTTCCAAAAAAAACACTTAAAAGAGAAAAATAACTTGAATTTCGGAAGTCGGTGGCAAAAACGAAAATACAGATCTATATAGTTATATTTTAAGATGGTTCGCAGTTCACATAGTTGAAGCCGTGATATAGTTATATCCCTAGGGAAATAGTTATGAATTGCTTTCATATATATTACGGTAGGTATATTTTACTATATATGTATCCAATAAAATACTATTGTTTTTGCCACCGACTTCCGAAATTCAAGTTATTTTTCTCTTTTAAGTGTTTTTTTTGGAAGTCGGTTGTTTTTTTTTGTAAATAAGTTTTTTTTCATTTTCATTGGTGTAATTTGAAATTCTTAAACCACTCATAACATTAGTTTATCTGTACTTCTCCATATTAACTGACTACCAAAATCTCTTTAATATTCACTTTTATGATGTAGGAATAAACAGCCGTAATGTTAACAATTTTTGGCCGGTGTCGGCGTCTGCGTCTCTCTACTTGTCACAACAATGCCACAGAAAGTAAAAGCATAGACAAGTAACTGATGTTACGTTGGGTGCTGACACGCGGACAACATTATGTTTTATTTTTTAATGTATTTAATACATCTGTTTAATTACTTTTATTTAGTATTTATGTATATGAATCTTTCTGTCCGTGACATCACTGCAGGCCCTATCAGAATACCAGCGCTGCGACATTTATTATTAAATGTCGCAGTATCATGCTGAGATAGGAGCCTTTTGGCCTCGCACAGGACTTTCCACTTTATATTAATTTTTACTCTGTTTGTTTTTTCTATTTTTATTTTTAGTGAGTGTGTGTTTAGTTTAATTAAGATCTCCTGTGCTTGTCCCAATAAATACTTTTTCTTTCTTTCTTTCTAACTTCAATTATGCGTATATTCAAATTACAATTGTTCTGTCATTCCTGGACAGTTGTATGACCCTTTCATATAACACGGCATTTATAATTTAATACGACAAATTGGCGTAGGATGTCAATTTGCTTACAAATTTAATTGACATCAGAACAAACTTACTTTCGGAAAATTCACTAGTTGCATTTCATCTCCGCCTCTTCAATGCATTCAAGTCTGAATACAAATAAGGTGGAAAAACATAATAAAATTAGAACATATTACACATAAATCTCTGTAAACACATTTGGAACATCCTTCTCCATCATTCCTTACGTCAGGGTTTTTTCAGTCCACCCTGAAAGGATCGTGGGAATAAGAAATTGGGAAGCGCAAAAAGTATCAGATTGATAATAAAATCATGTTGCTGTAGTGAATGAAAAGAAAATAGGGATGATGACTAAAAATATATTGTTTGGCCGTCAGTTAATACAGCTGACGGCCAAAAAATATATTAAAAAATATTGGACACGTATTTTTTCTTTTTTTACTTTATCAAAAGATTACGACGAAACATTGCGTCAAAATGTGCCATGACGTCACGAGTATGTAGATTTTATACTTACTTGTGACGTAGCAACCCCCACTCCCCAAATTTAAAGCGTTTTATCTAAGTCATTTTTTATTAATATGAAAAAGCAAAAAATACGTGTCTAATAGTTTTTTATTATCTGCCTGACGGAATAAATAGAATTGCTTTTTTTTATCCAGTTATCATCCTTATTATGGGTAACATGCAAATTTTTAGTAAGCACTGTATGTTATTGGAAATAATTATAATTTGATTAAAATTATTGTTACAGAGAAGAGAAAATAATTCAGCGTCAATTCAGCGTCGCTCAAAAGATGTGGAATGTGTTTGTAAATACGATTTTGAATAGGTCAATTCATTATTGTTACTATGGGCAAACATCAACAAAAACAAGCAAGTAAAATGCTGCTAAAATATATTCTCATCTTGTACAATTTAAATATTAATAAGCTAATTCAGTCACAAAAAATGTTTGTGACACATGCGACCTTGCTCACAATAAGAGTCACCGGATCACTCAACCCAGATTGGGTAAGGTCTGTACTCCATATCTGTCTAACTCAGTCCTTTCTGAGATAGCCCTTTTTGTAATCTGGTTATACTGATAAATCTCATAACATACGTACATTATAAGTACTTAACTTATTTATTTGTTTCAAAATACGTGATAATAATTTTGGTAATGCTCGTCTAGTGGCAACCTCTGATCCTTTAATATGTCTTATCTGCGGATAATGCATTGGACTGCAACATTACTACCGAAAATTTTGTTAACCTTATGTATTATAATTATATGTTGTAGTTGTTTATTATCCCTTAATAAAAAAAAAATACATACATAACATCACACCTGTATTCCCCAGAGGGTTAGGCAGAGTTGTACGTATGGTACACCTAAATTTCGCCAGTTATATTTTGATCCAATGTAATAGGCGGCAAGCCTATTGCCGTCAACCGGGCACAAGTCCAGATTCCGGGCTGCTACTGAGAAATTCCAGATGAAACCCAATAAAACTTTGCCCGACCCAGGAATCGATTCCAGGACCTCATCCTCAGCAGTACGCTTACGACCTAGACCAACGTGGCAGTCTTCTCATAACTCTAACTCAAGTACAATCTATATTTGCGGTAGTTTTGCGATAGTTTAAAAGTCAAAGTCAAAGTCAAATAATTTATTTCAATTAGGCACAAAAAAGGCAATGTGCCTTTTTTGTGCCTAATTGATTCCACAAAATATAACCTCACTACACAATCGATTCTATTCCGTGGATGTCCCCCCCCCCCCCCCCCCCTTCCTACTTGTAATATTATAACGTTGAAACAGTCACTACATTCACTTTGAATCGTATCGCAATAGCCCAACAGGTTGAGCAATCAAAGTCAAAAGTCAAAGTCAAAGTCAAATAATTTATTTCAGTTAGGCACAAAAAGGCACTTTTGAACGTCAACATTTACATAAAAATAATAATTGATTCTAGTTGCCCCTTCCAAAAGGTAGTTTTCGATGGAGAAGAATGGGCAAGAAACTCCACCGTTACTCTTTTAAAATGTTTTCACAATATCTTGTATACATCAATTATATAATTATATGTGAAGACGATGCACCTAGAATAAGATTACTATACCACGTTAGGTAAAAATAGTGAAAAATTAAGGAATGACAGATAAATTAATCATGTGATGGATGCATGGTGCTCACATATTTACATATTTACAAACATTGTAAAATTATATGATATTCCTAGCATTTTTACAAGTAATATAACTCAGTGTGTGAGTTCGAGTAATCACAGAATGTAAAACCAATATTAAATACATATATATATATATATGTATATTATACAATTAGCAACCAGTTAGATTTTGTCTAGATTCTAAATAGGATAAAGTTCAATATACGAAGTAATCACAGCATTTGCATAGCAATCTACGCAAGAGACTAGACGCTCTTTGATTGCGATTCTTTTCCAAACTACAATCATTCGTGAGCCTTGAAATGCAGTGCCAATTACGGAGATGCACTTATTTTAACGAGGACTGCACTTATAGAACGTTTTTAACAAACGAACAGACGTTGCAGATTTGAAAAGCACTCTAATTACAGTGTCGTTTGAGGGAACTGCTCTTATGAGGAATTTTGTAAGCAATTTTACGTTTGTGATGTCTGGTTTGAAGATGTTATAGAGTCATTCTCCGTAGAAAAGGGAGGCTCCTCCGACTAGACGGGAGTCGTGTCTGGTGGGCAACTGCCCAACGATTGATGTCGGGAAGTTATATATATGTTGATCGTGCGGTAAACCCTGCTTGCGCGATGTAGGATTTGTGTGACGGAAGGTCTTATTGTTAGGTTTATTTATCAGTATTTTTATAATCGACTAAACTGACATATCGATTATTGAGAACGATTGCATTTATGTGGCAACACCAAGCGGTGACGGTTGGGAAGTTCATGGAAGGCGTGATCGGCAATCGATTCGTTCACTTGGTTTTGGAGCGTGCTACAAGTTGAACAAAACTGGGAGTAACGGTGTAGCTAGTTGATTTTAGTTAACTGTTGTAAAATAGATTGTTGGATCAGCATAATTAAATAATATTATTATCTACCCAAGGAGTTTTATGACATTATGAAGCATAATTATGTAGTTCACATGTGGCGTTGTAGATGCCACACAATGTCATGAAAGATGAGAAGCACAGAAACAGTCGATGCGACTCTTGGGCCTGTGACCAGCAGTGGACGTATTTCGGTTGAAATGATAATGATGGTGATGTCTGGTCTAGTTGGTAGACATCTTTACTGTAACTAAATGTTAAGTTTTTACGACAGACCGGTAATTTTAAAATTAATTTTAACCAACCGACTTCCCCAAACGGAGGAGGTAATCAATTCAATGTTTTTTTAAATGTATTTTACCTCATAACTCCGTCATTTACGAACCAATTTTGAAAATTTTGTTTTTATTTGTAAGGATATACTTTCTTATTGGTTCAATTTTTATCAAAATTCTGTTCTGATGATGAAATCCATGAGGAAGTGAAGAAACTCCTCATATATTATAGGCATATATATAGCTATTTCGGTATTTTCAAGTGAAGCATTTGCATTCAGAAAATATCATTTGGTGAAGTGGAACTGATGAAAAAGACCACAGATGGGCACCGGTACTACTTAATGATAAGTATTTCACGAGTGGCGATAAAATATCTTGATTAAGATAGTTAAGCGACTATGAAGCACATTTAAATAAATAATTCTGATGAAAATGGCACCATCAAACTGATCTGAAGATGAAGCTGGAAGGACGGCACCGGAACTCCGTCATAAAACAATGTATCCTAGCCGTGTTTGGACTTATTGGAATTGGCATGAGATGTACTTTTAACTATGGCATCTCGCAGGTGACCACTAAGGTCGTGGCTACTTAACCGGACTTTCCTGTGGCTGCCTTTAGCTTCTACACTAAGAGCCTCCAGCCAGGAACATATACAAACTATTCTAAATTAAAGCTAAGCGAACGCTCGCTAAGGGCACCCCCTGTGGGGTACGAAACTCATCTTAGGGCGTCGCTGGCCGGAGGACAACAAGACTGGACAGGCTGGATCAAGGATAGATCATTATTATTATGCGGGGAATTTAAAGCTACACGCTCAGCTGCGGCACGGGCTGGCGTTTCATCGTGCAAGGGTCGGGGGGGAGTATTATTTACTTGGGAGGGTCACGCACGCGGAGGCCCTCTGCGGCGAGGTTGGAACGTCGGGTGTATTGTTTTAATGTGCTGGTGGCCCTACTGCTCTCCCGGAGGAGTAGGGCTCATCGGGATCGGATAGGACGGCGAAGACGACTGAGGGTCGAGGGGGCATAATTGGTCGCTTCGACAACCAGAGGGTTGCGGTGCAAGGCGGCGGAGTCAAAGTAACGCTTGGACATGCGTTTGAGAAACTGATGGGTGGTAGGGATTTTAAGGTCGAGATGGAGGATCTCGTTCCTGACAAACCAGAGCGCTCCTTGAGATGAGATGTACTCTGGCTATAAATGATTTTAATGGTAATATCGCGGCATCAAATTGCGCTACTTGAGTCGTATGTTATGTGTGGCCTTGATTGTCAGAAGACATTATCGTAGCCTCGTTATTACAATCGATTCTATTCCGTGGATGTCCCCCCCCCCCCTTCCTACTTGTAATATTATAACGTTGAAACAGTCACTACATTCACTTTGAATCGTATCGCAATAGCCCAACAGGTTGAGCAATCAAAGTCAAAAGTCAAAGTCAAAGTCAAATAATTTATTTCAGTTAGGCACAAAAAGGCACTTTTGAACGTCAACATTTACATAAAAATAATAATTGATTCTATTCGCCCCTTCCAAAAGGTAGTTTTCGTATGGAGAAGAATGGGCAAGAAACTCCACCGTTACTCTTTTAAAATGTTTTCACAATATCTTGTGTACATCAATTATATAATTATATGTGAAGACGATGCACCAGAATAAAATTACTATACCACGTTAGGTAAAAATAATGAAAGATTAAGGAATGACAGATAAATTAATCATGTGATAGATGCATGGTGCTCACATATTTACAAACATTGCAAAATTATACGATATTCCTAACATTTTTACAAGTAATAGGTACTAATAAGTCAGTGTGTGAGTTCAAGTAATCACTGAATGTAAAATCAATATTTAAAAAAATAAAAATATTAAATTAGCAACCAGCATGTTTCCAAGCATTTTTATCTTGGATATAATTTTGTAATTTGTAATATGCTTGTTTGCAAAGTGTATTTTTTATATGAGTTTTAAATTTTCTTTCATTTAATTGTAATATATCACAAGGTATTCTGTTGTAACATTTAACACAGTACCCCATAAAAGATGTATGTACTTTAGATAGTCTGAAAAATGATTGATTTTCAAAAATAATGCATGATTTCATTTTATTTCCGGATACAGTTGCTCAAGGATGAACAAGTTGCTGAAAGGTGTCTCTCTCCCAAAGCACGTAGGGAAAGCTTGGTTGCTTGAGTATTCAAACTATCGGTGAGACATCAAAGACGCCTGGCAATATTAAATTATATATCCAGCTTATATGCAACGGTTTTCAATCTCCAAGCATTTATTGATGCCTTGATCTCGATTTCAATACGAGAAAAGTAAACAGTCGTAAAAATATACTACATTCACTTAAGAAATTCTCAAAGACAGTTAAACAGTAAAATAAAAGCTGTCATTACCGTTATATTTGCTTCGGTAATGAGGGTCTCAATTGAATTTGCTTATTTATTTTATCAATTTATTTGCTAAGATTACTTTTGCTTTTGTCAATTATTTTTAAGGTTATTTTGTAAAAGAACAAACGAATATGGCTTAGTAGGACCGAGGGAAATTGTAAATTCAATTTGGTATCTAATCAAGCAAAATAAATAGGTTTTTAGAATAATTAAATAAATTATTTCATTTAAATGAGACCACGCTTCTGTCGTCCAGTGTGTGATCTTTCCATTACAGTTTAACTTAGTTGATTCCACGTTCATCTACGAGTATTAGCATTGAATTATTTGTACAGCTAGTTCACCACCGTCAAAATTTTAATGTAAGTATGAATTAACTTGAAATAAGGTGGTATGTATTACTTTCAACGAAATAGGTATTTCAATTTAAATTATGAAATAATTAAAAAAAAAATTAAGTCAAAGCTGCTGAATTAGAAGAGGCTATAATGGGATAGTTATGATCAACAGTTTTTTTTTTTTAACCACAACCGGGTTTTTCTTGGCCTATCTAACCTGATGGTCAGTGATGATCAGGCCGAAGGTGGAAGCGAGCTTCACTCAGAATCCTCAACCACAGAGGAACTGGCTATCTTACCTCTAACTGCCAAAACACAACAATGCTGTTAACATTGTTGTTATGGCGACAGACTTAGATAAGATGGTGGTAGGTAGCCAGGCGAACTTAGAACAAGTCCTACCACCAACCAAACCGAGCAGAAAATTTTGCCCTCACTGGGAATCGAACCCGGTACCTCTGCGTCCGAGACAGGTGGTCTAACCACTAGACCACAGAGGCGGTATAGTTGGTATTTAAATAATCATTTTTATCTAAACAACTAAATTTAAATAATAGTTTTTATCAAAAACCTAAATTTAAATAATTATTTTTACCTAAAACCTAAATTACCAATATAATCATCATTATCATTCTCTTGCCCTTATCCTAATTTATTTAGGGTCGCCGCAACATGACTGCCATAGTGTCGCGTGTGTGTGTGGTGTCATGTCATTATGTTATTATGGCGCATTGGGTACATGAACATGTGCATGTACCCGGTGCGTCATGTGAGTGCAACAGATACAATATGTAAAAAAAAAAACCTGTCCGTTCCGAAAGGAGCACATTGGTAGATACTGCAATAACATTACCAAAAAGTACTAAAAATCTTATTATTATTATTATTGAAAATAAAAAACTTACTGCTATTTAAAATTCACAATTTTTTGTAATAAAATTACCCCAAAACCATTAAAAATCATACGTTATGACTTGTAGACACGCGCGGGCGTGCCCCATGTAATAAACCGGTAAAGTACCTCATTGAAAAAAAAAGTTTTTTTTTCTTTTTTCTTACCACATAAATACTCTCAGTCTCGATACATTATAAAAACCCTTACGGATCGGTTTTTTTTTGTATGTGTGTGTAAAATGTAGTACTACTCGTACTACATTTTACACAGATTTTTTTTATTTATTTTTTTATTTTATGTGTTCACGTTGCACGTGAACTCATTACTGCTTTTCTTGCTGAATTATTAACTTTCTTATTAACTCTAGAGCTCAGTTAGATCGCTTGAAGTTAGTTCACTATTACAGTGCAGTTTCGTTCCAGCCTATAAAGTTTCAAGCTTGAGTTTGAGCTATAGTGCTTAAGTTATTGTTTTCAATTAATAACTAGTGCGCTTAGAATATAAAACTTTTGAATTTTTGCTGTTATATGCCAAGAATTAATGTAAGTACTCGCTTAAACAGAAGGCAAAAGTTACACCGGTCCTAGTTCAAGTTTTATTTACTCAAACACGTTAATTTATTTTTATGTAATGTATAATCTGGTGTAAAATAAAGTATATATAAATAAATAAATAATAAATAAGATACAAAAAATGTCCTGAAATAAATTACACTAGTCTTTCCCCACGATAAGTAGGCATCTAAAATATATAAATTTATCAACACAATTCATTTTAGGACGCCATATACATCGTAACGAAAATAAAATAAACTGAAAGTGGCTTTACTTTAAATAATGTAAACGGACGCTAAAGAGATTTTCCTTGTCCCGTTACTACTTGAATTCTTCGATTCGTGTGGTTATTGACTAACCTGATGTCAGAGTCAGAGTTTTAAAGCCAACCATGGGCCTCTGACTTGGCTTCACATGCCGTCGAGAAATATCTCTCAGGCATGCCGGTTTCATCACAAAGTTTTCCTTCACCGTTTTTGAAGCAAGTGATAATTATACAATACGCACATGAATCCGAAAAGTCGGAGGTGCGTGCCTGGGTTCGAACTTGAGACCTATCACTTAGCAGTCAGACGGTCACACCACTAGGCTGGAGGACTGCTCTACTACTTTAATTGGCATTGACAGTGTCACGGTTTTTGTGACAATTGCGTATTCGAACGCTCCGCAGTAGGGCGTGCGGGATCGAGATAAAAAGACTGTAAAAACAAGTTAAAATCGTTTTTGAATCGAAATTTCATCAATACGACGTTAGGCACAAACGAACCCAACTGGATATAGGATTACTCATTGACAGCCATTTAAAATGTTTTTGGGCTTCCGTTCTCAAAAGACCGTTGATACTTTTCATTTGCGGAAAAATTACGGTTGAATTGGGATAGCATTCAATGAGGATTGAGATTCTTTTGTTTTTGTGCAATGACTGTTCTACGAGTTACGAAAGAGTTTCGTAACTCGTAGAACAAAAAGAACCAATTGGCGATTTTTTAATGTTACTTAGACCTTTGGCGATGCAGGCTAAGATAAGATAAGATTTATTTATCTGTATAAACATGGTATATACATACAAGAGCATGCAAGATGATAATAATTTACATTATAGTCTAATCATGTTTAGCCTTATAATATATATAAGCGTACAAATATTTTAGTCACACATTACATTACTACATTTAGTATAATAAAATTAATGTCAGACGTTTTTCGACAAATAATTCAGACCCACCATAATAAGCTTTTTGCGATAAAAACACTATCAACTGACGTTTGAACGCATTGATATTTAGCTCCTTCCAACGCTTAGGTAGCTTGTTAAATATAGTCGGAGCCATGCAGATGATACTTTTGCGCATGAGTTCAGTTTTAGCAGGATATACGCGAATTATGCTCATATCCCGTCTATTACGTGGGGACAGCGTCCTGTAAGCGTGGAAATCATTTGGGATCGCTTTAACAAACATTACAGATTCGAGGATATACAGACAAGGTAATGTTAATATCTTGTATCTTATAAAATACGGTTTACAAGTATCATCAGTCTGCCTAAACATTGACCTGATGCATCTCTTTTGGGCCTTGAATTCGATGTTAAAATCGGTAGAATTTCCCCAAAAGATTATGCCGTATCTTAAGTGAGACGCAGCTAAGCCATGGTAGGCCGCAATTAAGGTGTCTAATTTTAATTTATTTTAATGCTAAAATTTATTTCAAAGGCTTTAATTTTAATTTATTTCATAAGCAAGCTGTGTACCTGATGGATGTTTCCCATCGGAAAAATTACGAACTTCCATACAAACTTTCATCATAATATATCTAACTATCACCACTTTAGGGAATGAATTTTATAAATGACCTTCGTTATTACCTTCGTTACAAAAGGAATTCGGTTGCAAAATTGTAGGTATCCTTATAAACTAAGCGGTTTAGGCTGTGCATTGTCTGCCAGGGAATGAGTATATAAATTAATTTTGAATTTTTATTAAGCACAACTACCAAAGAAATTATGATAAACCATTAATTATTTTCCACTACGTGCTAAGATAATAACCAAATATTTGATTCTCAAACAATCTATACAAAGGTTTCAGTCAACTATTTACTTAGAATTACCAACACGTATTGATTTATGTATTTTAGGTCCAAACTAATACCAGATTAAGGTTCTAAGCTGGGTTTATCTAAAATGTTAATAAAGCCGATATAATATGTATCTGTCACGAATTAATGCTTATACGGGATCATCCCAGAGGTGAGCATTGGCTAAGACCCCTTTTAGATAGATCCCCTTTAGGTGTTAAATTTCGACCCCTTTAATCATGTTTCGACCGTGAGGTTTTATAAAACCGCTAGATTAGCATTATTATCTTCAGTAAGTACCTGAGGACATAGACAAGTGGCAATCGGTTTCAAAGGGTTTCGTATTTCTACAACGAGTATCAACAGGATTGACATTAGCGGGGATCTCTCGCGTCCGGCCCTAGTCCAGGCCATGGTACGGAGCGAGAGGGCATGGGAGGCCGTCACCTCCTTCTGCGAAGCAGTAATGCTCGCGAAGGAGGAGGCAGAACGCGTGAGGGAGAGGCAAATTTCGCGCCCTCACGCCCCTAGCCGCCGCAGGAGACGCCCTGGGCGTCGGGAATCGCAGGCCGATTCCCGGCCACCGTAGGCGCGGGCTTGCGGACGGCGAGCAATGGGTAGCTCACCGTCCGATAAGGACCAGGCCCGGGTCGACGGCGCGTTGTGTTCCACGCGCGCCTCAAAGAGATGTCAGCAAGTGAAGGGGTCCGATAGGACCAATGCCTGCCGGGGTTGCGGGAAAGTCCGAAAGGAATACCGTGGCCCCTGTCAACGTACAGGCAACGGAAGGAACACGGGTGGGTTTTAGTCAGTAAGAGTCTGACACGTCCTCCCGCTCCACCCAGAGCGGGAGAAGTTATTTGATAATTTCCCACCCAAAAAAATAAAAATTGTTGAACGATTTACAATTTTAAAATAAACATAATATCACGCCTGCATTCTCCGAAGAGATGGGCACCACAGTACACCCACATTTCGCCAGTTATGTTTGAGTCCCATGTAATAGGGGGTGAGCCTATTGCCATCAACCGACACAAATCCAGACTCCGGGCTGTTACTGAGAAGTTCCAGGTGGTAAAACCCAATAACAATTTGCCCGACCTGGGAATCGAACCCAGGACCAACGAGGCAGTTTAAATTTAAAAAACTATGTGCGTTATACGTAATACGTTTTGCATTTAATATTTAGGTACTTAGTTTTAAGACTTTGTTTTATAGTTTGTGGGTGAGACTTACTGTGCTTGTCGCAAAAATATGAATCAAAATGCAAGTATTATGTTCGATTCATTAATCTTTCGATTTAACGATACGCCTATGAAGCGCGTTCGTGGTAAGGCCTCTGTCCCTAGCTATAACTTACCAGATTTATAGAGCGAAACTTCACACGTAAAAATTGGTTTTACACGTAAATTGTTGCTTTTAAAAGCAAAACAACTGTGTACGATTTTCTAAATGACTTGTTAACAATATTGCTGAAAGTAAATCGTAATTTTAAGGCGATAAAGTTTTACTAAAATGTGTACCTTAACAGTTCTGGACGATTTAATTTTCAGTTGCTCGATTTGTTTTATAAAATTTCAGCTTTTATCGAAACAGTCATATCGTATATGGATTTCTAACATTACTTTGTATCAATCATTTATTTTATAGGTCTATTTCCGTATTAAGTGCCCTCTGCACGAGTTAAACGATTATTTGTTCGGAAACCACGGTAACTGTTCCGGTTTTTATTCACGGCCCGGCCAATAAAGTGGACATGGGGAAATCCGTTCAGTCATTTAGGATCGCTGGTGCTTAGCTTCGAATATGCAAATGGCTGGTATTCCCGCTCTGGTGTGTCAGAATCGGGGGTAATCTTTTTATTGATTCGTATTTTATTATTGGATCCTGTGATAATCTATGCACATAAAGCAACATGAAATGGTATCTAACCAGATTTCGAAATTTTCTTGAATTTAAGCACCGATCGCACAAAAAGTATATTGTCTGTGTCTCAGTATAACTATAAATTGTCCCAGGTAGATAATAGGTACCTACCCATATACAACCAGTGACCTATTTCTCTCGGATGACCCTTATAAATTGCTTGGCCGATAGAGCACAGATAATATCTAACGTGCACTAATGAGTTTGGTATCTTAAGTCACGTCGAGGCTCCGATCCAAATTATTCATTCGTAAAATAATTAATACATCATCCATCAAATTAAATGATTGATTTTATAAACTTTATACAGGCTGGCCAATTAAAAAGTATTCGACTTTTTTTAGCCCCCATTCTGCCTTAACGCCAAATTTTGCAGTTATTTGGTGTCTATTATTTAGTTAAAATGCGGCAAATTCCACGGGCTACCCCAACAATATCCTCAGCGCATTATTATACTGCACGCGCAGAGCGTTGTAAGCCTTCTGCGTATACCTAAACCACAAGCTGCACGAGTAAAACGACTGGTAGTAGGTTCTGAAGAGCGTCAGTTTTACCTCGTCAGTGGCAATCATGTTGCTGCTTATCTATATCCTGGTCATCTGTGAGGGAATCTGTGACCACATGAGCACATGACCGAGGTATTTAAATTGAGTGACGACTTTTAATGGTGTTCCCAGTAACGTCACCAGTGGTATATTCGTGGGTGTATTATTACGTTCTTTAAAAACCACCACCTCACTTATACCTCAAGCCATGAGCCTCCGCATACCTCTCACATATATGGCCAACAACTTCCTTAGTCGACAGATTGATGGGCTGAGCAGCACCATGTCATCAGCATAACTAATTTTGTTGATCATTCTTCCATTCACAGAACAACCAACCATAGTGCTACGCAGCTCACCAACCAGCCGGTCTATGTACAGGTTAAATAGAGTGGGTGAAGCCAACCCCCCCTGCCTCACTCCACAATCTAGCCCATACTGTACTGATTGAGCATCTGACCATCTAACACAGTTTATCTGACTTTCATACCAAAATTTAAATATAATATAGCCTCAGAACGGAACGTCTGTTTCATCCGACAATTTTTGCCACAGTGTCATAATTCACCAGGTCAAAAGCCTTCGACAGGTCCAGAAAACAACTATATACAGGTGTCTTCCTATCTGTGTAGTACTGTAAATTCTACAGCCACTTTGTTAGTGGAATAAAGCTAATAAAGTATGCGAAAATAAGAAAATTGTATGAAAAACACGATGATGAAAGTGATGCCATTTTTAAGAATAAAACAGGAGCTTAGACAGAGACAGATTAGGCAGATCTTATTCACCGTATAAAATTGCCATGCCTGAATAATATGCTTATCGCAAATATCCGGTAATTTTCGTTTACAATAATAATAATTTTAATTTAAAGTTGTATACTTTTTAATTGGCCACCCTATTGCTCTACATTTTTTTTACATAAAAAAAACAATTTCAAAGCCCAGATTCAATTAAATAAATATGAACAATAATATCAGATGCAAGAAAATATGAAAAACCTTAAAACGGACAATAAAACTATACTAAAAATAGACAATATTATACAACGTGAGTACCTATGTAAATAATGCAGACTAGAGCCAGAGCACGACAACAGGCACACCCACCATCTCCGGACTTGTCGCTGACTGTACGCGCCTCAACCGTGAGCGCCGTGTCACCGGACGCTGCAGTTGCGTCGAGCTCGAGCGACGAGTTTTTCTCCCCACCGTTGTCACCTACACCACCACAACGGCGAGGAAGAGGACGGCCACCAGCAGGCTTGGGACCTCGAGACCAACAGGCCCCGAACAGGGTCCCCGCTGCCGGTGGAAATGTGTCGCGCATGCGATGGACCCAGTCCATTAATGAAAACGTGATGTGCGCATATTATGGGGCTACTGAGGGAGGAATTAACCTTACAGTGTACCGAGGTTGGATGTTCTCTGTTTCAGGTGCTTGAACCTGCCGTCAATGTCTCAGCCCAACGATTGACAGATCAGGTGCGCGTCATTCAAAATAATCTTAGATTGGATAACGCTACACTTGATCGGCTAAGCTCGGAAATGCAGAGTAGCTCTGCTAGTAACCCTCCCCCATCCCAGACTGTCGTGCATGCGCCCGCCGAAGTTCCACCACGGGCAAACCAACATGATGAGGAGGCGGACGCCAGGGCTATATCTGCAGATAACATATGCAATGTGGAATGAAGGAGCGCACTGGAGGATGCGATCCGTGAGTACCGGTTTACATCACCTGACCTTAGACCACGGCCACCCCGTTTGCCTATGAATGAAAGAAACAGTGCACTGGTGTGAGCCCTGGTTGCGCTGTTAATTTTTTTTATCGAAAGCAACAGAAACGTTCAGTAGCGCCATCAGGATGGAATTTCGTGTAGACAAATGTGCAGTCATGCATGTAAAGCGAGGGGGGATTATGGAATCCATAGGAACCCAACTCTCGGATTCCATATACCTTAGATCCCTCTCCTCAACCGAAACCTACAAGTATTTGGGTATGTCTGAAGCATTACGCATCAATGTTGCCGATAAAAGATTACAGATTAAGTTTCTAATAAATTGAATTACCTATATTATAATTAAATTTACTAGAACCGTGTACGGTGCAACCGCACATTCTGCAATTCAGCACTTTACGCAACACATTCATTTTCAACTCATAATATTAGTTCAGTTCGCGTTGGGCTATCAATGCAGCCAGGCGTTCTCGTTACAGCCAACAAGGGCCGCGTCACTCACTTCATTTCCACACCATCAGTCCATTAAGCTCATTTTACTTTAAAGTACCTTTGAGACAATACAGTAGTGTTTTGATAATTTACCTTCTTTCATTCCATTCATCCCTCATCTAAAAGTAGTGTATAGTCTAGCAAGAGACCATACAAACCGCTTTTTATTGTATACAACTTTAAATTATTTCTTTAAAATAAAAAAATAATTTGAGATAATAAAGAATTCATTTTGAATACAATATGTATTCAAAATGAATATTTTTTTATCTAAATTTGTACACTTTTTAATTGGCCACCCTGTAGTTTAAATAAAAGCGGTTATAATAAATTTAATATAATATAATTCAATTTATTAGAAACTTAACCTCTAATCTTTTAATTAATTTTCAATGTTTCGAATATACTATTTTTAATTTCACATGTATGCGAACTGGTTCTGAAATAAAATTAATTGAATTTAATTAGAACCGCTTTTTATTTACGAAAAAATGTTTGGTAGTAGATATAATATCTACTACCAAACATTGTTTTGTGCACCATTATTTTCTAAAAATAATATAAGGTGTGCTTACTCATGCGAAAAAAATATGAAACAAAACATCACAATTGCTGTTATCTCGATTGAATAGGCAAGAAATTGCTTTGACGAGTAAAGAAAGATTTCGGTAATAAGACAACGATAATATTAATGAAAATTAAGTGAAACAGGAGCTCAGCCATTATGTCAATGGCTATTAGATTTAATGATTTTCATTTGATCAGAATGAAAGTTGAAAATTTAATTTAATTATATCATACCCCAGGATTGAGAACAGGAGGGTTCGTTAATGATATTAACAAGATTGGGTAGGTACTGGGTTGGAGAACCGCATAATACAAGAAGAGTTAAAACAATAATCTTTCTTTGGTAAGTCAGTTATCAGACTGCCTCGTTGGTCTAGTATTCGCAAGCATACTGCTGAGAATGAAGTACAGGGTTCAATACCCGGGTCGGGCAAAATGTTATTGGGTTTTTCCATCTGGAATTTCTCAGCAGCAGCCCGGAGTCTGGATTTGTGCCCGGTTGATGGTAAAAGGCTTGCTCCTTGTTATATAGGACTTAAACATACCTGGCGGAAAGTGGGTGTACTATAGGGAGGTATACCTTTGCCTAACCCTTTGGGGAATACAGGTTTGATGTTATGTTATGTAAGTTATCAAGTATTTACCTATTTCAATAAGGCAGATATTTCCGTGATTACCTATAGAAACGACAACGATTTAGCGACCACGTGTGGTTTTCTTTCGAAATGTGACTCCGGTAGATAAATCAAGTAGATTATTTATTTTGAAAGTAGTATTATGAATACTAGGAGGAACTCAACATCACCAAGCGGCTACTTAAAATATGCCACGAGCGTGCTCTCAGACATAGTATGCGTTCACCTAAGCATGGTCTGGAAAGGCTTTTGTTACTAGGCCGATCGCAAGGTAAACGCTTTCAAGGCAGAGCACTTTCAAGATGGTCAGACGCGATCCAGAAAGCTGTTGGAGGCAGCATTTACCAAGCAGTCTACACTGTAGAAGACACATGGCTTGGAGAAGTGTCATAAGTGGTTGCGATCGTCAGCATTGAGGGTACGACGAAAATGAAGAAGATTTATGAAAGCTCGAACTATCACCAGCCGTTGCTTTTACATACGACTAATAATTGAAATTTGTTGTTCAATCCTCCGTCAGCCAATCAAACAAATCTTCACCTGCCAATTCAAGTCGGCATAACGTCACTTTAAAGCATGAAAAAATAACCTGTCTACATATTACCTATTTTTCATTTCCGAAAACCAATATCCTGTACTACCGGATGTTTGGCTTAGCATTTTCAATTTCCGTAGGAATAGGCGATGGAAGTTTCAAATTTTTCGCGGCACACTGCTTAACTCCTTTATCCGAAAATTGGACGCTACGTTGAATCGGATGGAGGCATTCGAAAATAAATCTTCTGTGAAAAAATCTGTTAAAAATATTGTTTTTCCAAGTGATAAGTTTAGTTGGTTGGAAAAGGGCGTTTTCATTGAAGCCTTCATTTTGCTATTGTCAGTGTTCAGTCATGAAGAGTGCGATTGTTGCAACTCAGTGCTGAGCACGCCACAATTGCGGCGATAGGTCCTCTCATGAGGAGTGGAGAGGCGCCACGGCGTACTCACTTTCCGCCTGACGCAAGTCCTCACCGGACACGGTTTTTTCGGAAGGTTCACAGGAACCTTCCGAAAAAACCGTACACAGAACCGTAAACCGTACACAGAACCGTAAACCGTAAACCGTACTTATACACAGGTATAAGGCGGGAGGAAACGCCTGGGTGTCACCATTGTGTGGATCGCCTGGAGGACACGGTGGAGCATACGGTGGGGGTCTGCTCGGCTTGGGCGCACACCACCGTGTCCTTGTGGAGGCGATCGGCGGCGGTGATCTCTCACGTCCTGCCCTGGTCCAGGCCATAATACGGAGTGAGAGAGCATGGGAAGTCGTCACCTGCTTCTGCGAAGCAGTAATGCTCGCGAAGTAGGAGGCGGAACGCGTGAGGGTGAGGCAAATTTCACGCCCTTACGCCCCTAGCTGCAGGAGACGCCCTGGGCGTCGGGAATCCCAGGCCGACTCCCGATCACCGTAGGCGCGGGCCTGCGGACGGTAGCAATGAGTAGCTCACCGTCCTATAAGGGTCAGGCCCGGGTCAATGGTGCGTTGTGTTCCACGCGCGCCTCAAAGAGATGTTAGCACAACTGACGGGTCCGCTAGGGCCGATGCCTGCTGGGATCGCGAGAAAGTCCGAAAGGGATACCGTGGCCCCTAGCAACATACAGGCAACTGAAAGAGCTCGAGTGAGTTTTAGTCAGTAAGAGTCTGACACGCCCTTCCACTCCGCCCAGAGTGGGAGAAGTTGTTTGATAATTACCAACCCAAAAAAAAAAAGTGTTCAGGTACGAAAAACAAAACACATCTCTACTAATGTAGTCGAAAGCAAAACTACTACGTCTATTAAATTCACCAACGTACACTTTATTCATGCAATAAAAATGTGATGTGCCAATATTCATTTATCTTTTTGACAGCCAAATCCCTATTTAATATCAATTTCAGACGTACCAAATCTTCTATACATATAACAAAATCGTAGCGAAGTCAAAACTGTCCATTGTTTTTTTTTTAACGTAAAAGCTACGAAATGTGGGAACGATTCTGATGCCGAAAATATAGTTTTTAGAATTTTTGTCCGTTTGTCTGGATGTATGTTCTGGATTAGCGCAAAAACGACTTAACAGATTTGGATGAAATTTAGCACACAGATAGTTTATAACCTAGATTAACACAAATTATCCTTTTAATCCCGGTAGTAAGTTCCTGTGGCATATTATTTTTTGACATCCACGCGACCGAATCCGCGGGCAAAAGCTAGTTAAATAATAAAAGATAAACACACAGCAAATCCAAAAGGTTGTAAATAAATACTAAAAGGAGTACAGTAATACCTTTTATAACTGTCTTACAAACGCTGCAATATATTAGAATGGAAAGAAATAGCACGCCGTGGCTTCACGTAATGCCCTATAAAATCTAACGATTCTCTGATAATATAGAAACAGTAAGTTTAATATAAGCTGATAGCTTTCCACTGAGAAGTATGAATACTGTTTTATGAAGCTGAAATGGACGATAAAGCTCTTTTTATAGATGCTGATATTGTTTCAGCTTATTGGAGTTATTTACGAACACAATCCAGATCGATACGACCTATTTACAGTTTTTTTTCCCACAGATATAAAAGTCACCACGCTGTATAATGTGGCATTAGTAGCATATCATCAATAATTTATTTAAATTTTCTTGGATGACAAAAAAAAACTGGATAATCCAGTTTTTTTTTGTCATCCAAGAAAATTTCTCTATCTATATGTCTATGGTCAAATTCAAATTCAAAATATTTTATTTCACATAAACCTACAAGGGCACTTATGAAACGTCAGAAGCTAGGTACACGGTTCTAATTAGTCGTTTCCTATGGAGAAGAGCCGGCAAGAAACTCCACGGTTACTCTTTTAAAAGTAAATGGTATTAACAATGTTTTCAAATTACAGTGTTTATAGGTATGAGAGGACAGTGTAGGCCTATCAACAAGTACCAGGTACTTAGCAAGATAGAAAATGTTCGACAGATCTACAGTCTGTTAAGCCTACAACGTTCTCACATTCACAAAATATAGAAGAAAAGAATCTATATAAAAGCAAAATAAAATAATAAAAATAAAAACCTATTTAGACCAAATACAATGGTAAGTGGGCACCCACCCCTATGGACTGCAGTACCTACCAAACAAATCATGAGCAAGGTACATACTACTTTGAACAAAGATACGAAGTTATCCGAAGCAACTTATGACAAATTAGTTTCCAAATCGGTAGTCAAAGCAAACGTCTGGAAATAGGCGTAGAAAACAAACGGAATTAACAGCCTACGCAGCAAGCATATCTATTGAAAGTTTATCCATTAAAATCCCATTTACCAAGTTTACCCAATTTAATCAAGGGGTTAAGTACCATTAAAGCAGTTTAAATATTTGATAATGGATAATTATCAACTAAATAAAAATAAATTTTAAAACTGACTTTTTAGTGGCGCAGCTGACCTTAGATTACAATATGAAACTTTGTTCTTTATGCTACTTCATTTAATTATCATACCAAATTTGAAAAAAGAAATAAATTGACTAGCAATTTCATAAAAGTATTAACGTAATTAAAAGCTTAGTTTGAAAGTGTGTGGGCAATTGAGGTGCAAGCCGCACCTCAATTGCCCACACACTTTCAAATCCATTGTTTTATATGTTTGGAAAATTCGTCTGCTCGACAACGTTAATAACGATTTATTAGAGCTAATATAATAGCTTACAGATTTGCACGCTGTTCCAAGTCGGTCAAGGAAACACTTTTCAGAGCTCATTGTACCTCATTGTACACTTGCAGACTGTATGTTAATCATACCCAAAAAGCATACGAAGCCCTCCGCGTCCAATATATTAACGCCTTTAGAGCTCCGATGGGGCTGCCGCGATACTGTAGTAGCTAGGGCATGTTTGCAGAAGCTAGCGTCGACTGCTTCTATGCGACGATGCGTAAGCGGAGCTCTTCTCTGGTGCACAGGGCGGCAGCCCTAACAGCGTGCTGATGATGATAGCGGTCAGGCTCGACTGTCCATACATTAGACGCTGCAATTACTTGCACGTTACCGACAGTCGTCGGGCACTTAAATAACGTGTAAGTGTCGGTAGTGCGGTGGTTTTAGTTTTTGTTTTATATTATTGTATTGTCTATTGTGTTGTATTTTGTTTTATATTATTGTATTGTGTATTGTCTGTTGTTTAAGTAATGTATTAAATATTTGTGTATGAGTCTTGTTACTTGAATAATAATAATAACGCAATGAATGTTGTCGAATTGTCATTGCAATCGTTAGTGTGTTATAAAATTACCCCGCTGGTCACCGGTCGTGATTATAATCATATGGACAGTCGTTATGATGTGCTGCTTAGGCAAGTACCAACTCATCGGGTTGGTGATGAATTCTAATTTTTGGCGCCGCATTATTCACATCAAGCAGCTGATGATAAACTTTGGAATCGTTCATACGTCAGTATTGTTACAACCTATACTCCATTTGAAATAAAATTAGACAATTAAACAAACCTTTTTTACAGTCCGTTCAACCGATTCTGACTTCTATACCGTAGGTATAACGATGGTATTAAAAGCAAAAAAGTGTTTACAATTTACAATACCAACTGGTTACTGCAGCTGCCATTTGTCATGCTACCAACGTAATAGAAGTCAAAATCGGTTGAACGGACTATACATAAGGTTTAGTTAAATGTCTTATCTTATTTCAAATGCAGTATAGTATTGTGCAAAAATAAATGTACTTAAAAACATAGGCCTGCCGGATAGGAAATAAGCGTCAGCTACCGATGGTCAAAGCAGATGTTTTTTAGGTTATTAATGAAAGTAACAGAAAAGTTAATTACAAAGTTCATACGCTCTAATAATAATCTGATTAGTTCATCTTTTGCACTAGCCTATCGTATTATCGTGAGAGAACAAGTATGCCAGTAGGTACACCGTAACACTACGTTGTAAATTGTCACTTAGACTGCATTATCAAGGATTACGTGGGTGAGACATTAGGTAATTGATGAATCTTAGGACATGTTCAGACCTACGGAACGTGTCGTGTCGACACTGGATCGGGAAATGTCGTTACAGGACAGGAACATGAATGCATCGTAATGACATAGATACCTTGCTCTTAGTATGAACGTAGATGGGATAGATAATAAGTCTTCATTGATTATGTTATGGCTCTTGTGATACAGGAACTCCTAGTACAAGGGCCAGGACTACACAGATGTTTGTGACTTTGAAGTGTAAATAAAGACAATTATAAAAAAAAAGTAATAAGAATTAGTTAAAAGTTGCATAGCGTAAGCGTAATCAGCCTTCATTATGTTCCCACTGCTGATTCAAATTCAAAAGTCATTTATTCAAACTAGGCTGAAAATCAGCACTTTTCGAACGTCAAAATTACATAAGACAGTCCCCCAAAAACGCCCGCCCTCCACCACTTCCTAGTGCTTTAGCTGGGAAGAAGAAGTGGCGCAACAAACTCCCCAGCAACACAGCTGTCTGAATAGTTAGAAAAACATGATTCTATACAATGGAACACAGATATCCTCTCTGTGCCAGGGAGTTGGCTGTAGTCCACCCACCAGTCACCAGGCGGGTCCAGTGCGGATTGGTCAAACATTGTATAATGGACGGTCTTTTCGCTAAAAATCATCTTTTACAGACATTCAACATTTGAAAACCGATAGACGGCTTCATAGGACTCTTCTTTTTCGTGTCACGTGCAACTACTAAAAATAAAACGCAGTATACCGTATGTAAGGATAAACACCGTTGTCACTCAAACTATGGGTAGTTGACTTAAATATAAAAATAAATTAATGCGAGAAAGCACAACAGTGTCATTTCTTATGTCCCTAAATGGACAACGAATCCGCCTTTTGAGTTCCGACGTATTATGGAACTCTGTGGCATACACCCGGCGCTTCATACACTAACTCAATTAACGCACGAGAAATGAGCGGCGTTACGACGACGCGGTGTACATGCGCTCGCTAGCGACATAGCTGACTGACTGGGGTGAGGGGTCGCGCGGACACGCTCACGACCTGTCGGGCCACGTGACGTGTTCCCCACGCCTCCCTCCCGTGTTGAGACGCAAGGTTAACAACCCTAGCGCATAGGGTGAAATACTCTTGTGGAAATATGTATATTATCTTTTTAAAAAAAGTTGTAATTTTCCATTGATTTTACGTTCTAGAAATGAAACCAAACCACTGGTTTCATGGATAACAGTGTTTACCCTTACACCCTGTATATGTATATTATTTCCATGAAACTACATTGCTTGAACGTATAACTATAGTTCAAATCACACACCCGTGCCCCATCATTCCACATTCTTGCCAAAATCTGCAAACGAATTTTCAACTGGTTGACTAGCACAAGTAAAAGTTCAATATCCCGTGGAGAGTCATACGATGCTCGTCGTCGTCGCATTTGGGCAGGATTTCCTTTGAGTACGCTCGAGTTACCCGCATGTTCGTGGCTCGCTAGTTCCGTGGTTCGGTCAAAGTGAGTACTGCCATTGTTGTCAATTACATCGGTTAGTTGACACGTCTGGTGCAGACATTGACTTTTCATACAGATTTTTTTTTTAAAGCTTTGTCGTATAACAAAGCTTTAAAAAAAATCTGTATGAAAAGGGCTACCTCCAATTGAAATAAACGTGAACAAAATTGTAGTAAAAAAAGGTATATGCTTATTATAATTATACAATTTTACACCTCTGGGGATAACTTTATATTTTAACGCTGTTATTTTTTACTTGTTAATAAATGCAAACCAGATTGAACCTTATCCAGAAACTTTAAATATTGAATTTAATAGGGAATGAGCTGCACCATTCAAATCTTTTTTGAAGGCGGCATGCGTAATTAGCGTATGATATCACAACCAATAAGCATTTTCATTACGCTTTGTGTTTCATTGGTTCGACGCGCAAAGAGTCTGCCAAATGTTTTCAATTACAATTTCCATTTAGCAGCAATAACAGATAAAAAAATGTAAAATTTTCTAAATAGTCTTGTTTTTATACAATTCAGTGTTTTACTTTGTAGTTAAATAAATAATCTGATTTGTTTTTAAATGGAAGGCTTTTGTTGTAAAGCAAAATAGACAAGTAAATGAAAGCATAATAAACATTCGTTTGTTATTTTTACCCTTTCATATACTTGGACTTTTTCCCTTTCATATAAATTTATTATAATTTCGGAAAAGAGTGACTTAATGTTTACGTTTACTGTTTTAAAAATGAAAGTACCTAATAGAAGAACACGTTGACGCTTGAGGAATTTATCCTTGAAAGTATTAATTTGAAATACATTGTGGCAGAGCTTTTTCAATAAAAAATTACCTTATAATTTATGCCTAAAATTCGGTCAAAGTGAAAAAAAAGGCGAACTATTGTTCTCAGAATCGTTTTCGGATACCTACATGTATATGACATGTACGATATACGACAACCTTTATACACACATACCTTTATTGTTTAGGTAAATTGCTTTGACAATATTGTTTATCACATTAGAAAGGTAGATTTAGCAGAAATGTGCTATTTAAATTGAATACCTATAATTTTCAGCATTCCGTTTAAGCGAATCATGTTCCCAGGAATCCCGATTGCCTCCGTTCATGTGTTCAAATATTTGTTTATGTAAAAAAGTTATTATTTTACCATTCGCTTTTCTATATACATCAAAAATGTCTTGGGATCGAGTAGAGATCGTTTTAGAGTATCGCCGCAATTGAGGATTATTATTTTCATTTTTTTGGTTCGTTATTGATTCTTTTTTTGTGAATTTCACTATTCGAATAAAGAATTTTCTTTAAATGTTGATTAAAAATAGAAAATCAACTGTCAATTCCTATAAAAGTGTTTAATAACATTTTTAAAAAAACCGTTACAATTTCTACAACAGAACTGAAAATTGCATCGATATGGAGCGACGACATCATTTGACACGAGAAGAGATGATGAGAGCCGTCGGAATGTTGCAAGCTGGTTCCAGACAACGTACTGTGGCTGCCGCTCAGGGCACTACACAGAGCGTCATAAGCCGTCTCTGGACATGCTATCATATCACGGGCAGCGTGGCCGAGTGAAATGTAGGACGATCTCGCATCACCACTCACAGACAGGACCGGTACATCCAAAATACTGCTCGACGGAATCGTACCATGACCGCCATGATGTTGGCTACGAGGCTCCACAGTTCTTCAGGCTTGCTGTTAAGCGACCAAACCATCCGAAATCGTTTATGTGAAGTGGGTCTGCGTTCGAAGGCCGCTGAGAGTTCCACCTATAGCACCCCGCAATCGTATGACTAGTTTACAATGGGCTCGCGAACACAGAAATTGGGAGGAAGAAGACTAGCGTTGTGTTTGCTTTTCCAATGAATCTCGTTTCGGTATGAGGCCGGATACAAGACCTATTCGAGTATCGAGGACCTCTGGACGTCAAGAACGTTTGAAATTTTGCTAGGAAGTTCTTTCATATGGAGGGGGAACAATAATGGTTTGGGCCGGTATTTGGATCGGTGGAAGAATGGTGTGCAAATAAATGGCTGTTGCAGCATCGTTACTTGCAAGTTGAACTGGCCGTAACAAAAAAGTCAGGGAAATTAATTGTTAAACAAATTGACTACCAACATAATTAAATTGTTCGTATAAGCCCCATTTACACGGTGCAAGTTTATTGCCTCTGGCATAATATAACATAATATACAGCATACCATAAAGCACGATCAATTATTGCTATTCGATTATTGCTCTTGAACGTTCCAGAAACTTGCACCGTGTAAATGGAGCTCGTATTAAAATCACAACACACTGTAATTTTTTGACAGTTGTATGAAATGGTTATAACACAGTCGTACACAGCCAATTAAATTAGTAAGCAAATTTGACAATTTTCTTAACAATTTAATTTCCCTGACTATATCCATATATACGTTAAACATTAACATCCACACCCGACATGGTTACAGTATGACGACCCATTTTAATATCGATAAGCGACCCCACAAATTGGAATCCATTCATGAAACCCGGCAGTAAAAATAATGTATCATGCGTATTTGCGTATGAAAATGAAATCACACAGATTGATATCATGACTGAAATAACAGAGTGTACGGAGGCTCATCAGAAACTGTTTGAATAATGTACATACATGTGTGTCAAAGCTAAATCATCAGGCGTAAAATATATTTAAATATATACAGTGACAACGCAGAGATTATACGCTTTTGAATATTTAAGTTAGTTTGCAGGAAAAGATCTCATTTCTAAATGGCCGAATTATTTCACAGTAAAATAAAACGAACGGATTCACAATTATTACTTGATAAAGTTTTAAAGAGGTTTGGAAACTTTGGTGTAAAATTCAAATCTTTGCTTTGAGAGTATTGCTATTAGTTTAAAGGCTAACGGTCTATTAAAATGGAAATAACTTAATTACTGTACGAAGTATTAGTAGAAGCTCGTTTTCTTGTGTTCTGTTGTTTTTTTACAGACAATAATATCGAAATCTAGTAAAACGACAAGAAAACGAATGACACAGAAGACGAAGAGAAGATATACTCGTAGGTAGCTTTCAAATATCAGAATTTATATTTTAGACCAGTTATATTATTTTATTCTTAATTACCTTTAGATTTATTCGAACGTAGAATTTAAATTTTAAAGCAAGAGCTGTAAAATTTGATATTATAGGTAAGTAGTTATGAGTACAAATTTTTGCATGCCAAATGGTAGAATGTACCTAGACTGAAACATTATGTTATAACCAAATCACCTGTATACCACATTACATTCTATGCAAATAAACATTTTCTATTCTATCTATTCTATTCATACAAATAAAAGGAGCCACGTCTAATTCTTTTCGTAATACTGAAAAGATAACGGTACTAATAAATCATTTAGATAACACACGTGAAGTGAGGAAACCAAAAACTTTCTAAATAGAGCTAGAAATATAATATCAATCTAATAGAATAGGCTAATACGAAAAAGAAAAATATACGTACGGACAAAAAGAGAATGAAAGACTTCACTTATTAAATAGATGATAGATGTCCAGTACAACATGTCTATCTAAATGTTAGCTTTTGCCCACGGACTCGCCCGCGTGGATGTCGGAATATATCCCACGGGAACGTACTGCCGAGATTAAAAAACAAATAAACCTATTTTTCTTTTTTTTTTCTATGTGTAAACTATATATCTAGGTAAACTATATGTGTGCGTTTCATCCAAATCCGTTTAGCCGTATTTGTGCCAATCTGGAACATACATCCAGACAAACAGACAAACGGAGAAAAATTCCAAAACCCATATTTTCGGTATCAGATTCGTTCCCACACCTCGTAGCAATTACTTTTTACTCGACTGCGGCGAAGCCAAAAAAGGAGGTTTATGTGTTGGACCTGCATATACGAGTATGTATGTATGTATGTGTGTTATGTCCGTCTCCATGTTCACTCGTAACTACTAAACCACAGCATCAATTTTGATGAATATATGTCGTTAGATTCGTTTTATTCGTCACTATATTAAAATTATAAAAAATCGAAATGGCGGAATTTTGGCGCCAAAATATATGTTGAAAAAAAAACTTCCAAACCTATCGAATGGGGTATCAAAATGAAGAGTTTTAAAAGGATATTATAAAAATATATATAAATATATGTTTAAATGTAATTTCGAAAGAGAAATGATGGGCTATTGTCAATTTCATTTTATTACTTAGCACCGTTTCTGGCACAGAGAGCTGTTTCAAAATGTATGATCACATAACCTTTATAGCAGCTCAAGTAATAGGTACTAGAACTCATGAGCTGATGATATCAGCTGTATTCCAATAAAATCTCTCCACTTAATAAATATCCATCAATCTGCCTAGCCTTTTCCCAACTATGTTGGGGTCGGCTTCCAGTCTAACCAGATGCAGCTGACTACCAGTATTTTACATGAAGCGACTGCCACAACCCACTAACTGGGTAATATGATACCCCTTGGTAAGACTGGTTGTCACACTTTCAGGCTTCTGACGACCCGTAACGACTGCCAAAACTTCACGAATGACAGACGAGACCAACGGCTTAACGTGCTATCCGGGTCACAGAGGAGTCTCTCTATGTAAAAATAGTCACCCATCCACCGAACTAACCCGGCAAGCGTAGCTTAACCTAATTGATCGACCCGTGCGGCTATTATTACTTAGCCACGAGCTCCTCCATGAGGAATGATAAAAAACTAAAAATCTGCAGCAAAAAACGATTACCATATTTTAGGTTATTGGTTTGTGCCCGTGATACCAAAATTCTATTGATTATGCTTCTTTCTCTCCTCTCAGTTATGTGTTTTTGCAGTCGGGTTTTTTAGTTTTTTCTATAACTTTTTTTCAAAAACGTTCAATGTGAGTACAGTTTTGACTTCGCTACGATTTTATTATAATGTATAGAAGATATAGATATGTAGTGGCCAGATCTTAGAATTGAAATGGACAGCTAACGTTGGCTATATCGTTTAAATGTCAACGTTTAATGATATGTCAGTCGACGTTTGGCCATATCATTAATGTAGGGTATCTATGGTATAAGTTGTAGTAAAAATAGCCAAGTAACTGCGACCAACTTGGAAGTAGCGCTCGTCAGGCGCTGCCGCGGCACCACTCGCTACGGTCACTCGGCTCGCGCGTGGTTGATCACAGTTCTGACCTAACCTAACTCATTTGGTTGGGGTGCCACATAAGCGGCGTAAATATTTAATTTTTTTAAACTAATTTTAAGTGCTATTTTGCATTTCACGCCGTGGCAGCGGCCGGCAAGCGCTGCTTCTAAGTTGATCGCTTTCCATAATATCATATTTGGAAACCGAATAAAAGTCATCCTACTTTGTTTGATTTGTTGTATGCCGACGCCATGATGCACAACAAGAACAAAGCGACATTAACGCCTCTACCGCTGGATAATCCAACTGTTTTACGATATGATCACTAATGTTTGGCCACATCATGAAATAGTCGTGCGTTTAACTGTTCTTATCGTTAAACGTCGAGTATTCAATGATCTGGCCAGGCCACATCATGATGTGACCAGTGGTCGATGTTCATTTTATGAAATGATTAATTTTAAGATCTGGCCACGACAGATTCAATAACACGACTAGCCTTTATCCAACGGAGTTGAGGTCACGTTCCATTCTAACCAACTGCGTGTGACTAAGTAATTATAGAAGCCTAAGCCAGTCGGCATAAGTTCGGCCTTCTAACCACATATATTTATACTACGCAGATATTTACCCACGAACGGATCCCTCTCTAAAAATAACCGTCTGTTAATCCTGCAGAGGAAACTGTGCTAACATCTGGGTATAAAATCCTTCCAAGTTATCAGTAGCATAGAATATTAACGGTGGAATGTTCCCACCGTTCCAAATTATAGAACATTTAATAAAATATTTTCAGGAAATATTTTCGTAATTATATTTTAATTCTTTTCAAGTTTTAGACCATTAATCTTTAATCTTTTACAGAATTTTGTATCTCCCATGTTAGTTGTTTGAAAGCAACATAAGATTTATAGGTAATTTTAATGAGATATTTTCGGGTTTCATAAGATTCGTAAACACAAACTCTCTTATTCATAAACGTTGCTCAAAGTTAAGTGATATTTAAATGTTCAAAATGTATGGTTAAACAGACGCTAATCATTAATTAACTTTAAGCAGCGTTTATGAATCAGGGGGTCATTTTTTTATAAAGAAATACTTATGTTGGTACATACTTCCACAGTATAAGCAATATATTTTGAATCAGTTTAAAAATCCAAAATACGTTTTAAAAAGTACTGATGTCCAATTTACCCCTTTGGTTTCACGAACTTTCAAATAAGAACAACTGCTACTAATATATTATCTGGGGTGAAATTCAATTTGTTGATAGGCGTAACATTCATTGGAATTGAAACTTGAACCGTCAAGATTGAACTTTATTAATTACATTACAGAGGGGAAGACTTAGTTTGAAAGTGGGGCCTAGTACTAGACTGGGATAACTTAAGAAGAGACGGAATAAACGTCGCCACGAACGTGCTTAATTTAGACGATAGATATAAATGAAGGGAACTTTGGTCTAGCATGGAGTTAATTGAATGCGTTGTCATAGGAACATGCTATCCATAGATGGTGTCAATGAAGTTGAATACTCAGACAAGACTCAAAACAGTATTTGAGTCAAAACAACAGCCTAACCAACGAACCAACCAACCAACAACCAGCAACCTAACAACCTTAAAATGTTTTTGATTTTTATACCGAAGCCAATGCCAGAAAAAGAGGACCTATTATGATACAATAATAACTATTCACCTACACAATACATAATTGACACGTAAACCGTGAGATTGCGATAAATAATCTTTATTTTTTAAATAAACTTCACGTAGTAAGTCACCTACTAACGTTACCTATAATATTTCACCGTTCCCTAACACACTTCCTCCTGTCAGCTGAAAATGTACATGCTAACAAATAATCTCTAAGGTGTTTAAAATAATGTTCAAAATGCCTTGATATAAATTTCATGCGAGCGAATCTCGGAAACATGCCACTATTACATAATGTGTAAAATACAACAAAATCTATTTTTCAATACAAAAAAAATATGAATGCATCATTTTTCGTTTACGTTTTGTATCTTCTTCATAAATGCTTCGTGTTTTATTTGAAACGTATGAAGCGGGACCCTTGACCTTTTCTTTGTTTCACATTCCGAGTTTCCTTTGAAAAAATGCTTTTCAGTTTTTAAACATCTGCTCTGGCGTTAATTTTCACTCATGTTTTTCACTCGGAAACGCCTTTGAACTAGGTAAATTGTTTGCATCTTGACAGTGCACCCATTTTGTTTTTTAAATAGTTAAAAGTGTTGCATTAGTATCTAACCATGAGGAAATCGGTATTGTCACGATTTTGACCTTTTGCAAATATAAATTACCAGCTTATGGCTCGTGGCTTATGACCCGCAGCTTTGCCCGTGAGAAGGTCGGAAGCCCATGGGAGCGTACTACCGAGATAAAAAGTATCCTATGTCCTAACCCAGGTCATGGTCTACCCATATGCCTTTCATCCAAATCTATTCAGCCATTTAAGCGCGAAAGCGTTACAAACAAACTCAAGTATATGTCGGAAATACGTTACTGAGTTGACTAATCAGTTGACTAACCAGCGCCGCCTGGCAGCTCGACAGAGTCTACAACATAACGCTTGGACCGGCCGAAGCTCAGCAGACTTCATGGGTGGCGGTCAAGCAATGAAAACGTTTAGAAACTGTCCCGCGTTGTGAATAGTTGTGTCGTGTACCTACTGTGTGTGAATTGCTAGTGTGATTAATGTGATCGTAAATTATAATTTTATCAGCTATCTAATTACGCAACACATTTTCGTAAACAATTACGACAAATTTGTTTAATTTTGACAGTTCAACAACATTCATTGCGTTATGTACGTTGTTGAACAGATTTTTTTATCGAACTTATGAAGCAATGGATTAGCAATTTTTTTCAAATGATTCAAATTCCGATTGATTGTATATTACGTAATTAGGGTGCTGAACAGCAAACGGTTTTTCTATTGCGCAATAACCAACACTAACCATAGTACGCCCACAGTAGTTAAAATATGCCTGATAATAACGAAAGAGACACATACCCTCTGATATATATAGATAGATGGATAGAACATTAAAGATAAGATTAACACGTGCACGGTATCTTTATTTTTTATTTTTTGGGTAGGAAATTATCAAATAATTGAGGGCGTGTCAGACTCCTACTGACTAAAACCCACCCGTGTTCCTTCAGTTGCCTATGTACGTTGCCAGGGGCCACGGTATCCCTTTCGGACTTTCCTGCAACCCTGGCCGGACGTGGGCGGTACCTACATTGCATTCAGAAGTGAAAGTAGAAACAATTATTATTACATTTCATTAGAAAAAAAACTGTTCAATATACGAGATAGTTTTTGGGCTATTGTTAATTTAATTTTATTACTTGGCACCGTTTCTGGCACATAAAGATGTTTCAAAATATATGATCACATAACCTTTATAGCAGCTCAAGTAATAGGTACTAGAACTCATGAGCTGATGATATCAACTCTATTCCAATAACGTCTTTCCACTTAATAAAAATCCATAAATCTGCCTAGCCTTTTCCGAACTATGTTGGGGTGGACTTCTAGTCTAACCGGATGCCGCTTACTACCAGTATTTTATATGAAGCGACTGCCTATCTGACTTCCACAACCCAATAACTGGGTAATACGATACCCTTAGGTAAGACTGGTTGTTGTGTGAGTCTCTGTATGTTAAGATGGTCATCCACGGACCAACCCTGGCAAGAGTAGCATAACATGATGGATCGACCCGTGCGGCTGTTATTACTTAGCCACGAGCTCCTCCATGAGGAATGATAAAAAACTAAAAAGCTGCAGCAAACAAAAGTTATAGTATTTTATATAAAATGACTGCCTATCTGACCTCCACAACCCAGTTACTGGGTAACATACCCCTTGGTAAGACGGGAGGGGGTGACAGGACGACTTTGGGCTTCTGACTACCCGTAACGACTGTCAAAGATCTACGAATGACAGCCGGGACCAACGGCTTTCCGAGGCACGGAAGAGTCTCGATATGTAATGGATGATCACCCATCCACGTACTGACCGTGGTAAGCTTAGTTTAACCTTTGATTGACCCTTGCATCACATCAAAGCCAAAATGTTCTTTGCGGACCTTGTCGCAAGCATTTAGGTACCTATAGTCCTTTTCCAAACATTTGTTTAGGACAAAACGAGAAAATCTTGTAAGAGGATTCAAGCTTTTACCGTTTTGAATGAATATTTTACTGACACGTCAATACAGCGGGTTTTCAGGATAAAAATAGATCCACCCTTTATCTTTGAACGAGTGTACCTATAAATCGACTGCTTTTGTCATAAAACTCGACATTGAGGGTTTATTTAAGATGTAAGATGGTTTTTATTGCGCTTTATATATTACTGTAAATATCCGAAATCAGTAAGAACCCGTTTTTACTAGTAAATACGCGAAGTATCTAAAAGCATCAGAAACAACGCATTTTTACCAGTAAGAACCCGTTCTTACTAAACGTGTAGCAGTCAAAATCAAATAGGGCACCAAAGGTCAGGAATATATCACTTAGTTTAAACGCAATCTCAGCAGCTCGTTTGGTTGTCAAAGCTCGAAGTAGAACATATTTCGACATGTGATCTTGGTAGACCATTATGAATTTATTATCTCTGTCAGCTTGGCTTTGCATGTCTATAAGATCCACTTGACGTCGGACAAAACTATTAAAATTCTGATTTTGACTGCTATGCGTTTAGTAAGAACGGGTTTTAACTGATAAAAGTAGTAAAGCCGATGTACTAATTTTATTCGGCCTTTACCTAACCGCTTTAGTAAGAACGAGTTCTTACTAGTAAAAATGCGTTGTTTCTGATGCTCTTAGATACTTCGCATATTTAAGAGAAAAACGGGTTCTTACTGATTTCTGATATTTACGGTAACATAATTGCTTGCGACGATGCGTCACCAACAATTTTAGCTGGTTTAAAATCAGTAATTTTAACTTAGCTTATAATCATAAATATGTAGGATAGATATTTTCTCCGCCATAATGCGTAAAATAGCAAGTGTTATTTAGAATCGTTATTATACGCAATAATGTGTCATCAAAAATATTTTGTTAAAAAATATTCCTGGTGCCAATTTGCACACAATTTGCGCACCTATAAATAGGGAAAATATCATTTTGCAATAATGCGACACAAAACAAAACAAACTGTGTGCAACTCCTATACTAACTCTAATATGTAAACAGTATAGGTATTGATTTATTGATTTCATTTTATCTGCTAGAAGATAGCACTACTATCTTCTAGCAGATAAAATTAAATCAAAATGGTAATTTTAATAAAAGTCGTAAACACGACCATTGTACCCCTCGATTAGGTAGGTTAAGACAGTCAAAACGTAAAATCATTTGTTGCATCCAGGTAACCTAGACCGAGACCTAGCCCTGGACTTAATTTCCAGAATACTAGCTCTACAGGATACCTACTTAATCGAGTCTGGATGCCGCAAAGCGGATTTCTAAAATAAAGGCTACCCAACTTGCATTCAGAGGCTCATAACGGGCTGAAAAATCTAGGTACGAAAATTAAAATGCTATATTTCTCTAGGGCATTAGACTAGCCTGAGGTTCCTTTTGGTATTGTGGAAATCGGATCAGTACTTTGCCAGTAAAGTCACTCGCAAATAGTTAAGTATTTAATTAGTCATAAAATAAAATCCGTTATTACTGAAATATCTCTTCCGCGGGAACAATTAGAATCCTGGAAAAAGCCTCATTAGAAAAGCCATGATTTTACAAATCTTGTGATGTATGACATAACATGTATAGTTATTAAAATAAGAGTGTTTAGCTATAAGACATGTTTAATATTAAGATATTTGAAATCAATAAAGATTGTAGAACAGGAGGCTATTCGCGGGTCTCTGTAAGGTAAAGGGTCACTACTACTTAAGCTAGCGCGCTACCTTTAGAAATCGTAGCCATCGACATGGAAACTAGTTCCACCTAACAAGTAAAGCAGTAGTCCTGAAGAGTCCTGAATACTTATGAAGAATTATCAATGGTGTTGTTATTCCTCCGTTAAAAACCCGTAATCCTTCAGGAATAGCCCCCAGTGAGTATTGAAGATACCCAGCAAATAAGATGCAGGACGTCAGTGCCACTTGGACCAGAATAGCCTTACAACCTAAGCCTACCTATAATTATTGTACCTAAGGTACAATAATTATACATCTAGAATGAACATAATTTTAGTTTTCAGCTAACGAAATTAGCCTGTTTCTGTGCTCAAACTAGAAGCTGTCGAGAATATAATTATTATGTGCCTATCCTACTACAGAATAGAATTGCTTGTTGCTAATGAAATGCAAGCCTATCCAAAATATTAAAATTATGATCGACCCATTTCCCTGTCAGATAGGCAGTCGCTATGTAAAATACCTAGTGGTTTTCAGTTGCATTTGGTAAGACTGGAAGCCGACCCCAACATAGTTGGGAAAAGGCTAAAATGTAGTAATCAACTTATTTCCCTATTTTCGGTTTCCAAAATAATATACAAATTTGCAACAATATACAACATAATTATAAGTGAAAAAAACATTAGCCTCCTTCTAGGACAGTCGGTCTGTAAAAATAAGGCGGATCGGCATTAAATTATTTTCTGTAAAGAAGCTATATCTCTAAAATGAGAACATAGTAATGTTATTTTTGAGCGTTTAGGTTTGATTTACTGGAATTTATTAATTCATTGATACCAAAATAATACAACGAAATACAACTATTTATTAAACGTTCAGTTTTGTTTTATTAAAATAGAACTGTTTATTATTATTTAATTTAGATTGTTACAACGAATTGTTTTTGTATCACATCTTTTAAAAAGGAGCGAGTTTATTATTCGTAAACATACCAAAATAGCTTTTTAATTCCTAGGGACGAAATTTGAAATGTGGATTTTGTTAGTAAAAGTTCCAATCACGAACATTGTATGAACGAGTTAACAGGCCGGTAAGAGCACTGTGGGTACACTGAACTAAAGTCACGTCAACCTCGAGCTCCGTTTGTTTATATTTTTTAAATAATATAAGATCTAATATCCCGCTTATTATATGATAAAACTGTGATATGAAGTGCATTTCATCTGTAAAAACGTTATTTAGTGGAAAAACCCAAAACTGAAGAAAGTTATTCAACAAATTATAGTGAACAGTTTCTAGTGTAATAACCAGTGATTAATTTAGAACGAAATTTGTGTTGTTAAATACCAAATACACATAATCAATTCAGATACTATAAGAATGTGTTAAAAAAAAAATGAACAAAAAACAATATCAGTGAAAAAGTGATATCGGTTAATCATTTTTGAATGCATTAATACTCCTACAATAACGAACAATCAGATTACGCTACAGAACACTAAATTTCAATCAACGTACTAACTCTTCAATGGCAGAGCGGTCGGGCTACGGACTGGCATTATCGTTGTCGATGGTTCGAATCCCGCTGCTAGCAGCTCTTTTTGTGAATTTATAAATTGCACAAAAATAAAAATGAGTTTCTTAAAATAAATAATATAACTCTTCGAAAGGGTTTATTTACATACTATAAAACATAAACAATTTACATCTAACACTAATATATATAAATTATGTACAAGTATACAGAGGCAAAAAAAAAAATATATATATATGAAGAACTCACTGGGCATCAAAAAATTCGTCCGCATCGCTGTCAGTGGGAAAAGTGCCCAAAAGGCTGGCAGCATTGCCACGTTGGATGGCAATGCTGATTCTTTGACCTAAAAATTGGCCAGCCCTCTGGTCACGTGAAGATTCGACCAACCGCTTGGCGATGTCCCGAAATACTCGATGCGCACTGGGACCCCACGGCTCTAGAGTTTCAACCCCAAACGGCTCGAAAATATAACTACCAATAAGGTTATTATTATATTTGCGCCGTTTGAGGTTTTCTGCACCCGCAGCAGCCGCTCCAGCACAGCCCGCCGTGCTAGGAAGATGGGATGGCGCGAGGGTGTCGACACAGGTTGCATCCCACACCAAGGGTCTACCCAACTTCCAAGGCATTATGGTCATTCCGTCTGGCCTCTTCCCATCGTCGCGTGCCAAGCCATTAGGTTCTAAAACAGCTGGCACCCCGGCGGTGACAAGAGCCCGACGGATAATGTCATTAATGCTTGCGTGTCGTGCCAAACGACCAGCGCTCTTGCTGCAGGAAAGACCATGGTGTCCGATACGGTCGACTGCTTCACCGCACTGACAGCGATGCGGAGCTCCGCAAGGAGCTCCCAAACGCAGACTTGTAGCGAGTCGGAAAGTAGTGTCACCCAGCATAGTGCCTATGTTGGGTGAAGGTAGCGCCTGAAGCCAGAGGCCCAATTCCCATTCTCCCACAGCCAATAGGCGGGCACGCTCAGCAGTGTTGGTGGACGTATTAATGAGGTTATTCCGTACCAACCTGCAGAGCGGCTCATCCCACTGTCTCTGGGAAGACGGGTTCTCGGGCTGCTCCGTGCCCGGACAAGCCACTTTCCAGGCGTTTATCGCATCAGTCAAACACGGCACGTCAGAGTCAACCTGGGAAGCGGTTAAGATTTTTCTGGTTAACTTTTCGGTGCTGTGGACCGAGGACAGGAACGCCGGTAAGCTCACACTAGAAATTTTGCGGACGCCGAGCCCACCAAAACGAATGGGTAGTGTAGCTTGCAGCCACGCGCGGTCGTCCAAAGCCACATTTATGATTGATGTTAGTGTACTTCGAATGATTTGATCGATACTCTTCGACGAAAGCGTACATGCTCCGACCCGAACACAAGTAATGCTAGTGAAATATCCACAAATACCCTCGGCGACGAAAGTTTAACTAGTCTACCCGACTTATCATACAACGATATACGAATTGAACAAATAACAAAATTAAAACAGCAAATCGACAAACTTGGGTTAGACCTCAACAGTGCCCATCAAGAAATTGAATCTCTATCTCTGGAGAACTCTAATCTTAAACAAATGAATGATGAGTTACTAAGTAAGAATGAATTTCTCAAAGCGATCACATGTAGTCCTGCGAGGAAACCTACACCAAGCATTGCTACACCTAAGAGTAAAAATAAAAAACTACATTAGAACTACAACTGCCAACTGTTCAATGTAACAGTAGTGGTATTGACAAACAATCGCTGAGTACGGAAATCACACCGCAACAACAAAAAACCGCAACAATACATTTGAAATCGCCAAATAAGCAGACCAACTTCAAAAATAATGTCATCTCTGATATACAATCTATCTCTCAAACCAACTGCAACTCTAACACAATAACTCAAACAGACAAAAAACTATGTATGATTACCAGTAACAAGTTTAACAACATATTAGGTATAAGTGAAAATATGTTCAAAGGGTATAAACTTTGTCATTATTTAATTTCCAATGCAGGTTAAAGTAACTGTTTAAAGATTTAGGTAAGAAACTTATAGACTTTACTTATGAAGATTATTGTATTATCTACATTGGTGAAAGAGACTTTGAAACTTCTTATAACTACAAACTTCTTATTGATTATATAAAACTCCAGCTTAAAACTATAAATAATACTAATGTCATAATATGTTCACCGAATTTCAAACTTAATAATATGTCTTCTATTTTTAATAAGCGTTTTGAAATGTTCAATTATCTCATGTTTGTAGATGCAGAGTTGTGTGAATATGCATATCTCTTTGATACTAATTACTATTTAGAATATACTAACGAAATGTTCTGGAAATATAATTCAAGAATAAACAATAAAGCAATTTCCACAATTTTCCAAAGCTTAATGTATTTCATGGATGATTTAAGTCAGCAACTAAACACTTCTCAAAATATAGTTTGTCAACAGTGTACCTCCAAAAATAATAGTAAACTTAACATAAATGAGGCAGTACAAACTATTTGCGCTTCTAATAATAGTGCAAATGATCTTTTTCGTCTATAAGCATATCTATATCTTAAATCAAATCATTAACGGATTAATAGGAAAATCAGATTTACTAAGCTTACATCTAACTGACCTCCTACAAGAAGGAAAACCCGTGGATGTTGTATATGTGTTGTCGAACATAATATGATAGATGAAGATAGCTTACAGTTATGTATACCTAACTATAAACTTGCAACTTACTCATCTAGAAACTGTAGAAAAGGAGGGACAGGTATACTTATTAGACATGGACATGAATTCAGAGTTATAGATACTAAAGATTTTTATGTTCCTGGTGTTATGGAATGTTGTGCCATTGAACTGGTATTGCACAAATTGATTATTATCTGTACCTATAGACCACCAAAATATAATAAAAGCGCTACATTACTTTACTTTGAAAAACTTCAACAGTTGCTAAACTACTGCAGTCGAAACATGAGCAAAAAAATTTTGCTTTGTGGCGACTTCAATATTAACATTTAAAAAAATACAAATTTGTGTACGGAATTTTTAAATCTACTTTTAAACTACAATTTGAAACCAAGTATCAAACAACCAACACGTATATCCAGCGGCTCATGTATAGATAATATTATGCATAATGTCAAAGGTGGCAGTGGTTATGTCTTAGAGCTAGCTTTATCTGATCACACAGCACAACTCTTTAAGTGTCCTGTGAAGAAGTCGTGTTATATTGATCACTGGATTATATTAGTAAGGGATTATAGCTCGGACAATACATCAAAATTTATCGAAACTATTAGTAAGCTAAGTTTTAATGAAGTTTATAGTAGTACTGATCCTGAGTTAGCATTCAATTCATTTTACGATCTATTCAATCTATTTTATGATCTATGTTCCCCCATCATAAGAAAAAAGATTTCTGCCAAAAAATCAGCTCGTTGGATTTCTAAAGGAATAAGAAATTGTAGTAAACGGAAGAGAGAAACGTTGTGGGAGTATAGAAGATCACCTAATTTAAAAAATAAACTATCACTAAAAGCCTATTCACAAAGACTAAAAAGAGTGATATACTTGACACAAAAATCTCAAAATAGTTACTTGATAAAAAATGCAGAAAATAAAACTAAAGCAACTTGGAAATTAATTAATAGATGTAAAATAAACTTCCCCCCTGAACCCATTCAAAATATATTTGTTCGAAATGGGCAAATAAGTGACCCTAAAGAAATAGCTTCAGCGTTTAATGAATATTTTATAGATTCTGTTCAACCTAATGTGAATAATAATAGCACTGGTGCTGTATCCTCTGTAAGCTATTATCACAAATCGCTATTTATGACACCAACAGATCCCTTAGAAATATTCCAAATTATTAATTCTTTAAAGAACACAAATAGTGCGGGTTATGATAATATAACTTCTAACATTTTAAAATCTGTATCACATATAATTGCGCCCGTATTAAGTTTTATAATAAATTTATGCATAGAACATGGCCATTTTCCAAATGCGTTAAAAACTACATTAATTAAGCCTTTGCACAAAAAAGGTGATAAAGTTACAGTTTCAAACTACCGCCCAATTGCTCTGATACCAGTAATATCTAAAGTTTTTGAGAAAGTTATTTATAAATCATTATACTCATTTCTTGAATTAAATAATATATTTGCAAAGCAACAACATGGTTTTCGGGAAAATAGAAATAAGGCAATATATGAACTATTTACTGTAATTGTTAGTAATGTAGATAAAAAAATCCTATTGCAACAGTACTCATGGATATGTCCAAAGCGTTTGACCACGTCAATCATGAAATATTATTAGGTAAATTAGATCGATATGGCATTAGAGGGAATATTTTAAATCTACTTAAAACGTATCTCAGTGACCATAAGCAAATTACTGTTTTAAAAAGAATATGCTCTAAGTCTAAAGTAGAGGTAACTTATATGTCATCACCTAGATATACATCATGTGGGGTACCACAAGGAAGTGTCCTCGGCCCTTTGTTGTTTCTCATTTATATCAATGATCTGCCAAAATGCACAAAATTTCAAACAGTTTTATTTGCTGATGATAGCACACTCATTATACCATGCAAACATATTGAAACATACCAAAATGATATAAACAACTCCATCCATTTCATAATAGATTGGTTAGTAATGAACGAATTAAAGATAAACATAGAAAAAACAAAGCTTATGACATTTAACCAAAAAACCGTTACCCCCAATTTAAATATGCTATTCAAAGAATATGCTAGTCAAAGAATAGCTGAAACGAACCATGCCAGATTTTTAGGCCTTCAGTTGGATAGTCACTTGACCTGGAAATGTCATGTAGAGATCGTCTGTAAAAAATTACACCAATACTCATATGCACTCTATAATCTTGCAAAAGTGGCAAACGAGTCTATAGTTCTCATATCGTACAAAGCATATGTGACATCTACATTACGTTTTGGAATTATATTTTGGGGAAATTCCACAGAGAGGTTAACTGTGTTCAAAGCTCAAAAGAGATGTGTGCGTTCTGTATTTAAATTTAAACCTACTGACAGTTGTAAACCTTATTTTGAAAAAAATTGTCTCCTGACATTTCCTTGTATGTACATTTTTGAAACAGCAGTATTTGTCAAATCCAACTTTCACATATTTAATACACTAAAATCTAAACGTCGCAACAGAGAGATATGTACCATTCCACACATAACTGCATTATTTTCGAAAAGTCTTCTTGGAATGGCCCCTAAAATTTATAATAAGCTTCCTATTGAAATCAAAGAATTAAATGAAATACTTGATTTCAAAAAAGCTATATTAAAACTACTGTATAAGAAGGTATATTACTCTGTTACTGAGTACCTAGATGACAGATTCTAATCTATTGTAATCGTTATTAGTTTTTTTTTTTTTTTGTTGAATCGCTGTTTGTAATCACTATATTAAATATTATTGAATTATTGCCTTTTGTTCTAAATATTAACACATTACTGACTACAATATCAATTACTATTAAATTATTAACTCTTTTAAATTATTGATTATTATTTCTTATTATTGATTTGATTAATACTAAATTAATGACTACTGCTTTAATGTTGTAAGTCTTTAAATATTGTATGCCTAAAGGCGGGTCATAGATGCACTACACTTTATAAACTGTAACACCGTTATTTTACCTGTGTACCACAATAAACAATTTGAATTTGAATTTGAAAGAGAGATAGTATGAATTTAGTCAAAATGAAAATCCAAGATGGCGACTGCGAAAATGTAAAAATGTTTCGTCATTGGTGTCGTTTTCATAGTTTTCGAGGGTGCTTAAGCCGATAGTGATGTCAAAATGTAAATCCAAGTTGGCGGCTCTGAAAATTTTCAAATGTATTGTTATGGGTATCGTTTTTATGGTTTTCAAGGGTGCTTAAGCCGATAGTGAGGTCAAAATGTAAATCATATTTTTCGTTTTTATTGTTTTAATCATACGTGAGCAGTTTTTTCTCATAGAGGGTGATAAAGGGGCGAGCGTGTTTCTTTGAATCCAGAGCGGAGAGAAGGATTCAAAGTACGTCACTCGAGCTTAAAATAGTGTTGCTCTCGAGGTGAATACGTAGAGTGAAACACTCTCGCCTTAAAAATTGTTGTTTGCTGCCTAGGCAAACAATCTACAATTTTGCCCCTATAATATACTTACGACAGGTAGGTATTTTAACCTACTTTATATACAGTTACAACTAGAAAGTGTTGTACTTTTTATCTCAATTACAACCTTTCTAAGTAATACCTACTTATAAAAGTTGCAATTGCTTTATCTCTAGTAGGTATATAAAAATAAAAGTCAAAGCACAATAAAAAAGGAATCAAGGAAATTTAATAGACCGTTGACTGTGAGTACTAAGGTTTTGTAAATTCCTAATACGAAGAGAGCTAGTTTTTTTTAACTTGCGTCGGTGCCCGGTGCGGGCATCTTAAATACATAGTCTTAATAGATGAAGCTTAACAATAACGCATGAGAAAATAAAGATGCCACATTAATAGAGGTAGGTAATAATTAATACGAACACAATTATCAGAGTTTGTAATTTAATTGGATTACAGAAGATGGATTATTTTAATAGTACTGTAATATATCGTATGAACTTAAAGGCAGATTGATGATGAAAGCTCAAAGAAAAATGTTGTAATTCATTTTCGTTGACAGATCTTGATCAATGCTTTTTGTGCACTAACGCTCGAGTTCGCGTTTTTGCGTCACCCGCAACGAAGTTGTCAGAAAGAATCGTAGTCACCTTGCGCCCTTGTAGGCTTGCAGGGTCAGTAACTATAGAGGTCCTTGTTAAAGACCGGTGATTGTTTTACACACGTATGCTGAGCAGAATAATTAGTGGTTACAAACTACTAATTTGAAATTGTAATTCAAAAATGCAATTACAAATTCAATTTCAAATTAATGGAGCATTATATTAAGGGTGACCAGAATTGCTTTGCAGTTGAAAACCGCTTAAAAACTTAAATACGGGTAACTATTTCATCTCATATTCCAATTACAAACCACTAATTTGAAATTGTAATTGCATATTTCAATTACAATTTCAAATTAGTGGTAGATGAAATAGTTACCCGTATTTAAGTTTAAGTTTTTTTTTTAAGCGGTCATCAACTGCAAAGCTTTTCTGGTCACCCTTAAAATAATGCTCCATTAATTTGAATTGACATTTGCTTCGGGCGTTAGTCTATTTCCCGGTTACGAACAGACTAAGTATACCGAGTCTCGTGGGTGTCGTAAGTTATCACTTAGGGAGTCAATTAAGTGATTGGACGACAACGTTCCTTTATATCGTTCCTTTAAATCTTTGGGTTGCACGATTCATGATTTTCCTAAAAAGTTTTATATAAATTGAAATCAGGGTAAAATCACTATACAAAGTGAACAGATTTAATATTTTAAGCAAAAATCTTAGCCTACATTTTTCTGAATTCAGGCATTTATTTCCATTTCAGATATATTTTATTCAAAGGCAAAGTTGTTTAACGCGAACTAATGTTTACAATTGGTTAAACACCGATTGAGTGCTACAATTGAATAGACACAAAAAATATTTATAGTATTTTAAGTTCTTTAACAGTCGGTTAGCTGCTCTAAGTTGGAGGCTTTGATTAATTGCTCGCTCTCACAAAGATACGCTTCTGTGTTAAAAGTTCCTTCGTGATTTAAATTGTAATTATCTTTGATTGGTTCCAGCTACCAGCTTCGAACCGATTGTGATTCACAGACAACTTTGTGTTCGTTACAATGACCCACTTCTAAAATAATATCGGGAACCTTTTTCGGTTGCAGACTTGCACATAATACACATAATAATGGAGGTTAAGCTACGCTTCCCGCGGTTGATCCGTAGATGGGTGACCATATTTACCTACATACCAAGACCCCTCCATGCTTCGGAAAGCACGTTAGGTTGTTGGTCCCAGCTGACATTCGTGGATCTTTGACATTCGTTACGGGTCATCAGAAGCCCAATAAATGCCTGACAACCAGTTTTACCAAGGGGTAACTGTATTACCCAGTAACTGGGTTGTGGAGGTCAAATAGGCAGTCGCTCCATGTAAAATACTGGTATTCAGCTGCATCCGGTTAGACTGGAAGCCAGCCCCAACATAGCTGGGAAAAGGCTAGGCAAATGTTTACTACAGATAATACACGCAATGCTATATAGAAATGATAATACAAAATGAAATTACGAGTATATTTCGAAGACACGAAGCCTTAGCATGAACGCGCGGCGTTAACGTAAAGTGACGTAACAATTCTTTAGTCAAAAATTGAACTATCCTATAGCATTATGGTTTATTTTTTGGCGACAAGCACAATAAAGTATCACCCATAGATGAATAAAGTCCTGAAACTAAGCATACAGGGTGTCCGGTAAAGAATGGATAACCTTGAAATAGCATATAATAGACCTTATGACCGTTCTAAAAAAAAATATCCCAAGTAGTACTTAAGATACGATTTTTCTTTTTAAATACCTTGCAGTTTCTAGTCACATTATATATCTCTCTCTCTGTCGACATAGTCAACGTTCAATATTACAACTTCAAATAACCGATGGTTGTGGTGAAAAAGAATGGAAAATTTTATTGGCTACATAATACACAGGGTGTCCGTTAAAAAATGTATAACCTTGAAATAATATATAATAGACCTTATGGCTATTATATACTATTTCAAGGTTATCCATTCTTTACCATTTTTTTTTTCAAGTTTATTATTTGAGAAACGAGTATTTTCAATTTTAAAATCCCGCTTTCTACCTTATTTCACGATGACATAGAATAGGTAGTTACTAGTTATTCGTAAATTATAGTTGGTAGAAGAAGGAAGATCTTGGCTGAGTTAGTAGAGTGAAAACCGTGATAGCAAGAAGTCATTGAAAAGATTGAACGACATTTCAAGTAATCAACTATTAACCCGGTTATTGTTCAAATACATATACACCGAGCATTTAACAGTGCTAATCTTTAAATTATTATTATTTTATTTATTTCAATCAACTTGGTATCAGTACAATTAAACATAATTAACAATTATAAAATCATCAACACAATTAAAATAAAAAAATTAACAGAATTAAATCAAATTAAAATCAACATAACAATTAAAATTAAAATTATACAATACAATAACAAATTAAAACAATATCTAATATCAATAACTAAATGAGTTTAGTTTAAGTATTAAGAAGAGAATAATGAATGAGAATGAAGAAGCTTAACACAAAATTGTAAGGAGACAGTAATCCTATTTCATGAAAGATTACGATAAAAGTATTACATTTTCGTGGTAGTCGCAAGGACACATAAACCTATTTATTAGGCATTATTTATTTATTCATATTTCTACACAATAAAGGTTTAAGGCGGACTTAATACCTTGCCATGATACCTATTACATAAATCCAATCATTAATTGTATCGCTCCATTCAAAGGACACAAGTACCAAAGATCTCTATACAGTGATAAATCAACGTACAATAAGAGGTCCGTAGACCACTACAGTAGGTATCCGAATAGATACTATTACTATGACTGAATCCCGCACCGCATGGGAGTTCTATTCAACCCGGTTCCTATTATCTGAGCCGTATCTAGGTCTCTACAGATTTATTCAATTATTATTTCTGTTACAGACGAGAACATCATAGTTTCAAGAGAATGCATTTTCTATATGCATTCTATTTAAAGACCTTTTAAGTTTTAGTACGCTGGGCGTATTGCCAAATTGATATGCAGTACTTATATGCTGGGTTTTGGATGCTATTTTGTGGCGGCATCTACATCTCTACATGCGAACTACGCATCAAAAACCTGACGTCACACAAATCCTGCATCGCGCAATTAGAGTTTACCGCGCGAATACCGTATAACTTCCCAGACATCAATCTTTGAGCAGTTGCTCGCCAGAAACGACACCTGTCTGGTCGGAGGATTTTTTTTTTTTGGTTGGGAAATCGGATTTGATCGGATTGGTCGGAGGATCCTACCTTTTTAATAGCGGATAAGTGAACTTTACACCCTAACCCTCATAGCTCTAAAAGTTAAGAATTTCATGTAATTTTGTTCAGCATTAACAGCACCCTTCAGCTTCAGTTTAGCCGTCCATAGTAGCAGCCCTGAGTCTGGATTTGCGCCGGCTAATGGCAATAGGCTCGCCCCGTAATAAATGGGACTTATAACATAACTGGCGAAATGTGGGTGTACTACAGGTTCACCTCTGCCTAACCCTTTGGGGAAACAAGGCATGACGTTATGTGGGTGTGTTTAGTTCAGCCTTTAAGAGTAGAAGAGACTAGTGGGTACTATTGAAATATAATTTTTTACTTGGACTCGAGATAAAACTTGTTCTGAAATTGCTAACACACAATAAGAAATCTGAAGCCTGTCACTTCGAATCAATGTTTTTTCTTTTTCTATATCTATAATTCCTATAGCCGGGCAATTGTAGATTATTATTTACTAGCTTTTCTGCTCGAGACTTCGTCTGCGTGGACTCCAGAATTAGGTCCAGAGAGAAATGTAATTATATGTATAATTTATTATTTTTATAACATTGATTTTACATTCTGTGATTACTTGAACTCACACACTGACTTATTCGTTGTTAAAATGTTAGGGATATCGTATAATTTTACAATGCTTGTAAATATGTGAGCAAAATGTATCTGCACACATAATTAATTTATCTGTCATTCCTTAATCTTTCATTCTTTTTACCTATTGTGGTATAATAATCTTATTCCAGGTGCATCGTCTTCACATATGATCATATAATTAATGTGTACAAAATATTGTGAAATCATTTTAAAAGAGTACCCAACGGTGGAGTTTCTTGCCCATTCTTCTCCATAAATACCTTTTGGAAGGGGCGACTAGAATCAATTCTATTTTTTTGTAAATTTTGACGTTCAAAAGTGCCTTCATGTGTCTAATTGAAATAAATTATTTGACTTTGATTTTGAATGAAAAATGCTGATAGACAAAGTATTGCTACAGTTTAATAGATCTTTTTAAGAGGAATAATTTCGTAACCTATTGTTTTCATTAAAACTCTATTGGTTTACGCGGCGCACGCCAGTATAGCTCCTTGATGGCATGATTTTTCCGACATCAACAATCATCGTCACATTTCAGCTAATATACACAAAACCTTAATGAATTATATACTATAACGTTTATTACTTTCAGACAGAACTAACGCGGTGACTTCAAAAAAAATAAAATTGCATTAAACAGTTATGCGTTCTTTCATTGCATTACAAGGCTTTTTGGAATCGTGGCAACTCCAAAGTAGGTAGTTACTTGTAGGAAGTATTTGGATTAACATTGGCAGCCAACACTGGCCCAATCTTCAAAATGTTATCTTAGGACCACAACAAAGGTAGAGGAGCACCCACATTTCGCCAATTATGTTTAAGACCCATGTAATTGGGGGCGAGCCTATTGCCATCAACCGGGCGCAAATCCAGACTCCGGGCTGAGAAATTTCAGATAGAAAAACCCAATAACATTTAGCCCGATCCGGGAATCGAACCCAGTACCGTAGCGCTAACAAGTTTATTACGGTTACTATAGGACCGTATCCTGTTTTCACGTACGTTTGAACCAGTTCTGAAGCGTGACCGTACTTCCAATGTATTCCATGTAAGATCTATCAACGGAATGACTCTTTAGGGAGACGATATATTTCATCTGTTTGTGTGAGAGCATGAACAAGGAAAAATTCTACTGAAAATAGATTTTATGGAGCTTTTACAGATGTTTATGTTAGAATCTCTACTAATTTTGAAAATGACAGTTTATGAAGATGAATTTATTAACACACACACATATTAATAATACCAACCTATTATTGTCCCACTGCAAGGCAAAGGCCTCTTCTCATACAGAGAAGGCATGAGCATCGATCACCACGCTTGCTCAAGAAAGGGTTGGCGATTTCATACCAGTGTTTCTACTCACGGTGTTTTCATCTTCAAAATTCCTTTGCTTAGGCAGCATGATTATAATAAATAATAACACATCATTCGACATATTTAATAACATAAAATACCTACAAAACATTCATGAAGTTACAAGATCAGATAAGCCGAAGCATTACTTTTACACTTTTTCGCTGCGTCTAACATAGCACCGTAAAAAATATTTTAGCGTACAGTGTATAATAAAAAAGGGAGAAATCCCTAAAAGTGGAAATTCATTCACTACAAGTCCAGGTTTCCTCACGATGTTTTTCATTTTCCAATGTTAGTAATGTCCAAGGTAAACTCCATATAATATTACTGATATGAATACTGGAAATATTCTCGCAAGATGGGAGAAACCACTTGTATTCTTTTGATAGGTACCAAGAATTTCGATTATGGTGAAAATAAGCTGACCTTTCCTTTAAAACAATATCTCTTGATAATACTGTTATTTCAAAACTTTTCTCGTGGGCGGACAAAACTAGTTTACAAACGACAACACCCAAACAGTTTAATCAAGAGTAAGTTACTAATTGCTTTATTGAATGGGATATAAAAGCCTTGGGAATATTCACACCTGCTTCTTAATTTTCTTTTCCTTGACAGATTATTTTGATAGTACTCTTTAAGAAGCTTTCAGTGAGTTGGGGAGTAAGTTTATTTCTATCGGAAAGTTTCTTTAGTAATGTTGTGGAGTACATAATCGCCAGAGACAAAGAACTTCATATCTAAGCAGTTTGAAAACAAAATCCCGTGAACACGATGACCACATCTGTTACCGCCCTGGTTCTATAGCGGCCGAGCGCTGCAAGCAGAAATAGTCCTTACAGTGTATAGATATGAACTTCTTCGATGTTATTACGTGTACGACTAGATGTATGAACGTAAACGGAGTATGTGAGAATCGTTGCAGGTGACGTTTTGTAGTGTCTGCCGACCCCTATAGGAACAAGGCGTGAGTTTAAGTATGTATGTATGTTAGTGGAGAGTTATGCTATGTGTTTGTTAGTTTACATAAATGGAAAAAAGTTTACTGCCTATCTATCTTCGTCTGTTTGTCACTAGTATTTAAATCAAAGCATTAGCTGATTATTGACAAACACCAGGAAGTAAACAAGTAGTTAGTGTCAGATGTAAAATATTTGTAGTATCAAAGGTTTGAAATAGGTAGGTAATAATTAATAATTTTCTGCAAGCAATGTATTTATACATTGCTAAGGGTCTGTTCACACCCAGATGTTAAGCGACGCGACGATGCTTGAAGAGGCCAGTGGTAGCGTCTTGGCGCCTCGCTGCGCATCGCGACGCCGCGAAGCATTTTCATTTTTTTTTAATCTCAATTAAATGTGTATCTTTTTGAGTAGTAAATAAAGTTATATTTTGTATCACTATCTTAAAAAGTGCGCGTCTCGGTGTGAACTGACCCTAGAGGGTGAGATTTATCTGCAGACGTCTGTACCTAAAATTCAAAAAAGGTTTATGAATAGCTACCTCTATTGGCTTTCACACAACCCTAGTGAAGTAGAAGGTTACAAACACAGTCAGCTTGAAAAGGTTCCTAACACGTCTGTTGAAAGCTTCTTCGAATAGATGGCAGCACATATCTATATGAATCAGGCAGCCGCGGCCGTGGCGCCATCTAGCATAAACCACAAGAACTCCATAGAGGAAACTGCGGAAAATTCATTCGGTGAAAACAAAAACCTGAAGTTCGGAAATTTGGGTGAAAAGCGTAGTTTGATACTTAATGCTATAGTCTACAAGATGGCGTTGCAATAATTAGAACGGAACCCATTATGGTTCTGTAAATATGAATCCTACAATCTATACCATTATTTTGTTACCTACGGTAATGATACACCATTTGGATTTTTTTAGGGTTCCGTACCTCAAAAGGAAAAAACTATAGGATCATTCGTGTGTCTGTCTGTCCGTCAGTCACAGCCAATTTGCTCCGAATCTAATGGACCGATTAAGTTGAAATTTGGAACACATTATGTAATTCTGTGAACAAACACGGACGTGTAACGTAAATCAATGAATTTTGAATATGGGGGGCAAATAAGAAAAAAAAAATGCAAACTGTACCGTGTGACATATCAAATGAAAGAACTTGATGCGAGTATCTCAAATATAAAAAAAAAATTAAAACAAATATTTTTAATGATATTTAAGAAAATAGAGGAAAATTGACCCTTATCTCTGAAACTAATGAACCTACAATTTTGAAATAATTACAGAGTATGGTTTTTTACTCATAGGTAACCTATAAAAAGTATATGGTCTTAAAATAACATGGTAATTATCTCAATATTGTGCGTACAAACTTACATTTGCAGTTGGAATGTTTGGGAGAACATGTTTTTCAACTACAATGTTAAGTTTGTTCTTGGGATAAATTCATCGCAACTACGGAATCCTTAGTAAGAAAGGAAGAAAATACGTTTATTTGCGGTAAACATGATGCAAAAAAAAGAAAAAAATAATTAAAAAAGCAACAAATTTAGGGAAAATATGCGTCACATCCACGCAAAACGGTCATTGCTCAGCATAATGCTGCGAACCTATGCAAGACAGAGCCCCAGCGCTGGTTTTCAGCGACAGCCGGCGCCGAAAACCATCGCGCCGGGCCTTCATTGTGCGTGTACCTCATTAACGGCGTAACTATGTAAATGTCTATTAACTGCTCCCAAATGAAGATGATTATTTTATTTTACCTTTTTTTTCTTTTTCATACTTCCTTGACATAATCGTTTCGTTATTTGATATTATATACCTAAAATATTCTATATTTTATAAATAAATTAGATTTATTTTTGTTTTTAAACTTTAGGTTGCTTTTATATAGATTATTTTCTTTTAGATTTTGTGAATGTGAGAACGTTATAGGCTTAACAGATTGTAGATCTGTCGACCATTTTCTATCTTGCTAAGTACCTGGTACTTGTTGATAGGCCTACACTGTCCTCTCATACCTATTAACAATGTCATTTGAAAACATTGTAAATACCATTTACTTTTAACCGTGGAGTTTCTTGCCGGCTCATCTCCATAGGAAACGACCAATTGGAACCGTGTACCTAGCTTCTGACGTTTCATAAGTGCCCTTGTAGGTTTATGTGAAATAAAATATTTTGAATTTTTGTGGGCCGGCACACACATGGCCGGTATTTTTTTTAAACTCTTTTGGCAATGCATACGCAGCTGTTTCCTTGACTTTCCCTATTACTATGCGGAAAACACTTTTGGTAAGGTGTTTCAATGTGCCAACACTTCAATGGAATAAAATATTAAGACCTTTTTCATAGCAAATGGATTAATACTTCATATCTCAAGGGACTCAATTCAACTCAATAGAGTTATGGGTACAAGTACATAAAAAGGGTAAAATGATAACCCACAAATATCGCCGGAAAATTTTTATTTGCACTTAACATTGCCATGATTTTGCAAGAAATGTAGAGTTATCCGAAACTACGTTAGCAACAGCTTGTTACCTTGAAGATTTTTAAAAATTAAATTACCTATTGGTTAGAAAAAATGTGGGTAGGAAATACGTAAGTTCATAATTATGGCAGTTTGGTTCATAAAATCGTGCAGAAATATTCGTATTAGGATGAATTTTTAGTATCCTCAAAACCATCTGATGTCTTTTGAAATTAGAATTGGTGTTAATTTTATAGTATATTATTTTTTTTCAAATCAAATCAAATCACTTTTATTTGTTAACACAGGTAAAGAAATACAGGTCTTGAGTTTGGTGAACAGAACGTTATGTTATGCCAGGAGGCGTACAAATATGGTGTGCATCTAGCTCAATATTACGAGTTTAAACAATATAAAAAAAAAGTTGTTTGAAAATCATGCATACTTAAAATTTCAAAATAAATTATAACAATTATATAATATTATTTATAAAAAGTGATGTCAGATTTAAATGAGGAATTATATAATTATAAATGTCAAAAAAATAAAATAAATAAAATAAGAATCTAAGTAAGTCAGAATAATTGCAAATGTCAAAGAAATTATTAAATGTCAATATTAATAATAAATTTCAACTCCAAATTAATTCATCATTTAAGTTTTTTTTTTCCTATAACATAGAATTAGCATTATATTGAGCCATCATTGAAAAAATCATCCAGTGTGTAGTAGCATTTGTCACTAAGCAAGCTAATAAGTGTCTTTTTGAATTTTATTAATGGCATATTTTTAATGACATCCGGTATTTTATTATAAATTTTTGGAGCGTTGCCGAAAAGGCTTTTACGCATTAAGGCTGTTTTATATTTAACGTTACATAGTTTGTTACAATATTGAGTACGCAATGGATTTCTTCTGACGGCCGATAAGCTGACAAATAAATGCGGGTTTTTTTTTACAAACAATGCAGTTTCCATTATATACATTGCTGGCAGTGTCAATATTTTTAGGTTTTTTGAAATACGGAATACAGCTATCTGTCGTTTTTAGACCACACATAGACCTCACACAGCGTTTCTGCATCCTAAATACAACCTCCCTATTAGCCGATTGCCCCCAGAAAATAATACCGTACCGTAAAACAGAAGCTACAAGTCCATGGTATGCTATTAGCAATGTCTCAATATTAACCTTTTTTGAAAGTTGGAATAGTGCATACGCAGATTTACTTAGTCGTTTACATATTATGTCAGTATGAGTGTTCTAAGTCAATTTATTATCAATAGTCAATCTTAAAAATTTAGCACTATCAACTTCCTGAATTTTATGGTCTTTATAGTGATAATAATGTTATTATTTTCACGACGCTGATGGTATTGCATGATGTTGGTTTTGCTTAGGTTAATTTTCAAATTATTATCATTAAGCCAGTTTATTATTTTAGTTAAAGATTCATTATATCATTTTCATAATTATTTATGTCATTGCATTCTATTATAGCTGTGCTGTCGTCTGCAAAAAGAACCATCTTATGTTGAATTATTTTTGGGTAGATCATTGATGTAAATTAGAAATAAAGGCGGTGCCAACACGCCACCTTGTGGTACGCCATATTTTATGGCTCTTTGTTTTGAGTAGTACACAGTTTCTAATTTTTTATTGGGACATAATCGAGAGACTTCGGTGCATTGAACTCTATCAGTTAAATATGATTCTATCAATTTTAGGATATTTCCCCTTACGCTGTAGCCATATAGCTTTTGTAGCAATATCCCATGGTCAACATAATCAAAAGCTTTTGTCATATCACTAAAAATAGTACAAATTGGATTATTTTTATCAACTGATGTCATAATATCATTAATTAAATCAAATATTGCCAAGTTAATATTTATGTTTTTGCGGAAGCCTTTCTGTTCATTGCAAAATAAGTTATATTTTTCAAAATATGTGTACATGGAGTTGTATATAACGTTCTCAAAAATTTTGGACAAGACGGAAATTTTTGCAATGGGTCTATAGTTCTTCATATTCGTTTTGTCACCTTTTTTAAGTAACGGTTTAAATAACTTTTTTTAAGCTGTTTGGAAATATGCCATCAGCAATACAGAGGTTAATAATGTGAGCTAATGGCTGTGCTATATGTTCCTTTACATATTTTAGGACCTTAGTACAAACGCCATCCCAACCAACAGTATTCGTATTTTTTAGATTAGAGATAATTTTTATGATGTCATTTTTCGAAACCGGTGACATAAATAAAGATTGTGATGAAAGATTGTCAAAAAAAATATAATTATATTAAAATATAATTTTTGCATTCTAAAATAAATAGTGTTATTTTTCAGCTTTATCCATTAAAACTACACAATCTAATAATAATTGGCATATTAAATAACCTGACGTCACATTTTTAAGCTTCTTTTTATTGTTGTCTCAGACATAGACAGTGTCCTAACGTTAAACTATGGCTTCCAAAGACAGTGGTGGCCTCCACGTAACGGCTGTAGTGACGGCTGTTATCAAAATCATGGCACCAAAATGTTGACTCTACGGTGTGAAAAAACGCTCGATAAGGAAACAATACCAACTTATTTTCATAAAAAACGTTTCACTGACGTCAGTTGACGGTCAATTGCGGACACTATGTGGCGGCCACCATAATTTTAGGAAACCGTAGCTTACGCGATCGTGGTGACGCGATTCTGGTAGAACAGTTTCCATGAAGTTTTCAAAGAAATTGTTCTCCTAGAGTCGCGTCGCGCCTGTCTGCGGGAGTCTTTATACGACGAACTCAAACTGTTCCTAACAAGAACGTGTATTGATAATCGTGAAGATCGTGTATTAAAGAAACGATCGCTTACATCAGGACACGGGGAAAAATATTCTCATTCATTTTACGATTCCTCTTTAGTTTCATGACGGTCATAATGGATCTCTAACGCTTTTTTACCGTAATTACCACCTCTTACGTCTTTCAATTGTGACAAAGCTGTAGAAATTAACGATCACGCGTTATTTCTTTTGATTTATTTGATTTTCATGACTGTGTTGTTATGGTAAAATCAATCTAAGAACATTGTTAATACATTTTTTTTTTTTTTCCCCGACACCGTCAGGCATCGGCCGAACCCCACCAGTTCTGCTAATATCTTCGATCGACGGCGCATTGTGTTTCACGCGCGCCGTCAATCCTGGGTCTGGTCCTTATCGGACGGCGAGCTACCCATTGCTCACCATCCGCAAGCCCGCACCTACGGGAGCCGGGAATCAGCCTGCGATTCCCGACGCCTAGGGCATCTCCTGCGGTGGCTAGGGGCGTGAGGGCGCGAAGTTTGCCTCTCACTCACGCGTTCCGCCTCCTCCTTCACGAGCATTACTGCCTCCACGCCCTCTCGCTCCGTACCATGGCCTGAACCAGAGACGGACCCGACAGATCTCCGCCACCGATCGCCTCCACGAGGACACGGCGATGCTCTGCCCAAGCCGGGCAGACCTCCACCGTATGCTCCACCGTGACCTCCGGGCGATCCACGCAGTGATGGCACCCGAGCGTTTCCGGAACAGGAACCTCCCGAAACAACCGTGTCCGGTGAGGATCTGTGTCAGGCGGAACTTAGCCACTTTAGCCACTCCTCAAAGAGGGGACTTATCGCCGCAATTGTGGCGTGCCTAGCAATGGGTTGCCACAATCGCACTCTCCATGACGCCATGAGATTCCGCCGGAGCTCTGTCTGCCGTGATTTCTCGCAATTTTTTTTCCTTAACAACAGTCATGAAAACCAAATCATGAAAATGTTTTACAGACAGATAATAATCTGTTTATAAACATTTTAGGCACACAAAAATTATAACTCCTAAAAATACATATCTTTAACGTGAAGCTGAACTTACTGTACTAGTCAAACTGTTGTAAAATTGATAGGTAAAATCTCGTATGGTATAAAAACTGGTTCGATTTCTATGTCTCCCTTTTTATTCGATCAAATTCAAATTCAAATTCAAAAGTCATTTATTCAAACTAGGCTGAGAATCAGCACTTTTCGAACGTCAAAATTACATAAGACAGTCCCCCAAAACGCCCACCCTTCACCACTTCCTAGTGCTTTAGCTGGGAAGAAGAAGTGGCGCAACAAACTCCCCAGCAGCACAGCTGTCTGTTCAGTAAAAAAGATTCTATATAATAGTATGCAAAATGATATTTACATTACGCAACACAAAACATAATTTAAATTATAAAATTAATAGCCATATGACAGCTAGCACACGCCAATATACCAACCAAAAACATCGAGAACTATACTCAAGCAGAAATAAAAATAACTTAACGAAAACAATATCTAAATAAAAGCCTCCAGACATAAAGGGCGTGCCCGCTTACATATAGCTGTAACTAGAAGTTATAATTGATAAACTAGGACCATTGAGGTAAAGTAAAAAATTATCGAGGTCGCTAGCTAACCACATATTGCAATACAACTCATAAAAAAAAAACATTGTAATGAGTAGATTATGTCAACAATAAATAAAGTAAAATTAGTAAAATTATAAACAATTATATAAACTCATATAACCTGTCAGTAAGTAAGCTAATTCTGGAGAAAGAACATTTAAACATTGTCTTGAGTTAATCACAGCGACCAACTATTCTTATCATTTAAGTAGTCGTTGATAGAATAGTATGCCTTTGAAGAGAGGTTGGATTTTACTTTAGTTTTGAACGCATTAAAAGGCAAATCTAGCAAAGAAGAAGGTAGCTTGTTATAAAAGGTTATACCAAGCCCAACAAATGAGTTATGAACCTTATGAAGCCGGTGAAAGGGAGTACGTAGTTTGTCCTTTTCTAGTGTTAACATTGTGAATATCACTGTTTTTAGTATATAAGTGTATATTTTGCCTAATATATAATATGTTGGCGAAAATGAATTGTGATGCCACTGTGAGGATACCGATATCTTTGAAAAAATCTCTCAGAGAAACTCTGGCACCGAGCTGGTAAAGAATCGATCCATTGGATCAGAAATCGATCCAACGTTTCAGCTTCTATTCATAAATATAGAACAATAGATGAAATCTCGGGATCCAATCAGACTACAAAACTTTTAGTTACATTGGTGAACCCAATCCGTCATAAACTTTATTTAGATTTTAGTCTATTTTGTATCCATTGAATGTGTGGGTAAAACGAACGTATCTGTTCGTTTTGAAAAGGATTGTATTCCCTTTTTAATGTGTTTTTAGGGTTCCGTACCTCAAAAGGAAACCCTTATAGCAGAGGTCCTCAATCGTTTTTATGTTGTCGACCCCTTGGCATGTTTTTTGGTTTTGGGTAGACCAGGGGCTTTTGAATAGAATTTTTGCAAATTCATCATCTTCAAATGTCTTTTGATAGCTGTGAACTATTATATCCCTACTTCACCGTACTAATATTATAATTGCGAGAATAAGTTAGTATACAAAACCGTAGTAGTAAGGCAGATCTGTTTATTTCGTTTTCATGTAAAAACTAAGCAACAAATTTCCGTGATTTTTTTACAAATTACAAATTTCAGCACAAATAAAATTGGATGCCTAGCCAGCTAAAAAGTTGACACAGACTATGTACAATTTGCCGCGGAAAAGTATTTTTAACAAAATATAAACTTACACACAGAGAACATAAAAACGTAACTCATTTTAAAAATAGATATCTGTGATATAGAGATCTGTGTTTATTTATATATTTAAAATAAAGTATTATGGTATAGGTACCTATTATCTGTGAATGAATATGGATTTTTTCAATCATGAAAAGACAAAATTTAAGTCACGACCTGCTTAAATGAGATCCACTAACCGTGGACCATTTACATCTCATCGACCCCCATTTTTTTTTCCCGCGGTCAAGGACCCATTATGGCAGGTCGTCGTCGACCCCTGGGGGTCGATATAGACCACTTTGGGTATCACTGCCTTGTAGGATTACTTGTGTGTCTGTCTGTCCGTCTGTCACAGCCAATTTGCTCCGAATCTAATGGACCGATTAGGTTAAAATTTGGTACACATATGTTTTTATGTGACCCAAATACGGACGTGTAACGTAAATAAATGAATTTTGAATATCGACGGCTCCTAAGTATACTGAGTCAACTATACTTCTAATAACTTTACAGGAAGGCGATAAGAAGATCGAAATGGTTATATTTAAATTGTTAATACAACCAAGAAAAAATAACTAATTATAGTGAATTAAACATAATAAAGCCTCTCATCTGTAAACAATAAATTTCATATTATTTTATTAATTTATGAGATAATGTAGATAGACTAGTGTACGACGATTATTTGTTTCTTAAAAATGGATCAAGTACCACTTATATTTTTATACGTCGCATTATTGAATCTACGTTATGGAGAAAAATTACTTTACAAGTGTGGCAAAAAATATTTTTATGTACTTATTGGATTTTTTATATATTATTATTATTTATCATGGATTTATATTTTGTTAAAATATAATAAGTTGACTGCAAGTTGACTGATCCGCACACCGCGCTGTTTCGCCGTATACTGAGCCAGTTTGAACTTGCACCAAAATGAGCGCATTCGCGTCCCGCGTATATTGGTAGCAAACACTTGACTCAGTATACGAGTGCAAAATAAATAAATTACTATACTTGATCCAGTATACACTATTTTTTTTTAGTTATTTATAAAGATATATTTTTTTTTCTTTTACAGCTAAATAGAAAATGATTTAATTATTGTTAATATACAAAAAAGTGCAATTCTCAAAATTTGTTAGTTGACTCAGTATACTTAGGAGCCGTCGATATGGAGGTCACTTTTGGGGCGCAAATAAGAAAATAAAATAAAAAGCTTTACAAACTGTACCGTGTGACATATTAAATGAAAGGACTTGTTGCAAGAGCTTCAAATAGGTATATTAATTATTTTATAATTTTAAAATAATTTATTTTAAAGATATTTAAGAAAATTGATGAAAATTTACCATTATATTCGAAACTACTGAGACTAATCAAAAAAAAAAAAAATGCAAGGAATGTTTCTTTACTCATAGATTACAGAAAAACTTGTAAGATCTTGTCTATGATCTTAAAATAACATGGTAAATCTCTCAATATTGTGCGTACAAACTTACATTTGCAGTTGGAATGTATGGCAGAACATGCTTTTCAACTACAATGTTAAGTTTTTTCTTGGGATAAATTCATCCCAACTACGGAATCCTTCATTGTGCGTGGTCCGACACGCACTTGGCCGGTTTTTTAAATGTTTGCGCCCCTTTTGGTTCGATCTTTTATTGTATCTTTTATCAGATCTTAAAATTGATCATTTCATGAAATGAACATCATCCACTAGTCACATCATGATGTGGCCTGGCCAGATGATTCGTTTAATGATATGAACAGTTAAACGCACGACTACTTCATGATGTGGCCAAACATTAGTGATCATATCGTAAAATAGTTAGATTGTCCACCGGTAGAGGCGTCGATGTCGCTGTGTTTGTGTTATGCATCATGGCGGCGGCATACAACAAATCAAACAAAGTAGGGTGACCACGCAAAAAAGTCGATGGACGTTTATTGGAATTCCAAATATGATATTATGGAAAGCGATCAACTTGGAAGTAGCGCTCGCCAGCCGCTGCCGCGGCGTAACATGCAACGTCCTGTAACTTTTTAAGGGTTTTACTACAAATTCCAGGATCAGGCCTACAAAATCGGCTAATTTACTACAAAATATTGGTAGTATCCGCGTTTAAATATGAGACATGGCTCCTCAATCCATACGGACACACGTAAACACCAAAAGAGACAGATCACAGGATATACTTCCAAGTTTGTAATTTTGTTTAACGTTTACCTGTTACGACATTTGCAAAATGTGAAAAATGAAATATTTTTCATTTACGGCCCAAATTTAAAGAAAATCAATGTTTAGCTATTCAAAAAGTATGGCTGTATCCACCACTTTTTTGCGAATATCGAAATTTTAAATATACTTATCGAAAGAGGACGAAAAACTAAATATGACTGCATTAAAATCTCATTATGGCCAAAATGGCGGTTACGCCCTTTAAGCCTAAAAGTATCGATATCTTGTTTAAAAAGAAGAAAGATTAACTAATTTCTATTACAAAGTTTTCCCAGGAAGGGTATTAGGAGTTTAAGACTTTTATCCGCCAACAAGAAACTCTCAAAGTTCGTCGTACCGCAAAACATTGTGAAGCAGCTACACATCTACTTTTGATCCATTAAGTAATTTACGTACCTGTGCAGATTTATATGAGAAAGTAATATTATTATGCTGTTGATATTTTATCATGTTGATATATGGATATCAACATGATAAAATATCAACAGCATAATAGGTAGGTATCCTATCATACCCATGGGGGTATGATAGGATACCTACCTATCTATCCTATCACTGATTGAATCAATATTTACACACTGGAATTTTTCTTATTTCATTCAGATTTAGTTACTGACTTGATATCCGTACGTATTTTTCGGGTGACCACTGAAAATCAGCGCTGTGCTGTGGGTTCCCACATAGCACAGAATTATGCTGAGTGGAAGCCTTCTTGTCACAGTCATGACGTGCAGCTGCCGAATATTTCTGTTGTTTATATGTTTATATTGTTGTTATTTGTATGCACGTATTTCTGTGACAAATAAACCTATTTTTCTTTCTCTCTTTCTATCTACAGAGAAATTGATATGTTTTCCGAGAACCCTTTTTCAACGTGATTTCTCTTGAGACTGTCCTCATATCAGTCAGTATAATTTTATAGTTTAGTGCTTGTGGCACACCTAATATGTTTACGGGGCATGCGGAGCTAACCTGTTTAAGATTGTTACACTAACCTTAGATTATGGTAGATATTACTTCAACTATTTACAGAGAAAAGAAACAAGTTTAGGGAAAATATGCATCACATCAACGCAAAATGGCCATTGCTCAGCATAATGCAGTGACCCTATGCAGACAGAGTCCCAGCGCTGGTTTTTAGCGACAGCCGATGTTGACGTTATGACGTCGACCGGTGCAGCATACAAATAAATATAATTATGATATAAAAATAAAATAAATATACAATAATTAATTCTACATACATAAATTAAATAAAATATAATATTTAAAATGACAACAATCCGTTCAGTCAGCAATCGACTCGCGCGCTGCCGGAAATAAATAAATAAACGGATTTCGATGAAATTCGACACACAGAGAGACCTGATCAGGGTCATAGGATACTTTTAATCCTAGTAATACGTTTCCATGGGATAGTTTACGACATCCGCGTGCGAAGCCGTTGGCAAAAGGTAGTATCCTGTAAGGCAAGATAAACAACCCACAAAAGCTTATTAGCTACACCAACTTTGGTGTAACCTAGCAGCCACATTTCAGTTGATTGAATTTGCTTATACTTCAGTTATTTATCTTATCGTGGCAAACTTTAATAGCATCACTGCCACCGAATACATAATATTTTACCGTATTTGGAGTTTGTATACTAAGCTATAATAAAATAATAATAATTATAATAAAAATCTTTAGTGCAGATCACATGATCCATAAAAAAAAACACATAAATTTAAAATAACAAAATCAAAATAAAATTAAAATCAAAATACACAGCTCTGAGTTTGGTTCGGTCTTTCTTCTCAGAGTAGTCAGTTAGGAAATACCAAACTCATCTATGTAGTTTTAAAAAACATAATTTATTTTTGACGTGTAAAAGTTTTAGTACAAACCTACTTACAGAAATAAAATCATTTATCACAAAGTTTGAAACTGTAGGTAATGTTCATTTTTTTGTGGAAATATTATTCATTATTGTTTATCTTTAGGGCGGGATGCATGCATACAAAACTCTTAAAATCTTTTGCAGAAATAATCGTCTTATTTCAGTAAAAAAAGTTTCTTATAACATTCTGCATAGAGTGCACGTAATATTTAGTAAGTGGGTCTCGCAGCCACCGTGACCTACTGTTCTATCATATTGATGATTGCACATTGAATTTTAGTAAACTCTGCAGGAATATCTAAAACATTGACGTGTTTTTATCAGAAATCGCAAAAATCCTATATGAAAGCAGATACATTAAAAGTACAAACTCATCGTCAAATTGCTTTTGTCTGAAGGTTTTAATTTGAAAAGTTGTGTATTTTTTGGCAAAAAGGGCAACAGAGGCTAATATTTTTTTTATTAAATTGAAACAACAATTGTGATTAATTTAACAATATTTTTAGGTTCCCGAGTTACAAACAGTTGAACACAACAATATAGTTACAATAAGTAGGTACATTATTATGAATGTGAAAAGTTTCTGGAAGGACATAAACTCTGATAATCTTCCTTTACAAATCATCATTTCATTGAAATATATAGGTAAGGTATGCAACGTCGCAAATAGCTCTCAAATATTTACTTGTTTTGATTAATTTTGCAATATTTGCTGTATGTAAATACGAAATATCATTAACTAGTAAACTAGAATATTAATAATGAATGAATTGCAATTATAACACTGAATTTAACCGATTAACCGATTTTAAAAATTATTTCACCTATAGAAAGCTACATTATCAGCGCGTAACATGGGCGTATTTTATTTTTCAAATCTAAGCTAATATTATAAAGAGAAAAGATTTGTTTTTTTGTATATTTGTTGTTGTTTGTTTATAATGGATAATCTCAAGAAATACTTAACCGATTTTAAAAAATCTTTCACCTGTAGAAAGCTACATTATCAGCGAGTAACATGGGCGTATTTTATTTTTCAAAATAATTTTGGAGATCCTTGCGATTGCAATAATGTAATCATAGATATTCGTATCATGATAATTAATCCTTATTCAACTAAATAGTTTCATAATCAAGGTTGATTATGATCACGGTATGACCCTTAGGACCCGAGCAAAAGTAAAAAAGAAAGAAAGCTAATCAAAAACAAAGTAAGAGCACAGGCGGGCGATGCGAAGGAACAATATTAAGAAATTTCACGCGGATGAAGTCGCGGGCAGAGACTAGTAATCGTCATGCTCCCTTAGATGTCACTGCTTGCGGTAGCGTCGGGGGTCGGGTTGCCTCCTTCCCTCAAATATGGCGAGGGGTTTTGTTATTGTTATCAATGTTTTAGTTCAATAGTTAGCCATATTTCCTATTTCCATACAGTAATATTGCCAAATTAATCAAAACAGCGATATATTTCGGCATCTATTTGCGACGTTGCCAACTTTCAGAATGCACGCTCTTAAATATTTATCTTTTTACAACTTGTTTACTTGATTGTGGTTCCTGATAACCATAGCTATCGGTAGCGCTTTTGCCAATACTTTTACAATTGTTTTCTGAAGAAAATCTGACACAACAATTTCTACTGAAGAGCTCAACCCTGACGTATTCTCGCAAAAAGAAAATAACGAGAAATAATGAAAGATATGTCTTTTATCCGTATCCAACTATCACGAGGCTATCAGAAGGAATGTCATAGTAAAACTATGATCCGATGTCTTAGTGACGCCATTTAGCTTACTATAGCAAAATTACTTAATAGCCAAGTTAGACACGATACACTTTTACCGAATCCAACATTTGATTACGAACCGTCAGATAGTTTGACATATCTGAGAAAATTATTTAATCATTTATAAATCATAAAATAGGTAGTTACAAATGAAAATAAACCGTGGTTACGTCTAGTCGTTTTAATGAGATTAGCAATACGTCAATATGAGATTAGCAATACTAATGCACAATTCGGCATATATAGTTCAAAGATAATTTTCTTTTGGTGGACACGAATGCGACTTGATATGCAACTGTTAGAAAGTGGATGAAAAACTACATTTAGAGGCATTGCTGTCAGAATGGTTACCGACTAGTTATTTAACGATGTAGGTATTTAAGTATCTAAGAATATGGTGTGTAGGGAAAAGCATTTTAAGAAAAGCACATAGAGACAAGATTAGGCATTTATTTCAATTAGACTTGTCAATAAATAGATATCGTTAATGAGAAAGCTAGTTATCCGTTCCAAATCTAGGTCTTCGTGGAGAAGAAGGATGAAGAAACTCCCCGGCAGCTTGTTTTGAAGTATTTTATCAAAACATGTTTACATTAGTATTTAGTATTGTTATAACATTAATCTTTTGGACTATTTCTCACAGCTAACAACTTTATCAATGAAAAGATATAGAACATGAGTATTCCTTAATTCGATTTAACACTTATGTAGCAATATTAGCCATATTAAAATACATACAGAACAACATAGTTATCAGCAATAATTAAGATATAATGACAATTAACTTACATGAACATTGTAGTCAGTCGATCTTTCCCCAGAAGTGATCTGATTATCATTATAACAAACCATTTAACAATAATAGCAGAACTTCCGCTATGCAACATAATTTCCTTATGTTCGCTTTTAGCAACTTAATATTACGGATATGGACACCACTCAGGGTCTGTCCTGTAAAAGTCGGAGGTCTTCGTATCGTCCAACAGTTTAACCCAAGTCCCTTATAAATTGGCGGTCACCCCATCTTAAAGCCTATCAATCTTATCAGACCCTCCAACATTGCCCCCATTCTCCCGCCATTTTAGACGAATTATACATAGATGGTCATACATATACACTAAATAACTTCTAACCTAAGTAATAATTAACTAATCTTATGTAGTAGAGCTATCTTAAAACTTAATAAGATTATTTAGCTATTTAATTAGTAATCTTTATGTAAAATGTCATAATATAATGACATCAACTAGATGTTCCGAAAATCGTTTGAAACACCATGTTACTTTAAAATTGCATCATAAAATCATGATAAATATTATTAGTATCATATTAATTATTACTTATTCATTATTAATCATTTATTGTACTGCTGAGATAATAAACATTTGTTTCGATCTTTCTAAACCAGAAATCATGACTTGTTCAAAAACTCTAGAATTGTTGTTTGTGAAACAGCCTTTTAAGTCACATTAAAAACCAAGAAATGCAAATAACTAATATGACGGCGCATCCGTCAATGTCAGACGTCAGGTTGACTTTTAGCTGTTAAAGTCAGCCTAGCGAAGCGTCAGTGTCGATGGTTGTGAGGGCAGCCATCTTGACACACTGTTGTTCGAGACGGCGCCCGCACACCACGCTTGTGACGAATCGCTTTGCATCCGAGTGATAGTTTAATCTAGTGTTATAATTAAACAACTGTGATTGTAACAAGGACTTGTGATTTTTCTGCTCACGCCCACCTGCTTACCTACCTACTCACATACATCACACAAGATGAGTTCTGATGAAGGCCCTCCTGCCCCTTCATCAGAAGTGGGATTGGATGGGGCTAGAATTGAGCAAGAAACACCAAAATCGGATGCAGAAAAATTGCTGAATAACATGGAAATGCTTTTATCTCGTGTTCTCGCAGCCCAGCCAACGCCAACTGTGAGTACTAACCAGGCAACACATTTCTTACCGTTTAATCCAGACGAACCAGACTGTGACATAGATGGTTGGTGCAATATTACCGAAGCGATCGTTCATAATAAGCGCTTAGAAGGAATAGACTTGCTCATGGCTCTTACTACCTCTTTAAAAGGTCGAGCGGCTGCCTGTATCACTAAGCTAAACTCAGATGAAATGTCCTGGAGCGTTGTCAAACAGACACTGTTAGCTAAATTTTCAAAACCAAAGCTTCTTCAGGACTATTTCGACGAAATATTGCGATTCCAAATAGGAGCTAAGGAGACAGCTTCAGAAGCTGCTCTTCGTTTATGGAACTTAATCGAACGAATACCTAAGACTGTGATGCCTGAAGAAGTTGTGACTGGATTCGTTATTTCTGTGCTTTGTCAGAAGGACAGCCTGATAAGAAGCGAATTGATTGCGCACAATATCACAACTCGCACTCAATTGTTCCGGATCCTGGGAGGCGTATCTCTTAAGCGGCGTTCAGACGGTGTCGAAGCTAACGAACCTGAGGCGAAGCGTTTTCGTGCTACCGAAAGGTTCACTGGCAGATGTAACTTTTGCGGAATATCGGGACATCGTTTTGCGGAATGCCGAAAACGTCGTGACGCGCCGGGAACAGTCGAGCCTCGAGGCACTCCGAGTGCTTCCCGTCCGTTGGAGAGGATGACCGATGTAACATGCTACACTTGTGGCCGAAAAGGTCACGTGACAACTAACTGTCCCGATAAAAGGAACGGTGGTAAAGCTGCGGTCAAGGAAGTCCACCACTGTGAACACCGTCCTTCAAGGGGCATCTTGACAACATCTTCCGGTGAGTCTGTACCTTTTCTATTTGACAGCTTTCGTGACAAACGAAGGGCAATACGAGTATCTCGCCATGCCGTTTGGCTTGCGAAATGCTCCTTCAGTCTTTCAGAGATGTATCACAGGGGCTCTTAGTCATTTACAAGATAAACCACTTATCTATATGGATGACGTGTTATGTCATTCTGCTAACATCTCCGAAGGACTGAAGCGCCTTGACTCTGTTTTAGGTGCGTTATCAGAAGCCGGGTTTACATTCAATACAAAGAAATGTAAATTTATGAAACAACGAATTGACTACCTGTAGTTCCACGGTCTCTTATTTGGACACTAATTAATCATTTCCACAACGAATTGCAACATTTAGGCAGGGACAAAACTCTAGACAAGCTGTATGAAAAGTATTGGTTTCCCGATATGTCTAAATGTGTACGAAAATTTATAGATTCGTGTATCATTTGTAAGGCATCGAAAGGTCCATCGGGTGCTCAGCCTGTTCAGCTTCATTCGATTCCAAAAGTATCCGTGCCCTGGCACACAATTCACATAGATTTTTCGGGGAAGCTGAGCGGGAAAAGTGACCGAAAGGAGTATTGCTCGGTAATAATCGATGCCTTTACCAAATACGTTTTACTCGAACATACTTTGTCAGTCGATTCCAAGAGTGCAATATATGCCGTACAAAAAGCGGTGTGTCTTTTTAGAGCCCCGAAAAGAATCATCGCAGATCAGGGCCGTTGCTACATTAGCTCAGATTTTAAGAGCTTTTGTCAAGAGCATAAAATAGACCTCCATTTCATCGCGACTGGTACGAGTAGGGCAAACGGCCAAGTTGAACGAGTGATGCGTACTCTAAAGAGCCTCCTCACTATCATTGAAAACGACCCTAACAAAGCGTGGCGTGACGAATTAAGTAACATCCAACTTGCTCTCAATAGTTCTAAATCTTCCGTTACCGAATACTCACCGTCAGAACTAATATTTGGAATTCGTTCTAATTCTTTAGGAATGTCAAAGTTGAACGCCGATAATATAGATCATGAGGTTCGCTTAGATTTAGATTCGATAAGAACTGATGCATCAGCTAACATTTGCAAAGCTGCTGAATCTGATACCCTTTTTTTTTTTTTTTTTTTTTTTTTTTTTTTTACGCCACGGTATCCCTTTCGGACTAAATAATAATACTGATCTGATACCCTTCGGTTTAATCGTGGTCGGGCCACAATAAGACCTTTCTCTAAAGGAGACTTCGTATTTATTAAAAATTGTGAACGGAATAAAACAAAATTGGATAGGAAGTTTCAAGGTCCATATGTTATAGTAGAAGTACTTGAAAACGACCGCTACGAACTTAAAAGTTTAGGTGGTTCTCAGAGAATTCATAAATACTCTCACGAGAATTTGCGCGCAGTACCCCAGGGACATATCGGTTTGATCGAAATAGCTACTAGTCTTTTAAATTGTGATGAGGCCGAGACGGCGTCGGAAGATGAAGAAAGTATAACTAATTCAAATCATGACAATGATAACTCTGACACCTTGACCGTATGCTCAAACACTGTTTCCGCCGACTCAAGGACGCTCACAGCAGGCTCAGACACTCTCAGTACATGCTCAGATCCTGAGACTTGGGAAATGTTGCACGAAACTGAAATTCATACAGAACAAGACGATTCATAGTCGTAGGTAAGTAGAGCGACCTGTAAGAATCTCTTTCTTGCCAAATAGTTAGACGAAATAATGTCGTCCGAGTCAGTATCAGATTGACTTGTCTCTGTGCTTTTGTTCTATGAGACGAAATATGTCGTCCGAGTCAGAGCCCTTTAAGTTGACTGACTTGTTCTGGATGTTTTGCAGATTATGGTAAGACGAATATTGTCGTCCGGGTCACATCCACCAAAGGATTGACTTGTCTAATAGTACCAATTGTGAACAGTTAACCTACATGCTGTTTAGTGACGAGGCTGTGTCATCCGGCTTAATCGTAGCGAGACACTCGCCTTAAGTCTTAAGTATCATAGCGCATTGTGATAATTGTAATTAGTCGTCCGTCAGGATGCCGAACGGACTATGTACGATTGCAACTCATTGTTTCAGAAAATCGCCCGAGGACGGTCGAATCTCAGTCCGGCCGTGACGGCGCATCCGTCAATGTCAGACGTCAGGTTGACTTTTAGCTGTTAAAGTCAGCCTAGCGAAGCGTCAGTGTCGATGGTTGTGAGGGCAGCCATCTTGACACACTGTTGTTCGAGACGGCGCCCGCACACCACGCTTGTGACGAATCGCTTTGCATCCGAGTGATAGTTTAATCTAGTGTTATAATTAAACAACTGTGATTGTAACAAGGACTTGTGATTTTTCTGCTCACGCCCACCTGCTTACCTACCTACTCACATACATCACACAAGATGAGTTCTGATGAAGGCCCTCCTGCCCCTTCAAATATTATTACAACCTTTCAATTCATAAAACATTAATTTACCTATGTTTAATAAATTATTGTTGAAATGGAACGTAAGAAGTTTTTTATAAGTCAATGTCATCTATCATTCTGACAGCTGACGTTCATACTGTGATAGATTGTTGTAAACAATCAATTATGTGATCAATACAATTAGATATTCTCCTATAAATGTAAATAATCTCACACAGGCGCCACTAGGACGAATGTATCGGATTACGATTTTGTTCGCTATGTTTATGGAAAGCTAAAAGGAGATACTTCGTAGGAAATGATTACTTAACTACTGGAAATATAAAAATGAACTCTAAAGAAATTGTTTTTAAGTATGTTTATATCTATACCTATACCTACACAGTATAAAACAAAGTAACCGCTTAATTCTATTAGGATGATTTCACAGCTTTGCATGAGACCCGTACGGGCCGCCCGTACGGGCTCCCTGAACGGAGACACACGTGAGGCGCTAGAACATTGTTTCACAGCGACGCGGATGGTCTGTACGCGACCCACTCCAGGTACAGCCCGTACAACGTATCGTACTACTCCCTCGTTTCAGAGCGCTCCGGGCGCTACCCGTACGAGTCTCCAGTGTACGGGCGGCCGATGTGGGTCTCCCAAATAGCTGTGAAACCAGCCTAAAAGAATTAAGCCAGCCTTAAACTTCACAATGGATTTGTATGCGGTTTTCACCATCATAATTTAAAGAATTTATTTCGAAATATTTATATGTTTAAACAATAATATTTAACTTAGATTTAGTTCAGAAATATCGATGTTTTGACATTTCGTTACATCAGTACATCGCACCCATGCGAATCAGAGGTGGGTCACTAGTACTAAACATAAACAAAAGTGGCGTGCGCAAGCAATATAATTAGTTAAATACCCATGTATAAGGTGGACTAAAGGATTATAGGACAAGGAAAAGGAAAAACACGTTCTAACACTACGAGGTACTCTTTACCTCGAGGCAATTCTCACCCTTAAGAGCCAGTATTTACTACCAAGTAACGCTTTCATATCGTGAAAGACAAATTAGCACCCCAATTGCGAAACACTCTTTCTATTACAACCCGAAGGACTTTGAAGTAAATTCGTCGCTTTATGTGTTTGCATAAAATTGTCTACATGCCATCTCTAATATTTAAAGAAAAGATTTGATTTTTTGTGTTTGTTTGTTACGCTTTCACGCTAAAATGGCTGAACGTAGACCATGGCCTGGGTCAAGACATAGTATACATTTTATTCCGATATTCTCAGGGTGTTGAGCCCTATGCGGTTGAAACAACGGAACGCGGCTAGTCATAAATAAAGCAATGAATATTGTTAAATGGATTGAGCTTATGAGTGTTACACAATTACGCTGCTGGAAAAATTCAGGGGCATTTAATTTGTATTGAAAAAGTAAACAATTTTCTATTTATCCACAAAGCTTTTAATTTATAAATTCACTATATTGAGCCGCCACAGCTCCTTTCAATTTCATTTTCACCCTGAAAATCACTTGTGGACAACAGAAGAAAGAAAGAAAAGAGTAAAAGGTATCTCAAACAATTTTTTTTATGGTTCCGTACCCAACGAGTGAAACGGGACCCTATTACTAAGACTCCGCTGTCCATCTGCCTGTCCGTCTGTCACCAGGCTGTATCTCATGAACCGTGATAGTTAGACAGTCAAAGATAAATTTTCACAGATGATGTATTTCTGTTGCCGCTTTAACAACAAATACTAAAAACAGAATAAAATAAATATTTAAGGGGGCTCCTATACAACAAACGTGATTTTTTTGCCGTTTTTATAGATAATGTATGTATGTATGAATCCTTCGTGCGCGAGTCCGACTCGCACTTGGCCGGTGTTTTTATTCAGGCAAACCTTAACCAAACGTCTGACAGCTCTTTTTAATTTACTTCCACAACAATATCTTAGTAAGGTACCTACTGACTATTCTTCAAAGAAATTGCGAATTAAACAAAGCACCCAGTTATTTAACTCACATAAAAGTAGAGCTAAATCTAATAATATATCCTTACATTATTATAAAAGAGGTCCCCCGCCGCGTCTGTCTGTCTATCTGAACGCGATAAACTCAAAAACTACCGAACGGATGTTCGTACGCGTTCACCAATGAACGGAATTATTCATGCGAAAGGTTTTGGTATATAATTCATTAAGGCTTTGTGTAAATTGGCTAAAATATGACGATTATTGTTGTCATTATATTTTTTTTTTAAATGGCGTAAGTAATTATTATTATGGGAAGTATTTATTTTATACTATCCAGTATCCTAATATAGGAATAAAAAATACGGCAAAAAACAAGTCTAAACACAGTAACATTCTGTGAGTGGGCGTCCAGTAAACACACATAATGAAATACTTCCCCCTAAAAATGTGGTAAAGTGTAACTTGATAAAATATTTGTGACATTGATAAAATATTTCCATAGTTTAGAAGCTTACCATCCATAATCCAGTTTGTTGACAGGGAAGTGGACGTGCAGCCTCGCTTTCATTCCGAAGATTAACTAGTGTAATAAACGAATAATCAATTAGAATCACTTTCGAATTGAAAATGTGAATATTCTGAAGCTGTTGCTAAAGTTGGTTAAACAAAAATTCTAAAAGTGTATGTATAAGATTTTATTTAACTTCTGCGTTTATTTTTGTAAAAATAACTATTCGCGAGGGCTGATTTGACTTGGCGCGGGAAAAGAGTTCCTGGAAGGACGATTTGGGGGAGGCCTTAGCCCAACAATGGGACAGTCATCATCATCATGTAGCATCATCTGCCTAGCCTTTTCCCAAAAAACAAACTAGTCTAATTAAAAAAAACCGGCCAGGTGCGTGTTGGACCACGCACAATGAAGGGTTCCATAGTTGGGATGAATTTATCCCAAAAAAACAAACTTAACATCATCATCATCATCATCATCACCATTTCAGCCGAAAGACGTCCACTGCTGGACATAGGCCTCCCCCAAGCACCGCCACTTCGATCGATTCTGTGCCTCCCGCATCCAGCGGATTCCTGCGGCCTTTTCAAGATCATCGGTGCATCTTGTGGGAGTCCTTCCTACGCTCTACGTTCCTACGTCTTTCGGTACGCGGTCGCCACTCTAGAACCTTTCGGCCCCATCGGCCATCTGTTCTTCAAGCAATGTGCCCTACCCATTGCCGCTTAAGTTTGGCAATTCTTCGGGCTATGTCGGTTACCTTGGTTCTCCTGCAGATCTCTTCATTTCTGATTCGATCACGTAGGGAAACTCCAAGCATAGCCCTCTCCATTGCCCTTTGGGTGACTTTTAGCCTTCTCATAAGGTTCATTGTGAGCGACCACGTTTCAGTGCCATAGGTCATCACTGGCAACACGCACTGGTCAAACTTTCGTCTTGAGACACTGTGGTATGTTGGACGAGAAGATATTGCGTAGCTTCCCGAACGCTGCCCAGCCGAGTCGGATTCGACGATTGACCTCTTTCTCGAAGTTGGACCTACCCAGCTGGACAGTTTGTCCTAGGTAAACATACTCGTTCACAACTTCGAGAGTAGCGTCCCGATCTTCATGAGAGTGGGTGTTACATGGACATTTGAGATGAACTTTGTCTTGTCCATGTTCATTTTAAGACCCACTCTTTAGGAGGCTCTACTGAGGTCATTGAGCATTGTACTGAGGTCCTCCATGGTCTCAGCCATGATAACTATGTCGTCGGCAAACCGAAAGTTAGTGATATACTCGCCATTGATGTTAATGCCTAGCCCTTTCCAGTCCAGAACCTTAAAGACATCCTCCAGTGCAGCGGTGAACAGTTTCAGAGAGATAACGTCTTCTTGTCTCACACCTCGCTGCAGAAGGATAGGTTTCGAGGTCTGTTCGTGGAGTCGGACTGACATAGTGGCGTTTTCGTACAGACACTTTAGCACATCGATGTACCGATAGTCGATCTGGCACCGTTGAAGAGACTGCAGTACAGCCCATGTCTCGATCGAATCGAAGGCTTTCTCGTAATCCACAAACGATAAGCAGAGAGGCAGGTTATACTCCTTGGTCTTCTGTATAACCTGCCGCAGCGTATGTATGTGGCCTACGGTGTTAAAGCCTTTAAAAAAAAACTTAACATTGTAGTTGTAAAACATGTTCTCCCATAAATCGATATACTTCACGGTCACTTCTGCAACTGCAAAAATGTAAGATACTAAATGCAAAAAAAAAAAATGATAGGACTACTAATTAACAATTTTAGGACTTTTTCCTTTACAAGTTTCATATAAGCCAAATTTCATGATTCTAGGTTAACGGGAAGTACTCTGTAGGTTTTGATTTATTTGCAAGTATCAAAATATGTCGCATAAATGGCCGTATTTTTTTATTGCGTTGACTTAAAAGCTTGATTATTTTAGAGGTCCAAGGAACCATAGACCAACATATTTAATATTAATTTCAACTTGATACCTCTACGCGTTTCTGAGAAAAAGGGTCTTGACAGACAGACAGACGGACGGACGGACAACGAAGTGATCTTATAAGGGTTCCCGTTTTTTCTTATTGAGGTACGGAACCCTAAAACCGATTCCAGATGAAATAGATCAGTTGAATGTCAAGCAAAAAAAACATTTTATCGATCTAATATAAAGTTTGATTATCTAACCCGAACAAATACAAATATGAAAATTGTAACCTTTAGAAAAGTAATCAAATTGAGACGACGCAACGCTATTCCGCCCACATACCTACCTATATTTATATTCTCGTACTAGTGAACATTTTTATCTAGTAATTCCATCAAATTTGACGTTTCACTTTTACGACGGATGATGGTCTCAGAGCATTTTATTTTTTACATAAATTGCATTTCTGAAGATTATTATGGTATGGGTTGTAAATAAGGAATTTACAAAATAAGATGAATACCTTAAAAAAAATATCCTGCAGTGTTTATTTATTTGAAATCCCTAAAGAAATTCCTTTTTTTTACCAGCTAATCATAAATATAAATAGGCGGAAGCAGATACAATTCACATTCAATTATTTATTTTACGAAGACAGAAATGCAGCAACTCAACCCATTTCGTTCGCAAACAGACATTAATTATAGTAAATTCCAATAGAATCGCCACAAGCACGTTCTTCGTTTAGAGATGAAGAAAAATACTCTAATATCCGCTCTAAGGAAATGCACGGGTGCAAAACTAACTTAGAAAGACTGGCAGCTATGCATCAAAGAGTAATAGGAAAACAAAAATGGAACTAGGAAAATGCTCCGAGACGGGAGAAAATAGGTACGTACTATGTAACACGAGTGATTCCTTATACATAAGAATGCAAAATTACGAACTACTTTGTTTACCGAGACTATTATTAAGTTTGTTGCATGTTTTGTAAAGGTTTGTCGCGTTAATTAATGTAAATTGGAGTTTGTAGGTTAATTACATGTCAACGCTTTTCATGGTAAAAAATGCATTTTTTCCTATATATAATATCTTTGATATGGTATTTTAAATTTTGTTATTTCCAGCCCGGGTATTTTATACTCCAGTTTGTAACCATGTTTTTGGCCGTCTTCTTTTACTCTTTTCAGAGGCAAAAGAAAAATCTTGAAAGTTATTAGTTTATCTGTAAAACTTCACATTTTTTATTTATCCATATCACTACGAGTTTCTTCAGGTATAATAAGAAAAGGTGAAGTTTTACAGATATGTTTTTTTCTATTATTTTGGAAACGTAAGAACGTGTCCAAAATCATAATAACACCTTAATGTATTTTGAAGAGGTTGTTGATGATTTTTCTATTTTATCCAGAGTTCATATACCTAATGTTCTCGTATGTTAATATTTTGTATCTGCAGGAAATTCAAATTACCCGACGACGTCTCACGAACGAGTTCAAGAAGAACCCGATGTTTCCACACGAGCTATTTTGGAACAAGTGAATTACCGGCAACAAATTGTCGAATGTGTAACACAACACCATCTTCATGCATTGATCTTGACCTCAAAAATGCAGAATTTTATCAGGAAGTGAGTTTGGTGAAAATATTATTTAATTTACTGACGAAAATTACCTACCGGAGTAGACCGGAATGTATTAAAAAGTAAGTAGGAGTCAGTAAGAGTCTGACACGCCCTCCCGCTCCACCCAGAGCGGGAGAAGTTATTTTGATAATTTCCCACCCAAAAAAAAAAAAAAAAAAAAAAAAAAAAGTAGGTAACGTGGGACCATGAAAATTAGTTATTTTCACTAAGCAGTTCCTTTTTAGGAAACTATATAACAGTAGATACCCAATATAAAAAAACAGTAGGTATATTCCTACGTTAAATTCTCGGGTACAAGGAGTGGCTACAGAAATTACGAGTAGGTACTAGAGAAATAAGGAAGAAAAAGGCATGTTACGCTGATCCCAAATAAGTTGGGATAAGGGCTGGAGAATTATGACTTTCTCGGGCACAATTGCCGAGTGTGGCTTTCAATTCTAACATGTCTTTAGTCGCTCGTCTACAAGCAACATGAACAGGTAAGAGTTCATATTTCATATTAATGTTCTTTGTCTTTTAGCAAGTAATCTTATATGTTTGATGTGGCTTTAAGATGAGATTAATCCCTTCTTTTGTCTACGCATAATGGAACCAACCGTCTCTTTGTGTATGTGTTTGGTTTGACCTGTTTTTGGAGATTTATTGTAGGAACTGCTGCATAGAATTTTAGTTCTTAACAGATAGCTGTACCGGACTGTTAAAGTTTTGGTACGTTACTCTCTATAGAAAAACTCAAAATAATTATGACAATACACATTTTATCAACCATGTTAACAAAGCAATAATAAATACCGATTAAAAGCTTCGTCCGTATGTCACTGCAGGGATTCAGCAGAATATCAGCGTCAGGTATATTTGCCTGGCACATGCTAAGCTGGACTCCCATTTGGTGCAACCTTGAGACGCACACCGCACTTTTTTATGTTCGTTGATCCATTATTTTAAAGTGTGTCATAGCCAATAGTGTCATCACAATGTCTTGTTTTCTTCCTTTTTTATTTTTTTTTGTATATTGGCACCTTGCAGCTATTTCCTAATAGCTAATTAGTCATCATTTAATCGTGTTTTTGTATGTTGTGCTGTTTTTTGTGTGTACTAAATAAACGATTTATCTAACGATCTATCGTCCCAAAAAAAAAATAACGGCCAGGGAAGGCGGCCTAAAATCCAATAAAAACCGCTATTTTGTAGACTCCTTGCCCGACTAACAAGCATTGTGGTTGCTCATACCTAGCGGAGGAAAAGCATTACTATAATAAAAACGTGATTCAATCAATCACATCATGAAAGAACCCGTAGGAAATTGCTAAAGCGGGTTCTACCACATAAACCCACGCTCTAGTAAATTTATAAAGTTCAAAACTGGGCATTAGTGACTACACAATTTTATCTTAAGCTATGTTACGGCTTGTTGGATTACTTTTAATCTATTAGATAGAAATTACAGCTATGAATAATAAATCATTATTTTTAACAAAGTTGAAAAATTGGTAAGTAACTAGGTAAACCTTTTGAATTTTTTTACCAAAAATGCCTCATAAAAATATTGCGTGGTCCACTGGGAGAAATCTGTTACAAGATTTTTATGAAATTGAAAATGTTTTTCTATACGATTACGACGAGACAACGTATTAATTAATTATTAAACTCCCATTTTCCAGAAAATCTGGCTGTTCAAAATCTAGTTGCTTCACAATCATCCATTATTTATCTAACCTCGAGACAACGGCAGTTTTGAGGTTGAAATAGGTCATTATCATCCGACTTATTAACTGTCTAACTACAAATACATTATGAATATTCTATTTCAGGCCTCTATGTGACTTTGATTTGTCGTATGAGTAAAGTTAATAATATGACGCTGACGGCACAGACGAATACTCACGCCATCAAATTCCACGCGTGTTGTGGAACGTGCCAATATCAGACCAAGGCATACATTTTTACGAATCTTGTGCTGACAAAATTGGCGACTGTGGAAAATAGTCGTTGAGGATTACAACATTATTCTGTACCGCATTTCCTTGATATGATACGTTTTTCATTATTTCTATTCGTTCACGTGCGGCTTTGTTAGGTTATACTTTGATTTGAAGGGCCGGTGTTACTCTTATATTGCGAACGTTCAATATTGCCAAACAGCCATAACTCCTTAGATTTCGTTAATCACCATAATTGGCAAAGTAACTGGTTATTACTGAAAAAGATGCTCATATACGTAATAGTGCTCCTCTCTGCCAAAGTTTCTCTCGCGGTCCGCCAAAAGATGACAATCACTTGGGATATTTTAGACGCACCTGCGATGTCTTTGGTCCTACAAATGTCCATAGACGGGTAAGTTTACCATCAGGTGGCTTCTGAAGTATTGTCACACCATGATATAAGAAAAAATAAGTTATGTACAGCAGGTAAAAATCGTAAATATTCGTGCAGAAGTTGCTTATGTACGCGCTATTCCCCTTTTAATATCTCGTATAATTATTTATTTACGAATTATTTAAACGTTTGAGAGGCTGCATTAACGGAGTACCTACATGAATAATCTTTATACATATTTACCCGAATATGCGATTAAAGCAAGGACAGGAAAAGTGAAATAAAACAAGTGCATGTCGGACCACGCACAATGAAGGGTTCCGTAGTTGGGATGAATTTATCCCAAGATCAAACTTAACATTGTAGTTGAAAAACATGTTCTCCCATTCATTCTAACTGAAAATATAAGTCGGTCAACTAATACTCTTTAACTTGTAAAGCCTACTTACCTGTGATAGTTTTCCTTTTAACTTCGTTAATTATGTACTATTGCCGTGATTTTTTTCAGTTTATCTAAAACAACCTAAGAGTCTCTGAGCTAAGCCGCAGACAGACAGACATGGCGAAACTATAAAGGTTCCTTGTTGACTACGGAACCCTTAAAATGAGTTTGCGTACGTGAGTCAAGTTAATTTTATTCGCCGAACTCGAACGCTTCGTCATGCCAGCAGGAGGCGCCTTCCAGTTTTCCGAAAAAATAAGTGATAATAGGTCTTTACCTATGAAATTTCCGTTTTGTATGAAAAAATTTAAACGAATTTTTTTCATGTATTTTTTATTTGTATTAATCGAAGTAATCACCCATGCAATCAATGCATCTTTGCCAACGCAGTGGCAGTTTATTGATGCCCTTCTTAAAGAAATCAGCTGGATGGGAGGCAACAAATTCTTCAAAGGCATTTTGTACTGCCTCTCGGGTATTGAATTTTTTTCCCGCCAAGAAGTTATCCAAATTCTGGAAAAAGTAGTAGTCTGTAGGCGCAAGGTCTGGTGAGTAGGGCGGATGACGGAGAGCTTCCAACCCCAGTTCTTGCAACTTGGAGACCGTCTGCTGTGCAGTATGAGGTCGCGCGTTGTCGTGCAGGAGCAGCGGAGACGAGCGATTGACCAATGCTGGTTGGAGATGTACCAGCTTCTCCATCATTGTGTTCAGCTCTTCACAGTACACATCTGCAGTAATGCTCACCCTGTTTAGTAAGAAGCTGTGATGAATCACACCGGCGCTAGACCACCAAACAGTGACCATCACTTTTCTAGGGGTAAGTTTTCGTTTAGGGCATTGTTTAGGTGCTAAACCAGGATCCAACCAACTTGCTGAGCGCTTGCGGTTATCAAACAGAATCCATTTTTCATCGCAGGTAACAATGCGGTTCAAAATTCCTTCATTTGTGTGTCTGTTGAGCAGTGCAAGGCACGTCTCGACGCGTACTTCGCGCTGGCGATCATTGAGTTCGTGGGGCACCCATTTGTCAAGCTTTTTTACCTTGCCAATTTGACGCAAATGGACCAATATTGTTTTGACGCTAACGTCGAAAGCTGCTGCTAATTCAGCCGTAGATTGTGTATCATCAGCTTTCACAATCGCTTTTAATTCGTCATTGTCGACCAAAGTCTTCAGACGACCGCGAGGTTCATTTTTCAGGTCGAAATTTCCAGAACGGAAGCGAGGAAACCAATAACAGGTGGTGCGTTGGTTTGTAGTGTTAGCTCCATAAACGTCGTTGATGTTGCGTGCCGCTTGTGCCGCGTTGCTGCCACGACGGTACTCATATTCCATAATTACTCCAATTTTTAACGTGTCCATGATGACGAAAAAGACTGAAATGCGATGAAAATGTAACACTAATCAATAAACAAATGACTACTTTTGGAAAAAAAAAACATGTTTTTTAAATAAAATTAATTTGAAATTAGAATTCTTAGCGAAACAAAAATTATTTTGATTTGAAATGGCCAGTACTGCAGAACGGCAATTTCATAAGTAAAGACCTAATATAATTATTGATCGCATAGCCACGATACCGACCTCTTTGGTCAGGACACAGGGTTAGGCACTCCAGAAAGTGTTTCGCTGAGAAAATTAAATAAAATCTGAATCTATCTGAACTTACTTGCGGAAAAAGTTAATTGATCCCAAAAACGCTACTCATTACATTTTAGTGACACTAAAAGGTTTTTTTTTTTATTTTTCGCTTTTTTTTTTTCGTTCGTTTAATTTTTTTTTTAAGTTTTTATTAGGTAAGCTCGTATTACCACTTACCTTTAGTCTTCGTCTAACAACTGATGCGGCATTAGCTACAGAGTGCTTTGTAGCCACTAATTCAATTCCCCTAGACTGCATCAATGTACTGGTATCCAGGTAAGGTTTATGCTCAGCAAAACTCGATGATTGCTGTTAATAGCTGTTGTGGTACGAGACCTCGTTACAATCTGCAGCAAATGTTGAGTTTTTTTTTCCAATGAAATTTTTATTATAGTTTGCTGCTTATTTTGTATTTTGCAAATTTACAATAAAATAGAAGGAAATACAATGAAAACTCTAAATAATTCGTGGCACTCATTCTATGTTTCTTAGACAGACGCACCTAGTGTCTTTGAATTGCGTCTGTGCGCCATTGCTGTAATACATAACATATCATAACATCACGCCTGTAATTCCCAAAGGGTTAGGCAGAAAAATGGGTTTTAAATGTCTATTGAAATAACCTTCTGAGAGTATTGTATCCTGAGATCAATCCCCAAGCAGCAGTGTTATTTGCTTTCTCCTTTTGGAATCCTCAGTAGAAATCTCCTCAGTAGTAACCCAGACTGCTATACTGTTTAGAAAAGTGGGTGTGAATTATTGCCTATACGAGTCAAGTATAAGCCCACGTAATAAAATCGCGGCGATTTTCTTTCCTGCACTGGATTTTCAACGCTCTCTTTAGCGCCGAGACTTGAAAATCCAACAGTGTGTATTTTCAACGCGCTGGGACGAGAGTGTGTCCCAACGCGTTGGATTCAACGCTCGGCTCAACACCGAGAGTTGAAAATCTAGTGCGCGATAAAATCCCGCCGCGATATTTTTACGTCCGTGCGAATGTGGGCTTAAACGGCAAAATAACAGTCGTGATGCCCTTATACCTACACCGATGTTTACTTTTTCAAGCAATAAATGTGTTGTATTATGTTATGTCTCATTCAGCATAACAAGCTTTTTTGATCCAAAGATTTATGCAATACAATTTTAGCCTACAGCAAAACTCATTTTGCAGGATAATACTGTCTTAGTTAAACTTACTGTTACAAAGCAACGTTGCTTAGACATGTAACGAGACTTCAATTTCCATTTAACAGGTTAATAGAAACAAACGCCTTGACCTTATTTTCTCAAAATGTTGCTCATTTTTTTTTCTCTTTTTTTTTTGGGTTGGAAATTATCAAATAACCTGTCCCGCTCTGGACGGAGCGGGAGGGCGTGTCAGACTCTTAGTGACTAAAACCTACCCGTGTTCCTTCAGTTGCCTGTACGTTGCCAGCGGCCACGATATCCCTTTCAGACTTTCCCGCGATCTCGGCAGGTACTGGCCCTTGCGACCCCGTCAGTTGTGCTGACATATCTTTGAGGCGCGCGTGGAACACAACGCGCCGTCGACCCGGGCCTGGTCCTTATCGGACGGTGGGGTACCCATTGCTCATCGTCCGCAAGCCCGCGCCTACGGTGGCCGGGAATCGGCCTGCGGTTCCCGACGCCTAGGGCACCTAAGCACTTCTGACGTTTAATTTATGAGGGAAGGAGTGGAGTCCGATCTAGTAAAGTGATAAGTCAAGTGTATGTTGCTCCTTACGTCGTACTGTTAGTAAAAGGGCACATTATCATCATCATTAACATTGCTGGATTTACCATCGCCGCCATATATCTCCCAACTTCATCAAAAGGCAAGCTAAGAAAGCTGGAAACAAAATTAAAAAAAACATTACCGATTTAGCTGAAAATTCTCATCAATATAATAAGCACGGTCCTATAGTTATACTTCTAGATTTAGGTAATTCATGTCTTATGTCCAATTACAGCTGTTGTTACAGAAAACTAATTAGATAAATTCCAGTCATTCCGTGATATAAAATAATATGTAGCTAAGAACAAGCCTACTTCAATCATTTTTCCTAAGCTCCTTAGGACACACAATTTAGCGTCCACAAGATTCCCTGAGCCTTATATTTTGTGCACGTACATTATTACGTAAATCTTTACCATCCTATTAATAAGAAAGGATATCTTTTGCCCAAAATATATCACCCTAAGCCGATGTAGGCCGTGTACACACGGCGTTGATCAGTACGATATTTTACCGTAAAATTTTGGGATCACATGGCAGTTTTATATTGCATTTTTTTTAGTATGAACAGTGGAATGTTGACGTGTGATCCCAACTATTTACAGCAAAATATCGTATACTGATCAACGTCGTGTGTACGCGGCCTTACACTGATATTTATTTATGGTTTATGACTTATATTAAGTTAAAGGGTCTGACACCCAGTTGCATAATTACGTAATGATTTAATTAATTTCATCGAAGAACAATTAATGGAAGATTAGTATTTAATGACAGCTTTAAAAGTTAAAGTTCGTTTCTGCAACTGGATGTTAATATCCCAAATCGGTTATTCAATTCCGCTCATTTGATTTCCCGAAAAAAATGATTACTTCGTCTTAAATCAACTACCTACCAATTATGGATAAGATTTTGCTAATTAAAGCTTTAGGTAATTGTTTGATAGATTATAATTAACTTCAAGAAAGGAGCTATTTTTGCTTTCAAAAAGCAATTATTTATTTTTAAGTGCTTCGCCTTGTGTTGGATATTATATACATTTAGGTTATTAGGTTATCTAATGCCCGGTTAATTTCTAGAATTTAGTTTAAAAAAAATGACATCGATTAGGCTCGATTTCTGTCTAAAATGTTATTACGTTATGGGGATTTGAAGCGGCTAACACGAATCGTGTGTATCCTAGACCGCCCACACATAGTCTTAGTCATTTCCATGTCTAAGGGCATGTCCTTAGACATGGAAATGACTATTTGCTTTTAGATATTACTCAAGTCATCGATGTAAATAATTGCTTCTCAAGGGCTATAGTTGCTCCCAGTCGTATCCGATGTCCCACAGATGCGGCCCCAGGATCGATCCTGTGGGACACCGCACGACATCTCTCGCCGGTTCCATTCTCCCTGGTGACCGGGGTAGATGACGGCCCTGTCCATCAAATAGGCCTCGACCACAAAAAAAAAAAAAAAGGGCTATAGTTGCTCCAAACTCAATGTACCTACAGTTCCTCAGTTTTATTTTTAAAGTTTTCTTAGGTTTATTCAGAAATAATAAATAGCTGTTGATACCTTCGGGTCTAAATTGCTAGAATATAAATTAACTGATTTACGTAACAGCATTTATATCCTAAACAAGGTTGATTCGACAATGTTTCTGGTCGGCATTTACCCACGTAATAACAAATTATGTAAGTAAAACAGCCTGTTTTTCTTACAAACACCCGAAGTTCTGGTAAATGCCGATGGAAGGCGTGAGCGTGGACGGAATACAAACTTTACTTCTTTACGGGTAAGCAAACGCGCGTGAGTTGTGATGTAAGGAAAGTATGTTTTTCTAAAGTAGTTATTAGCTCTCTGGTATTAGGTAAAGGTCAGAAAAAAATGTTTGGGTTCTTTGTATGGCAATGTCGATCATAAAAACAGAACGGAGGCCAATAAATCCTTCTTAAGTAGTTGCGCGTACGTCAATCTGTGGGCCAACTAGTACAACGCTTGAGAAAACGTAACGTAATTTCAAAAGATTTTTGAACTGCAAATACTGGTCCACACATAGCATTTTTATTTAGTTTGATGACTTTTTTCATATCGATGTAAGATACTAATTGTGCTAATCGCATGAATTTAAACCAAAATGCTGTGGGATAGTCGTATTTTCGATTAAATAATCGATCGAATTTTGTTTACTGCTTGCGAACGTGCTATTTTCTTGCTTCAATGACAAGAAAATCACATGACGCGCTCCGATTTTCAACGATTATGATCTATTTCATTTCCGTTAGTTTACAAATTAAAATCTAGTTGTGAATATTCATGCATTTGCTGTATTTTACTATAATTTCTATATTATCTTTAATCCTTTTTTAAAAGACGTTCCATTTAAGTGTCTAGACGGTATGTTAGAGTAAGTCCAGTGAAAGTCAGTTCTAGTCAGGAAATAGCTGTCATTCCGTTTACTGTGCATTCGTTTGTTAGTTTTAGACTAATAAAGTTTTAGTGTTATCGGTTGAGATAATAAATGGATGGTTAGCATTTTATGTTAGATATTAAGTTAGGTTACCATAAAACTATAAACCCAAAAGGAATGGCTACTTTCGGTGTTATTTTTGTGTACCATTTATACCTAGCTACAGTACCTACATAACTAAAATAAATAAAAAATTGAAATTTCATTATTGTCAAAATAATAAATTATAATGATAAGAGTTAAATAATAATAAAGTTTATTCATCAAAAAGTAACAATACAGTGTGACGTATCCGGTGAACCACAAACTAAGCGTCTCTTGTATCTTGTGGATCTGGAGTATATAATTTGTAGTCTGGAGTTAATAAATTGTAGTCTGGAGTAAATAAGTACACTATCGCAAAAGGTTACCCTGTATAGTGAAAATAAATAAATAAGAACTAAGAGGCAAATAAATAAATAAAACTTTAGTTTTATAATCCCTGTTTAAAACAACTCAACCAAAGTTGAAAGAAAAAGAGAGAAAAAGTACCTATAGTTGACTCTAGATAAGAAAATAAAGATTCCTCTACTGGCTATTGCCCAGCACTAGTTGGATTTTGTTTTGGTACTTCGTAATTCACATTATAACTGTATAAGAAAAAGTTAAACAAAAGTCGGAAAAATGCCTTATCTTGTTAGTATAATAACATCGTCAAAATAACAAAAGTGATGTTTCATGTACTCTAGGAAATTTCATTAAATATAAATTAAATAAAGAAGAAAAATAAAGTATTGGTAAAAGCTAAACCTTGTTCAATTTTTTTTTTTTTATCGGATTTTTAGCGAAATTGTTATCTTATATAATCTGTCTAAGTTCTATGCAAAGTAGCGAGTTTAGCCTCACAGATTTTAAGAGCGATTCAGAAAGTGGGCAACGTCGTAAATAGCTGTCAAATATTTCGCTGTTTTGATTAATTTGGCAATATTACTGTATGGAAATAAGAAATATGGATAACTATTAAACTAAATATTGATTATGAAATGCAATAATTAATATCGTAACACCGAATATTGATTCTTTAGATGTAAAAAAAGTATTTTGGATTTCAAATGCCTTTTTACACCTTAAAAACGGTTACAACATGAAATTCAGTGGCATAATTGCAATTCGTTATTAATATTCTAGTTAAATATTTAGCGATTTTCATATTTCCATACTGTCAAATATATTTCTATATTGCCAAATTAATCAAAACAGATAAATATTTGACAGCTATTTGCGACGTTGCCAATTTTTTGAATGAACGCTGAACACGGTGCTCTATGCGGAGCTTTAATTTTTTGCTTAAATTGATGCCACAGACAATAAAGTTGAACCGTGTAAAGCAGGCTCAACGTTTTTGTCTTTGGAATCTAAACCTCCACTTAATTCGATATATATTTACGTAGATTCTTCAAAGAGATTGCATCAAAAGTATCCTTCTCTTACGTAAATAAATTAGCCTTGAAATAACTGAATGTCTTTTGCTTTAACAATTCTTGTTATTTCAAGGCACATCACTCATTTCATATTCTTTATATCAGAATCAATTGCCGTCATTAATTCCAATCTCAAAGACGATGACGACATTGAACAGGAGCGGAGAGCATTGTCGGTTAGAGCGAACATGCTGGCTCGCAGGTTTGCACGATGCTCACTTCCTGTTAAGATAAAGCTCTTTCGAGCCTACTGTACGTCTTTTTACACGAGCAGCCTGTGGGCTAGATGTACGCAAAGATCGTACAACGCTCAGTATAATAACGCGTTTAGGATGCTGTCGGGGCTGCCCCGCTTAATTCTGTAGTGCATCGGGGATGTTCGCAGATGCGCATGAATATTGTTTCTACACGACCATGCGCAAAAGGTGCGCTTCCATGGCGTGCAGGGTGTGGAGCAGCTCCAAAAGTATCCTAAGCATGATTTCAAGTCGCCTAGACTGTGTTTTCATGGGTCACTTTTGTGCCGTCTCTCATGGGTTGCCACAACAGTGATCCATTACGTTTTTGCGTTTATTGGCATTACAAAAAATACACCTCAAAACTATAATAAGAGAAAACAAATTACTACGAGTATAATGCCAAAATGGCCTCAGCTCAGCGTAATGTCAGATGACAAAACAATGTGTACCACCTGACGCTGATTTTCAGCTGCAACCCACGAGTGCCATACGCTAGAATAATAAACATAGGGAAGTGTCTGTCCGTTATAATAAATAAATTAAAGGTAATATAAAATAAAACAAACTCATACAAAATCAAATAAAATGTTGTGACGTACATGTCTGTGTGCGTTATATTTGTGTATTTCCTATATTAAAATAATAAATGAAGATATATTTGTAAGTCTTACTTATCATTTTTGAGTCATATTTTATGTATACTTGAATAAAGATAATTCTATTAATATTGATTTAAATTTAATATCCCCTCCTGCCCCCATGTGCTAAATTGTACAGAACGGTGGGTATCAAGGGCCGGCCTAGCTACGTCATCAACAAGCTTTCCTATTGTTTTAACTAAAAAGGGTCAAACAAGTCAGTTCAGTGTTTTCTCCACAAAACAGTCGACGGCACGGCAGTGGTAACAAAGCCAGTATAAGCTGGCCTCGTTTTTTATTGAAACTCCGTACTACGCTAGGCCAGATCGAGATCAAAAGGACTTGTGGTTGACTTTACTGGGTAGGTACTTATTCGAAAAACTCCGCGTAAAAGTGTTACAACTTCCTTCATTGAATCTTTACACGGAAAGGAAAGTTTAAAGTTAAAAGTCTTCAGTAAGTTGATTCTGGCTTTAAACGTTAATTAAAGGTATTGACTTCAACGTTAAGTTTGAAAAATGTACGGAACCATTTTCTTTCTTTCATTCAGTGTAATATACAAATGTTTTAAATGTTACCGAATGAACTGAAACACGTTTCATACTCGATCAATTACCCCGTGTAATGACAAAAGACGTTAACCTCTCATTTCCTGTTCAACCCTTGGTCAGGGAGCAGTTAATTAACTTTAAAGCTGTATACAGTGTAATTACCTACTGAAGCAGAAACTGAAGACTATTTGGCTAAATTGCTTGGTGTCTCGTCTGTTGAATCTGAATTATTGCCTGTTTGATAAACAAACAACAGTCACTATTTCCATAGTTTATTCAGGCTAACAACACAACATGGTAAATAGTCACAAACCCGTGTCAACGGAAAGCTAGGAATTTATAGGCATATACACTTTATCATATCCTGAGCTTCAGCATTCATGTATATTACGCTTTTCAAAATGACAGTGATCCGTCGCGCCTACCGCCTACGCCAAGAATCACAAATGATTGCGTTTAAGAGGCTTTGGCAAATGATTGGCTTACCTCTAAAGCCCCGAATACTCAAATGGCACTCAGGTTAAAATATTTCCCTTAAAGTAGATATTTATGTCGCCAGAATACATTTTAAATGACTGAAATAGCTGCATAAGACGGTAAATTAAAAATTGGGTTGTGTAGCGATCTACGTATCATATCGAGACAAAGTTTCATACACTTTATTCGATACTCTACTATAAATTGCCTTGTTAAGAACCCACCTTTGTATAAAACAATGTTAGCAGAAACTACAGACACTAAAAGGCTTCTCGGAACCTTTAGTGCAGTTTGTTATTCACTCCGTTCGCGTTCTTTACGTTCCAGTTGGCAGCCATGATGCTTCGAGGAACACAGACGCTTCGTTTCCCATTTAAGAAATTGCTTTAAAACTATTTGATTTGCTTCTCAAGTGTTGCTGTTGAGTCTTAAATTGTTGATGTGCAGATCGAACTGCATTACAAGATCTTTTTGATGTGTAACATCTTTCCTCCCACAATGTAAATCTAAAAAAATCTAAATAATCAAATCTGTGAGAGTGATTTCGTGAAAAGGGACGGAATTGTGTCACAGGTCTTTGTTATTTAAAAATACGAGCGAGCCTTGCAGTAGTCGCATAAGATGTCATCTGTCATCTCACCTTGGTAATAAGCAACATTAAGGTAATAAGTAACATCAAAGGGGCGGGGCCTCGTCAAGGTCGTTTCTGACGGCCTACTCTAGCACCACGCGCGCTCATTTGGCAAATCAAATAGCGCGCGCTTCCCCGGCTTCCTATTACACACTTCCGTCCCTTTTTACGAAAACACTCTTACAGATTGCAGGAAAGCGAGAGGAAATATGTTACACATAACCTTACAATGTTTGTAAATATGTGAGCACCATGTATCTATCACATAATTAATTTATCTGTTGTTGCTTCATTTTTAATTCTTAATTCTTTTTACCTATTGCGGTATAGTAATTTTATTCTAGGTGCATCGTCCTCACATATAATTATATAACTAATGTACTTATACAAAATATTGTAAAACATTTTAAAAGAGTAACGGTGAAGTTTCTTGCCCATTCTGCTCCATGCGAAAACTACCTTTTGGAAGGGGCGACTAGAATCAATTCAATTTTTTTGTAAATTTTGACGTTCAAAAGTGCCTTATAAGGGCCTATTTGAAGTAAATGATTTGACTTTGACCTTTGACCTATGATAAAACAAATCATTCTGAGTCAAATGAGCTGCCGTCAAGTTATTATAGAAAATGATTTCTCGGATTTTAACACCGTATAATCACTAATTGAAAATTTTGTACGTAAATACAAAGGACAACATCAAATTCGGAAATTGTATCAACATAAGTTAAAGACACTCCTGTTTCACATTTCACAGACATAATTACAACAACAGAGTTAAATAATACTGCTGCGATTCAGCTCCACGACGTAAATACATTTGACACCTTAACTTCCGTAGTTAAAACCGAAGCAATTACTTAAAGAAGTAAGGATATGTTTTGAAAGTAAGGATGCGGAAGGATTAAGTACTGAAGGCCGAGCATAACCCACGAAGTAAACGTAACATTAATTCTAACATTTTTTTAGTTGGAATTATTCGTTTCGCAAGTAATATTTATTTCAAGACTTTATTCATATCTGTAACATAACATAACATCACGCCTTGTTTCTTCGAAAGGTTACGCAGAGGTGTACCTATAGTACACCCATATTTCGCCGGTTATTCATATCTATAGGTGATAGAAATTCTGCTTGTCGCATTTCAACATAAATGCTATACAAAAGTTCTATTGTCGATTCAAAAATCGTTCGAATTAACGTAACGTTTACTTCGCGCGTTCGTGTTTGGCCCACTCGGCTTTTTCCACAACGATCGATTTAAATGCTGAGTTGGTACCGCACACAAATATGCGTCAGGAGTGAGAATCACTTACCACAAACAAACTCACTTTCGCATTTATACTAATAGTATAAATGCGAAAGTGAGTTTAGGATAATTGGGGCCATAGAGTAAACACTTCTGCGCACCAAAGTAGTTTGACAGGTTAATTGACATAATCTACTATTCTCACGCCTATTTCTTGGGCATTTTTCATCAGCTAGACGTTCAAAACGACTGTTTGGTTAAAGACTGGTTTAGTCAATGTTTCAATAATAGATTTAAAACATAGTTGGTATTTATATATTTTCTTTTTATTTATTCATAAGTAATTCTGAATATTTTTTGTACAAGCTACTGTTATGGGGGTGTACAAAAATATAACATTAAATCCCTCTTCATTTATTCAGTAATCAGTCACTGCCGGATTAGGGGTTATGTAAACCCTATAAGTAAAAGCGGAATATACGTAAATTTAATTTACTAATGAGCATACTGGTGCCAGAATTTTTCCAAATGACTGTATAAAAAACGAGTTTTTTCATTTAGAAATTAATTAAAACAAAAGCTACTTGTATTCATTTTAATCATCAAAGCTTTTGTATCTGAAAATAAACAACCAAAAGATAATGTGATGTAAATCATGCAGCTCGTGTATTTAAATATAATTTTAAATAAAAAAATGATTTTTCTCTAAATTAAACATAACTTCGAAATTCAAAACGATAAAAACAAGTGAGTTCGATTTCTAATTTTATGCGGTTAGGCTGGGAGTTTACAGAATAGTACTAGGAATACGTTAATTATGTAATTGGAATAATTTCCCGTAGACTCTTATTGTCATTACACAGACCTCTATCAATCAATTAATTAATCAATTTATGCAAATAAAGCTTTCTTTCTTTCTTTCTTTCTCTATCGAACTTAACCACACCAAAAGTGAATTCATTTGAGTCGAAAGGAGTTTTCGAATTGTTTTATTAATGAAAACTTTTTGCTGGTAAAGAGAGATTCCGTGACTTAAATTACTTTTGTCAAGTAACGTCGGGTCGGTTACGACTTCAATTCTGAAACCAAAGGCGTTTATACATTGACCAGATTCTTGTTTTCACTATGATACCTCAAAGTTGTTTAAATAAAACTTTAGGAATAACGTAGAGTTTATTATTTACTTCTAGAAAACTTTCAAATAATTTTGATGGCACCTGGAAATACTAAAGTATCAGTTTATTCGAATCAAATGGTTTCCATTTCATTGCTTTAGAAGCGTTCGATCATTCATGCAGAAATAATTATAAAAAAGTATTTACAGTCACGTGCAAGTATATACCTTTCCTAATATCAGAAGTGCTTTCTTTCGAGACTGGAATGTCTCAAAACATACATTATTTTCTACTCAACATTATTTACATAAAATAATTTATGCAGATATGATTCGAGTCGTATCATTCAAGGATACTTTTATCTTCATTTCTGTAATACTTTCATACCTTTATGCTCATATTTTTTTCTATTTCCCTGTGAGACGAGATCTTCTTATGGAGTAAGTCAGACTTTATATAAATATTCTTACGGAGATACTACTTATGTACCTACTTACTTATCACGTAGCTGACTGCCTTGTTGGTTTAATGGTCGAAAGTGCTACTGCCAAACATGAGGTCCCGGGTTGGGCAAAATATATTGGGTTTTTCATCTGGAATTTCTCAGTAGCAGCCCGGAGTCTAGATTTGTGCCCGATTGATGGCAAAAGGTTCGCCCCTATTACATGGGACTTAAACATAACTGGTGAAATGTGGGTGTACCTTTGCTTAACCCTTCGATGAACTAACTGACTACTGAACTAACTTCGATGACTAATAATTCTAAATAGAACTAAATAAAGTAATCCGTGACCATACACCATTACAACTCCTCACACACACACTCTTACACACCCACCTACACAGTCCTACACACCCACCCACACTGCACCCTTGGATATGCTGAGAAGGTGCTAGCATGGCACCCTGTTTGTTTCTGATGCATGTATAGTTATTTAATTGTAAATCCGTAATTGGCTGTAAGATTAGTTGATTTATCCTAAGTGAAATTGTTCAAGAGCCGTGGATTTTGTGAATAAATAAATAAATAAATACAGGCGTGATGTTATGTTATGTTATCACGTAGCTGACAAAGGTATGGTATGTCATTCGAAATGAAATGAAATGAAATAAAAATTTGATTGAATTCCACCATCATGAAACCGTCTCATCATCTTCCTAACCTTTTCCCAACTATGTTGGTGTCGGATTCCAGTCTTACCGGATGCAGCAAAATTCATGTAGGTATTTTTCATGGAACGACTGCTTATCGGACCTCTTCAACCCACTTACTAGGTACGATACCCCTTGGTTAGCAAATTACGTTACGGGTAGTCAGAAGCCCGAAAGTCTTAACTTTCAGGCTTCTGATTACCCGTGTTATGTTATTATTTAGCAAAAATCAATCTGCCTAGCCTTTTCCCAACTATGTTGAGGTCGGCTTCCAGTCTAACCGGATGCAGCTGAATACCAGTATTTTACATGGAGCGACTGCCTATCTGACCTCCACAACCCAGTAAATGGTTAATACGATACCCTTTATTATTATTTAGCCAAAATTTATGAAAACCCTCCTCTCCTATATTATTTAGCCAAAATTTATGAAAATGTCTGTGGATAGGCATTGTCTATCGTGCCTACGTTTCTTGTCTTGTCATTGGTTTACGCTGCCACCATTATTGACTTTAAGCTCAACTAAGAAACCTTATAGAAGTACCGTATCTGATTGAAAAGTTTAGCGGTGTTTTGTAAAGTTTTAATGGAATAATCCAATTTCGACTTCCGTCATTCGATTTTTAAATTCTCTAATGATTTTGTCCCTTTTGTTTAATCGAATTTCGAATTTTAATTAGTAATTGGAATGCGCGGTTGTTCTATGGGGTTTTACAAATTTAAAATAAAGCAGAAATTTTTATTAAAGCAGAAAATTATAATTAATATAATCAGCTTTTGCCAATTATTATTTTAAATAAACAAATTGGAAGGAATGTTTATTGTATAAACATTGTTTGAAAAGGCATGTGATTTATGAATGGCTTTACATATTATCCACTAAAGTGACTAAAATTGGATATTCGCTTTTCTTTATGGGCACAACAAACGAAAACATGAACTTACTTTAACCTAGTTCCCCTATTGATTTTGCTAAAAAGTTGTCAACCGAGGCAAGCCATAATCAAACACCCTTAAAGTTCCAATCCACCAATTCAGGCTAACCGGTAGTCCCTAATAACTTTATTTATATTCGTTCCTCGTCATAAGATAATAAGAAAAGCTGAAGTCTTTCTTCTAGTAACCAGTAGCGTCCCTCTGGATTATCCTCAATATAATGTATTATATCGTCATTGGTGAGAGGATTTCATCCAAAAACTTATTTATGCAGAACACGCTTCTCAATAATCCGGCTTTTGTTAGTGCTACTGAATCGTTTTGCACGTTTTTGCTGATTACTTACTTCTAGAATGATTAAGAAAACTTGCTTGCTTATTAAGAAAAAAATAGCATTATCCTGTCCCATAATAAGGCGAATTAGTTTTTATCTAGAACATAAAATCAAGGTAGGTGGTTCCTTCTGCGCTTTTACCATCATATTCGCATATTTATTATGTAATTTTGGTAATAAGAATATGTACCTAACTTACTATAGTTTACTTCACTTATAATGTGGCAAAATTATGTGTGCGTTGTCGTCGGGCCGCTGATTCTATTATAACATATATTATTATGGTTGAACTGATCCACGCGTCATGTTCGTGAACGGGCGCCGTCAGTTGAGACTGGTCATCTCTTTTCTGCCAGGGCTTATTATTAATCTTATATTTATAATCGTTTTTGTTTTTTTTTTTTCTCACATATAGAAGCAACAAGAATAATGTGCCTAGGATTTTGTAATATCTATATTTCAAAGAGTGTCCATGGTATTTCTTGCCCGTTCTTCTCCATAGAGATCTACGTTATGTAATGGGCAACTAGCTTCACATTTATGATTAACTGACCGACTCCTTGCCAATTCAAAAGTGCCTGTAAATGCTTTGAGTTATACTTTACTAGCGACCCGCTCCCGCTTGGCACGTCTTTTACGACTTGACAAAACTTCGATACAATATGTGAGTTTAATATTAATGTAGTTCATTATTTATACACAAAAACTTTCCGAAATTAACCCTCTAAATAATATTTAGAACAGCATTAAAATCCCTTGCGTAGTTTAGGAGAAAAACACTGTCACACAGAAAGACACAAAAAGTGACTTTAATATTTTATAATACGTACCTATACACATATAATATAATTAATATAATTACCGAAGTACTAAAATATGTTCTTTTTAAAATATAATTAGTAGGAATCTCACATATAGATGCAAATGTCTATTATTTATTACCATTATATTAAGTTTATTCATTTAGATCTTAGGTACTGTAAAATCTCTCAAAACTTCGCGGGCTTAAGACCGAAAGTTTATACTGTGACTACGAATAAGACTTGAATTTCTTGAACAATAAAACCTCGAGAAAGACCTTCTAAGTAAAGGGTTTAACGAAGAATGATTGAATAAATTAAAATCCAGAACAAAAGCTTCATAATAAACTTTAATAATTCTACTAATCTCAGATCACAACATCGAATAGCATTAAGGTGTTTATACATTTATAAACGAATTCCAAATGGGGACGTTTATCAGAAACTCGCAATGTTAGCAATCTATTTCCTGGCGAACATAGATGTGTAGCCACCCTTAGATTATAAAACACTGCTTTAAATCTGGTAATTTATGTTAAAAATATTTACAAAATGTACACGCTACAAATGAGTTTATTTACACTTAGAAATCGGTATAATTAAAACGATTTCTCATTCTTTGTCGTTCGATGCACACAACACATGTAATTTGTCTGCTTGAGTCCGTATTATGCACTGTTTCTTCGGGTATGGTTAAGACCCGATTGTTCGTTGTACGCAATGGTTATAACAAACTGACATTATGTCCGTTGGAGTATTTGGCTGAAGACCGCATCGATCGGTTGTTCACTGTCAATCGAATTGAGGAGGTGTTGTTGTCGCCACGACGGAGGATCGACGCGTGGTGACCTCCAGATTCCCTGTAAAGAGATAAAATGTTAAAAAGGTTGCATAATTTAGGGCGGAAATGGACTGAAATTGGGGTCGAATATGAAATTACAATTTCATACTTTTGATACTTTTGGTAAGTGGTTGCTTGACGCTTAGACTCCGAAAATCGGTGTCAGTCACATGTCAGTTTCGTGCAATGTATTTTATGGCTAATTTCGTCCGAGAAAGTTAGCCATGAACTTAAGCGTTCTAAGTGCAGATGGGTATTCAATTAGTAGCACAATGAAATTTACTTTCCAGAAATACAGATAAACGGAGACGCTTTCTTCCAACAAAATATTGCGTGAAGAAGGTTAATAGGCCTTCGGAATTTTCAATTAAAAGTAAATCAAGCATTATAAAAAAGCAATCTGTTCCAAATATTTAGGATTCTTATCCATAAATAATTGGATGGGTTTGTGAAGGCCTGAATAACAGACGGGATTGAGAACTGGTTTGGGTATTCAGAAATACGTATTTTATTGAAATTGATTTACAAACACTATTTGTAGTCGAATAATCTAGACTACTTCAATTTAGGGTACATAATAAAAATGTGTGTGGCTATTTAAAAGAGAGAACGACCTAATAGATTAGTTTTAATGTTACTAATACTTTCCTACATTACTTTTCCAACGAATAAAAGCAGAACATCTCATGCTTTTAACATTCTTAAAAAAAAGTCATACATTCAATGATGGAGGAACAATCACAATCTTATTCCATGTTAAGTTTCTCTCTTTGGCAATAAGTAGTTATGACTAATTGCTCTCTTATAAACATGGTTTTTTACAAAACGTCAAAAGTCCGCACTTGGAGTCTGCCAACGAGCTATAGAACGGAGTATACTTAGGTGTCAAACTCACAGACCGCATTAGGAACTATACTTCGTTCCAAAACACAAATAGCGCACGCTGGCTGCACAATTGTAAGACTAAAATGGAACTGGGCTGGCCACATCTATCGCATCTCGGAGCAGCAATACGCAAAATCACCACTCAGTGGATCGCAAATAGCAGGAAACGCGGCAGGCCCAGAAAGAGATGGCGGAACGAGCTGGACTCCTTCTTAAAGGATTGGCCCGCAATCACAGTGGACCGGGAAAAGTGGAAAAAGGGAAGGGAGGCCTTTGCCCTGCAGTGGGATAACATAGGCTTATAATAACTAACTGCTAATCTATGCACACACATCATCATCATCTGCCTAGGCTTCCAGACTAGCCGGATGCAGCTGAATATATGGAGCGACTACCTATCTGACTTCCACAACCCAGTTATTGGGTAATACGATATGCCATGGTAAGACTGGTTGTCAAACTTTCGGGCTTCTGACGACTCATGCATTCACATAACATAACATCACGCCTTGTTTCCCCGAAGGGTTTGACAGAGGTGTACCTATAGTACACCCATATTTCGCCAGTTATGTTTAATTTCCATGTAATAGGGGGCAAGCCTATTGCTATCAACCGGGCACAAATCCAGATTCCAGGCTACTACTGAGAAATCCCAGATAGAAAAACCCAATATAACTTAGCCCGACCAGGGAATCGAACCCGAAACCTCGCTCAGCAGTAGCCTTTGCGACCACTAACAGTTAAAACCAACGAGGCAATATATCTTATTTATCTGTAATTAATCAGTACTTGATGAAAATACATCATAAAATAATTCAAAAGGAATTTCTCAATCGAAAATGTTCAAAGACCAAAGCGGTAAACAATTTTTCATATCATTATTAAGGGACTTTCGACCCGCACGACGTTGGCACGCTTTATAAAGCTACCATTATGTTATTGTGAGAAATCTTTTCACTACTAATATTACCGCGTCACCTTTATGTTAGGTATTTGTAGGTATTTCTTATAGAAATTTCTGTTATACCTACACAAACGCGTTAGGTAATAAATTAGGAAACAAAGTGTTTTTTTACACACTTTATTTCATCAAACACTATAGTTTTACCGATACCACTGTAAGTTCCACGCCTTTTTTTTTTTTTTTGGGTGGGAAATTATCAAATAACTTCTCCCGCTCTGGGTGGAGCGGGAGGGCGTGTCAGACTCTTACTGACTAAAACCCACCCGTGTTCCTTCCGTTGCCTGTACGTTGCCAGGGGCCACGGTATCCCTTTCGGACTTTCCCGCAACCCCAGCAGGCATCGGTCCTATCGGACCCCTTCACTTGCTGACATCTCTTTGAGGCGCGCGTGGAACACAACGCGCCGTCGACCTGGGCCTGGTCCTTATCGGACGGCGAGCTACCCATTGCTCACCGTCCGCAAGCCCGCGCCTACGGTGGCCGGGAATCGGCCTGTGATTCCCGACGCCCAGGGCGTCTCCTGCGGCGGCTAGGGGCGTGAGGGCGCGAAATTTGCCTCTCCCTCACACGTTCTGCCTCCTCCTTTGCGAGCATTACTGCTTCGCAGAAGGAGGTGACGGCCTCCCATGCCCTCTCGCTCCGTACCATGGCCTGGACTAGGGCCGGACGCGAGAGATCCCCGCCGCCGATCGCCTCCGCGAGGACACGGCGATGCTCTGCCCAAGCCGGACAGACCTCCACCGTATGCTCAACCGTGTCCTCCGGGCGATCCACGCAGTGATGACACCCGGGCGTTTCCTCCCGCCTGATACGAAACAGGAACCTCCCGAAACAACCATGTCGGGTGAGGACCTGCGTCAGGCGGAAGGTGAGGACGCCGTGGCGCCTCTCTAGCCACTCCTCAAAGAGGGGACTTATCGCCGCAATAGTGGCGTGCCCAGCACTGGGTTGCGTTCAAGTTCCACGCCTTAGGAATGAGTGGCGAGACGCCTGTGGTGCCGCGCCGCGCCACAGCGTGGACTGAATCGTAAATACAGACTTAAGGTTTTGAAAATTACATACTAATACAATACTTTTATGTTATGTGATTTTTTTCATAAACCCTATTCTTTCAAAGTTATGGTAGTTTCAAGATTGTATGAAAAAAATAAAATATATTGATGTGCGTATTAGAATTGTATTGAAAAATATAGTCAAATTAGACTTAGTTGCAAGTACGTGCAACGATATTCCACACCACTTCCGTGACGTCATTTGTTTGTGTTTAAAATACGGCCAAACCAGTTTTCTTATCAGTAGACGCGCAGTCATTAGTGAGTTATTAGTGACGTGCGCCAATCAGAGGGCAGTAAATTTGCAGGTAGGTGGAAACCGAGAGGGTTGGAAACGTCAAACGATGACCTCAGTTCATTGTTATCCACTATTACATACGGACTACCCCTTTATTGACTACTATTACTATTTGATTTTTGTGAACGTAAGATTTACGTGGATTATGTAAAAATGTTTCGTGATTTAGTAAACAAAATTAATTTGTTTGTGAAATTGAAATAAGCTGGTAATATTAAAGATAATTTAATATTTAAGCTTTTTATACAATGTCATTAAGTCAAAACTATGTGGTTTAAATGATGAAAATGATAAACTATTAAAGATGTTCTGCCCAAAGGAGATGAATGACTTGCCTTTGATATTGACGAAGAAAGTTGATACCGACTTATATAGATATGGTCTATCGTCGTTACACATTTGAATACAATTAATGGAATGTATTCTTCATATAGCTTACAGATTAGATTTAAAGACATGGATTGTAAAAGGTGACAACAAGGCTATTATGCAGAGCAGAAAGGAAAATATTCAGGAAGCGTTTAAATCTCAAACAGGACTTTTAATTTAAGTTCTTGCTCACGGAGCAGCTATCATTGAACATTTGGGTGTAGTGCCGATTGGAAAATTATCGGTAGAAGCTGCTGAAGTTCGAAATAAAGATTTCAGGAGATATCGTGCACATCATTCGAGAAAATTCTGTAGAAAGGCTACGAATGAAGATATAATGAATAATTTATTAATCAGCTCTGACCCACATATATAAAAAATACGTCACCAACTATTGCAAAAACATAAATCCCTCTCAGAAAAGGCAAAAGCTTTGATTATTATAACGGAGACATTAGTTGACGATAACGATCAGGAGAACTTAGATTTTTTGAATGTATACCCATTATTGTATAATGAGTCCGAATCGAACTCTTCTGATTAATTTAATGATGCCTTCGTCACAGGACGGAGAACGTTTGCGTTCATAGCATTGAAAATAGGTTCACCCTTGTTTGGTCGAACAATGTTTCGTCGAAAATCACTTCGGCGAATTTTAGTTTCAATAAAGTCATTTCGTAGAATTATTCATTTGACCGAATAATTCATTGGTAAATTTTTATTTAGCATAATTATTTATTTGAACTAATTTCATTTGAACAAATTTCATTTCACCGAATTTATACCCTATACACCTGCCACCCTCAACTATTGTTACCAGGAGACACTGGATGCAATCTGGACTTTAGGGCACCCCGACTCGGATAGGTTAGGTTAGAAGGGGATGGCGGGGTCGTGTGAGCGAGCGAAGCGAGCGAATAGACCCCGCCATTCCCTTCGTGGTTATTTTTTTATAAACCACACAGAAGTAGGAGCCCCGCGAAGCGGGGCTCCGTCGACCAAGCACACCCTCGACCATGCATAGAATATTTTAAGGTTTGGTTAAGTGCCATTTGAGTTAGGCTAGAACTGTGCCCATTAAACATGAATTTTAGGTCAAAAGAATATTAGGTATACCATCTGAACATTACATCAAATGAACATTATACCTTTTGATCATTAGCACAAATGTTGTTATAGCAAATAAATATTCGACGAACTGAAAATTCTGTCAAACGATATTATACTAAGTGATGATTTTCTTAAACGTTGTTCGATTTAGTAATATTGTATCAAACGTTGTTCGACCAAACAAGGGTGAACCTTGAAAATAATGGGGGACACGTAAAGTTATAGAACAATATTATATTGTAATGGTTAGTAGATTTCATTTGAGATTTGTTTTTTTTTTATTCGTAAGTCCTCTACGTTTTCATATCAGCCTACCGTGCGCCGTGAGCGTTGCCGAATATCTAAGACGCGGTACAGCGGTAAGTATCTGTCAAACTATAGCTTCTACCCGCGGCTTCCTACCGCGTGGAAGCCCTCTATACCATAAACCATCCTATGGCACTCGCCAATAGTGAAGCTTTCTATCAATGAAAGAGGTCTTTTTATCAAATTATTTTTATATTTATTTCCAGAGACAGATGAGAAAATATGGGATAAGCAGTTAGGATTTAGAGAGGGAGTGGGCTGTATTAATTAGATCTTCTCCCTAAGGTGTATAGCCAAAAGCATCTGGCAAAGCACAAGAAAGTCTTTTGTTCTTTCATTGATTTGGAGAAGGCCTACGACAGTGTGTGGATAGAAGAACTGTGGTCGACACTATCCATGAACGGTGTAGACTGGCACTTGGTACGAGTACTGAAATCTTTATAAAAGGATTCCAGTGCTTGTGTTAGGATAAATGGGGCATACACGAACTGGTTCTGCATCTCAAGGGGTGTTAGACAAGGTTGTGTAGCGTCACCGTGGCTCTTGAACTTGTACATGGATAGTTGTCTTACAGATTTGAAAGAGGCTGAGTGCGGATGGAGGTTGAATGACAAATGCCTTCTCTACGCAGATGATCAAGTTCTACTTGCATCGTCAGCAGAACACTTGCAAGATATGGTGACTGTGATGGATGAAGCAAATAAGATGAAATTGATGAATATAAACGTGAATAAGACGAAGGTCATGGTGTTTGAAAGAGGAGAGGATATATCGGTGTGTGATATGAAAATAAATGATAAGAGTGTGGAGCAAGTAAGTGAGTTTGTATACTTGGGGAGTCTGTGTACAAGGGATGGGAAGATTGATGAAGATGTGGAAAGGAGAGTAAATGCGGGAAGTAGAATTAATTGTACTATACATCCGATTGTGACCAACCAGTTGATGTCCAAAATGGCTCGACTGGCTGTTCACAATGGTGTGCTGGTGACCACGCTTATATATGGAAGTGTATGCTGGGTGTGACAAAAGAAGCATGAAAGTAGAAAAAAAGGTGTGGAAATGCGTTCCCTGCGAAGCATGTGTGGTTTGACTATGAATGATAGGCTGAAGAATGATGTGATAAGACAAAGGTGTGTGTTAAAAGAAGATTTACTGACAAAAATTTAAAAGGGTATGCTGAGATGGTTTGGTCATGTTGAGAGGATGAATGAAAGGCGACTAACAAAATGTGTTTACACGAGGCAATAGGAGTATGTAAGGATCGTAACAGGTGGCGTTCTATAGTTTCTGCCTACCCCATGGGAAGAAGGTGTGAGTTTGTGTCTGTATGTATGTTATTTCTAGAGATTACCTCATACAAACAAATAATTTTACCTCTTGACAATATTAGTTTAGACATTGGTATTGGTATTTGGTTATTAACTTTGCTTAACTGCTGCTATCTAAATACTAATAAGTTATGAAGGCAATCCAAATTATTGGAGCCTTCAAGCACCCAGAACCCTTCAAGTGGAATGATGAAACTTACCAAATTGTAAACAAGACTATTCGAAGAATTTACGATAGGCGTCTAAAGCAAATTCGCTTGTTTTGTAACAGAATAATTTAATTTATGGAAAAAAGTATTTTCTTACAATATAATATCTATGTTTTTGGAAACATAATAAGATTACTGTCTTTATCTTCTTTCTTATTATGGATAACATAATGTTGTTATACTGCGTCATTTGCACGAGCCTATATGTTCTTAAAATTAACATCTTTTGTTATAAAATCCCTCACATCAACATTCCAGAAAGCCAAACATAACAAATGTTTCCTAACTTTTAAGATTATAAATGCGAACACGTCTTTTGATTAATTACCCGAATACGCTGCAGAGTTTCTGAACTCATACATTACAACTTCTGTAACTGAAAGATGTAGGTACTTAAAATGTATTGAGATAACCCAATTTAGAAATATAATAGGGTAGTTCCCAAATCAATAGGATATTCTTGTTCCTTTTTTAAAAAAACCTCTCCATTATAAGCCATTACTCTAGTTAGTGATGCGCTTTTAAGTCGTTAAAAGTACGTAAATAAAGCTTTTAAATGTAGGTACTTAACAGAAACGCTCAAAAGCTAAAATTGGAGATAGATAAAACTAGGTAAATAGGACTGTACCAGATTGGAAGTAGGTACATTTGTTTTCAAGAATTATCTTAGATGCTGCAAACTTCTGTCAAATTAAAATTCAATTGATTTTCTTTGACATCGAATATTTCACGTGTTTTTATTTAGGTAGTTTTTGTCGCAGATATGTAATTAATAGTACGATAGCGTTAGTTTGATACCCGCTCAAAATTATACCACAAATAGTTTTTTCTTAGTGCATTAAAGATCTGAGCCTACGTCAGTTGCTCCAATAGGGGGGGAGTTCAAAATAAGAACACATACCATTTTTTTTTTATTCTTCGCTGTTTCTGTTAAAGTATTAAAGAGCGGCCATTCTAAAAATTGGCAACGTCCCAAATAACTGATTATCTGTTTTGATTTATTAGGCAATATTACTGTATGGAAATAAGAAATGTCACTAACTAGTGACCTAAAATATGAATAATTAGTTGAATTTGATTTTGAAACGATTTATGTGGCATTTATAAAGCATTTCTAAAGCTTTCAAATACTTTTTTTACATTTAATACTAAGTTAGGATATTAATGATTGCATTTCATAATCAATATTTTAGTTCACTAGTTAGCGATATTTCATATTTCCATACAGCTATTGTCAAATTAAACATAACAGCGAAATATTTGACAGCTATTTGCAACGTTTCCCACTTTCAGAATGCACGCGTAAAAATGGTTTGGAGTGGTATGTTTTTTTTTACAACTTTGACATGCTATAACTTTAGATTCCCCTTGGGTCACCAGTCACCGAGACTGACTCTCATTTTGATGATTATTAAGTGATATAGCATGATATGATTTAAATAATAGCAGGTATAAAATTGACCGCAAATATCGAGCAGTACTTACTTATCTCCCCAACAAAGAAAGGGAGTTTCCCAATACCCACTTTATGATTTTCGGATTGTAACTTCTTTCGTGAAATATATTTCTGACTTTGTTTTATATCTTGTGAAAATTGTTGTGCATTCATATGCACCATAACATTATTGAACACATTGTTGTTTACGGGACAAATGATTTCTCCCTATAGGTAACATAAAACGTTATACCAAATTATTACTCCAGTAACAAAGCCACAGAACCGTTGTAATATTCAAACGATAATTAATATAACACTATATTGCTTCCACATAATGATTAATCGTCAAAATTTATTAAACAAAGTGCCTTTTAATTGACTACCAACAATGTATTTATTTCAGCAAAATGTATGTCGGAATTCTTGGAACTTTATTATTAAACGAGACCTTAAATTACAACATAGCCTGAACATTTTTATAGGTCAATGTAGGCTTTATTAATAAATAAATTGTTACGCAATTTTTTTTGTTTATTAATGAAAAACAGTTTACATACGTTTGTTTAACTTTTAAACATACCACACAGCCATCACGGGCTTAACAGTGGTATGGCCAGACAAAGCAACTCGGTACCACTACTTATTAATTATTAATTAATAAACCATTGGGTACACAGATATATATATATATATATATATATATATATATATTATATGTATATTTATTTTTTATTATTTTCCTAGGTCGCACTGCAATCTATATTATAAAGTATCTTTTTAACACCTTTGAGCAGTTCTCGTTCGCATTTATATTACATTACAATTGAAAACCCACGTCATTTTCCATGTTACTGCTCACTGCGGGGAAAGCGCGGGGTCTCGGGGTACCGAACCCGCTACCAACACCCGCTGCGCACCAGTCACTTCGGCTATATCTTTGTACTGTCTTCTATATATGTTGTTCATGTGAATTATAGTAATACACCTATTTTAATACAGCCCACTCATCTTTTATTATAAAATCCGATTGAGCCCATTCAAACAATTTCATACAACTGTCAAAGAATGACGGTTGTGATTTGAATATACGGACAAATATCGTTGGTTGTCGATTTACTTAGCAATTAATATCCCTGACTTTACCTACTTTTTTGCTTCTAGTAGTGACAAAGCATACAGATTGTTTCAGAATCTATAATGAAATAAGTTTCCTTAACTATTTTCTTTTGCTTGACAAAATAATCCGACTTGGAAACAGAAAATCAGTTTAAGCAATTCTAATTTCAAAGTTCAGTTTTTACGTCAGTTTATGAAAAGCACTTTCAAAGAACACAAACAGTCTTCAACCATGATTTGTGAGACGAGCGTTGTCGACAGTTCACGTGACCAGAGCTGCAATCGTTCTTTGGCCAAATAATTAGCATTACATATGGCAATGCTGCCAGTCTTCTGGGCACATCTCCGGATGACAGTGAAGCGAACGAGTACCTACTTTGTTTTTGGGTTGATTTGAATAGTAAGTAGTAGTGTAAATAGTCGTATTATATAAGGTCCCATTAAAATAGATGGACAAACTTTTAGAAATTATTCAGACCACCAAAATAAGGACAATGGTAAAAAATATAGAAAAATAAATTAGCTAACGAAAATACACTTAAAATGTTGGTTAACCAATGCCATTTATTATTGTAGGTCAAAATAAAATCACTTTAAAGAGTTTTTTTTTTACTTTGATGTATTTGGTTAGACGTACTGAACGCTGTGTTAAAATTTGTCCATCTATTTTAATGGGACCTTGTACATCGTATATAAGAATTCAAATGTATATGAAAAAAATAAAGTTGACTTAAGACTCACTAAACGGATTTACAAATAAATAACCACGTAGGAATAACATTTCCTGTATTTACCCAAATATCAAAGATAAACAGTTACTTATTTTGTAAATAGAAGTGAAACAAAAGCGCGCCTGAACTACTGTGATTGGTTGAATGATTTATAACAGCCAATCGCAGCAGATAGCCTTAGTTTGATAGCCTAGTAGAACAGAACAAAATCGACATAACAACAACTCAAAGGATCAGTAAAACAATGAACAAAACCGCGAAAAGAATCTAACATAAAATTGGCACACATTCTATCTTTAGATTCAATATCCCATACCGCCGAAAATTCTTTAGTAACACTAGAATTTCTATTTTATTTTTCCCTTACAGGAGAGAAGATGACGGATGAAGGCGTGAAACGTGACGGATTTAAAAGCTGAGAGGTGCCATATTTTGCCGTCAGCTTAATATTTTGTACTGACTACAAAGAGGTCAACGTTGACAAAATTGTTATTAAAAGCTACCCGTTTGTCATACTATGTCTTTGTAAATCCTATGACGATTGTGGTGTTTGGAGAATAATCCTAACTTATGCGTAAGGAGGACTTTAGTGATAAGTTTACTTGACATGCTACGTGTTACAAATTTATTTGCATCATAGATAAATTCTAAGTAGGTAATTTTTATGTCAAATACATAAGTGATAATTATTACTATAATTTTATACTTGTATGTTGATTTTTTAATGAATAATAAAATTACATAAACGAATTCAAATAATAAACTTTTCGTAAATTGCATTGTGCTTCTAATCTCTTTGGAAAATAATTTGTTAAAATACTTATTAATTACAAAATTATATGCACATAAAATTCTGATACTGAATCGTTTAATAATAGCCTCTCAGACGAATTTTTGATAAAAGGTACTTCATCGAAAATCATTAAAAGCAACTTTTATGACGTCAATTGCATTATCAGAAATATAATTAATTTTAGAAGATACTCGCCCACGTACAGTTATGGAATAGGCTTTGATTATATATATTATATAATCAAAGGATATAGGTAAGTTAAATGGATATTAAGGAAATTGACATTGCTCTAACTAAATATTGTTCCCAATAAACACAATCTTCTATTACTGAGCGCTAAATTAATTTTATCCATAATAGGTAATTTATATTAAAGAGATGTAGGTACTTGGGTAAAACGAAAAAAAACTTGAAAACAAAATACAGTTTCCATTAAGTAGGTAAAAAACACCTAATATCTTACGTTATGCAAATAAATAAATGCTTTCAAAAGATTCTTTCAATTTTTTTAACTATACCTAACTTACGATAACATTAGGGAATAGTCTTCTATTCAAAATAGGTTTTTCTTTCCTTTAGAAATGGGAAAGTAAATGATAAATAGCTGATCATCAATGAAATTAGTATTGAATGAAAGCGTTCAATCTTTTCTATTGGTTTGGCAGCCTTTTTTAGACTGAAGTCAAAACTTTCTCCAGAAAATTATAAGTTACTGGCTGCGTCCAGCGGATTCACCCGCATAAGTCTCGATCCCGTGGGAATATCGGGACAAAAATTATCTTATGTCCTAATCAAGGTCATGTTCTACTCATGAGCCAAATTTCATTCAAATCCGTTTAGTTTTTTTGCGTGAAAGCGTAACAAACAAATAAACCAAATAAACAAACAAACTCACTTTCGCATTTATAATATTTGTTAGGACAGGATTAAAAAAAAAAAAAAAATTGAAATGATTTGGGTTAAAATAGAACGTGTTTGAATATCAAACAAAAACGTAATGTTTTTATTACTTAAATTAACTTTATAAAATTATTTAGCTTGTTTTGACATTACCACAGAGAACTTTGCGTGGGTAGATATAAAACCGTGTTTTTTAAAATAAAAAGTTGATATTCCTGACTGAAACGAAAATATCGAAATGAAATTCACGTACCTAATATACCTAATTACCAATGGTCGGAGTAAGTAGATTGAATTGGGGTCAATGATCCGAAACGTATATATTAATATGGACGTTCCTCCGGAATTGGTTGATTATTTTAAAACGGAACTTAGGTAGTAATTGTATTAAAATGAGCAATATTATATTCTTCATAAATTTTTTTAACGGCAAACAGTCACGATTCCAAGCTTTAGTAAGTAATATTTTACTTGTTACAAGGAGTTTAAACCATGTTTGGATGTACTATAACAATATATTTAGTATTGTGTTTGTTTGCTTAAGCTGTTGAACATACCATCACCAACTTTGAATTGAGTAGTAATAATATCACTACCAACATTAACAATATTTAATTGAATCCGGAAATACCGGAATTGCTTTCCGGAAAAATGGCTTATCCATGTTATTCTTTCTGTGTGCATTTATGATACAAGTACCAAAAATCAATCTACCTACTCCGATCACTGCTAATTACACATGTAATTATATTTGGTACGTGAATTTACACCGTCATGTTTCAGTCTGTGATTGATTGCATTTGTAATAAACAGTAAGCACTTCTAAAACTTGTAAACTCGGAAAGAGAACTTGAATCGGTTGAAAGGCGAAGATTAATTTCAAAACTTGATTAATGAGAGATACAATTACAAGTACATGAAGGTGAAGACCATGATTACACAATGTGGCGACGACAATAAATGGTAACACTAGCAATACTAATGCATTGTCGTGCGTTAGTCTCGGAAAAACCTCGAAAATTCGTTATTTTTTTCTTTTGTTTAAAAAAATTTTTTTTTTTAAACAAAAGAAAAAAATACCAATAAAGTAATAGTTACCATTTAAAGTAAAAAATAATAGTTACCATTTATGTGGTTAGGAAAAAGAAAATGAAGAAGAACTGAAAGGAACAGGCGAAACATCGAAATAATAGAAATTCGTCTTACTTGGTACAAAGTCCATCGGGTTATCTAGTAAATATATAAATATGACGGAGAAGGGTACGTGTACGTGCCTCTTTGAGGAGTAGCTAGAGAGGCGCCACGGCGTCTTCACCTTCCGCCTGACGCAGGTCCTCACCGGACATGGTTGTTTCGGGAGGTTCCTGTTTCGTATCAGGCGGGAGGAAACGCCCGGGTGTCATCACTGCGTGGATCGCCCGGAGGACACGGTGGAGCATACGGTGGAGGTCTGCCCGGCTCGGGCAGAGCATCACCGTGTCCTCGTGGAGGCGATCGGTGGCGGGGATCTCTCGCGTCCGGCCCTGGTCCAGGCCATGGTACGGAGCGAGAGGGCATGGGAGGCCGTCACCTCCTTCTGCGAAGCAGTAATGCTCGCGAAGGAGGAGGCAGAACGCGTGAGGGAGAGGCAAATTTCGCACGCAAATTTAGCCGCCGCAGGAGACGCCCTGGGCGTCGGGAATCGCAGGCCGATTCCCGGCCACCGTAGGCGCGGGCTTGCGGACGGTGAGCAATGGGTAGCTCGCCGTCCGATAAGGACCAGGCCCGGGTCGACGGCGCGTTGTGTTCCACGCGCGCCTCAAAGAGATGTCAGCACAACGGAAGGGGTCCGATAGGACCGATGCCTGCCGGGGTTGCGGGAAAGTCCGAAAGGGATACCGTGGCCCCTGGCAACGTCAGTAAGTAAGTCAGTAAGAGTCTGACACGCCCTTCCGCTCCACCCAGAGCGGGAGAAGTTATATGACAATTTCCCACCCAAAAAAAAAAAAAAAAGGGTACGTGTCTCTTTCCTTATTATCAGCCATATTTTAACGAATGTGAGCGTACTGTGGGTAGTGTTGGTTATTGGGCAATAGAAAGAAAAACCGTTTGCAGTTCAGATCATATTATATTTTTTACTACCTATAAAATTAATCACACTAGCAATTCACACACTGTAGGGAAAAGACACAACCATACTGAACGCGCGACAGTTTCTAAACGTATTCACTGCTTGACCGCCACCCATAACGTCCGCTTAGCATCAGCGTTATGTTGTAGACTCTGTCGAGCACCGCTAGGCGGCGCTGGCGTCCCGATTAGTCAACTCAGTAACGTATTTCCGACAAATATAAGAATAATAAAGTCCTTTTGTCTAACAAACTACATAGTAGTATTGAGCCGACTACGGATTTTGGCAATATTTGACTTCCTATAGTGACTAAACTATTGGATATAAAATTTGGTTGAATGTTTGTATACAGACTCGGAACGTCATTAAATATACGAAGTTTAATTTATTGTCGTATTGTCGTCACCACCTAGTATACCTATGTAGTTTTATTATTATATTAGTTTAAGTGAAAAGGAAGATATGAAAATAATTTATCAAAAATAAGCAAAAAGACTCCCTCGCCCACTCCCTGTCAAAGAGAGGAGGCCTGAGTTCTAGCAGCGGGAACATTATAGCTGATTATGCATTATGCAAGCAAAAAGATATCTATAAAACATTCATGCCTAACAAACAATGGTACTAACTAATAAATTATAAGCATAGAAAACTTCAAAGAAGGTTTTTCATCACTTCACTATAATGTAAGCTGTTATTATCATTCAAAATATACCTACTGGATGAATGCACAACTTTCCTAATAGTTTCTTCACCTTGAACAAACTCTTAAATTCTTCATGAATGAAAAACTTCTAGTATGATTCTTCCTAAGTATGTTTTGATGTACGAAAAGATTCGCTCATTCGCTTTCGCTTTTCACGACCCAAAAAGATGGCTACCGTCGCCGTCGGGACGACTAGAACTTATGTTATGGGACGCGTTTTTCCTCCCAGAAACTATTATCGGAATTTATATTAAAAACTATGCCGCTGGAAACATGGATAATACTTTTAGGTTTTAGAGATATGAGGAACAGGGTGTAAAGTTCACTAATCTTCTATTGAAAAGGGAGGATCCTCCAACTAGACGGGTATCATGTCTGGTGGGCAACTGCCCAACGGTTGATGTTGATCGCGCGGTAAACCCTGTTTGCGTGATGCAGAATTTTGTGTGACGTCAGGATTTTGATGCGTAGTTTGCGATGTAGATGCCGCCACAAGGTATAATATTTTATCCCCCTGGTAACCAAAATACGAAAATATTTTTTCCCAAAAAATTACTTTCTTTTATGTTCCAAATATCTCGTTGGTTACTTAAAAAAAATGTAAGTAAATTCTCTAATTTACCTAAATTTTGACAAGTTTTAGCATAAAAAAGCAGAGGCTTTTTTGATAGATTGAGACTGGTATTAGAATACGAAGGTTCTTGCGCTCCGTCATCCTTTTAAGGTACGGAACCCATTTGAGATTAAATGGGTTCCATAGTTTGTTAACCTGTAAAAATTCCGCTTCAAGTTTTGGTGGACTTAATGTCTTTTTAAAAATGTTATTGTAATGTGAAAACTTTTCCATACCTGTCACTATGCCGATGAGATCGATTCTTCTTAGGCCATAAATGGAAGGCTCCGTATATGACGGGATTGACTAGACTGTTTGACATCCCGAAGAAGAAGATCCCGCTTAGGAGCTCTTCACTTTGCTGTGGAAAAATAATATATAATTAATGTCGAATAATGTTCAGATTCGCCCTACCGCGTCAAAAGATGGTCACGTTTCTGTTTTGTTTTAACACCCCTGATACACACAATGTCGCAGAGACTTGGTTTTCATGGAACGGTCACAGTATAATAAAGTAACAGTATTATATTTCGGCTTTGACCTTGAAATAACTACCTACGGCCGCTCGGTAGATAAACCTTCCGCATCCGTGCGTAACTGCCGCGCACTCAATACTGTTTTCGCTGATTTTGAAGCGTGTCGTTTCGGCCGTTTTCTATGAAGATATAATAATGTTACTTATAATATGGTAAGGTGTTTGAATCTTTGTTATCATCGATTTAATTTACAAAAACTCACATATGATTAAAAATTTTACTTAGCACAACAACAACGCCTATTTTCTAATGATATTATAATGAGTAGGAAAAAGTGTTTGGTACACTCACATTTCGCTAGTTATTACTTTATTTATAAGTCTCATGTAATAGAGGTGGGCAACCCTACTTCATGCTGCTTTTGAGAATTTCTTAATGGGAAACCTCCGCAATAAGACTTCCTGAACAAGAAATCGAGCCGGAAATCGCTTTTGTGACCATTATCTTGTATCAAAATATATTTTACGAAAGGCTTGCACAAACGGATCACCTTTCCACTTCTTAAGTAAATCAGCTATGGGAAACGATATCATTACATTGTCCTAACAACATCGCTTTGAGTTATCACATCGAATTACGGAAGGTTAAAGGGAAAGGGAATATTTGGTGTGACGGCAAATGAGTGCGACGACACTGAAAACGAACACGACTATTAATGACTGAATATTATAAGAATAAAGCCTGATTTACGCAATGCGTTTTAATTGGCTGTGACATATCATAAAGCCTCTCCCCCCACAAGTGCGTTTTTCCGGTACGCAAGCGTTATTGAGATATCTGTTTTCAATACATTTTGTATTAGGACGGCCACGAAGTTCACACTGCTGCGATAATAACGAAGCAATATAAGTAGGACGCTTGCGTTCCTCCATCCTGCGATATTTCGAAATGTGTTCTTAGAACATTTTGTGTTAGGACGCATGTGATCTTACACACACCTGCGTTAATAACGTTAGTACGGTGTAGTGCGGGCGGGGGGCCCGTAGTGTAGGTTACACGCAGACGTTAGAAATATCGGACGACAAAAACGCAGCTGTGCGCAAGGAATTGGGACGTATTATCGCAATAACACTTGCGTTATTGTCGACCGATAAAAACGCGCCTGTGGAGGAAGGGGCTTAAATTGGAGCAACAATAAAAGCTGCACCTTCCAAACATTTTTTAGACGATGCAAATCATTTATTGCTTCAATTTTATTGCATGCCACAGGCAAGAAACTTGCATCGTGTAAATGGGGCAACGTACTTGTACCTGCTTATCTCACCAATACAGAAGCCAAGCCAAGCGTATCATTGTAAAATTATTAGAATACCTGCCTACGGCCTTTTATGGTAAACGGTTCATTAAAGGCCATTCTGTCAATTCTGATTTCTATTATAATTTGATAAGAGTATATTGTATATTATGAAAATATTTATATTTGTGTCAACTCATGCTTAGCTTATATGTCTCAAAACGAGATTGTATCCGTTACCGGTACTTTGTAAAGTTACCGAGTATCGCGAAATATTTTTTTAGGACAAAATGGTTATCTTCTCGTAAGCAGTAAGTGGGATCTTATGTTTAGATGTTTTCTTTGAAAATATCATGTTTTATGTTGCGAAAGCATGTTGCTGGCAATATTGCATGACATAAGTGGAAAATGCTTCAAGCAACGAAAAACCATATTGATGAAACAGAGTTAAGCAACTTTTATTTGTCATAAATTCGAACACATAGTTGACTAGGCTCAATCAATATAAAAACATCGAAGAAGAGTACCATCTACACAAAAAGAAGAAGAAGTTCCAAACCAATACACAACATTTCTTGATACTAAAATCCATACATCCATACACATAATACACATAAATGCGAACGTAACTCTGTCTGTCTGTTCAATTCTCACGTTTTAACGGCTGAATAGATTTCAGTATCAAGAAATGTTATAATTACAATAGTACCTATTCTTTTTATAAGTTACATATTTGATGAAAAAAATACTTTCATTAATCATTTAATATGTATTTGAGGTGTATGTATTTAATGTGTTATTTTTTTCTGACACTGGCAAACAGTGACCTGGGTTATGAAACAAGACACCTTTTATCCCGGGAGTATGTTCTTGTAGGATAAATTCCAACGTCCATGTGGGCGAAACCTAATCCTTATCCTTACATAATATAAAACATAGTCCCAATGCCGCGCGCCGCCGCCCGCGGCCTCCCCGCGTCTGTCGGTCTGTCTTTCTGAACGTCAGAAACTCAAAAACTACCAAACAGATTTTCAAACGGTTTTTACCAATGGACGGAATGATTAATGAGGAAGGTTAAGGTGTACAATTCATTATGGTTTTGTGTAAATTGGCTGAAGTATGACGACGATTGTTGAAGATATCGGAAAAAATCATGCCGATTGGGAGCTTTACTGGCGTAGACCGCGTAAACCGTAAGAGATACATCCAACTAATGTGTAACAGGATTATACATCTTCAAAAGTGCAACAAAAAAGTATGCAATAGCATAAGTCTATCTTATAAGGATGTCCCACATTGTATCTCTCAGAATTTGATAAAAATGTATTGTTATTTCCGAAGCTATTTTGACCGGTGTTATATTAATCCTTATCCAATAAAATATTTAAAAAATAAAATTATTTGAATTGGGTATTTAATCAAAATTTATATTAAAATATGCCTAATATCGTATCATGTAAATGAATACTTTAAAAGATATCACAAACTCAAAGTTACCAGGAACAAAATAATTATGGTTGACGGCAGCGCGGGCGTAGTGCCCTAAGGACAAAAGTCAATGACCTTTCCCTCGGCTATTAGGCATGCGCTCATTGCTTTGCTTCTTTGTAATCCCGAAAGTAAACGCGGGCAAAGCCGAAATAATCAATAAAAATGTTACAATTACTACGCAGTCTTTTTAATAACGAACAAAAACAACAATAAAATGATCCATATTATATAGTTCAGGGGAAAATTTTGAGACTAATATTTATTTATTGAACTCCTAACGATCTTAACAGTTTCCAATTAATCAGCGAGGACTTTCAAAGAACTAATTATGAAGCTAAAAACTTTTAGGATATAAATTTTTAGTTGGCTATTATTTTGATTACATATTTGTTTTGATACAGGTATAACGATTGTTTGACTGCCTCGTTGGTCTAGTGGTCGCAAGCGCTACTGCTGAGCTTGTGGTTCTAGGTTCGATTCCCAGGTTGGCGTAGTGTTATTGGGGTTTTCCATCTGAGTCTAGATTTTTGCACAGCATAATCACCTTATAATGTTCCCACTACTGGGAGACCAGTGCACCTCTGTGGAACTTCCTTCGGGGAATGCAAATCAAAATGAAATGCTGTTTGCCATCTTTAGAATGGCTAAACCGATTTGATTATTTTTTTGTTTTGAAATCGTTCGAATCAGGTTCTTACTGAAAGAAAACTTAGAAATGTTGCCGGGAAAATTGGTGCATTTTCCATGGGATTTTTTTATGAAATGTGTATGAATAGCACCTTTTTTACGTAGATGTTTGAGCCAGAAACCCTCGCGGGCGTCCTCAGAAAACCCTACCAAAGTTTCATCAAAATCGATCCAACTCTTTCGGAGTCCATAGAGGACAAATAAACAAATATTTATTTTTATTTATATATAGATTAAGTAACGATTCATTTGGGATGGCAACCAAACTTATTACACTAGGTACTAATTTACTAAATGTTTTGAAATCTTATAACCAAAACTCAATAACAGTATACATTAAGATAGCCCGGACAATTTTCATTTTAATTTGCAAACGAAAATTAAGTTGAGAATTAAGCAGGCTTAACTTTTCAAATAGAAGCATTTCATTTTATCGTAGTAATGAATTTTAAAAACTTTTCATTTAGGTATTCCATTAGTCGAATAAAAGTTTTAAATTATGTCAGTATAATGGCACTGAAATGAAGTACTTAAATGATTTTATTACGACAATATTCAAACCCCACTCAATTTGTTTTATTTTTTGTATTTTCATTTAGCCTTTAGAAGTACGAACTACACGAACATTCTTTTTATAATCTATTGTATGTTCTACAAAATTATTTTACCACAAGCCACGGGAACCGAGTTTCAAATTACGCTGTACCAGTTTCGTGTTAGAAATTATAATTAGGAGATAATATCAAATATGTGGTCTAATTAGTTCTACGCGCATTAGTTAAATAAAGAATTTGTTGCGTTTGTGCCATGGAATAGAAAAAAAGATAATTAATAATTAGCCTGCCTATCACTTGTGATAAAAACATACATATATTTATCATATCATAGAAAATATCATCAACATTCAGTCATAAATAATATTTAAACATGCACATAAACAACTATAAGCATAATACTACGAGTATATAATTAAAAAACTCTAACACGCCGAATAGAGGTAATAATAGGTATGTAAAAACAAGATAAGGTAGATGTTTCCTAAGCAACTACCTTGAGAAGAAACACCAAAACAAATGAAGAGGTCACAGTCTCTTTTAAAATCCAGACATTATTTACATAGATCAGATACGTAAAATAAACTAAACAAAATTTTCTTGAAAAAAAAAATCTGGTTCAGTAAGCAAACGCGCTATAATAATATGTGATTAACATCATTATTTTCTTCAAGAAACAGCAATTTATGAACGCACGGTGCGTTCATAAATTGCTGTTTCGTCAAGAAATTCCGTTCTTAATTGGGTACAAAGTACTAAGGAACTAGGAAAGTATATAATGTATTGAATTTGTACCTACCTTACGTAATATGGTACGGTACCAAATGAAATTGAAATGTCTACTTAGATGTCGGTTTTGCAATATGTTTCAAAGAACTTCTATAATTTTCTGCTCTGTTGCCTTTTCTTATTAACAGACGATAAAATATGGTTGTAGTCTGGCATTGATAGCACACTTTTAAAACTTTGTCAATGTGACTTACTGAGACATCACTGATTTACGGAAAAAGAATAATAAGTTGAGGAAACTGAGATGCATACTACAATAGTTGCTAATAATATAAAGAGGTAAAATTCGTGAGTTTCTACCTAGGGATTATCTTCGAGAACGACGAACTTCGAGAGCAGTGGAGACCTATAAATATACCAAATTGAGTGGGGTAACGGCCTTGAATTACGAGTTGTAGGTCGTGGGCAGGCGCTTTACTTTGTGTAAATAATTTCATCACCACTGCTCTCAAAACGGCGAAGGAAAATATCGTGAGGAAACCGGCATGTCCTAGAACCAAAAATTCAAAGACATGCGAGAAAATCGTTGAAAGCAAGTCGCTTCCACGTCAGCGCGACTGTGGGACAGGTGCGTAACGGGTATTTTGTCGCTCTACGTTTATTATTTATATTATGTATCATCTTCAGGCTTTTGACGTATTCAAAGAAACGAACATTTATTTATTTTACTTAATATATTTTTCTCGTAGAACTTAATTCATACGGTACACAAGATATTTATTATTCAGTACAGTAAAATATCTTGTTTGTGTTAGTGATACAAATGGTTATATCAAATGAATAAGATCTGAGAGGCAATTCCCCTATTTTTTAAGAACGTTGGCATTCTAATCTCATTCATATTCTAATGTCAATAATACAATCAATTTACCAATATTTTCGACGAGTTTGACAGATTACGACTTGAATGTTAAGCTTTTTTTAGGTACGAGAATTGGCCTTCAGATCAAAATGGAAAAATAATTGCCGTTACAAAATTATTACCTAGTTTTGTGCTGATACTTCTAATAAACTGAGTGGGTCATTACCTATTTGATGGCAAAAACAGGGAAATTCAATGAGTAATCCAAAAAGTTTGGGTTGAATAAAGTTCAAAATTCGTTTTAATTAGTAATTCGTTATTGGTTCGAGTCTTCGAAAATATTGAAAACAATACATTTCCTTCCAACATTCTTTTAATAATGGAAAATAAATTATTTTTTATTGCTATTTTTGAAGAATATAAACGTCTTAAAAGCTCAAAGTTTTAATAGACGATTCCAGTAAATTAACTTTTGTCTTCAAACGTAAAAAGTAGAGCCCTAAAACACTATCTACAATGATTCCTGGAAACGAGGAACGTTTCGAATGTAACGACTCATCACGTGTCCAAATCGGTTTGTTTAGTTAAGTAGAAAAAAAAAACTGTTTACTTAAAGGTACTTACGTCTTTGTCAGGATTGAGGAATGTGAAGATGATCATCATAACATAATAAGGTGTCCACCAGATGAGGAAAGCGGCCACTATGACCACTGACATCCTCAAAGACTTCATTTTCGCTCTATCAATAAGTCTTCTGCGATTCATATCAGGAGTAAAGTACTTTTCCTGCCTCCGCACCTCAGGCTTGAATACTTTTTCGCTCTCTGAAAAAGAAATTATAAATATTTAAAATGAAACTTTTTAATCAAAGGTAGCCAAAATAACTTCGGAATTTCGGGGAAGGGAGGCAAAAAATCTGCCTTCATTTTAAAATACTTTTCGGTTTCATGTATTTCTTATCGTAAGATATTGCGATTCCGAAGGTATCATCGAAATTTGTTAGCGAAAACGATCATTTGAAAACGTGATAAATAAATTCATGCTGCATTTATATATTTTTCTCAGATAAAGATTGTTAAAAATTTACCGTCGTATTTCTGTTTCTAATAAAGTTTTATTATTTACCATTACATAAAAAAGAAGAGATTTTGTGTCAATTTCAATATATTCTCGCCCAAACGAATGCTCAAAAAGAACAGATATATATATATATCAATACCCAGTTGCAATACTTTTACTATTTCACATGAATCCATTTGAAATATTAGATTTTTCATCCCAAAGTAGGAAGAGGTACCGACCTAGTTCTTTTTCACGAAGAGAATGTTCAATATTATTTTTCGTAACAATAAAAATATTTTCATTCGTTCGTCTTATTAAAATGATTCAGTTATTTTTATGCCTCTTTTACCAAATAAAAATATGATCAATGTCGGTACCAAAATAATAAATGTTGTTATCGATAAGAATTGAAATTGAATGTCAAAAAGTAATCATGTGAAATAACTCGTCTCAAGGCTGATAATTATTTTTACTGACAGTCTGTTTGGAACTTCTTAACCTAAATCAAATGATGTTATGTTGGCATTTCGGTAATTTATCAACCCAGTGTTATTATTAATGGCTACCCAAAGTTCCTAACGATATTACTCGAAATACTTTTGCGGCAGGAAGTTCGTTATGAAATTCAATTACAGCACTTTGTAATTGTTTTAAAGTCGAATTATGTTTGGGTTTCAATTTTTAACCCTGTCAATGTTATATAGGAATTATAAAAATGAAAGAGAAATTTGGCTGTGAATGTAAGTGCAGGCTAGATAAAATACATGACTTATAAACTTTCTAGTGGTTTTGAGTATTTATCAAAAAAATACGTGTAAAAGTGTCTGAAAATATTTACTTACAGAAATAAACATAATTTAATTATAGAAGGATTTAAAAATGATGATATATTGCAAAAAAAAACAGAAAATTATTTATGAAGCATGAGTTATTGAGTTCACATATACGAGTACTTATTACGAATATGTCAGTGGAGTGGTTTCATTCAATCCAATTCATTTATTCAATAACAATTTTTACATCGTGTCTGAATTTCTACAACTAAATACATAGGAAACATCATGCATGCAATCTATATTTATATCATTACAATTATCCAAACTATAATAAAATCAGAATATTAATAATACAAAAATAAAAAGTAAAAATATACAAAAAAATGTAATAAGTCAATTCATAAAAAAGCAAAAAGGTTAATAAGAAAAAGCAGAGGCGTACCGAAATGTGTGTCAGAAGTTTTGATAAGTGCCTAATATGGATGTACGAGTAATTTCGTGAACATTTACGAATACAGAAGTATTTAGATATACCATAGTATAAATATTCTTGGCCAAGGAATATGTAGGTCGCCATAAATCGCATATATTGCCTGCCTTTTTAGGTAGATGTGTCCCACAATCGTACCTTACGCCTTTTCTTATTTCTTTCTATGTCATTAAAAAGTTCTAACGTTCTTAATATAAAATGATTAAATGGCCTCATCATCCAGTGTTTTAGTTTTAAGTCTTTAATTAGTTTAAATAAGTATATACAAAGTTAAATAACAAGAAAACAAAGTTTTACGCCCACCGTATTTTCCAAATCTTACTAAAACATAATTATAAGTTTTGGTACATTAAAAATAGATTTTGTGAATAATGTAGTCCACGAAAATTGGTCATCTACCCACACTGAATTGAAGCCGAGTGACTTGAGCAATATTTTATTAAAACACTTTCAAATGATTGTATCCCTACTATATTGGCCGCATTTTGTAAAATTACTTTTGGTTGTTCATCCTTACATACGAGTACATATTATAAAAGAAAGTCCCTCGCCGCGTCTGTCTGCCTGTCTGAACACGATAAACTCAAAAATTACCGAACGGTTTTCACCAATGGACGGAGTGATTCACGCGGAAGGTTGTGGTGTATAATTCATTAAGGTTTTGTATAAATTGGCTGAAATATGACGATTATAGTTGAAGATATCGGAAAAAATCATGCCGACTGGGAGCTTTACTGGATTGCACCGCGTAAATCGTAAATGGTACATACAAATGATGTTCTACAGAATGGTTCATCTTAAAAAGTTCAACAAAAAAATCCGTGATGGCACATGTCTATCTTCTAAGGAATACCCACTGTTAGCTCGCCGTCCGATAAGGACCAAGCCCGGGTCAAAAAGAGATGTCAGCACAACTGAAGGGGTCCGATACGACCGATGCCTGCCAGGGTTGCGGGAAAGTCCGAAAGGGATACCGTGGCCCCTGGTAACGTACAGGAATCTGAAGGAACACGGGTGGGTTTTAGTCAGTTAGAGTCTGACACGCCCTCCCGCCCCGTCCAGAGCGGGATATGTTATTTGATAATTTCCCATGCAAAAAAAAAAAAATTGCTACATTTTGAGAAAGCAAGGTCAAGGTGTTTGTTTCTATTAACCTGGTAAATGGAAATTGCAGTCTCGTTACATGTCTAAGCAACGTTGCTTTGTAACAGTAAGTTTAACTAAGACAGTATTATCCTTCAAAATGAGTTTTGCTGTAGGCTAAAATTGTAATATGTACATAAATCTTTGGATAAAAAAAACTTGTTATGCTGAATGAGACATAACATAATACAACACATTTATTGCTTGAAAAGGTAAACATCGGTGTAGGTATAATAGGGTAAAGTTAAAGATAATTTCCGACGCAAAAAAAAAAGGATGGCCCACAGTAACCATTATCATCTTTCAGAATTTGATAAAAAAAAATATTAATTGGGCTTTTAAGTGAGCAGTGGTAGAAGTCAATGACCTTTTCCTCAGCTATTAAATAAAAATTATTTTACAGAAAAGATTGGTGTACCTTATAATAAATTATGTCAGAATTTAATTCCTATAGACTTGACGTAGACAAATCATAGATAGGTATTGTAATGGAAATAATAATTAAAAGACTATTTTGATGAAGTAAACAGACATTAAATATATTAGTTTTCATAATGAACTGTCTCCGAGGATGTGATTGATATTTACACTACGATAAGTAAGTTGACAGTTCATTTCTATTATGACAAGTACCATCTGTTACCGTCCTCAGGGAATATAACTTCTATGAAACTATTAGACAGTGACGTCGTGCACAGCTGTTCGAACTGAACAAAACTTGTTTATTTACTTTGTTTTTCATTGGATTGTGAATACTGTTTACAAATTTTGTTTGACATTTGTTATAGATGTATAAGTAAATATAGTGTAATAAATAGTAGAAAGGTACTACGAGTATGTCTAAGGCCTTTGTCATGTATGAAGGTAGTGATAACCAGTTTGATTATACGATTTTATTGTAATTACTTTATTATTGGAAGAAATATATTATTAGGTATTATAAAACAAAGTAAATGTTATCATGTTTTTTTTTTGTATTTGAGATTTATGTAGACATATGTTTGGTAGTCGCCTAGAGTTAGAGCAGAGGAGCAAATCACGGTGGATAATGTTTCTGTTTTTTTAATTTACAAAAACAAGTAGCTACTTAGGTAGATTTCCCAATTACGTAATGTTAATTGTGTTCTATGATGTAATGTTCTAAATTTGAAAAAGCGGTAATATTCCAACGATAAAACCGTCGGATTTGCAAGATCTAAGTTCATTCGGTGCACTGAGAACCCACTACTAGCGACTTGTCGATCGACACGTTCAACCAAACAAAATCAAATAGGTTGATAAATGTGCACATTACACATTACCACAAAATTACAAGATCAGTCAAGATCTTATTGATTGTCAAAATACAGCATATCGAGCGACAATAATGATCATAACAGAAATACTTCTAATAAAACACAACTGATCAAGTAAAACGTATTTACGTCGTCATCAACACACGACCTGAAAAACTTCATATTATACCTATCTATTGCCAACAATAGGTAGTAGGCTCGCCCCCTATTATATGGGACTTAAACATAATTGGCGAAATGTGGGTGTACTGTGTACTATAGGTACACCTCTGTCTTACTTACTTACATTATGTTATGAGACAGAAGAAGCTATGTTATGTTGTGTTATTTCCAACAAAAGTATAGCGATGGGTTTTGATTCAATCGGATTTTCAATTTCCTATAGGAAGTTGGCGAAAAATCGATTTCATGATTCGACTGTTACGTGGTCGGGAAATACGAATCAGAAAAAAAAGAACACTTACTAGCAATAGTTCTGACTGTGGATACATAAGTGGACACCAGAATGACTAGAGGTAGTATAAACATGAAGATCAATGAGAGCGTGGTATACGCCTGTTCTTGCCAGCGCTGCGTGTAGAACCCGTGGGTCACACATTGGTGGAACTCTTCGATGAACGGGCCTTGAGCCACTCTGAACACCACTGCCTGTAAAAAGAAAATACAAAGATTTAAATCTTTAGATTCGCCTGACCGTGTCAAAAGATGATCACGTTTCTGTTTCGTTGACAATGACATTTGAATAGTATTGTGTCGCTCAGTCATGCTCCAATCAATCAATAAAAATAATTTATTTGTCAAAAACCTACATGGATACTTATGAAACGTCAGAAGCTAGGTGCACGGTTTCAATTGGTCGTTTCCTTTGGAGAAAAACCGTCAAGAAACTCTACGGTTATGTTGACTATTACAATGTTTTCAAATTGCAGTGTTAATAAGGTACCTATTAACACTGCAATTTATGGGAGGATAGTGTAAGCCTATCAACAAGTATCAGGTACTTAACAAAATAGAAAATAGCCAACAAATCTAGACATCTGTGGGTCTTCGAGGCTTACAACGTTCTCCCATTTACAAAATAGAAGAAAATAATAACAATAAATACCAAACTATTAACTTTTTTTTTTAAAAACATATAAACATAAGATAATTACAATAAGATGTTTACAGATAGGAAGCTGCGGAATGCCGTTCAAATGTTAATGTTTTGCCGTGCCATGCCGCGTTGTTCCACCTAGTGAGCAAGATGAACCGCCACTACCTGTTTAAAATTACTATTTATTTTCAAGGTAGGGCCTAAGGTGCTTACGGTTTTTAGCTCTTTGGCCGTAATGACCTTACATCCTAACTACATATTATAATAATATTATAAATAAAAACCTAAACATGATTTTCATTACAACTGTAACAAACCTGAATGGATATCATGTCCACATAGGCCGCGAGTCGCGACCCATTGGGCCTTGAAAAATTGATTTTCAGCTATGATTATTAAAGCTAAATAAATACCGAAATATATTGGACGTATCAAACTCATTGCGATTAAAAGTAACTAAAATTTAAGTTGATGCTAAAGCTATAATGACAAAAAATAGGAAACAAATACAAAATTCAAATTATTGTAACGGAATGTTATATTCTTATTTGAACAGTCCTACATTTATATAGTTAAGTATTTTTTTTCATTTTTCACCATGACAGGCAAGAGGTGAGTCCCGAGTTTGGAAGTTTTAGTTACGTGGGTCGCGGTCCAGTCAACTTTGGGAACCATTGCCCTAGATTTCAATGAGATATTATTTCCATCTAAACTTTTATTTTATATCTAATGTTTGCATAACCGAGGATCGGTTCCACACCCACCACCGGAAATTAACTCCTAAGTTAATGTCTGTAGAATCCTGTTGATCCCGTATTTAGGTTGATTATATCATTAAACTGGCTCACTACTACACCAAGCCTCACGTACAGGCACTGCCTAACTGTCCACCCTTCCTCGCCATTCGGGGTGACTGACAGATGGCATTAGTGACAGCAGCTACCTCACTACTTGTGTGAATGAGACACTGTTTACATACCTAATCTATTAAATATATACACTACAATACCCATTGAGATACTAGATACAATGAAACCTAAAAGAGGTTATTTATTTTTTGACTTTCCTTTTATTTATTCGAAAAGATTAATATTATTCGTATTTTCAAAAAGTTCTTCACAAAGTTCTAAAAATGGAAATACACCTACGATTTCCTTATTGATACTTCATCAGAATTCTCACATGTCATAATTCTGCATAAGCAAGATTTTAGCAGAAAATTGCTGCTAGAATCAATACAGGTGGAGATTTATTGCGTCGTCCATAATTTTATTTCACAAATATTTGATGATCATGTAAAGTTATCGCTCGTCTGTTTACGCATACCATTCCTGAATCATGAACATTAACAGGTGTTTATACCTTTACACAACTGTTTCTTTATTGCTTCTATTGTTGGAAATTATTGCCGGATCCGCAATTTTTTCCATGAAAATCATCAAGGACACCACGCCAACTTGATTCACAATTATAATATGAATATACCTACATTCAATCTGAGTCATTGCTTAGAAACTGAATAAACATCTATCAGAAAAAGGTATTTAGGATGTAGTTTCGAAAATGCTTGGTGTCACCAAAAAACAAATATTGCTGCCACCCGCAGATTACCGTTCCAGGCATACCGACTTTCAAAGGACCACACTGGGGTCGGGTCACCATGTTTTCTTATCACAGCTAAAAGGACCATGATTTAAGTATTTATTAAAATACTTTGCTCATAAATGTGTGCTGTAGATAATCCTTATCCTTACATATTATAAAACAAAGTCCCCCCGCCGCGTCTGTTTGTTTGTCTGAATGCAATAAACTCAAAAACTACCGAACGGATTTCCAAACGGTTTTCACCAATTGACGGAATGATTCATGAGGAAGGTTTAAGTGTATAATTCATTAAGGTTTTGTGTCAATTAGCTGAGATTTACGGACGAGTGCCACGTAAACCATAAAGGATACCTACATGAAATGTATGTTCTACGAGATTATACAACAAAAAAATTTCAACAAAAAGTCTGCAATAGAATATATCTATCTTCTATGGATGACCCACAGGAACCATTTTTATCTTGATAAAAATTTCATTGTTATTTCCGTAGCTATTTTGACCGGTATTATATCAATAAGGATTGATAAAATATGTTATTTAAATTGGGCATTTAATTTAGATTAAAATACGGTTGACATCATATAATTTAAATTAATACTTTTAAATATATCACAGATTCAAAATTACTATGGTTGACGACGGTGCAACGCTAGGACAGGATTAGGTAGGATCCTCGGCTATTAGGTATGCAATCATAGCTTTGCTTCGTTTTAATTCTGGTAGTACGTTCCCGTGGGATATTTTCCGACATCCACATCCAAAAGCTAGTTTGTAATATTTCTAGTTTGTTTGGGGAAAGCAATTGAGATTTTCCTGAAAGAAGTTGCATTTATGTTAGAAAGGGTTTTTTTTTTTAATTACAAGGTCTAATCTGATAATGTGTTTGATGAAATATAAGGTCCAGTTGAAAACCAGCGTCAGACACTAGTTGTCTGGCATTTATGCTGAACTGGGCCTATTTGGCGCAGCCGTGAGGCACACAATACTGTTTTAAGCTTTCTCTGTTTTATTTGTTTTTTGTGTGAATATTGTGTGTCTTGATCTGAGTCAAATAAATTTATTTTCTTTCTTTCTTTCTTTCTTTAAATAATAATGAGCGACGTTCGTGATGGTGGGACGAAAACTGGCGTCCCTGGCGGTGTGAAGTGGAGGCACGGGTGCGCCCAGCACAGTGGCATAGGTACGCAGGCATGACGGTGCCAAGCCTTGCTTGTAGTACGCCATCTGGTGACCTACGTTTTTCTTTCGCTTAGATATTTAATAAATAAATACTTGCTTTAATTGCAAATCCGTTTCACCGCTTTATTACTTTTTTGTTAAAGCAGGAGTACCTACATCTATGGGTATTTTTATACCATCGTACATATTACGCATTGTTTAATCATATTATATGATTTTAACTACATACTAAAATGGAAGCTATTTTCGCGGAACAAAGGCAAAAAAGCTTACTAAATAAAGGACTTATAAAGATCTCGCCAATACGAGTATACTGCGTAGGTAGGCGGTACACAATTTTACGGATACAACTCGGATCAACATATTGTAGGAATAACAGAGCTTTATTGTTGAATAGGTTAGTTTGCGCTGCTATGCCTGTATTGAAATAGGTGTTATGTTTTGAACCATTGAAAATTCATCCGTTTTTAGGATTAAATACATACAACTTTCCTTGCTAGTCAAAAAGGGTGTAGCTATGCCAAATCGAAAACCAAATAATCGAATATCAATTACTATTACAATACAATTACTATTACTATTACAATAACCACTATAAATCGAACGTCTAAATACTCGAACGTTCATGATATTGAATGGTTAATAAATCGAACATTCAATACATCGCACACTCAATACATTGAGTGTTCAAAATATCGAATGTTTGTTTGATCGAGCGTTCAACGCATCGCATATTCATTCTATCGAAAGATCAAAAAAACGGGTTAACTGTGAGCTATTGTGACACATAATGAAAATCAGCGCTGTGCTGTGGGTCCCTCATAGCACAGAATTATGCTGAGTGGAAGCCTTCTTGTCACAGTCATGACGTGCAGCTGCCAAATATTTATGTTGTTTATATTTTTGTTATTTATATGCACGTGTCTCTGTGACAAATAAACCTTTTTTCTTTCTTTCTTTTTCTTTCTTTATAATTATTTTGTCACATGCATGTGCATTATGTCACGCCTAAATGATGAATGATTTTATTTCTGTCAATAGGTTTGAACAAACTAAAAAAAAAAATTACACTTCAATCATATATTTTTTAAACCGGTCAAGAGCGAGTCGAACTCGCACACCGAGGGTTCCGTACCATCATATATAAATATTTTGGATGTGTTACTTTACGTACAGTCCTTCAAAAGTAGGATAGATGGACAGGCGGACAGGCGGATGGGCGAACAGGCGGACAGGTGGAAGGGCAAACAGGCAGACAGTACTTTACTATTAGCTTCATTCGTGAGTAGGTAGGAAGGGGGACATTTTGGTTGTGAACCGTGAAATGCTTCAAATTTTTCATCGGCGACGCCTATATACGTCAGAGAATTTTAACACTGTGGTGTAGAATATTGCAGCTTTAGGTCAGCGCCATCTCTTGACCGATAGTGGAACTAGAATATTTTTTGTTGATGATTTCTATAAAAGTGTGCTATATAGAGACATCGTCTTATTTTTCCTGTAATCTTTACATAAACTTCTATCACATAGAATAATTTCAGACTTTTCTCTATGAAAACTTCGGAGATAAGGTGGGGGGGAACGGTATTTTTTTTTTAAGATATGATATGAATTTAAGAATGTAAAAAATCGAAAACTAAGAGGCCAAAAAAAAAGAAAAATGTTTCAGAATGTGCAAATAGCGTTCTTTCATATGATACAACATGCCCTAGTAGCCCAACTTCGGTTGTTTTACCATTTTAGTACGGAACCCTAGCAAAGTCAGGCCTGAAAAGTAAAGTCAGTCAGTTTCACAGCAAAATGTTCTTGTGTGATACGATTCCTAAAGGTACCGTTCCGTACCCGACCAAAGGCAACAATTGTGTCGCGGCGTCATGTCGCTGCAGTCATGATTCCGAACCCGACCGCAGGCGGCAGCAGCCCGTATTCCAGTCGGTAGATGGAAGATAGGAAAACGTGTTATCGCTCGAGCGTTGGCAGCACGAGTCGCCTGTCACTCGCCCGTAGCTGCCAACGAAGTGTCGCTAGCTACGGTAGGTATTTCATAGATATTCATAGAAACCAGTCGTGTCGCGGCGACACGTCGTCTGCATTTGCCTCCTGCGGTCAGGTACGGAATGGTACCTTATGGACTGGAATACACCTTCCGATTTATCGTAACAAACTCGTGAACATTTAACAATGTTTCAATAAATAAACTGTCATGAATTTGTGCACATCTCCACATCTGCTTAAAAGATTTTATTCACTTTATAAAAGTGTGACACTATTTTGCTAGGAGTAAAATTTTGTTTCCTATTATCTGACTATAACATGAAATGGGAAGGTCACATATGCCGCAGACCGGATGGTACAGGTCAGGCAGGTCACGAGCCAGGCGGATCTACGACCTGGTCAAGCTGGCAAGAGTTGGATGCTGGGGCCCAAGACCGGGAAAATTGGCGTACAATGGAGACCTACTCACTTAGCACTGGGTGGATATGAATTGAAAAAGAAGAATCTTGCTAAGTTTTTTTAAAATCAGAGAATAGGTCTGCTCTCGATATTTGATGGAAAGCAACTGATGAGATCTACGATGAATTGAGCGCGCCAAGAAGATGACCGTTCACTCTTTCTTTGAAGGCTGACTGTCATCAAGGAAATTGAAGGTAAATTGACTAAATATAATGAAAACAGTTCTAATATTGTAGAATCCTTTTTATTTATACTTCCAAAGATATTATACCTACACAGGGTGTAATCGAAACGTAAACTGTTACCATGAATTTAGTACATGATACAAAAGTGAAATATTTAGATGGTCAAAATTTAACAGCTGTAGAACAGCAGATTTTTTTTTAAATAACCGACCTAGAATTTTATACAGTTTGCGCGTAGATGTCCCTTAAACCCCGTATACTAAAGACTTATCGATGTGTACGACAGCCTTTAAAAGGGAACATATTTATTGGGACGAATAGCAAGCGAGAAGAGAATTTATGATTTCTTTTTATGGGTTTGAATCGAGTTTCATTTAGTACAGTGATGTTCGGTTTATTGTGTCACCAATAAAAGGCATTGGGGTTTTATGTATTTCCGTCAATAAAGAGCTCAATTTCTAAAGGATTTTATTTTCACTTTTCTGATAGAGCGAAATAGTTTTTTGCTCCGGTAAGAAATTGTGGCAGATGGTTTAAATCGTTTACGATAGCAAAAATAAAATAAACTATTTAATGAAATAGGTTTTTACAATATTAGATCCAATCTTCCATTTAATTATTTTCAGTATTCGACCATCTTACATTGCGATCAGATTAAATCAGACGATCTAAATAAATCTTGATCCCTAGGTAGGTAGCATTGTGATTTTCGATCCAATATTCCACATGTGGCAGTAACATATTAGATATAACCAATGGGCTGAGGGCTTGCGGATAAATAACATAGTGTACCTACTTAGATATTGGTGGCCTATATTATCTGTGGAAATTTGATTTACGGTTTCACGGTATTACGTAGGTAAAACATTCATGATGTATTCTCCAACGTAGTTATCCATTGGAATGGTACATTTTTGTGTGGACCTGTCCTAATTTCAATAGTTTATAAAAAATCTTTAGAGGTATCAGGGAGAGAGGTATCTGTAAAGTTCTCTCATCCTCTATAGAAAAAGGAGAATCCTCCAAAGAGACGGGTTTCGTGTTTGGTGGGCAATTGCCCGACGATTGATGTCGGAAAGTTATATATATGTCGATCACGCGGTAAACTCTGTCAGCGCGATGCAGGATTTGTGTGACGTCAGGTTTTTGATGCGTAGTTTGCATGTGGCGATGTAGATGCCCCACAAATCCCATACAAAAATGACGTAGGACAAGGAGCTCCTTGTTGTTCTCCTCATCGCTGTCACTGTGGCGAAGTTGTCAACGGCCTCGGACACCACGGTTTGTATTGCAGCCGAAGTGCAGGTCCCTTAGCGCGGCACGCGAACATTAATGACATCAGCTGACGAGCTCTTGTCACCGTAGGCGTTCCAGCTGTATTAGAACCCAATGGCTTCGCACGCGATGATGGAAAGAGACCGGGCGGCATTTATTTATTTCCATGGAAGATGGGTAGGCCTTGCCAACCCATCTTCCTGGCTCAGCGTGCTGTGTTGGCGCTGCCACTGCGTCTGCAGAAAACCTCAAGCGGCAAAAGTATAGGTAACTATGTGTATATTTTCGAGCCGTTTGGGGTTGAAACCCTAGGGTGCGAGTGCTCATGGTTTGTTCAATGAAATCTCCAAACGACTGGTTGACTCTTCCCGTGACCCTAGGGCTGGCTTTTACCTGAGGCTAAGCATTGCCATACAACGTGGCGATGCGGCTGGTCTCTTGGGTACACTACCAGTCGACAGTGATGCGGATGAATTTTTCGACGCTATATTTTATTTTGTATTAATAGTCTTAGTTCTTATTATATATATAGTCTTAGTTAATTATTCTTTATAGGTTTGTGCCCCGGAAGTGAAAAAAAAGGACATTCAGTTATTCCCGAATTTGAACATTTTCCGGGAAACTTTACCAATTTTCCTTTTACAGACTATTACGAACATTTCAAAATAAACTATAGTCAAATCGGTCAAGGCCTTCTCAAGTCATGCACTTACCAACGAACAGCATTTCATTTTATTTCCCTGGTACCTCATTAACGGCATAACTATGTAAATATCTATTAACTGCTCCCAAATTAAGATGACTAATATATATTTTATTTTCTTTTACATACTTCCTTGGCATAATCTTTTCGTTATTTGACATTATATACCTAAAATATTCTATATTTTATAATAAATTAGATTTGTTACAGCTGTACTGGCAATCGTATCATTTGGTTTAAATATATATTTTTTTTTTTTATTTTGCTTTTATATAGATTCTTTTCTTTTAGATTTTGTGAATGTGAGAACGTTGTAGGCTTAACAGACTGTAGATCTGTCGACCATTTATAAGCTATCTTGCTAAGTATCTGGTACTTGTTGATAGGCCTACACTGTCCTCTCATACCTATTGACACTGTAATTTGAAAACATTATATATACCATTTACTTTTAAAAGAGTAACCGTGGAGTTTCTTGCCGGCTCTTCTCTATAGGAAACGACCATTTGGAACCATGCACCTAGCTTCTGAAGTTTCATAAGTGCCCTTGTAGGTTTATGTGAAATTAAATATTTTGAATTGAATTATGAATTTTTATATAGATTTTTTTAATTTTCTAAATTATCCAAACCTATCCAAAACTATGTATGTTACATAGTTTTCAAAGACATCCTTAAATAATAACTTATTTACAAAAAAAAACAACCGACTTCCAAAAAAAACACTTAAAAGAGAAAAATAACTTGAATTTCGGAAGTCGTATATAGTAAAATATACCTACCGTAATATATATGAAAGCAATTCATAACTATTTCCCTAGGGATATAACTATATCACGGCTTCAACTATGTGAACTGCGAACCATCTTAAAATATAACTATATAGATCTGTATTTTCGTTTTTGCCACCGACTTCCGAAATTCAAGTTATTTTTCTCTTTTAAGTGTTTTTTTTGGAAGTCGGTTGTTTTTTTTTGTAAATAAGTTTTTATTTTTCACTTTTTAGTTGTGTTTATACCTACCCCGCACAAATTCGTATACCAGTCGAATAATGGAAACAACAAAAGATTTTTCAAAAATTAACGAATCATTCCAAGCGCCCCGCTGGTGGGGCAAATAGGAATGCCTAAAAATTTTCAGTGGAATATGCCCCACTAGTTCGACTTGGTGGGGCAGATTCCACTAGTCTAAAATCTTTATGGATTCTGCCTAGTGGGGCAGAATCCATAAAGAGGATTGGCACCTTAGAAATGTGTATGTAGGTATGCTCGTATTTTATATTTGTTTGGAAAAGAAAGAAATGTATAGTTAAGTAAAATACTCGTATATATTTTTTGGTAATTTAATATGTTATGATGGCTCAGAGGTTAAGGCCTCGCCTCTCATGCATGAGGTTGTGGGTTCTAATGTGACTTTTTCAATTCATATAAACTTTCTGAGTTTATCTTGGACATTATTGACATCAGTGAAGGGAAACATCGTGAGGAAACATGGACTTATAGTTAATATTAGTCTGAAATCACCAACCCGTTTTGAGCAAGCGTGATGATCAGTGCTCGTTCCTTCTCTGTATGAGACGAGGCCTTTGCCCTGCAGTGGGACAGTAATAGGCTGGTATTATTAATTTTTATTTACTAGTTGTTTCTGGAAGGAATCGGGTTGTAAATCATACGTTAATTACACGATTTGTTACAAATAAAATAAAATCTAAGTAAATACAAGTCCTAGTTACATTTTACTTACATATAAATTTCTTTCTTTTCCAATCAAATATTAAATACGAGCATACCTACTTACACAAATTCTAAGGTGCCAACCCTTGTGGGGAAGAATTCATGCCATGGGGCAGAATGCATTTGCCCCACTTGAAAGTGTAGAAAGGGGGTTACAAAATTTTTTGCATCTCAATGACATCTATGGGCCCAAAATGGTACACATTTTGGAATACATTTTTCTACATTCAATTTAACAGAAATAACATTTTTGAAATTTAATTACAGTCCTATTAAAATTGTAAATATAATATTATCACGATGTAACATTTAGTTTTTGTTTCATTGCAATCGTCTCATACAATAAAAAGATATGCTAATTTAAAGTTTTCAAAGTGAGACCCCCATACCACCAACAAGCACTACGTTTCAGGCGGCAAGGGGTAACGGAGATGTGGAGCGTATGCAGCCTCTAATATTAAGCTGGGCGGTCACAGTCCATAAATTACAAGCTACCACCCCCGAAAGAGCTGTGGTCGACTTTGGTAAAAAAAACTTTGCAAAAGAGCAAATATACGTCGCGCTTAGTCGTGTCAGAAGTTTGGAAGGCATAGTTTTATCAGAGGTGGACGCCAACAAATTATTAAAGCGACCACACGGCCACAGATCATTGACGGAAATAACGAGGCTACAAAATCTGTCTTCTGACAATCAAGGCCACACATAACATACGACTCAAGTAGCGCAATTTGATGCCGGGGTATTACCATTAAAATCATTTATAGCCAGAGTACATCTCATGGCAATTCGAATAAGCCCAAACACGGCTAGGATACATTGTTTTATGACGGAGTTCCGGTGCCGTCCTTCCGGCTTCATCTTCAGATCAGTTCGATGGTCATCAGAATTATTTATTTAAACGTGCTTCATTGTTGCTTAACTATCTTAATCGAGATATCTTATTTACCCGTGAAATACTTATCATTGAGGAATTACGGTGGCAATCTATGGTCTTCTTCATCAGTTCCACTTCACTAAATGATACTTTCTGAATGAAAATGCTTAATTTGTTGCTGAAAATACCTAAATCGCTGTGTGTGCCTATAATATTTGAGGAGTTCCCTCAATTCGTCATGGATTCCATCATCAGAACTGATTTTTTTTTATTGGGACCAATCTGGCCGTATATCCTTTCAAATCACAAAATAATTTTCCAAATCGGTTCATAAATGGCGCCACCCGTGGAATACCTGTCATTGGAATATTCCGATGGCAATCTGTGGTCTTCTTCATCAGTTCCACTTCACTAAATGATAGTTTCTGAATGCAAATGCTTAACTTGTAGCTGAAAATACCTAAATCGCTATGTGTGTGCCTATAATATTTGAAGAGTTCCCTCAATTCCTCATGGATTCCATCATCAGAACTAAATTTTGATAAAAATGGGACCAATCGGGAAGTGTATCCTTTCAAATAAAAAAATAATTTTCAAAATCGGTTCATAAATGACGGAGTTATGAGGTAACATACATTAAAAAAAAAAAATACAACCGAATTGATAACCTCCTCCTTTTTGGGAAGTCGGTTAAAAATACAAACGTAGCGGGAACAAAAAATAAACAGAGCCGTTTTTATCGTACCTCAACAGGAAAGATAAAGGAAAGAAAACATAAACAAACATTGCACCTTTGATACCTACTTAAGGCGGTTTTATCCCCAAAAGCAATTTCAGACCGTTGAATACCTTTTCTTATAAATAAAGATAAATTATTAAATGTTTTTACCTTGCACTGAGACAAGAATACCTTCTTCAGTAGGTACTGTGGGCCTAACACGAACGGGCGGAGTAAACCGTAACGTAAAAAGAATCGATTTTAAAATTGAAAATACTGATGTCACACATAATAAAACTTATTTTATTTTAAACTTTATCGCTTCATTAGGAATTTTAAGGCACTCAAAAACTATTAATGAACACTCCCGTAGAGCTGATGAAATGATGTTATTTTTTAATAAAATATTTACATCATTTTATTTCAGCTAACAGACAAATTTATTTTTGTTGACATAATATTTTTTATTTATTTTAAAAACACAACTAACTATTAACACTTGTTACTAATTTAAATGATTAACTAACTAACTATACAAATAAATACAAAAACAGAAGGACACTTAGACGTCAAAGTATTCGTCGGTCACACACTTAAAATAATATTAGGTCCTTACCTATGAAATTGCCGATTTTTGATATTAGCTAGTGGTAAGATAAATCTTTTGATAACTTTTTACACGGGAAAAAATTCAAATCCAACGAGGTGGTGAAAAACGCCTTTAAAGCGTTCATCGATTCCCTTTCACCAGGATTTTTATAGCAGAGGCATCAACGAACTTCCATTAAAATGGCAAAAGTGCATCGACACTAATGGCCAATACCTCAATTAAGAAATAAACAATTAAAAAAAAAAAGTTCGATTTTTTCTATGTAAAACAGAAATTTCATAAGTAGGTAGTAATAATTATGTTACAAATGTGTATAATAAATTTTTTAAATCAAAATCCCGACGGTAAAAAGTGTGCAATCTCATGCAGTCGCAGGCAATAGGTCTTTATTGTTAAATTTAAGAAGATGCCTCTTTTATTTTTTTTATTTACGAAGGCCGTATTAATTGCCACGTTGTATAGCAATGCTCATTCTTTGACTGAAAAATAGGCCAGCCCTCTGATCATGTGAGGAGTCGACCAACCGATAAGGACCAGGCCCGGGTCGACGGCGCGCCTCAAAGAGATGTCAGCACAACGGAATGGGTCCGATAGGACCGATGCCTGCCGGGGTTGCGGGAAAGTCCGAAAGGGATACCGTGGCCCCTTTTTTTTTTTTTTTTTTAACGTAAAGGCAACGGAAGGAACACGGGTGGGTTTTAGTCAGTAAGAGTCTGACACGCCCTCCCGCTCCACCCAGAGCGGGAGAAGTTATTTGATAATTTCCCACCAAAAAAAAAAAAAAAAAAAAAAAGGAGTCGACCAACCGGCGACTTTCAATAGACTCTTATTCATGCCTGCTGCATAAATGTTAACCAAAATGCTATAGGATATTTGTATTTCCGATCCAAAAATCGTTTGGATTTTCGTTAATTTTACTTCGCGCGTGCGTGCTAAGCCCACATATCTCGATCCCTAGAGTTATGAAGTGCTAATTGTCAAGAAATGGGTAGTTAATACCTACTGACATGAAATAGAAAGCACTTGAATGGCGTGTAGTTACGCGTGCTTATTAAATAGGCACATATAGGCGAAAAACCACCATAATCCAATAGTCACCAAACGTCGGGTAGGGTCAAGCTATCTCATTTTGTGTGTCATACAGCCTGTGGTTTTACATTGAATTAGAATTAACTCTATATAAAGTAATAAAAAGAAAGCGAGGAAGGCCATCAAGAAGTTATCATAGATATATCGAGAGATAAATGGCAAACAAAAGCGAAAGATAGAGAACAATGGACAAAAATGGAGTAGGGCCTTACCCAACAGAGGGGTTCTCATTAAAATTAAACAAATAAATTAATGTAATAATAACTTGAAAATCGAATCAACAAACATTGACGGCACGGTTGAAACAGTGGTTAAGAGATTGACTGCTGCACTGCTTATCGCGGTTTCGATTCCCGCACGGAACAAAATATTTGTATGACATACAAGTAATTGTTCCGGATCTGGCTGTTTGTGTATGTGACTTTAAATAATGTTTGTAAAACACACCCACAATACAGGAGAAATTCCTATTGTTGGGCAACGTATTAATATATATATATGTATATAATTATTTAAATTGAAAAATTTATTAACATATTAAACTTTGTTGCATGCTAATAAATATTGCAAAACAATATTTAAAACGGAAAAAATCGTGTTCATTTTTACAGCAAGTGAAACAAGAAAGTTTTCTTTCTCTTAGTTTTCTCTTAGTAGTAAGAGAAAACTTTCTTGTACCTTGTACCAAAAAAATAGATGATAATTTGTTATTACATAAACTAAACATGTACCATTCAAAGCACTATTCACGCCAAGGCCAAAAAGATTTCATTCTTTCAATGCATGTCAAATCGTCGCCGGCCTAGCCTACGTTTAAAATGTGTGTAAAATTGTGCCAAATTCCAAAGATTTAAATCAATAGATTCGCCCACCGCGTCAAAAAATGGTGATATTTCATTTTCTTTTGGCACCTCCGACACACACAATGACGCAGTCACCATGGAAAAGCCTTGTACGGGTTTGTGAGCTCACTCTTCTAAGTATTGACACTTTTCGCGCGACATAAGTACAATCAGGGCAAATCTAACGATTTAAATCTTTACGAAATTCTGTGTAACATTGAAAAACAATGCTCTTGTATTTCAATAATAAAATTAAATATTCCAAAGTTGAAACAGCTGTTTGGAATGTCACTTCTATGCCCTTCGCAATACAAAAGTCGGTTTACCCCGTATAGTACCGCAGAGTTTTCAATAATATTGTTTTGTTTACGTGTTCATACAGCAAAAAGTATAACTCACACAGAAGATTGTTTGACAGACACTAGTATGAAGATAAAGCATACTTCTACTGTAAAACAACGAAGGGATTTTCCTTATAAATGAAAATAGTACCTACTACTCATAAATCTGTGTTTGAGAATTAATGTAGGTATCATGTCATTTAAACCGAAAACGACGGTAAATGTTTTTATCAATAAAATAAACAAAAATACACTGATTGATTTAACGGAGATTCATTAACTAAAGAAAAGTTGCTCTCATGATGTTGTGCATCAATGTTTTTTTCAGATTGACGATTTGTTTATGGTACAGCAAAAGTGACTCTAAAAATTATTATGTAACCTGAACCTCTGCCAATGCCGGTTAAACTAAATAATCTTGATGCACGAATAGACCTTAAATCAAATTCAGGTTACAACTCGAGAACACTCATTTTTCGGAAGATTAATCTTAAGCCGAATATCGGGAATTATGAAGCAGAAATAATACATAGATATAAATGGAATAGGTACAGCCAACCGCACATCAGTCGTAACACGTGCACTACGAAAATTACCCTTATTACAACGATATAAAGGCGCTGTCAATGTTAAACTGTTATCAATTTTGCGCGGTTGGCTTCAGGCTCCACTCAATAAATCACGTTAGTTTGACTCCGATTCCAATACGCAATACATTTTTGGACCAATATCTACCAATTGACAGCTTTTGTATTACCTACACATGTCTACAATATTTATGTGTGTAGATAATAAACTTTGACTCGTACGTGTTGCTTTAATCTTGCCTGTTCTGCAATAATTGTCAGACCCAAGTTTTAATTGCTCCGGATATCAAAGTGTGGGTAAAGTTAAACAGCCTCTTACTTGACATTTAACTCACTATCTTTACTTTTGCGTATACTTTATCTCTGTGACTTATTACTGGAGAACAAAAAAGTGTCGCTAGAAACTTCGTGAAAGCTATTAATGATCACTGACCTGTGGCACACTTAGAACGAGACTCAACACCCACGCGATAATTACTAGTCTTCCACTTCGCGTCGCAGTCGCCATACTTCGCATCGGATACTTCACAGCGAGCCATCTGTCCACTCCAATAAGTACCAGTATAAAAGTACTGAGGTACAAAGCGAACATCTGCAGGAACTTGAACAATTTGCATGCTATATTTCCGGCATACCACTGCACCGTAAAGGACCACGCTGCTTCGCCAGCGATGCAAAAAACAGTCACCAACAAGTCGGCTATACTCAGTTGGAATATCAGACTGTATATCGCTGTCCAAGACGGTCTCGCTCTTCCCCGACCTCTTTTACCTCTCTGTATACTTATTATCGTCGCCAAATTACCAAAGAATGATAACACAGCCATAGCGGAGAGCACGCTGGCTCTGATAAGAGTGCTTTTAGTCAAAACAGGGGCGTGATCCAAACACATGACTTGCGTGCCATTGTATACGAAAATGTTATTCGTAAACTCATCGGCATGTGTGCCATTAAAAATAAATGTTTCCAAACATTTTTCTGTGGACCATATGGTGTAACTTTTAAGAACAGATTCAGCCGAACTAAATTCTCTGTGAAGAGCCAATTCGCTCGGGTATAACGCGTCAACGTCATATAATGTGGTATTGTTGCCTGCGCTGTCCATGTTTCGTCATGCGTCTTTAACTTCTTTGCTAATCTGAAACAAAGAAATTGAGTGTAATATTAGTTGACATCAGTCTAACAATACTTAAACAACCTTGAAAATAATCTGATTTATTTCATTGTACATATAATGTAGATCTACGCCAGACACGACTTAAATTTTAGTATTCACGATTGCGAAATAATAATAGTGGTTAATGCCTCAAAAAAACGTAGCTTTTTCCTAATACAGGGGCCTTATTATGAAGTATTAATGCCATCATTATTCCACTGCGAAAAAAGGATGGTGCTAGCGGCCTTGTGTAGCTCCGCCTCTCACTCACACTGGAATAATGGTGGCATTAATACGTCATAATAGGGCTCCAAGTCATTAAAATAACCTAGTGATCTCCTAAAGATTATCCTTAACAAAACTTAAATGGCTTCTAGTTTCCGTGTGCTTGGGGCCATGGTAAATGATAAACGGACGTCTGCCTCGATTTATTGCAAAGCTACTGAAGTGGCCATTTAATGCCTCAGTTAACGGCAGCCTCAGAGACAGAGTACTTGCCTCGAGGCAGCTTTAATTGGGTCTCAGCTTATAGATTAGATTCATTGTAATAGTGAGTTGAATCCATCATTCCTCGAAAGATGGATTTAAGGTTACAGCCGTCTTGGATTGGATTTTCAATCGACATCTGTTTTACGAATATAAAAATAGACGACGTTTTTCATAGCTTCATTTAGGTTATCTGAACATAAATATAAAATATCAAACCTAAGGATACACGTTTACCAGTATGTATAGCACTTAAAGCAATTAAATGATGAATTCACCCTTTACCGAACGAAATAATTATGTTACATTATTATTATCATACAAATAGTTTGCATATTAGTTTTTCGTCCCTTAAGTGTTCGCCGTATTCATTCCAAATATGTGAAAATTATAATTGAATACAACCTACGATAACAACATATTTGTTACATATTCATGAATTTAGAGGAACTTAATGTCTATAGTAGCTCGGTTGAACTCGACAATATAAATATGCATATTCATAATCATGTCGCGCAAGTTTCGTGTCGCGTTTTTTCACTTTCTGTTTGTATCGTAGATGCTATTTAATTTTGATGGAAAATTGACTGCATGTTTGATTGAGTTTGCATGAGTTTTTCTGTTAAAAATTGAAATTGTAGTAAGTACCTACAAAAAAGAGATTGATGATCGCTGTATAATTATTTAAATGTCTTTGACCTACCAAGGACATTGCACTGCACATTGCGCATAATAAATATTTTTGTTGCTTCTGCGAGTTTTTACTGTGCAACTCAAACGATAAGTTCAAACAGAATGTATGAAAATATCGATGCCAGTTGCCTACTGTGTGACGGAGCACAGAGGAGTTTTCTACGTCTCGCACTAAATGCAATTCATGGTCAGCGTGACCCTTTCAAGACCATTTCCGATTTGAACCAAAAATAGAGTATAGTTCAAACATAGAATACTCTTTCACTTCGGATATTCGTGCACGCTACTTGTTAAGACAACATTCGGAATCACGCGAAACGTAACGAGCTTAGCTGTGCGTAGGTATATTTTCATGTTTGTCTTTTTGTTTCAGTTTAGTTTGATTGACGCTTCGTCTCATTGGTATATACTACTACTACTCTCTACTCTGCCTACTCTTTTCCCAACTATGTTGAGGTTGACTTCCTGTCTTACCGGATGCAACTGAATATCAGTATTCTACATGGAGTGACTGCTTATCTGACTTCCACAATCCAGTAACTGGGTAATACGATACCCCTTGGTAAGACTAGTGTCAGACTTTCGGGCTTCTGACGACTCGAAACGACTATCAAAGATCCACGAAAGGCAGCTGGGACCATCGGCATCGGTTTAACATGCTTTCCGAGGCACGGAAGAGTCTCGGTATGTAAAAATGGTCAGTATCCACGGACCAACCCCGGCAAGCGTAGCTTGATAGCCTGATGAATCGACCCATGCAGCTTCATTGGTATATAGACAAAGGTCAAAAATGACAGGTAAAAAAAAAAACATTTCCGAAAAATAAAACAAAAGAAGTGTCATTCACTCGACATTGCAAAGAATTTACTGTCTGCATTCGTCTGAAACTGAGACGGATAGACAATCGGATTACGGACAGAAGCAATTTCGTAGTCACATGTTTACCATAAAGGGTACAATTTGAGTTGGGAAATTAAGGTTATTTATACATAGCTTTTATTTTGGAAGGCAAGGTCATGAAATGAAATGATGATGAAATAATGTTGTTTTCTGTAAATAGGTTTAAACAAACACTTTTACACGTCAATAATATTTTAAAAACAAGATGAGGTCGGCGTTTCCTATCTGACTACTCTGAGAAGAAAGGCAGAAACAAAGTCAGAGGTCACAGTATTTTTTAAAGTCCAGACATAATATTGGCCAGATCATGTGAAGACCATGTAGATTGGTGTATGAAAAGGTCTTTTGAGGAAAGAACCACACAGATTGAATGGACCTATCCACGGACAAAGGACTATTCTTTCTTCTGTAAGTGTACCTAACGAATATGTTTTTGATATAGGCTATGTTACTTTAAACTACAAAACTACTGGAATAGTAAAAAACAACATCTGCAACGAAAAAAAAATGAAATTTCGCAGCTTTAAGACTTCTGTCAGCTAGAGCACGGTGACTTAGGCTTTGTGACGAGTAAGCACCATAATTTTGAATTAGTAATTTGATACCCCAGACCTAATGAACAAATGCAAAAAAAAAAAAAAACAAGTATGGAAATATAGACTATGTAAATGTAGAGGTATCTATAGAGTGAAACTATAAACCACTTACGTAAAATTAAAGCTTTGCAAACTAATACAAAAGTCATTTATTCAAACTAGGATGTGAATCAGCACTTTTCGAACGTCAAAGTTACATAAGACAGTTCCCCAAACCGCCCACTCTTCACCACTTCCTAGTGCTTTAGCTAGGAAGAAGAAGTGGCGCAACAAACTCCCCAGCAGCACAGCTGTCTGTTCAGTTAGAAACAAAATGGATTCTATATGCAAAATAATTTACATTACGCAACACAAAACATAATTAAAATTATAAATTAATAGCACACGCCAATTTACCAACCAAAAATATCAAGAACAGGCAGAAAAAAATAGAAATAAAGACTAAATTTAAACAATATCTAAATAAAAGCCTCCAGTCATAAAGGGCGTGCCTGCTTACATATAGCTATATATAGCTGTAACTGTATGTTAAAAATGATGAACTAGGACCATCGAGGTAAAATAAATAAACAGTTAATTACTAAAAACAATAACAAAACCATGATCAGCAAGACGACCAGTCACCACAAGCAGCACCCGTTCACGAGCATAACGCAAAGATCAGCCATTATCCCCCTCGACATATTTGAGGGAAGGAGGCAACCCGACCCCCGACGCTACCGCAAGCAGTGACATCTAAGGGAGCATGACGAATTTGCTGCCGGTTGTTCAGGCAAAAAATAATATGATCAAGTGTCGAGGTCGCTAGCTAACCACATATTGCAATACAACTCATAAAAAACATTGCAATGAGTATAGATTATGTCAACAATAAATTAAAATAAATTTACTTATAAAGTCAAAGAAAATAAACAATTAAATAAACTCATATAACCTGTCAGTAGGTAAGCTAATTTAGGAGAAAGAACATAAACATTGTCTTGAGTTAATCACGGCGACCAACTATTCTTATCATTTAAGTAGTCATTGATAGAATAGTAGGTATGCCTTTGAACAAAGGTTGGATTTTACTTTAGTTTTAAACACATTAAAAGGCAAATCTAGCAAAGAAGAGGGTAACTTGTTGTAAAAGATTATACCAAGCCCAACAAATGAGTTAAAGTTATAATTCAAATATCTATAAAGCTAGGTTTTGCCCGCGGCTTCGAATGCGTGGATGTCGGATAATATCCCACGGGAACGTACTAACGGAATTAAAAGTACCCTATGTCTTAATCCAGGTTATAAGCTATCTGTGTGCCTAATCCCTGTTCCTAATCCGAAACATAAATCCAGATAAACAGACAAACAAGCAGCAACCTCGGAGCAATTACTTTTTTCAAAAATATTCCGTGTACAATTTTGACTTTGTTACTATTTTATTATATATAGATTCTAACCAAAACGTCGCCATCGATCGTTCCTCAAACCGAACAAGCATTACAAGCATTCGTTAATCGCCCTCACGACTCCCACTAAAGATTTCTTGTAACTGTATGAACTTGAACTCACCGAGACTGCTACGTGCAATCCTGAGTGATACTAGACCAATTAGTGACTGGAACTTGAACGCTTAATGTGTAACTTCATCTGAGCCGACAGACAGGACAATGTGGTTAGGTTTCAGATTATACGTGAATACTCGTATGTATGATTGGATAAAATAAGAAATGAGTATGTAAGAAGTTTGCAAGTGGCCTGACTTTTCAGGTCACTTTCACTTTGTGTGGGAATCGGTTGTTATGGTATGGCATTATGGGCATTTGACGCGAAGGAGAGAGAAAAAATTCGTGAGGAAAGTTTTGAGTATGAATGTGGATGGCTATAAGAGTAGGAGAAGAGCTAATAATCAGCTGTTCCATACAATTAGAAAGAACAAATAAAAAATATTTTTTTGGGGCACACAGGAAATACAAACAGTAATAAAAAACTAAACTAAAAAGGAGCATCTAATACTAACCAAAAATTAATTCGAATTAACAATATTTTTTTGTAAAAAAATAAAATATAAATAAAAACCGTTAATAGGTAAATATTGCAATCGGCTCACGCACGACGCCGACGTCCAACATCACTTGTCCATGGCATAGATTATTGTCTATGGCATGGAGCATGACATGACGATTTAGGTCTATGTAGATATTTAAGTTTTCTATGGAACAGTAGATAATTTTCTCGAGATTACGATGTTGGTCACATGGAAACAGTTGTTTAGTTTAATGGTATGTTTGTACCACACACTGTATAGTTCAGAAACGATCTGACTTTACGGTTGTATTCAATTCTACACTAATGAGCGTTTATTATGTAGGGAATGTATGGCGGTAAAGCATTACGTATCAAGTAAGTAAAAAAAATTATTTAATTTAATTTAATTCACGATACTGCCTCGCTGGTCTAGTGGTCGCAAGCACGACTGCTGAGCATGTGTGTGTGTGTGGTACGATTCCGGGATCGGGGAAAGTGTTATTGGAGTTTTCTCAGTAGCAGCCCGAAGTCTGGATTTGTGCCCGGTTGATAGCAATAGATCCCACAGACTCCATAACACTTAAACATAAGTAGATGTACAATAGAGTACACTTCTGCCTAGCCCTTTGGGGATTGTCATGTTCAAACTCAAAGCATTTATTTCAATTAAACCATTTACAGGCACTTTTGAATTGTCAAAGAGTCGGTCAGTTACTCAGAAAGTTGAAGCTAGTTGCCCATTCCAAAACATAGATCTTTATGCAGAAGAACGGGCAAGAAACTCCAAGGACACTCTTTTAAATATAGAAATTACAAAATCCTGGGTACATTACTCTTGTTACTTCTATATGTGAGAACAAAGGAAAAAAAAAAAACGATTAAAATTATAGGATTAAAAATAAGCCCTGGCAGATAAGAGATGACCAGTCTGAACTGACGGCGCCCGTTCACGAACATGACGCGTGGATCAGCACCATCTAGCTCAACCATTTTGTTGGAACCGAATGGTCCAACACACTCGCCACCATCAGCGAGACATGTTATGTTAATATGATTTGGCATCGAAATTGACGTCTACCAATAAAAAATCATCAAACTTGATTGGATTTGTAATCGAATAGTTCGTTTATTGATGTTACTTTGGGCAAGTTTACCTACTTTTTGATACAATCTTTATGTGATGAGCTATGTTTACTTTAGCTATTTGCTACGTACGACTCATAACTTATCTAGTAAGTATTGGCAGAAACTGTATTTATATGACTTTTATTGACTATTACCATTCAAAGACGTACGTTTATTGGCTTCCAATTCATCCTTTAACGTTTGTTGTGTCTATTGTTCCAGTGTTTCTTATTCTCTAGGTAGTTTTGTGACGTGAGGCTGAACATACACAGCGGACAGAGCTCCGGCGGGATCTCATGGCGTCATGGAGAGTGCAATTGTTGCAACCCAGTGCTGGGCACGCCACTATTGCGGCGATAAGTCCCCTCTTATAGGAGTGGCTAGAGAGGCGCCACGGCGTCCTCACCTTCCGCCTGACGCAGGTCCTCACTGGACATGGTTGTTTTGGGAGGTTCCTGTTTCGTATCAGGCGAAAGGAAACGCCCGAGTGTCATCACTGCGTGGATCGCCCGGAGGACACGGTTGAGCATATGGTGGAGGTCTGTCCGGCTTGGGCAGAGCATCGCAGTGTCCTCGTGGAGGCGATCGGTGGCGGGGATCTCTCGCGTCCGGCCCTAGTCCAGGTCATGGTACGGAGCGAGAGGGCATGGGAGGCCGTCACCTCCTTCTGCGAAGCAGTAATGCTCGCGAAGGAGGAGGCAGAACGCGTGAGGGAGAGGCAAATTTCGCGCCCTCATGCCCCTAACCGCCGCAGACGCCCTGGGCGTCGGGAATCGCAGGCCGATTCCCGGCCACCGTAGGCGCGGGCTTGCGGATGGTGAGCAATGGGTAGCTCGCAGTCCGATAAGGACCAGGCCCGGGTCGACGGCGCGTTGTATTCCACGCGCGCCTCAAAGAGATGTCAGCAAGTGAAGGGGTCCGATAGGACCGATGCCTGCCGGGGTTGCGGGAAAGTCCGAAAGGGATACCGTGGCCCCTGGCAACGTACAGGCAACGGAAGGAACACGGGTGGGTTTTAGTCAGTAAGAGTCTGACACGCCCTCCCGCTCCACCCAGAGCGGGAGAAGTTATTTCATAATTACCCACCAAAAAAAAAAAAAAAAAGGCTGCACATTTTCTGTAAGTCTTTTTGGGCAATAAATCGTAGAAATTACCCGGCCAGCGGTTGTTTTACCCTTAGTAAAACTAGTTCTGGCACAAAAACACAACAATTAGGGTCCTTACTAGTGATATTCTTCAAAAAGGTTAGGTGTGTAGTACTCGCAACCGGCGTGCGTGTATGACCAGATGTATGAACGTAAACGAGGCAAAAGGAGGATGTAAAGAAGAATCGTTTGAATCGTAGAATCGTGAATCGTAAATCGAAGAAACGCTTGAATCGTTTATGATTACCTACGGTTTCGTCACTAATAAAGTTCCTAGGAAAATTTAATCACGTTAAGAACAGTAAGTATTTAATTTAATAGGGTTATTTTGATATTAATTAAGAGCGTTTATCCTAAAAGTTGGCAACTTCGCAAATAGCTGTCAAATATTTACCTGTTTTGATTAATTTGGCAATATTACTGTATGGCAATATGAAATGTGGCTTACTAGTGAACTAAAATATTGATTATGAAATGCAATAATTAATATCGTTACACCGAATATTTAGTTTTAGATGTAAAAAAAGTATTTGGAATCTTTGCAAACTCTTTTACACCTACAACGGTAACAACAACAAATTCAATGTTATTATTGCAATATTCATACATTAGTCTATTTTATTATTACATTATATACATTAGTCTATAATATAAAATTATAATTGTTGTTTGATTAATTTTAAATAATAAAATCGAATTATTAAAATAGGGCTTATTTAGATATAAACATGTACGTTAGACAAGATGAGAAAATAATTATTATAACTTACTTTGTAACTGAGATGACTCAACAGTCAACAGAGAACAGCCTCCTATATAATTTCTCCTTAATATTCAGCTTAGTAAGTGCTCTAAGATGCCCATTATATCCGATCCTAAGTGATCTCCAAAACCGCAATATTATAGCCTATGGGAATAAAGCCATAACTTTCTATCCGACCTTAAGTTAGCTGTAATATTACGTTTCATTTATGTCTGTAGTTCTATGGGATTATCGATTTCATATATCCCTTAAGGGCCTTATGAATCTAAAATTAAACTGTGTCCCTATTTATTATGACATTTCGGAGATAGAGTAGTCACTCCATCCACAAAATGTGTGGTTATTACCATAGCCAGCGCCGCAAAATCAATAACTTCGTGTTTCATCGTGGCGCTGATTACAAAGGTAATTTTAGACAGCAATGTGTCGAATTGACTACGTTCTATTCTGGCTTTGTGGTTAGGTTAGGTCGTTCACATTTAGACAGGTGACGTGACTGCATTATTTGCATGTCTCAAAGTGAAATCCCTTTCGATTTTTAGGTTACTAATGTTTTGTTGTATCGGTATGTCCCTTTTATTTGTGTGTTGTTTGCTTTGGTTGTTTGTTTAATTGAATCAAACACAAAAACTCAAACTCAAAGCATTTATTTCAATTAATCCGTTTAAAGGCACTTTTGAATTGTCAAGGGGTCAGTCAGTCAGAAATATGAAGCTAGTTGCCCATTCCAAAGCGTAGGTTCCTATGGAGAAGAACGGGCAAGAAACTCCACGGACACTCTTTTAAATCATAATATTGTTATAATATAATGTGATATGGGTTTTACCTGATTATTGCGTTTTTTTTTCTCGTCTTCTTTAAAAAGTCAAATAACAAGTGCTTTTGGATTGTAAAGAAAACTCTCGCGGATTAGTCAACTGGTTCGAATAATACAGCCTCTTCATCTATCACACACGCACACACTTATTAGAAATGAGTTTTTTCCGTACTATATTTATGCTATTGTGGTAAGTACACCGAGATTTTGTGAATAAGCAGACGAATCCACTAGAATTACATAAAAGTAGTACAAATATAAATTATTGAAATGTATGTGAGTCGTAGCTATAAAGTGGGTTATTACAACTGTTCTACTTTAAAATTTAATCAAAAATTCTGCGGAATATAGATTCAAGATCTTGTTGTAAAAGAAAAGTTTTGGATTTGCATATCTTGACAGTAGGTCACCGCAGAACAGTTTTATAAAGTGGGCAAAAAATACGATAACTTTTTCAGTGGTCGGAATAGAAGAGAAAAACTAATTTATAGATGAAAATAAATCCACAAAGTTTGGAAATTGTTGTACAAGTTAGCTATGTAGACTTCATCGTAAATTAAATGGCAGTTTTACACTCGTCCAATGAATGGCAAACATGTAAATATCTTGAAAACAGAAGTTCAGACATTTTTAATAATACTAGCGACTTGCCCTTGCTTTGCACGAGTTGACAAAACTTCGAGATTGTTTTATTTTAAATAAGTTTAATATTTTTATATAAAACAAATAAACATTCCGGAATACATTCTCTTAATGATGGTGAAAAACCGCATTAAAACCTTTTGCGTAGTTTAGAAGAACAACGCGGTTACACAGAAATACAAAAAAAGCGACTTTAATTCATTTCATTTGTGTAAAAAATATTATTATTATGTATGTAAAAGGAGACAAAATTTAAAATTAATAATAACCATTTTAGAAATTCACTTGTAAAACAAATGCTTTGGTACTTATACAAAAATAATGGGATGCCAAAAGCGATGAAAAATCAGAAAATCTAATTTAGTACAATTTCCGTGACCACAATTGAACAAAGGGTATTAAAACCTGCGACGAGGATGCCACCACCGCTTTGAAGAAATCAACTTTAGTGAAGTTAAGAAGAGGTACATACATAGGTACCAAACATAATATTTAAATAGACAAAGACTTAAAAGACTTTCAAAAATGTAAAAGGCGCCTTTTAATTTTGCTTATCAGAATATCTTTCATCATTAAGTCTTATCATAACGACCGTTATTGAAAATGATGTCAGGAATCTGTTTCGAAATGTAGCGTGAAATAATAGTTTAGTGGTACAACAGTAGATAAACTTGACCCTCATAAAACATAATTTTTAAGTGTGATAGTTACTAAAGAGAAAAATATAATAAAAAATACCCAGCTATTTAGAGCTAACATTAATTTGATGTGAGAATAAAGCAAGAGAAAAATAACTAACTACACAAGGAACATAAAAAAGCCACTAACTTATCATGAAATATTTCCGAAACCACGCAAGATTTATTCTTGAGATAAAAAGCAACATTCAAATGTGTTTAATAGCGCATAAAAAACACATATAAAACTGTTTTCAGGGTTTTTTTTTCTTCACGTAGCTAACTTGTGTGGTCTAGGAGATATTTAGCTAGTAGCGGTAGTGGTAGTGGCTTTTTGTATTGCTCGGCAGTGTAATATTTTGAGGCGCGACTGAAGAGTTGTAGGTCTTGGGTTCGAAAACTGACAGACGCTTTACTTTGTGTAAATTATTTCATCACTCCTGCTCTCAAGACGGTGAAGGAAAACATATTGAGGAAACTGGCATGTCCTAACTCTAACTCAAAGCATTTATTTCAATTAAACCATTTACAGGCACTTTTGAATTGTCAAGGGGTCAGTCAGTCAGAAATATGAAGCTAGTTGCCCATTCCAAAGCGTAAGTTCCTATGGAGAAGAACGGGCAAGAAACTCCACAGACACTCTTTTAAAACATAATATTGTTATAAAATATTGGTAACACTAACATCATTCATGTTGAAATTATACATGTGAGAACAATGTAGAAAGACGTCCACGTAAAAAGCGTCCGTAATAAAAACGTAAAACCATTTCAAAAATTTAAATAAGCCGTGGCAGGTAAGAGATGACCAGTCCCTACTGACGGCGCCCGTTCACAAACATGACGCATGGATCAGCTCCGTTTAGCTCAACCATTTTGAAGGGAACTCAACGATCCAACACACACGCCACCACTAGCGAGACATTTAAGTGAGCATGACATACTCTCAGCCGCCAGAGCACATTCAAGTCAATGAAAGACGTACCCAGTAAATTGTAGCTTTATAGAAGGAACATGGTCACAGTGCTCATACATGTGCTATGCAATTATACAATACTAAGAGATTGAATTTCTACAATTCAAAGATAGTTTTTGCAATCTTCAGCAACTCCAACAATATTTTTGAATGCTAATCAACCTGCCCCTGCTTATGTGCCCTTGTCAAGCTGCACCAGCGTTGAGCCAAGTATTTTTGTCAACGATATAATCCCCCAACTTGTAATATGCTTGGCAGCATAGCGTGCGTTTTATACAAGATTTAAATTTCGTTTCATTTAGTTGTAGTATGTGGGAAGGTATTTTATTGTAACATTTTAAACAGTACCCCATGAAAGAATATGATTCTACTTTAGTCAGTTTGAAACACGGTTGAACTAATTGGTCCCTATTTCTAGTACTATAATTGTGTCTTTCACCTCTTTTACTGAAAAGATTAAGATTTTTCCTGACGTACATAATGTTTTCATAGATATATTGACAAGGTACCGTCATGATGTTAATATTTTTAAACAGCTCCTTTAGAGAATCGCACTTGCGGAGGCCATATGTTGCTCTATTGGCTCCAATCTGCAGAATAAAAATAGAGTCGATATATGCAGCCCGTCCCCATAGTAAAATACCGTAACACTTGATACTATGAAAGTAACTGAAATAGACTAGCCTCGCGGTATCTACATCAGTAAATTGACGGATTTTTTTAGGTCATAATGCTGCTGAACTTAGCCGTCCTGCAAGAGATGTTAAATGCGGACCCCATTGCAGCCTTGAGTCGAGCGTGATCCCCAGGAACACAGTTTTATCTACGAATTCTAGTTTCTCCTTATTCAATATTATATCACAATCACTACTTTTAACATTCGCTAAAGCAAATCTTTTGCATTTAGTTTTTTCCCATTTAATACAAAATTATTAGCAGTGAAGCAATTTTGGACCTGCAGTAGGGCGTTATTTACGTCGTCAAGATTTGATGCACGTCTATTTATCTAAAACCTTCGATCAACAATTTTGGCATTGTTGATCGAACCCCAGAACCAAAAATTCGAAGACATGTGGCATCTACCAACTGGGCCCGCGTGGTGGATTATGGCCCACACCCTTTCACCGAGAGGAGGGCTGTGTTCCAGGAGTGGGAACACTAAAGGCTGAATATGATAATATCTTGAGGCAGACTGCGTGAAATTTTAGTTTTCAATCTCAAGTTTTATAATAATGAACTAAGCTTCTCTATAAATAAAATGTATGCAGTCAACTTTTCTCCACGTGTGACGATTGACCAGCGACATCAAATTATAGTGACCTGAGGCTTCCTCTACCTTTATTTTACTTTTATAATTTGACAAATGATTGACATTCTTATTCTTAATCTATGATGTATGTTCCAATTTTATTAGCATAATTTCATTTATTTAATGTAATGTTTGCATGCTAGTTTTAGCGAATTGTTTTAGAAACTTTTATAACCCGACCAACTGTAACGTACTACAATTCTTGCAAATAAATTTCATTTCATTTCATTTCCTCATGTCACTGTAGCCACACCGGTGCCGGACCGCAAGAAGAAAAAAAATCAGAACATCTCAGAATGAAAATGTGAAATCTACGCGGCGCCAGTACGGTGCCGGTGCGGCGCATGGTTGATGTTCATTCGTATACACAAACATGCAGTCTGGCGCCGGAGCGGCTCCGGCATCATGTACAGGAAGCCTAAGTGCGGATTTCACCAATGAAATTTATATATAAAATACACACACACAGCTCTTGAACGCGTTCAGCACATCTTAACGCGTTCAAGAGCTGTCAGTGTAAAATATTCCATAACAATTTTAACACTGACAGCTCTTGAACGCGTTTTAGAAATGCTGATCGCGATCAGTTTCATTGGTGAAAACAGCCCTTAGTCTATTTGTATCTAACCTACTACTGAAGAGCTATTTTCGTACTGCTCGTGGCAATACTAGGGATAACAAAGGCCAGGAAATAGAAATAGAACATTCATTATTTAATCCCATCCATCTTTATACCTACTCTAACGTAAATGCAAATATTTAATAAGCCAATTAATATCATATAATATAAATGTATAATATTAAATAATACGATTGCGCCTGTACGAGTATTCCCCTATGGGGTAGCCAGAGGCTATTATACAGCGTGTAACAAAAACCCTGACCGATCAGTGAGGGTTTTGTGTACTACGAGTCTATTAGAGTCTATAAAGAAAAGAAAAATAATCACAGATTTTTTTTTAAATGGTGATTAATCATCATCAAAATACGAATTTTAAATAGCAATAACTTTTTTATTTTCAATAATAATAAGTTTTTTATTACCTTTTGGTAATGTTATTGATAGATATAGATAGATAGATATATCGTTTATTTGGTGCACACAAGAGACATAGCACAAAATACAAAAACATGATTAAATAATAACTAAATACATGAACATAGCTACAAGGTGACAATATACAAAAAAATAAATAAAGAAGAACACAAGACATTGTGATGACACTATTGGCTAAGACACTTTAAAATTATGAATCATGCATGCATTGCCGTACCTATGTATACCCTAGCTTAAGAGGTAGTGAATTTTATTCTTGTACAGATTTTGCAACTTAAACTATAAATGTATTTTTTTAAACCAAATATCACACTGTATTTAAAACTCTGTATGTTTTTGGAGAAATAAAGATTTTATTTATTTATTTATTTATGTGCCCTTTTCTGGTCGGACAGGGTTCTTGTAACGCATTGTAGGTATAAATTAAATGAAATGAAATTGTTTATCCTGTAAACAAGGTATCGGAATCACATTTAAAAAAAATGCTAGATGCAGTCGACATTTCCAATCTGACTACCACTGAGAGATATGAGAAAACAAACTCAGGCTAAAAGGTTTCTTTTAAAGTCTAGATAATAATCTTGGTCAGGCCAAATGACGACCATGTAGATTAATGTCTGAAATGGTCTTTTCAGGAAAGAGCCACGCAGATTCGAGTGGACCTGTCCAGTCAGTGCAAGCATGTATCTCAACTCAATGAACGAGGAACAATACCAAAGAAAGGACATTTGGGCACGCCGCATAAAGTACTCAAATTGCCAAAATATCATTAAAACAAACTGAGAAAGAAAGAAAAAAAAAATAGAAAAAGTTTACGCGGCCATAGTAAATGTACTGTTGCTACTTCGGCGTCGTAATCTCATTTTCGTCCCGTTCACTCGTGGTGGACAAACGGCCTGAGGGTGATCCTAAGGTTAAATGTCACTTCCGAGTCTTAAAACGACAAGGTCTATTTGTCTGTGACAGTTAGATAGTTTCATTTTTATTAAAGCTTCAATTTACTGGGAATTGTTGTCGAAAGGGATAAAAATATTACGAGGTCGACTATACCTAATAGGAAGCGAGCCTAATCCAATCAGAGGGCCCAAGAACAGTCTGCCCGATATACTGACTAGGCTATCAAAATACACGTAAAAAAAAATACATACAAAAAATTTGTGGTGTTAGAAAGAACATATTGCTCCATCAGTCAAGCTTGTGGTGGTATCTACATCGCCACATACGAACTACGCATCAAAGACCTGACGTCACACAAAATCCTGACGTCACACAAATCCTGCATCGCACTATTAGAGTTTACCGCGCGAACGACATAAATATACAAGCTCTCGACTTCAACCATTGGGCACTCCCACCCCCTCCTAGGAGAGGGAGGGGAGCCCAGCCCAATGACCGGCCGAGAGAATAATCCCTCGGACAAGGGGCCAAAAAAGCCCCAAAACCGACTCCTCGCGCCCCATGGGGGGTGCACAGACGACTTTGCGAGTTTGGGCAGTTGCCCGCCAGACACAACACCCGTCTGGTTGGAGCATCCTCCCTTTACTAGTGAAGATGAGTGAACTTTAAACCCTGTTCCTCATACCCCTAAATCGGTGACCCCGAATATGAACGTCAGCACAGAGTAGTTGCACGAAGACTTCGTGCAACTACTTCAGCGTGACGTTATCATCAGCATCACTCCCGCAAGCTTTCGTGAGACAAGTCACATAGCTAGCCAGCACCCACAGCTTCAACGGATATCCTGACCACCAGCATACAGCCAACGCGCATTCCTGGTCATCACCCTGAGCCTCAAAAGCAACCTAGGCACAGCACCTGCACTTTCAGCCGATCTCACAAGCAGAGCCCATTTTACCCTCTCCTGGTCGAAGCCAGCAGTCAGCCACAACCCGGCGCTGTACCACATCCAACTTACTGGATCATGACGCAGCGCTACTCCGACTCACTAGGGCACCACTGCAATCACCGCAATCACCACAAACAGTTCCGAACTATGCGGCATCCTGTTCCGACTCACTGGAACCTCAGCTGGCACTGTGGAGCATCGCAAGATACAAGACTCAGCCCACTATCGACCTCCGGTCTCCGGAGGGGACAGATGTGGCGATATCTACATCGCCAAATGCGAACTACGCATCAAAAACCTAACGTCACACAAATCCTGCATCGCGCAATTTGAGTTTGGCGCGCGAACGACATATATACAAGCACCCGACTTCTAACATTGGGCAGTTGCCCGCCAGACACAATACCCGTCTGGTCGGAGGATCCTCCCTTTTCTAATGAAGATAAGTGAACTTTACTCCCTGTTCCTCATACCACTAAAAACTAGAATAAAATATTAGTGTAGAGTAGTCAAATACAGCACACACAGCACCTAGATAATCACCATCACACAAGATAAATCGTCGTGCTAAAGTTATAAACTGATTTTAGTAAGCAAAAAAAGCTTTGATACCTATACCAAAATAACTTATACCGAATAAGCCAAAAATGTATTTAAAAAATTCAAAAGTATTTAATAATATCAACATACTAGACAGATAAAAACATGATAGATGAGGGTCAGCGTTATGCTTAGCAAGGGTGGGGTTCATGAGCGCTGAATTTCAATTTAGATTTTTCTTTGACATTGAGCCGGGCTACAGTCATCATCAGCATAATTTCAGCCGAAAGACGTTCACTGTTGGACATAAGCCTCCCCCAAACACCGTCACTTCGACCGGTTTTGTGCTTCTCGAATTCCTGCGGCCTTCACCAGGTCTTCGGTCCACCTTGTGGGAGGCCTTCCAACGCTACGTCTTCCGGTACGCGGTCGCCACTCCAGAACTTTACGGCCCCATTGGCCATCTGTTCTGTGAGCAATGTGCCCTGCCCACTGCCAGGTTGGCAATTCCTCGGGCTATGTCGGTTGCCTTCGCCCACTTTAGTACAGAGTTTCTTAATAATGCGTTTGTTACCGCTGACGTGGTGCCTACTGCATAATATTTATAAAATAATAAAACGATGATACCATTGGTACATAAACATTAAAGAGTACGATCTTCATTTTGTTCATATTCGAATCAAATACGTTTCATCTTCCAATCTATAATCCAAGCATCCACTCCAATCGATCCAGAAATCAAAGCAATTCGCGTTGTTAGAGAACACAGTTTGCTAACGAGACATGCAATCGAAGAGATCGCAAAAAAAAATAGGAATTTACTACCTACTTCTTTTTCCTTTTTTGAAACTGCACGTCGATGATTGGCGATTGGCGATCAACGAGTCCGCATGTTTTGATTTGTCTTTTAAGATTGATACGTCCTTATTTAACTGGCATACTCGCATTTCAAGTATCAAGTTATCAGTAGTCAAGCTATATATCCTACTACAAAACCGTCCAAGTTCCCTCAAGTTGATTTTGAGTAACAGTACTGCAGTGAACTGCAATATTATGCCAATTTGATTGACGGTAATGTAATGTAGGTAATGGATCTATTACTCCATTTGAATATTTAGATTAAACACGGGCAAATTGAGCTATGATCAACAATCTAATCGTAATAATGTCTGTTCTTGAAATATTAATTTATACTATTAAATAAGAAATTGTTAAAAAATAAATTTCAAATAATAATATAGTATGCTTACTGTTACTAGAATATTTAACATAGTTATTTGAACAGTGGTCTCCAAAATAGGCAGCGCCTGTATCTTGGGGGCCTGAGTTGCGTTATCTTAAATGTTTATTCGAGACATGTTTGCGTTAACTTAAATTAAATTTCAGGATGTTTTAAAATGGACAGAATGCCTATTTAATTAAATAATGTCAGTGAACTAACAAGATAAAAAAATTAAATAAATTGAGCATAATAAAATAATTCTATAGTGTGTGTGTGTGTGTGAGTGTGAGTGTAAGTGTGTGTGTGAGTGTGAGTGTGGTCGTCAGTTGTAGGTGTGAGTTTTTGTGTGAATTAATGACTGTATGAATCACTTGTTTGTAGATTTTGGTGTCTACTATTATTTCATCAGTTTCATTGAGGGAGATTACGAGCAAACTATTTGTCAGCCTATTATAAATATAAATGGTATATTGTATTCTGAAAGTTTCGATTTCAAAAAGGTTTGTAGTTTTATGGTGACTTAAATGAGTTCAATAAACACAGACTAAAAGACAAGTTTAAGAGAAACCTTTACCCAGTGGACAGTACCTATTGGTTATTATGAGCATTTTACAAGATTGCCGAATACCTAATGTTGTGCAATAAACAAGGGATGCTTTGGTTTGGTCAGACACTGTGGCAAGATTGTATGATACGGCAAAAAATCACACATTTTAATGCACTAAACTGTACAAAGTGGATTGTTTTACATTCACTTTGTTAACACTGGGAGGCAGTATTTCACTGATAGCCCAAACCATCCTGTGTGACCGCTAACGGAATAAATTGGTGTAAAATATGCGCGACTCATGCTATAAAATGCGACATAATGGTCCAAAAAGCTTTTGTTACCATGAATTTTTTATCTATTTAGTCTACACAAATTGGCTGACACATTTTGAACTTTAAACTCAACTTTGTTTGTATGTTTAATAAGCTAAGTTAAGTATTTATTTAGGTATATGCGCGAGTTCCTAACTATTAAAATTAAAAAATTAAAAAAATTATTTATTGTTTACAAGGACCAGATTATAGTACAGATACATTAGGACATGAGAATAATACACAGTCTGGTAAGCGGGTGAAGCGCTGTACTCCTATATAGGCTACTGAGTAGCCTGTGTTTAGGAGAGACAGGACTGATCCCGTTTATACAATATACATATAGGGGTCTCATGACGTAGTACATTTTATAATTAGGTATAATTAGGTATAATTATAACTAAGCTACAAAATTATTCATCAAATTACATATGTATTTAAAAACGCAAACAACTACATACAAAAAGCTTACAACCTTTTTCCCTTGGGAAAAGCAGGTGACACTAATAAGAAAATATTTATGTGGAAATGTAGATTCAAATAAATAAAATTGAAACAAGGAAAACTTAGAAAATGGAATGTTAAAATGTTTCCAACAGATTAGTTATCACGGTCTTACAAAAATATAATATTTCTCACGTTACACGAACATTTTTTTTTCCATTCCTCGAGCAATAATCAAATAATTTAACTGCCTTAAAAATATACGCATACTGTAATAGTTGCGGCCTTCAAATTAAACTATTTTCTGTGCACTAAGCCCAGAAACTGAAACAGGATTTTTGAGATTTTTTCCGGCTCAACAAAGGTGGTAGGGATGGGGTGTAGAGATTAAATTCCTTGGCACTGCGTCGGACTAGAGGGCCATTATGTATCCAGTGAATCTTGCTAAAAGCTGGTCTGTGAACAACAGTAACAACGTTTTTGAAGATACGTGTTATGTGCGACTATCGATTTTCCTTTCTGAGTCGGTTTTTTTCAGTACCTATGTACTTGAAATAATTCAGACGAACTGCAACGTTTTCAAAGCATTTCACAAAAAAAGGCGTTATACTTACAGCACTTCGAATTGAAGTCAAAGATTGAAATGCTCCAGAGAACTTTTATAATTTTAAATGTACTGTGTCAATATTGATCAATACTTATGTGCACGTGCCGTCAATCTTGTGAAATAGAAAAGAAAGAAAAAAGAAAAAAGAAAGAAAATACGTTTATTCTGCACAAACAAAACGCACATTTAAATAAAATAAAAACACAAAATACACATACAAAAGTAGCCAAAAGCCTCATATTCAGCCAACAAACAAACGCTATTTATAAAATTCATTCATTCATCGGTTGATGTCAAGGCCACAGACAAAGACAAAGACAATATTGCGTAATTACTGTAACAACATTACATACTCTGTGGTTGCGACATTGGCAAATGACAACAAAAACATAACAATAACAAAATGCCGATTGCAGAGTAAACTACTTTTGTAATAAATAATGAGAAAAATTAAACTGTGCGTCGCATCTGTGGAAGAACAGGTCATTGCTCAGCGAAATGCTGTGACTTCGGATGAACCTAACGTCAACAGCGCTGGTTTTCAGCAATTACCTAAGGAATGACACATTGACGTCCCCCCGTGTGCTGTAATTATATCGGGTAAGTATTATTTTCCACTGAAATAATATGTGTGATTCAACGGAACATAGTATGTTCACATAAATAAGTAATAAAATAAAAATATATATCTGCATTTGTGCGTAACATAAATTTAAGAAATAATAATAATACATTAAATAATACAATGAGAATATAAAATAAGCACGAAATTACCAATTAAACGTAGTGTACAGTCTGTTGTGTTTTCCCATTCATTTCTGTTAAGAAATGGTACCTAAGGTTGTTTATAAGATCAGCAACGTTTCCACGGGTGTTTTCTCGTGGACTTTTTTGTCCTACCAGTAGGTCCACGAGGGTATGTTATTTCTGTTGGTCCTTCTGAGGTGTTGAAACCCACATGAACCTCCTGTAGTAAGAAATTACACTAGGTGTGGGAGTTTAAAGATCATAGATCAAAACTCATAAATCGGGGCCGTTACCACTGGAACACCACTGCTATTCACCTAAAACGTCAAATTCTGAGTACCTGCAGTATAATTAATAGCCAGAATCATAAAATCGTTACCATATTTCACTGTCATTTCGTTATAATTATACATTAATCTTTGGTTGAACCAAAGGGAGAATGCATCTTCTTAATTACGTTTTCTTAATTAAAATCGCGCACATGCTAATATTTATCTTATTGAGCTCAATCTTAAAATAAGTTGGGTAAACAACTCGAGAAATTTGAAGAAAAGAAATTCGAGGGACAAAATGTTCATCCATATTGCTAATAAAAGCTATGTACAGATCTAGATAAAACAGCTTTGTCTAACGTTGACAAAATACTATTTTGTTTTTGAGACTGTTTTGACTGGGTCTGCACGTAGCCAAAGATTTCATGAAAATAAAAATCAATGACTAATCTTTTGCTCTTTGAAAACGGAAGAGCCTTCGTCTACCTGGATTTATTAATTCCAGCATATACCAAGTTTGTTTTGAAACTCCACACTGCTATGAACACGTTCATACAAATAAGTTTAAGTAGGTCTCAGAATATTAGATATTATGTTGAAGGCCATAACTTCTGTAGGAAGGAACTTTGCTGCTAAGTACCTACTTTTGTAGACAGTACAAAGTTACAAATGAAACCAAACTAATTTTGCTCATTTTAAAGGGGAAATATTTAACTGTTCCTCTAAAAAAATATTGATCGTCTAATCATGGACACTTTTTAAAATTTATGAACCACTAAATACTTATTGCGATTCTAATGATGCACACTTTTTTTTTATAATTGACCCCTTTCCCACATTTGGTCACAGTAACTAAGCTAGAGTTCCCCAACCAAACGTTTTGGGTAAGATTGATAATGTGAACAACCACGCGCGACCCGAATTGGTCGCAGTAACTAAGCTATATAGGGCACCCCGATCAAATGGGTTAGGTTGGGTTCGAACTGAGAACAACCGCGTGCGAGCCGAGCGAGCGAAGCAAGCAGTACCCCGGCAGCAGCCGGCGAGCTCTGCATCCAAGCAGTTACTTGTCTATGTAGTATTTTTAGGACCCCAACTTAGTAATCATTTGAGGTTAACAAATAGAGGCGCAATTATTATATTAGAGTGTTCAATAATATTTTTAGGAGCGCAAAATGGGAAATATTAGAAGTTAGATCAAATACATGCCATTTTAAACCAATGCGGCTTTTGTTTCTAGTTACAGGAATAGAAACAAATTTGATTTTTTGTTTTTATTTCGTCATAATAAAACGACTATTTCCGGGAATTCAAACAAAGCATGGCGCATGGCGCAGTTGAGCCTTTACGTGGAAAAATGGCTTGGAATGATGTTTTGATTTTATTCATAACAGACTAAATTTTTCTTGTAGCCTGCGTTACGGGTCGTCTGAAACCCGAAAGTCTGACAAACAGTCTTATCAAAGGGCATCATAATTACCCAGTGCGTTGTTAGTGGAGGTCAAATAAACAGTCGCTTTATGTCAATCAATCAACTCAGCCTGTCGCAGTCTACCCCTGGATATAGGCCTCTCCCAGTCTGCGCCACAACACTCTGTCCACGTGTACAGTGTGTGTCTCTGTCTCTGTCCTTTCTGTGTGTCGCTCTACGGAAGTTACTAGTATTCAGCTGCATCCGGTAAGGCCGATGCCAAAATAGTCGGGAGAACGCTAGCCAGATGATGATCGAAGCCTGTAGGATATTAACAGTTCTTAGCTGATTGGCATAAGGATTCGTCACTCCATCACTTGGTGTTCGGGAATACATAACAAAATTCTTTGCTTCTACAGAAAATTAATTAGTATGGTATAAGTGGTGTAAGTAATTCCAAATTTTAAAATTTATATTTATTTATTCATTCATTCATCCATTCAGTATTACACACACATTTAAGTTGATGCATTCATAAATTTATTTCTCTTACACTCAGGAGCTTTACCATGCACCATAATCATCAACCACAAAATTTTGAGACTTAGAACAACTTAAGTTCTTATTATAGATAAATAAATAGATAGAATATTTATTATTATGTACACCATAAAAATTACAAATATAAATGTAGAGTTTTTAGAGTGACATAATGGGCGGCCTTATCGCTGAAAGCGTTCTTTTGTTACAGACAACCTTTAGATGGTTTTTAAAGTAAAAAGGATAGACAATTTATAATTCTGTTATAATTAAAGTTTTGGTAAAAGTAAATAAGCTTTTGTACTTATTTAGACTGATTCACAGATCACAGGTTTCCATCGGAATTTATTGTTCAACTAGAAATACTACGACAGTTTGGAATAACAATTAAATAGAAGATTCATTTAATATAATGCTACATATTCCGACACAAGAGTAGCAAACCGCGCTACTGCATGTGGACGGAATGTGAACCACTAGTACCTCACAATCGCGCGATTGCCTACGCGTGACTGGACTTGCGCATAAATCGCATCATCTGGACAAGGACTAAAGGTCAGCGTAGACCAGCTGAGTGGCAGCGAAGCGAGTAATTCTATAACAACTGAAAGTCGATTTTGTTTACGTAAAGCTGAAATTTGTATTACGTCATACTCAAACAAAGCAGATCAAAGCGTCATCGAGCGGCGCACGACAAAGAAATAACTCTCAGGGCCAGTTTGTCGAACGAAACTTATCACAAAATTAATGTCACAAATTGTCAAGCGCGCGTAAGCTACTGGGATTAGCTGTTGATTAATCATTCAAACAATCACAGCAGTTTGCGTGCACTTGACGATTTGTCACATTAATTTTGCGAAAATATTCGTTCGAGAAAGTGGAACTGTTACTCAGAGACTTGCAAGGAGGCTTGGCGGCTTGAAGAGGTCCACGCGTGGTTGCGTACCGTCGGTCATGCATACCAAGACGCTGACTATAAATGGACGTGTATACTTGTAGTATAGACCAACGGTCAGCAAGCGAGAATTCATAAATAAATCGGTACGCGAACGAAATCAGTGACTGACGTCGGCGTTATACTATTTCAATCCTTAAACTGCTCTTCACCGCCACTCCGTAGGTCTGCGCTGACCCTTAGGCCCATACGTACTTACACCGCCCGACCGTACGGATGAGCGGCAGTTGCACCGCCTCCGCTCCTCCGCGTGGTAGAGCGGCGCTTAGCACATGAGACACCGCATTACAGCGCGAATACCTATGAGGTAAGGGTGTGCTGCACTTTTTCAGGTGCGCTCGCCGTCTATCTAGAAGTCCATCCACACGGACAGGCACGTTCACCGCCCACGCCTCTCCGCACGGGTGCACCGCCACAAAATCTCGCCGCTCCGTCCTCCGCGGCGGTGAGCGACATCGTGTGAAAACCGTCTTACTTCCTCTGTGTTACCTACTGTTGACACGAGAAATGCTTTTAACTAATTACTGTATTCTGTATGTACGTATTGAAAATACTAATGTATTTACCTTTAGTAAACTGTGTGGACTATAATAAAAGATAACACCGTTATTTGATTTGATCGCCGCTGTCTGGGCAAACAACATCAAATGTCACAGACCGGGTCTCATGATATTGATTTGTCTACTCCCAAAAGGAAACATTTTTATTAGGATTCCGTAGTTTCACCATGTCCGTCTGTCTGCCTGTCTGTCTGTCTGTCTATCTGTCCGCGACTTAGCTCAGAGACGGTTAGTACTAGAAAGCTGTAATTTGGCATGGATATACAGAAAAAATTTTTTTTTTTTGGGTATCTCCCCTACACGTAAATGGGATGTTTTTTCTTCTCGTCCATCCCTTGATGTGGGGTGTCGTTGGAAAATATTGTTACTTTGTGAAAGTCATTTTTCAATTCAGGGATCCGTTTGCGAAATATTAAGTTTTAAATTGCTAGTTTTTGCTAGAGTCAAGTGTCCCCCCCCCCTGCCAGCTAAATGGTTGTACTTGGACTTGTGAAAAAATTCATAGCAGTACTATAAATAACGAAGTTAAAAGGAAAACTATCACAGCTAAGTAGGCTTTACAAGTTAACGAGTAGGTAATAATCGACCCACTTAAATTTGCAGTATGAAAAATATGTTCTAGGGAGGTTCTAAATATGGGAGAACATTTTTAGTTGAGGTTGTACCTTTTATGGGGTTCATAGAGAAACAAGGGTAGAATAACTCCCCCTCGATGCATCACAGAATTCATGGGAGGTACCTCTTACCTTATGATTACCACTAGATGCAGGTGATCAAAACAACAGCCTGTATTAGTCAATAGATCACAATTATGAATAAAGTTTATTTACCTTCTTCATCAATTATATCCCCGAGTGAGGCTTTATTATTATTGGGAAGGGATGGTACAAGATAAACAGCATACAATAGTGCACATACCCTGAACAATTTGCATAAAGGCAACATGACGCTCAATTTCCCTTCATATTTTATATGTTACTGTTTGTTGTAGTTTACTGTTTACTGAATGAAAGAACAGTTATTTGTAGAGGAAACGTAGCCTCGAAAAAGGACAAAGTGGAAAAAGATTAAGGATTTTTCGTGGCATTTATATTTGACTAGCCCATAAGGCAACGTGATAAATGTAACTACTGACAAACGGAATTTCATTTGGAATAAAAATCAAACGTTCGTATCTTCACAGGAACTGAAGTTAATACGCTAAAAGTGGTTTCTGATAAATTAAATTGGTATAGGTATCCGATTCTCACTTAACAATCGATTTTCATTAATCCCTTTTTTGTCCGTTTCGATACCTTACTCCGGCAAAATGCGAGCAATCAAAAATTCTCGTTCGGAATTAATTAAAAAACGTGGATTTTATCGTGGTTACGTAATAGTGCGGGTTGATAAAATTATATCTATGTCAGATGTATGTGGGTACAGAGATAAATCAATACTTCCATACTATAATCCTATCCTAATGAATAATTAGTACCTGGTCGACCGAGCTCTGCTCGGGTGAAAACGAATTTTCCCAGAAATGAGACCTAGCTAGATCGATTTTTCGCCCCCGTAAACCCCTATATTGCAACTTTCATTGAAATCGTTGGAGCCGTTTTCGAGAACGTGATACAAATATACATTATATGTATACAAATATTGCTCATCTAATAGTATAGGCTCCAATATCGTTCTGAGTATGATAGCAAATAGGTTGGACTGTCCTTATGTGCAACACTGCTGCGACAAACAAGTTCCATACAGTGTCGTACGTAAGAGACTACTGTTTGATTGAATTTTAATGTTAATTATTTAATTTTGTGTTTTTGTGTGTAATTTAAAGATTTCTTATATGGGTTATGTGGTACCTGAAATAAATGAATTTTATTTTATTTATTTTATTTTATAAAAGCCTAAGTGAGTTTGTTTGTTACGCTTTCACGCTAAAACGGCTAAACAGATTTTGATGAAATTTGGCACATGGGTAGAATATGTCCTGGGCTAGGACATAGAATACTTTTTATCCCGATATTCCAACGGGATCGACACTTATGCGGGTGAAACCGCGGGGCGCAACTATTAATGTCATAAATGCGAAAGTAACTCTCCCTATTTGTCTGTTACCTTTTCACGCCTGAATGGCTGAACGTATTTTGATGAAATTAGCACACTAGTAGACCATTACCTGAACCTTAGGACATAGGATATTTTTTATCTCGATAGAACGTTCCCATGTGATAATTTTCAACCTCCACGCGGGCAACGACGTGGGTAAAAACTAGAGTTATGATTTTCAACGATTACACAAGTAAACAAGTGGTCCCTCCACTTGTTTTTGAATTAGAAAGTAGCATAATTTTGTTTTTTAGTTTGCGAAGTATTTTCGGCAGCTGACAAGGCGGTTTGTTCATGACAGACTCAGACTGAAAGGTAACACGAAGTGTAAAATTGAACTTATTCTGATTCTGTTTATTCGCGTTTTACTATAAAAACCATTTAACCGCGTTTTTGCTTTCTATATATCTTTTATTTACTACAGTTCTTGCAAAGTGCTATGATAACGCTATCAGGAACACTAGTTAATTTATTAATAAGATCGCGTTATAATTCACTGAAGCTTAGTTAACTTACTAAGTTTATCTACACCTTGCGTGACAGTTAAACCGTCTAGTTCTGGTTATTTACCAGACGATTCTAAAAACGATAGTAATCAAAGGTAACACGCTAGGGACCTAGTTGATTAATTTAATTATATAAATAACAATTATTTATATTAACATAAAACGGCTAAAACAATTAGGAGGGTTATTAGTTCTTTTTATTTATGTTTCAAGAATTACTATTATTTAAATAATTTAAAATTTACATAAAGACAAAGACACAAACACATTATTAAAGCATAGTTACAAAAGTATAAAACTACTCGACAGGCATACGCTCGTCTCACAATACTCCAGACATACTGGCAAGATCTTCTTCCATTCATCCGCGAACACATCACAGTCAGGCTTAGCGACCAAGAGAGCGTTGAGCTCAGAGAGTGTGCGAGGGACAGAAGACTGGACTCGAGCGACGACGGTTCGACTCTGGCGAAAATCGAAATCGAACAATCTCAAACTCAAACTCAAAGCATTTATTTCAATTAAACCATTTACAGGCATTTTTGAATTGTCAAGAAGTCGGTCAGTCAGAAATATGAAGCTAGTTGCCCATTCCAAAGCGTAGTAGGTACCTATGGAGAAGAACGGGCAAGAAACTCCACGGACACTCTTTTAAATCAATTTTTTAAAAATAAAATATTGGTACATCATTAACGTTGAAATTATACATGTGAGAACAATGTAGAAAGACGTGCACGTTAAAAGCGTCCGTAATAAAAATATAAAAAAACAAAGAACAATTCAAAAATTAAAATAAGCCATGGCAGCTAAGAGATGACCAGTCTCTACTGACGGCGCCCGTTCACGAACATGACGCATGGATTAGCACCATTCAGCTCAACCATTTTGAAGGGAGCTAAATGATCCAACACACGTGCCACCGCCAGCGAGACATTAGAGTGAGCATGACATAATCTCAGCCGCCAGGGCACATTCAAGTCAATGAAAGACATACCCAGTACCTAAATGGTAGCTTTACAGTCGGTACATAGTACTCACACATGTGCAATCTGTCTCCAGTCACGGTTATAGTTTATCGGAGCAAAAACATGACAGTTCGTCATGCAGTTCAGGAGCATCTGTTTTTTCCGATAATACCAGCGTATTATAGTCCCACTGCCAGCAGTGAGGGCAAAAGCCTCTTCTCGTATAGAGAAGGCACGAGCATTGGTCACCACGCTTGGTCAAGACGAATTGGTGATTTCAGACTTATATTAACTATAAGTCCAGGTTTCCTCACGATGTTTTCCTTCACCGATGTCAGTGAGGTCCAAGATAAAGTCACAATGATACATGCCCGGATTTGAACCCAAAACCTCGAGCATGAGAGGAGAGGCCTTTAGCTACTGGGTTATCACGACCACTGGGTCAACATGATAATTTAATTACAAAGGCTTATTTACTGTTTTCGATTATTTGCTTTCGTATTAAAGTTGACGTCCAAATAACGTTTTATTTTTATTAAAGATTTATCCACGTGGCAACCTTTTCGCCGAATCTGAAATGAGTTATCTGTTTGTTTGTGTATGACTTTATAAACATAAAAATACACTATAGCTCGACATATATCCAGCAGATCGACTACAAGGGCACTGAAATTTTTATATTATAATTTTTATATTTTAACAGCAATAAAATCATGAAAAATAATTAAATTCATAGATTTCGAGGAAAATATTCTGTGGCAGACGGACAAAAACGTGATCTTATAAAAGTTCCGTTTTTCTTTTAAGGTCAGAACTCTAATAATGATAATTTTAATTAAATATATACCTTACTCTAGAGTAAGGTAAAGGCGAGAGGAAAGGGAGGTAGTAAGAAAGGTATATATTGTAAGCTGTGGAAAAAAACTGTCTGGTATCTAAATATTAGACAGTTTTTCTCACCAGCTTTCTACATGGTTATTCATCTCAACAATTTTATTTTCCAAGCAACTACTTTTTTTTCCTCAATCTGAGGTTTAGGAACTAAAGTGGACATTTTTATTGCCAACCACTTAGGCTTGGGAATAATAAATTAAAAAAATGTGACTTATATGTGATGTAGGTAACATGAAAACGTATTATTTATGTTTCACGGGATTTCAAATAGAATTATGTGAATTGTATTTTTAGTGACCATGTGAAACGATGTACCTAAGCAGATTTAAAGTTTTCTTTTGAGCGTGTCGATGAAAAAAATATATGCTATTTTTACCCGACTACGGCGAAGCCAAATGCCCAAAAGTAAATAATAGTGAAAAAAGTGAATGTTGTGATATTGTGAGTTTTGTGAGTGTTTTGTGCGTGTAATCGTCAGGTAAGTATTTAATTATTATTTTATGTATAGTTGATAGACGTTTAAGATAAGATTTGAACGAAAATACCACCAAGAAATATTTTTTTGAACCAAATAATGTTACGTAATCAAACGTTTCGTACGTACTCAATATTCGTAATTTTTTATGTTTTTTATTTTCTGTGTTTTTCTGTAAAAAAACGCTGTTCTTAGATAACTTAACTATTCATAATGTACCATGTAAAATTTCAAGTGAATTAGTGCAGTAGTTTTATCAGAAACCGTCAATACAATGAACAAAAGAAATCCTGATAACATTTTTTATTTAACAATACAAACGTTTGCTCACGAATGTTGTAAGCATTCTATAATATCCTTTGTCTAATCCTGTGCCAAAATCCACTAACGATAAGATGGTAGACGTAATAAAAAACTCGAGTGTTTTGTTTACATGAGTGCGGTCATAAATCTGTCACGGCGCGCGGCACTTCCGAATCAAGAGACGCGCGGTATTTTATGCGGGGGGACTGAAGCGGTTAACTTATTTTCAAAGCTCTTATTGTTGTGATCTTAGCGTACCAGTTCAAGTACTTGGGGCATTATGTAACCGACGACCTTAATGACGAGTGGATATTGAGAGGGAACGTAGGGCGCTGGCAGTCCGATGTAACATGTTGGCTCGCCGGTTTGCACGCTGTAGCAGGGTAGTCAAGTTAACTGCCAAGCTTATTGCCAAGTGTTTTACACGTTCAGCCTGTGGACCAACTATACTCAGCGGGCTTTCAGCGCCCTACGGGTCCAATATAATAACAGGTTCAGGATGTTGATGGGGCTGCCCCGTTTCTGCAGTGCATCAGGTATGTTTGCACAGGCATCACAAATCTGCCTCTTTGCTCTGCAGAGTGCGGAAAAGCTCCAACTCTATCCTGAAGACCATAGCGGGTAGGTACAATTCTCCTTTGTTAGGTGATGTTATTCGAAGGTGCATTTCGAACAACAGCTTTGTCTCCAAATAGTTTACTAACATAGATATAAGTTATCTTTTTGTTTACTAACCCATATGGATGTTGCTTATCAGAAATAAAGATTATTTTATTTTATTTTATTTATTTATGAGTGAATAATTATTACGTAAATAAAAAAATATAAATAGATTCCATGATAATGTTAACTTGTTAATGTTAACAACAAACATAATTATAGTCTAGTTATTCTTTATATTTTTCTCGAAACAAGAAGTCTGGGAATTTCCGTAAGAACTCTATCTATAGAACTGTATTTCTAAGAAAGTCTGCAAATTTTACTTGTTTTCTAAGAATGTCGGTAACCTTATACACTTTTAAACAACGATGTTGCCTTAGGCAAAGTGACTTTTACGCCGCGCCTGTAGGTACAATTTAGAAGAATATAATTGGAATAAGCAAGTATGAGAAAACAGCAAATTTTTATACGAAAAATAAGAACGCGAGGTGAGTAAGGCTTTTTAAATATGTTTGTGGATGAATAGAGATTAAGACACAAAGAAATCAACGGATAGTGGATTTTGTGAAGGAATAAATACTAATCTAATCTAGGTAATCTTACTAGCCTGTATTGTCCCAATATAGGGCAGAGGCCTTCCTTTCTACACAGTTCTGTCTATTGCTAGTGAGGAGGAGCTCGTGGCTAAGTAAACATAGCCGCATGGGTCGATGCGTCAGGTTAAGCTACGCTTGCCGGGGTTGGTCCGTGGATGGGTGACCATCTTTACATACCGCGACTCCTCCGTGCCTCGGAAAGCACATTAAGCCGATGGTCCCGGTTCTTATTTGTAGATCTTTGACAGTCGTTACGAGTCGTCAGAAGCCCAAAAGTCTGACACCAGTCTTACCAAGGGGTATCGTATTACCCAGTTACTGCGTTGTGGAGGTCAGATAGGCAGTCGCTCCATGTAAAATACTGGTATTCAGCTGCATCTGGTTGGACTGGAAGCCGACCCCAACATAGTTGGGAAAAGACTAGGCAGAGCAGTAGTCTGTCTTTTGCTAGTCTAGCCGGCCAGTCTTTTCGGTAGGAGTTAACCTCAACCTGCCATTTTCGCCTAGGCCTGCCGCGATGTCGTCTTCGGTTAATTGGGACCCAATCGGTGGTTCTTTTAGCAAATTTCTCATCTGATATGTGGCAGAGATGTCCAGCCCAGTCCCACTTAAGCTTAGCGGCTTTCTGGGTAACGTTCGTGATCGTAGTTTTGGCTCGCATTGTCGTGTTCCTTATACGGTCTGAAATTCAAACCCTCGTGATACTACCATACTAAGATACCAGAAAATAGGTACTAAGCAGTCAGTAAGTAAAATTAATGAATGAAGTCGTAAGTAAAAAGCTATTTAAGTATTTCATGAAGTAATTAGGAGCTTTATTTTAGTCCAGAGTTTATAACGTTCATGTTAAGATAATTTGAAAATGTTTTGAAGAGTTAATCACCTTGTTACACGTTCCGTCATTATAGCCTTTAATTAAAAAAGGGTTCGTTCATTAATCAAAATAAGCTTTCTGTAAAGAATCAATTACCCTTTTCAACGCCGACGTGATAGAATGTCGAAAATAATGAATTCAGTGAAGTGTGAAGATCTAGATTTCTTCGTATTTAGTTTTAGCTCTTTATTAATAAATTGAATTGAACCTGCATTGAATTGAACCTCCTCCTTTTGGAAGTCGGTTAAAAACCAGTGACACGCCCCTGCTTTTCACGGTTTTTACGACTTGACAAAAACATCTAGATTTCTTTACTATGTAAGTTTCTAATTTTAAATGACTTTTATTGTTACTAGTAGTTCTGTGAACAGTAGAGCTCGTGAGCCCAAACTTGTTGGCAACAATTAACCTTTAGCTGGTCGCGCCAAAATAATCACATTGTTGGTCGCGTGGGGTCTGTGCGGACCCCATAGTTTATTTGTGAAAAAGAAACATTATTAAATAAGTGCAAATATTAATTTATATAGGAACTTTAACTACAACATCATAACATAACAAAAATATAAGGCTTCTTGTAAACAACAAAATATAAACTCGTAAAACGATATTTAAATATTCTTATCAATTAATTGACATAATTTATGAATCACAAAGTTTAGTGTGGTGTTCATCTATACTTCTATACTAATATAATAAAGGGGTGAAATTTGTTTGTTTGTTTGTTTGTATGTAGGGGTAATCTCCGGATAAAATCTTTTTGCATTGGATAGACCAATTATTGAGGAAGTTTATAGGCTCGCGGACGAAGTCGTGGTCAGAAGTTACACATAAACTTGTTGCATTGACCACACTTGGTTTTCGTTTTTCTATCATTAGACCTCGCACACAAACGTAAGTGTAATTAAAATTATGTTTTTTATTTTTATGTAAACTTATTTAACAAAATTATACTACACTATTATTAGTGCGGGGTCCGCTGGACCCCAAGCACGTCCGTGCAGCATGTGTAGTCCACGTTGCGGCTAGCGGAACGCTGAGAAAGGAGGGGTGCGTGAGTTAGGAAGCTGCAGGAATGAATAGTCGCGTACGTATAATATTGGCTAAAATATGATTCAAATAAAGTCTCGTGGGGTCCTGGACCCCACGGCTACTGGATAGCACCTAGTGAGTGAGTCCAAAAACGATGGTTCTAACTTGTTTAGTTGAGGAGTTCCTATGGCCACCTTCCGGCTCCATCATCTGACCCTGAACACTACCATTCATTCTTAGATCGGGCCCCGAACTAATCTTATCTTCGTAGGTGATAAGGAGTAGGAATCGCCCGTAACTTTTGCCGTACCTTCGGATTTCGTGTTAAGGGAATAGTTTTAGTTTTAGCGTTCAAAAATATTTTATACTACCAACGCTCTTCTATGATTTGACGGCCATGACCTACTTTTTTTCCTATCAGAAAACGTGACTACGATGTCATGTTTTTTGATAGGAAAAAAAGAAGGTAGAAACTAGTAGTAAGTACTACGTCAACTAGTAGTTAATTCAAATTTAAAAACTGGCCAAGTACGTGGACCACGCACAATGAAGTGGGATGATTTTATCCCAAGAACAAACTTTAACATTGTGGTTGAAAAACATGTTCTCCCATACATTCCAATGCAAATGTAAGTTGGTCGACTATTACTCGTTAATTTGTAAAACATACTTAGCTGTGATAGTTTAAATTTTGCTTTTAACTTCGTTATATATTCTCCTACTGTGACTTTTTCTTGACTCTAACAAAAATTAGCACTTTAAAGCTTAATATATCACAAACGGATCCCTGAAAAATAGTTTTCAAACACCCACACGACAACCCACAACATGAGACAGACGAGAAAATTAAAATCATTCCCACTTTACGTGTAGGGGCCTCCCCCCTACCCTAAAAAAATATTTGTCATGATTTTTTTTAGCACTAGCGGCGTGGTTAATATATATAGGCCCATGCTGAATTACAGGTTTCTAGTACTAAAATTCTCTGAGCTAAGCCGCGGATAGACAGATAGAAAGGCGGTCGGACATGGTGTAACTATATTGGTTCATTGTTGACTCCAGAACCCTAAAAGCCAGAAAAATTAGAAGTAAAAATTTGAATACAAATTTAAAGTAAGCATTTCAAATAAAAAAAGAACCATCGAAATCGGATGTTTTAAGGTGGAGGTATCCAATAGTCCCATTTTTGCCCCATTTTGGAGGAACAACCCCCTCTAATCAAAAAGCACCGACGGCAAAAAATTCGTAAACCTGTATGCCAAATTTCGTCCAGATCGGTTGTAAAATACGACCTGTAGAGGAGTACGTACAAACTGACACATGAAAGTAAATTATGTCAGTCTTAGTGCAGAGACGCTTCGCTTGCTTCGCTGATTATATCCAAGATAAGAATGCTTGGAAACATGCTGGTCCTGCTCCATAGGATAATTTAGAATCAAGACAAAATCAAACTGGTTGCAAATTCATTTGTATATATATTTTTTTTTAATTATTATGTGACATTGATTTTACATTCTGTGACCAATTCCTCGCACACTGACTTATTAATTGTAAAATTTTAGGAAAATCGTCTACTTTTACAATGTTTGTAAATATGTGAGCACCATGTATCTATCACATAATTAGTTTATCTGTTGTTGCTTCATTTTTAATTCTTAATTCTTTTTACCTATTGTGGTATAATAATTTTATTCTAGGTGCATCGTCCTCACATATAATTATATAACTAATGTACTTAAACAAAATATTGTAAAAAAATTTAAAAGAGTAACGGTGGAGTTTCTTTCCCATTCTTCTCCATGCGAAAACTACTTTTTGGAAGGGGCGACTAGAATCAATTATATTTTTTTGTAAATTTTGACGTTCAAAAGTGCCTTATAAGGGCCTATTTGAATGAAATGATTTGACTTTGACTTTGATTTCGCTCGCTCGGTCAATTACTACTAAATTAATGTAATATACACATAAACCTTCGGAATAATTTCCTAAATGGTGGAGAAAACCGCATCGAAATCCATTGCGTAGTTTAGAAGAATAGCGCGGTCACACAGACTGACACGAAAAGCGAGTTTGATTTATAATATGTATAGATTAAAAGTTATTCAACTTACATAATAAATTAACCGGTAGGAGAGACTAAGACTAAGAGCCAATTTTACCATTACTACATTAGCATAACCAGCGTCAGGTATATTTGCCTGGCACTGCTGGACTCCCATTTGGTGCAACCTTGAGACGCACACCGCTTTTTTATGTTCGTTGATCCATTCTTTGAAAGTGTGTCATAGCCAATAGTGTCATCACAATGTCTTGTTTTCTTCCTTTTTTATTTTTTGTTTGTTTGTATATTGGCACCTTGCAGCTATTTCCTAATAGCTTATTACTCATTATTTAATCGTGCTTTTGTATGTTGTGCTGTTTTTTGTGTGCACCAAATAAACGATTTATCTATCTAAGTCAAATAATTTATTTCAATTACGCACAAAAAAGGCACTTTTGAACGTCAACATTAACAGAAAAATAATAATTGATTCTAGTCGCCCCTTCCAAAAGGTAGTTTTCGTATGGAGAAGAATGGGCAAAAAACTCCACCGTTACTCTTTTAAAATGTTTTCACAATAACTTGTATACATCAATTATATAATTATATGTGAGGACAATGCACCTCTCGTCGGGCGGCTGGTGCGGGTAGGGCCGGATTTGGCGGAGAGCCAGTTTGGTTTCCGCAGGGGGCGCTCTACGGTGGACGCCATCATGCGCGTGTGAGCCCTCACGACGGGGGACGCTGTGGCCCGGGGTGGGGTCGTCTTGGCGGTGTCTCTAGACATCGCCAATGCCTTCAATACCCTGCCCTGGAGTTGCATCAGGGAGGCACTCCGGTATCACCGGATGCCGACCTACCTCTGTCGTGTGGTCGAGGTCTATTTGACGGACAGGGCCGTCATCTACCCCGGTCACCAGGGAGAATGGAACCGGTGAGAGATGTCGTGCGGTGTCCCACAGGGATCGGTCCTGGGGCCGCATCTGTGGGACATCGGATACGACTGGGTGCTGCGCGCCGACCTCCCTAGCGGCGTCAGCGTCGTTTGCTACGCTGACGACACGTTGGTCCTGGCGCAGGGGAGGTCACACCAGGCGGCGGCCGAACTAGCGACACACGGGGTTGCGACAATCGTGGACAGAATCCGGCAATTGGGACTCGAGGTGGCCCTGCACAAGTCCGAGGCCATGTGTTTTCATGGTCCTCGGAACGCGCCACCGTTGGGGTCCCAAATAACGGCAGGAGGAGTTCACATCGGCATCGAGTCGACGATGAAGTACCTTGGACTCGTCCTCGACAGCCGGTGGAACTTCGTGGAGCACTTCCGACGTTTGGCTCCCAGACTGGAGCGGGCCGGGGCTGCTTTGAAGCGGCTCCTGCCCAATCTAGGGAGTCCAAACGCCTCCTGCCGGAGGCTATACGCGGGGGTCGTGCGGTCCATGGCCCTTTACGGGGCTCCGGTTTGGGCGCGTTCATTGAGGCGGCGGCCAGCCCACCGGTTGAACGCGTCCCAGAGAGTCATGGCCACCCGGCTGGTCCGGGGATACCGCACGATCTCCGGTGAGGCGGCGAGCCTTCTTGCCGGATTACCGCCATGGGATCTGGAGGGAAAAGTCCTCGCGCACATCTGGGAGTGGCGCGAGGAGTCGAAACGCCGGGGCGTAACTCCGTTCCCGCGAGAAATCGCGGCACAGCGGACAGAGCTCCGGCGGGATCTCATGGCGTCATGGAGAGTGCGATTGTCGCAACCCAGTGCTGGGCACGCCACTATTGCGGCGATAAGTCCCCTCTTTGAGGAGTGGCTAGAGAGGCGCCACGGCGTCCTCACCTTCCACCTGACGCAGGTCCTCACCGGACATGGTTGTTTCGGGAGGTTCCTATTTCGTATCAGGCGGGAGGAAACGCCCGGGTGTCATCACTGCGTGGATCGCCCGGAGGACACGGTTGAGCATACGGTGGAGGTCTGTCCGGCTTGGGCAGAGCATCGCCGTGTCCTCGTGGAGGCGATCGGCGGCGGGGATCTCTCGTGTCCGGCACTAGTCCAGGCCATGGTGCGGAGCGAGAGGGCATGGGAGGCCGTCACCTCCTTCTGCGAAGCAGTAATGCTCGCGAAGGAGGAGGCAGAACGCGTGAGGGAGAGGCAAATTTCGCACCCTCACGCCCCTAGCCGCCGCAGGAGACGCCCTGGGCGTCGGGAATCGCAGGCCGATTCCCGGCCACCGTAGGCGCGGGCTTGCGGACGGTGAGCAATGGGTAGCTCGCCGTCCGATAAGGACCAGGCCCGGGTTGACGGCGCGTTGTGTTCCACGCGCGCCTCAAAGAGATGTCAGCACAACGGAAGGGGTCCGATAGGACCGATGCCTGCCGGGGTTGCGGGAAAGTCCGAAAGGGATACCGTGGCCCCTGGCAACGTAAAGGCAACGGAAGGAACACGGGTGGGTTTTAGTCAGTAAGAGTCTGACACGCCCTCCCGCTCCACCCAGAGCGGGAGAAGTTATTTGATAATTTTCCACCCAAAAAAAAAAAAAAAAAAGGACGATGCACCTAGAATAAGATTACTATACCACGTTAGGTAAAAATAAAGATTAAGGAATGACAGATAAATTAATCATGTGATAGATGCATGGTGCTCATCTATCTATAACAAGTCGGCAGATGCACCTCTGCCTAACCCTTCGAGAAATACAGGCGTGGTGTTATATTATGATAAGATATGCTATTTACATAACGAAGAAAGTTACGGACTGTTTTTGATAATGAGCAGTTACATATATCTAAGTATGTATTATTTACCGTTACAAAATAATATGTTAATGTTATGGTACATGAACAAAAAATAAAGATATCAGAAAATCCGATACATTTTTCTTATAACGTCTTTCTAATAAATCATAATCTGAAGACCGTTTTGTATCATAATCACATTCTTTTTCATGAATTTACGACGAAAAGATTGCCTGAAAAGCGATTTGTGTTACGTATCAACGGAGGATTAAATTACTGTAAAAAGCGAAAATATCATCGTACATAAAAATACAGGCTTAACTAGGTACCTACAGCATTAAATGAGACACTTACTAATATTCATTATGGAGTTTAAAACAAATGTAGTGCTTGATGCTTGAGAAACTTGTAAACTTGAGTCGAAACTTGTATGTATACCTAAACAAATAAAAATAAAATGTTTTTCGTTGGTAAGCGCATCACTTAAGAACGGCTTGACCTATTTGGTATTTTTTTGTTTTAAAATTTTCGTAATAGTCCGAATTAAGTTTTTACATAAAGACAATTTTTAAAAGTTTCCCGAAAAAAATTTAAATCCGGGAAAATCTTAACGTCCATTATTCTAAAGGATTTTTGTATGAACAGCACCCTAATTACGTAATATACAATCAATCGGAATTTGAATCATTTGAAAAAAATTGCTAATCCATTGCTTCATAAGTTCGAAAAAAAAATCTGCTCAACAGCGTACATAACGCAATGAATGTTGTTGAACTGTCAAAATGAAACAAATTTGTCGCAATTGTTTACGAAAATGTGTTGCGTAATTAGATAGCAGGACAACGTGCAGGACAATGTGCTCTTGGCAAGAATCGTAGATGCGCAGAATTCTTTTCGCTTGTTTTTCTTAACAGACATGTTCAAAAATGTATTATGGCATTAACCATAGAATAATGAAATGCAATAAAAGTGTTAATTTTTTTGTTACACTACATACTTTACACTTTATACTACTACACACTTTTTTTGTTACCTACATGCGCAAACTTACTCCCAATACGCCCAAAACCTGCTACATGAAAGACACTACATTATTTCGGGAGGGTCTAGTCTTAACCCAGTAATTAGGTTGTGGAGGTCAGATCGGCATCGCCTCGTGTAAAATAAGTACCTACTGATATTCATCTGAACCCGGTTAAGTCTAACCGGATTTAGCTGAATACCGGTTCCTGGAAGCCGACCCCAACATAACGAAGGCTAGACAGATTTTGAGTACAGAAGGTAGTGCTGCACTTAGCAAAGCCATTGCATATTATTATATTATATTATGTGTTGGCACATATTAGTTTCCTCAATATGTTGTGGCAGGCAACTGAGATTTATTCAGGACAACTTTGGCGTAACGCATCCAGATTATGTAGTATCCAATACTATTATTTTGAAGGCTATCTACTTATGCACCTAGGTATATGGTCTGAGAAGTTAAACGAGAAGCTCTAGCTCTCTTTAAATCTACTAGTCTTATCTAACCTTAGCAGTCTAGAACATGTTTTTACAAGCTTTATATGAGCTAGCTTCGTTCGTATCTGTTTCCAGTTAGTCGCATTGTCATTTGTTTTTCAAGCACTTGCTTTCAAACACTTGCTTTCAAGCACTTATATAATCTTATTTCAGCTCATCGGATAGCACAGAAAGTCAAATGGCCATCGGAAGTCCTCTAAGTTTGAACTCGTTGGTTTTGTCTTGACAAGAACTAATAGCCCAAGTTGGAGACTGATAATGGAGCAGGAAAGTGGCCATAGTAACTACTACATCAAACAAGATAGCACAATCGTGTTTGGACTCATTGATTATGTATAGACAAGTGCTATTACACTAGTTGGTGTCGCGGGTCTGCCGATGGAGCCGGAAGTTGGCCATAGGACCGAGGGGTCCTATGGCCAACTTTCGGCCGACTAAACTAGATAGTCCTGATGTATTTGGGCTCATTAATGTTTGTCGTGACAAAAACTATAATAGCCTAAGGTGGAGTCCAGGGTCTGATTATAGAGGTGGAGGGTAGCCACAGGAACTCCTCGACTTTACAAGATAGTCCTGTAGTATTGGGCTCGTTGGATTTGTCTTGATAAGTATCTTACAAGGGAACGTGATAGAACAGATATTTAAACAAATTCTAATACTCATAAAACAAATTTAAAATATTTTTGGAAACAAGCTTTTATTAAACTTAAAAGTACTAAATAAAACGAACATAAGCATAGAACTTTCATATTTTCTTAAAAGCTTGAGACGTAAATGTATAGTCTAGTACTTTTTAGTTCATTAAAAGCTTGTTTTTAAAAAGATTTGTACTTATATTTTTTAGTAATGACATAATAATGCTCTAGATAAGACCAAACAACCAAATAAACAAGGCTTATGAAAACAAAGAACAAGTTTTACTTCTCCATTGAAGTCAAAACAATCAAATAAAGGAAAATAAGCTTCGCTCAACTTATCAAAGGCAAGATGGGTCAAGAGAATTCAAGCAGTAGGTACCTCTTATGTTGGTACCAATTAAATCGACAACGACGAATGAGTTGAATAATTCGCTTCGGGAAATCACGAGGGTTTAAGAATCATCGTTATAGTGATTAAACTATATTTTAATCTATACAAATCTATATCTATACAAATACATAAAAATACAATATACGATTAAGTGTCTGTTTGTAATGTCAAAATAACAGCTTTTTACTCAATGCATATTGTGTAAGTTTATACGGTATTTATAACAAAAAACTATTTTTAAAATTTTTGTCTGTCTGTTTGTTTCAGCTAATCTCCGAAACGGCTGGACCGATGTTGACGGGAATTTCACTGGCAGATAGCTGATGTTATGAAGTAACTCAGCTTAGCTTAGCTAACTTTATTTTAGAATAACAATAAGGGTCCACGCGAGCGAAGGCCTGGGCAGCAGCTATGTAGTTATGAGGATGTCAAAATTAGTGTTGTTTAGTTTGTAATACAATTCAGATTAGCAATTTCCTTCAACAACTTTGGCTTCTTCTGTTAACTAGATGATTTTAGACTGATTAGGACTATAGTCTTAATCAGTCTAAAATTCTACTAATCAGTATAAAACCCTCACAAAGCCCGAGGGTTTGACAGTAATATTGCTCATCATAGCAAATAGCGTGATAGTTTATACCCTACCATTTAGACGAATCTATCCAGTAAAATTTGCGTCATGCTGGAACTTACATACCAGTGGCGAGGCGTGGCAAAACGACAGAGGTAAGCCGGAGCAAAAGAAAAAAAAGACTTGTCTAATTGTTATGACCGCGTCACTTCGGACTTTCATCTTGGCCGCGAAAAGTTACTTCTTGTTTACCTAACAAAATAACGGTGTCAATAAATCGTTACATTAAATTCCTATTTTGATCTACTTTTCTATTATGAGCTTCATGCAAATTAGTGAAAATAATTCTATTCCTACCAGTCCTGGACTCAGAACAGCTAAAAATATGTTTTTCAGTTTGCATATGTTTTTTGATGAATTCGTCAGATTAAAATATAAAAAAAAAATCTTTATTCCATAAACTACTAGAATCTGGGAAAAGTAAACACGAGAAACAATACATTTAATTTAATTTACAACTGCCAGTCAGCCATTGATATTCATCGTAAAGGGAAACATTAAAATGTTTGAAAAAACCATCACGTCATTTGTAATTTATAGTCATATGTGGGTTTTTATATTCAAAACTTAACCTTGAAAGGCATATTTCTTCACTAAAACTATTTTATTAATGCCGCCATCCTAATCCTACTGATCGTACTAATTACTTTTAAAACCTACTCTAAATAAGTAATTTAAACATAATAAACTATCTACTTACCCCAAATACCTAATTACAACGTACTTTACTTTCACTAAACTCAAAACACTTAAATACTATCTTAATCACTGTTCTATTCCTACAAACAAATATTACTACTACTAATAATGATAAAGTAATGAATTCAACGAATACTAAAATGAATAAAAGTTCGCGAGCACATTTGCAAGAAGCTGGCAGTATTATCACAACGATAATGTTTTCCCATTGTTTGTATTATTTGTGCTGATATTTTCATATAATTAGGTGTGTACAATGCAAAGTCATTCGGTTTTAGTGTCTTGTTAATACGACTTTTTTACTTAAAATATTCATTGATAAGAATAGATTTAGGTCTTAATTAAGCCAATATTGAAACCAGTCTAGATAAAAGTGGAATTCCTATGAACAAAACAGGCTCATAAAACTTATTTGTGAAGCATTCCCAAGAGAAATCAGACCGTTACTTGAAATTTAATGAAAAGCGTTTAAAATAAATCTATATTGACACTAATAGCGGTTTAGATTTAATCGTAGGTACCTATTAAATAATTGTGGTGACGTCATAAAGAAATTTTTGGTAATTAACTTATTTATTAATTAACTTTATTATTATATTAAAGTAACTTAGTTTTAAACAATTAAGGGCTATTCGTTGCGAATTTAATTATTATAGCCTACACCCGAGTTAAATGTGGCAACAGTATCTGAAAAATCTCGAAAAAAAACTAAAAAATATAATAATACTAGTTATTATAAATACTCTCCCCACGAATTCGTTCGCGTGGAAGTTAATACTAAATTTTAGTTATATATGTAGAATTAAATTGTATATTTATTTTATTTTATATATGCTGCACCAGTCGACGTCATAACTTCAGCGCCGGCTGCTGCTGAAAACCAGCGCTAGGGCTGTGTCTCACATAGGGTCGCAGCATTATGCTGAGGGATGGCCGTTTTGCGTGGATTTGACGCATATTTTCCCTCAACTTGTTTCTTTTTTATTTTGTGTTCTTTTTTTGCGTCATATTTACCGCAAATAAACGTATTTTCTTTCTTTCTTTCCTTCTTTCAAGTAGTAAAACACCACAATATACTAAAATAACAGCCACGTTTCCCGCTCGCGCTATTACTTCGTTTTCGCTTAGCGTTCCTTCTGACTTTTTTTCAAATCCGACTGGTTTCTTCGAGAGTTTAGCGCGTTCAAACAAACAAAAAAAAACTCTTCAGCTGTATTTTATGTAAAGATTAGCAAAAAAAATGGACCACCATGGCCCATAACCATAGTCGGATACAACGCTTATATTTTAGAAATGTTTGTATCTACATTCCAACTTCTACAAATTATTCTCTCACGGCAAGGGACCATGTCTTCTTATTAATATAAATACCTACTAGCTCCGGGCTGTCTGCTAGTCTACTATTTAATTTAAACTCAAAGCTAGCTACCCTTTAATGACACTTCCAGATGACACCCTCAAAGGTTGTATTTTTGTCCTTCCACTGAACCAAAGATACCGACCGCTAAATTAAGTAATACTAGATTCTTTTAGATCACAAATTAAATTTCTATGAGTATCTAACGAAACTGAAGGAGGCTTGTCGATCATGGAATGTTTTGAATATCTATAGAAAAACATTTTGAGCATCAGATGCCTGAATTTTTTCCTGAAAGTTTTTAAATAAATCTAACGCTTTGGTGTCTGCGTCAATACACAGGCACAAAAGCCTAGCCTTTATTTTGAAGTGTTAAAAAAAAATACTAATTATTCATTTTACTATTATTATCACCATTAATTTATAATACCTAGTCTAGTGCCGCCATTGACTAAGAACTATAAAAAAAAAAAAAAAGTTTATTTCGGAACAATAATACAGGACTAAGTACAAATAAAACGATGAATAGCTGCAAAAGTATAAACTGTAGCGCAGCTAACAACGCCCTTCTCCAAATACAGTATGGAATGATGTTCCATGCAGAAGTGCTTAAAAGTAATAACATTAATTTAGATAATTTCGATTTAGTAAATTAATAATAAAAAAGAAAATTAAACAAGAATCACAGTACATAACAGGACATAATAATTTGGGATGTATTTTGAGGTTGAATTAATGTGGTGAGTGTAGGGTGAATGGGTGTGTGGGTGAGTGTTAATGAGATGTGCGAGGGGTGTGTGTGGTGTTTGTGGCATGTGTGTGGTGTGTGGTTTTGTTGGGGTGTGTGAGGGAGTGATGAGTATTTGAGTGTTAATAGATAAAATCATTTAGTGTTTTCAAAGGTCTGGTAAAGTTGGGCTGTCTGGATATATTAGAAAAGCTTGCATATTAAATTGTACTATTACAGATTAGAAACGTTTGTAAAATCCTTTTGGGATATACGGAGCCCCCACCGAATAAAATGCTAACCCGAAATGTCTAACTTTACATGAAAAATAAAAAAAAAACACTAAAAAATAAAAAACATTTTTTCTTAATTTAATGAATGTAATAAAATTTACCTACTAAAACATGATTTAGAATATAAATATTGCCCAATTGGCTATTGATCGTGGTGGAGCAAAATGAAAGTGAGAGTGGACTGAAACATGTATTGTAGAAAGAAATGAAATTACAACGGTGTCAATCAGTTAAAAAGAAAACAATAAATATGAACGCTAATAAAAGACGGAAGCGCAGCCGTGCGTGGATGCTTGCAACTGCTGCGCATTCAATACATTTCACCTTATATAGGGAATTCTTCTGATTGTTTTTTTCTCTCTTATACAACATTGGATACGGTGTACAACAACGGATGTTTTCCCAGTTTGTCAATATAGATTACACGATTATAAAATATAAGCTGAATGTTTTTCAGTCTTCAAACATTACCTAAATAGGTACCCTAATTAATTAGGAGTTATAAAATATAATAATATGTAATATCCTTTGGTCGTGCGCGCACCCCTGTCCGCTATTAGTACAAAGCAGAGGCAATACTCATGCAGCGAGTAACGCAAGTGCGAGATCTAGGGGTATATCTCACTCCAGATCTTACGTTTCGCGTGCATATCATTAAGATATGTAAGAAAGCGTACAGAAACCTCGGCTATGTACTTAGGCAGTCACAGGAGTTCACTAATATTACGACTATAAGGGTATTATACGACGCTCTAGTCAGGAGTCACTTGGAGTATGGTGCTGTCATAATATGGGCTCCACATGAAGCCAAGTACTCTGTCATGCTGGAACGCGTACAGAATAAGTTCACGCGTCACTTGTACTTCAGACTGTACGGGGTTTATCCATTGTACCCACTGATGTACCCCACCCTGTTTGTACTGGGCATGGTCGGGTACAATGAGTTAAGGGTGCGACGACAGTTTACTCTTGTCGTCTATTTAATTAAATTACTCCGGGGTAAGGAGCACAATCCGGGAGTGCTTCAGTGCTTGCGGTTTGCTGTTCCAGACCGCTACGTGTGGAGGCGGCGGCGCCCGCCACTGCTGGCTGTGCCAACTGCCAGAACCAACCTGCTGGCCAAAGCACCTCTCACGCGAGCAATTCGTACTGTTAACGAAGTTCAGAATAGGTTGGACATTTTTTCGTGTTACTTTAGTGAACTTGAAAGAGTAAGTTTATATATAATATGTTACGAGAGCAACAATTAGTTAGTAATTTTATGTTTATTGTTTCTTTTATTGTTTTTTTTTCTTTTTATGTAGAACATAAATGTATGTTAATTTTCTGTGAAGATTACATTGTTATAATTATAAGGTTATATTGTTTTAGTTATAAGTAATTTGGTGTTTATGTATTGTGTAGTTATTTGTAATTGTTAGTAATAGTGTTATTTAAAATAGTTAATATTATAAGTAGGCTTAGCTATCGCATTCGGTTTCTAAACCTGTAATGATAGTTTAAGAGTTTTAAATAAATAAATAAATAATATTTGTATATACATGTAGAAGCTTCGTGGTTATTTTGTTCCTTTTTCAGTTATTAAACAAAGTATTTTCATAGAGCTCACGTTTCAATATAATTACTAAATGTAATTTAATTATATTTTCAAATTTTATAATAATATGTATTTAAAATTATTTTATAGTTTTTTCATCTATAAAATAATTTTAAATAGAAGACAGAAGTTATCTCATCACTAAATTGAAAGCCAAGTTTTCAATTTAGTGATGGGATAACGGTAGTCTAAGAATAGAGAATTACCTTACATCCAATACACATCAATGAAAATGAATGAAGGTAGTCCATTCTGAAATGACGCGGCCCACTACCGTATTACCCATAGAAATCTGCATTACCGTGTACGTAAATGCGGTAGTGGAGCGCGTCATTTCAGAATGGACAGGCTTTAACTGGAAGCGAAGTAAATCTTATGAGGGTCGGATTTGTTGTTCTTCGTCTTTTTCACGTATGGATTTTTCGAGAATTTGAATGTACCTATTAGTTAGACTAAGTGGTTTGTTGTTTCAATGATACTCGTAAGTACAGAAGTGGCAAAATTTTTGTCAATAAGCGTAAATTACAAAAAGCTGCTTGATTTTTATAATTTTCTAAAGGAAATCAAGCGGAGTGTAGCTTGCCTAGTGACTAAAACTGAAAAATATATATACACATACATTCATCAATATTTACGTAGGACCAATACAAATAAGCATTTTTACTGTCGATACTAAAATATAATATGAACACCCCAACCATTTGTTACGAGGAGGGAAAACAAGAAAATACCTAAATAAATGTACAACATTTATTACGCACTAGGAATACAATATCAACACCCGAATAAACAGCTGTAGTGGGGTTCGTTGCCCAAGAAACATAATACTAAAACGAATTACATGAAACACTTGCCAAATCCCTTGTACCTAGCTTCCCGAAACTTGAGACGTTGTTCCGTCAATATAAGTGGGGTTCCGTAGCGACAACTTTATTGACAGTAAAAGGAGACAATGACAATAATTATCTTTGGTAGATTGATGCGCGGAATCGAAAAATCTGTTTGTATGCTTCAGCTTGTTTATCTAGGTAATAAACTTGATGAATGTTGTACCTAAGTAATTTATTACAATTTGGAAAAACAACCATCACAACTTTTCTTTTTGTCTTAAGGCCTATTCAGACCTAAGCGGTATTCGCTACCGTCTGCGGCAGAGAAAACCCAGTGGGTATGCGGTAATATTACTGTTCAGACCTAAGCGGTATTCGCTACCGTCTGCGGCAGAGAAAACCCAGTGGGTATGCGGTAATATTACTGTTCACACCAAAACGGATTTCGCTATCCTTGTGGGTAGAATAACGCGCGGTAGTCGAGTTTCGCTCAGAGAGGTAAGAAATTTTCGCCAGTTAGTCATTTCTGAGTCGCCAAAGAATATACACGTAAGTCACATAATTTCTGCAGAGCATCTGATTTTAGTGATGGATAGTGATGAAGAGGAAGTTTAACTTTTATTAGCCTTAATTGACTCACCAGTTAATAAAAGAATTTGGATCCATGACATCAACAGACAACACCGAATTCATGGGGAATTCCACATTTTATATCCAAGATTAAGATTGGATGAAGATCGGTTTTTTAATGCATTCAGAATGACGACTGAGAACTTCGATGAAATATTAAATATGATAAAGGAAAATATCAGCAAATCATTCACTAAATATCGAGAACCCATATGCCCTGAAGAACGCTTGGCAATAACGTTGAGGTAAATACCTGAGCGAAACCCGCGCGGTATGTACCTCTACCCACAGCGGCAGCGAATATCGCTCAGGTCGCTCTAGCCGCGGTACTTGATACTAAATACCTGAGCGAAACCCGCGCGGTATGTACCTCTACCCACAGCGGCAGCGAATATCGCTCAGGTTTGAATAGGCCTTTAGTGTCTTCACTTACGATAATTATTGTAATATGTATTACTTACTAGCTTTTGTCCGCGACTTTGCTCGCATGGATGTCGGAAAATATCCCATTGGAACGTACAACCGGGATTAAAAGTATACCTATGTGTTAATCCAGGTTGTAAACTATCTGCGTGACAAATTTCATTCAAATCCATTCAGCCGTTTTTGCGCCAATCCGGAACATACATCCAGATAAACAGACAAAAATTAAAAAAACTGTATTTTAGGCATCAGACTCGTTGAAACCTCGTTGTAATTACTTTTTTTTCAAAAATATTCAATGTAAAGTTTTGATTTCGATACTATTTTATTATATGTATAGATTATTTCATACCTAACCTTAACCTTGCAGTAACATATACGAGTAAGCAAGTATTTTATTTTTCTAGTAATAATAAAAAGAAAATAAAATGCGAATACGCTAGCAAAGATAGGTAGTTATTATTTTTCACATGAGTGCAGACATTTCTCTAACAAAATAACTGACACTTAATTATCTTTACGCCATGTAATCTTCATTTTCGGACGGCCTCAAATCTTGCTGCAAAGTTCTTTATTAGTGATCGATGGCTGCAAAGTAGAAAATTATTCATTTATCACAGAAGATTTTATTTACCATTTTCGTCTCGGAATAATGTAAAACACAGCGCTGTGCTGTGGGTCCCTCATAGCACAGAATTATGCTGAGTGGAAGCCTTCTTGTCACAGTCATGACGTGCAGCTGCCAAATATTTATGTTGTTTATATTTTTGTTATTTATATGCACGTGTCTCTGTGACAAATAAACCTTTTTTTCTTTCTTTCTTTCTTTCAAAAATCATATTGGATAATACCGATAAGGATAGGTCGTATAAAAAAGGAAATGCCTGTAAAAACTGGGATCCCTATTGCATTAAAGCATTAATCATACTTTAGACACGTAATCAATCATTTTACACGGCTATCAATATTTAAATGTAGCTAAAGAATATGAATGAATGACGTGGAAAAAGCGATATGATGAAATGTTACAATTTTGTGGAGATTATTTACTGTTTTGTATGATTCGGTACAGTAGGGCGGCAAAATTGAATAATCTAAAAATAGTAGGTAGATAATAAGTGCGGGAATAAGCCGCTTGTTCCGAACCGACCGGAACATGGTTAAGACGCCAAGATATATGCCAGTGACCTTGAGTGGTTGGCTTGCGTGTTCTGTACTGAGCACGCAAGTCGTACGTCCAACCAGTAATAGGACTCGCCCATCAAGGAACACTGTCCTAAATTAGACGCATTATTAATTTATTATACATAAAACAAAAGGTATTTTAATGAAACACGTATACTAAAATATAAATATTTAAATTATCTTTAAAATGGTGAAAGTTTCAGAAAAATACGCTTGATAAATTTTGCGAGATTTTCAGTTTTTTATCCGTGTTAGACATAACTACAAATTATTTTTACTATGTAATATAAACATAATCTATAATATTCCTATACGAAGTTATTAAAAAAATGCTCTAGTTTAACATATCTTTTTTCAAATCATTAACACTACTTTTTTAGACGTGATCTTCAGTATAAAATCATTAAAAGTCGGTTATCGTCGCCTTAAGCGAGGGTAGATGTCGGACGAAGTTTGACGATCAGCACGAGCCGAATGAAAGCCTCAAGAGCCTAAAATATGTGTAGTATTGCATCGAGTTGGCTTTGTTGCTAAATAAATACTGCCAAATCAAATGCGTCGGACCTGAACATACAGTAGCACCACTAAGATACCACATCTAATTCGTCCAGTATTCACAAGGATGACAAACAGTAGCTGTGAAGACACACAGTTAACGTAAACAAATACTGTTAGTCTTTCTTTTACTCGAGTTTTAGTCTTTTTTTTTTGGTAAGTATCTCAGACCAAATAAAAAACTAAGACAGCGCTGTCAACAGTGACGTGAGGCCGGTTTCTTAAACACATGTGCACTTAGTGAGGTGTAGTTTGATTGTAAATGTACATATGCGTGTAAGTGTGTATCCACAGAGTGGAGTTGTAGTTTTCGCAGCGCTGTCTTGGTTTTTTATTTGGTTTGAGATAAGTCGTAAACAACATATGATTTTTAGCATAACCAAGTTTTTATCTCGTCATTCCTTTGAGTATGTCTCTAGAGTCTAGAGTACAAACGTCCAGGACACGTAAAAATAATGAGCCTGCAAAGAGAATAGTCATGAAAATTATTATAGTTTGTCCGCTTACAGCTCCCTTCTACGCGAGCTATAATTTTATTATGAGAAAAAGCTTATGCCGTGTCATGGTTGTTGAGGGCTGACTCAGGGATCTTGCGCCCCAGACGGTCACGGCTCCTTGGTCATTGCGACCAAGTGCGCGATCCGTATCAGTTTCTAGACTTTACCTGCTCGGTGCGACAAAAAGTCGAGGTCGTTGCCGATACTCTAAAAATATCTTCACTCGTCGAGACTCTTTTAATTCTGATTGAAGCCTGCCTGCCTGCCTTGGGCACGTTTTGACTACTGGCCTCAGGGATGATGACGACATTGAGCGAGAGCGGAGGGCGCTGTCGGTGAGGGCGAATATGATTGCCCACAGGTTCTCGCGTGCTTCTAAATATGTTAAAGTAACGCTGTTTAGAGCTTACTGTACTTCATTTTATACCAGTAGCCTGTGGGTACATTACACGCTTAAATTGTACAGCGCCCTGCGCGTTCAGTACAACAATGCCTTCAGAGTGCTGATGGGGCTGCCTCGCTTCTGTAGTGCGTCAGGGATGTTCGCTGATATGCATGTAGACTGTTTCTACGCTGTTATGCGAAAAAGGTGTGCATCCCTGGTGCGCAGGGTGCGGGCCAGCTCTAACAGCATCCTGGGCATGGTTGCTGATAGGTTGGACTGCTGCATAGTGAGTCGATGCTCCAGAATTGCGGCTGGAATTATGCAGCAGTGATTTTTGTTTGTATTGTGTAACGTCCTTGTTGTGAACTAACATAGTTTTAAGCAGATATTGTTACTAACATAGTTTTTAAGTTAATGTTGTAACTATGACTCTTAAGTTACTCGCAATAAATACTTTAATAATAATAATAATAATTGTCTGTCGTGTGCCTCGGAAAGCACGTTAAGCCGTTGATCCCGGCTGTCATTCGATCTTTAAGAGTCGTTACGGATATTCAGAAGCCCAAAAGTCTGACAACCAGTCTTACCAAGGGGTACCGTGTAACCCAGTAACTGGGTTGTGGAGGTCAGATAGGCAGCCGCTCCATGTAAAATACTGGTATTCAGCTGTATCGGGTTAGATTGGTTGTCGACCCCAATATCATCGGGAAAAGGCTAGGCAGATTGATTGAACCTTTATTGTACGCCGTATTAATTGCAATTAGATACGTATATATTTAGTCTAAATAGCTTTTTATTCTTCTTATTTGATTTTGGTTTTATATAGATTCTTTTCTTTTAGATTTTGTGAATGTGAGAACGTTGTAGGCTTAACAGACTGTAGATCTGTCGACCATTTTCTATCTTGCTAAGTACCTGGTACTTGTTGATAGGCCTATGTCCTCTCATACCTATTAACACTGTAATTTGAAAACATTTTTTTTTTTTTTTTAAACGTTGCCCCACACTAGGAATTTCTCATGTGTCGTGGGTGCGTTTACAAACTTTTAAACTCACATACACAAACAGCCAGACCCGGAACAACTAATTGTAGGTCATACAAATATTTGTTCCGTGCGGGAATCGAACCCGCGACACGCAGCGCAGCAGTCAATCGCTTAACCACTGCGCCAACCGTGCCGTCAGACATTGTAAATACCATTTACTTTAAAAGAGTAACCGTGGAGTTTCTTGCCGGCTCTTCTCCATAGGAAACGACCAATTGGAACCGTGCACCTAGCTTCTGACGTTTCATAAGTGCGTTTCATAAGTATGTGAAATAAAATATTTTGAATTGAATTGAATATATATAGTGTTACAATAGCAATTTCTTTATTTCCGTCTGTACCTAATTACATAAACTTTCCGACACAGGTCCTGTTAATAGTGTGTGAAAACCAGTTTTATTTAAATACCTTCCCAGTTACAGTAGTTTTATTTCACGAAGCGACGCGCGCTTTACTTGTGGAAACCAGGTATGTAATTTTATCTTCACACACACAGAGAATGTGTGCGTGAACACGAGTAGGGTCAGCACATAACACATACACACACACACACACTTTCGACTTCGCCCACGTCTCGAACGGTACCGAAAGCTCCTGCGCTTACACACACATTCACAGCGGGTCTGTACACTTGATAACCACAAGTAAAGCGCGCGTCACTTCGTGAGATAAAAATACTATAACAGTCAAAGCTGATTTTGGTAATAAAGCTTCAACTAAGTTGATCTTTAAAATAGTTTTTTTTTGTTTCAAAATTACTTTGACATTTTGCGTAGCAGAATCATCGGATTTACGATGTACATTTCTCATTCATAAATCGGCTTTTGACTGAATAAATAATCACTGTTACAAAGCACTTTTTTGTTTTAGGTATACAAAACTAGCGACCCGCCCCTGCTTCGCACGGTTTTAATTTCAACTTTATAAAACATCGAGATTTCATTTATTTAAGTAATGTATTTATACGCATAAACCTTCTGGAATAAATTCTCTAACTTAAGGTCAAAATCGCATCAAAATTCGTTGCGTAGTTTTGAAGAACAACGCGGTCACACGGACAGACACGAAAGGCGACTTTAATCTATACATACAATAAAACAATAGAAATCGGTGTCTGTCTATCTGTCTGTTTGTTTGTTCGCGCTCATCTCCGGAACTTCTGAACGAATTTTCATGTAGTTTTCACAGGTAGACAGAAAATAATTTGGAGATATATAGGCTTTGTTTCATTAAAATCGGATGTTGCTAAAAAAGTTATCATAATACAAGACGGTTTCTGTTCATGACACGTTGTGCATAATTTCTGAGAGTAACCTAACAAAAAGTACTAGGCTTGCATGTATTCACGTTTAGTTTATTTTAAGTAGGTACATAAAAAAATGCCAGCTATAAATAAAAATCTATTGCCCCATGTATGAAATATCATCACTACAGAATGGCTCGACCGCTACCCCGGTCACCAGGGAGAGTGGAACCGGCGAGAGATGTCGTGCGGTGTCCCACAGGGTTCGGTCCTGAGGCCAGCCCGCCGGTTGAACGCGTCCCAGAGGGTCATGGCCACCCGGCTGGTCCGGGGATACCGCACGGTCTCCGGTGAGGTGGCGAGCCTCCTTACCGGATTACCGCCATGGGATCTGGAGGCAAAAGTCCTCGCGCACATTTGGGAGTGGCGCGAGGAGGTGAAACGCCGGGGCGTAACTCCGCTGCCGCGAGAAATCGCGGCACAGCGGACAGAGCTCCGGCGGGATCTCATGGCGTCATGGAGAGTGCGATTGTCGCAACCCAGTGTTGGGCACGCCACTATTGCGGCGATAAGTCCCCTCTTTGAGGAGTGGCTAGAGAGGCACCACGGCGTCCTCACCTTCCGCCTGACGCAGGGCCTCACCGGACATGGTTGTTTCGGGAGGTTCCTGTTTCGTATCAGGCGGGAGGAAACGCCCGGGTGTCATCACTGCGAGGATCGCCCGGAAGACACGGTTGAGCATACGGTGGAGGTCTGCCCGGCTTGGGCAGAGCATCGCCGTGTCCTCGTGGAGGCGATTAGGAGGAGGCAGAACGCGTGAGGGAAAGGCAAATTTCGCGCCCTCACGCCCCTAGCCGCCGCGGCGCGGGCTTGCGGACGGTGAGCAATGGGTAGCTCGCCGTCCGTTAAGGACCAGGCCCGGGTCGACGGCGCGTTGTGTTCCACGCGCGCCTCAAAGAGATGTCAGCAAGTGAAGGGGTCCGATAGGACCGATGCCTGCCGGGGTTGCGGGAAAGTCCGAAAGGGATACCGTGGACCCTGGCAACGTACAGGCAACGGAAGGAACACGGGTGGGTTTTAGTCAGTAAAAGTCTGACACGCCCTCCTGCTCCGCCCAGAGCGGGAAAAGCTATTAGATAATTTTCCACCCAAAAAAAAAAAAAGAATGGCTCTTCCGAATTGTCAGTTTTTTTTTGTTGTATTCTTAATAGTCTAGACAAGGTTTGCATGAAAAAAAACTTTGGAAAATGCACCGGCAAAGTCAGAAATACTCCCGGGTGACGCCGGGCACAAACAGTTAGTTTATAATATGTTTAGATAAAGCTAGAGATTTGGTTGATAGAGGTTTTTATCACCAAGTAGTTTTTTATCTCAAAGAAATAACTTTCTTTTAGGTAAACCTAATTGGCGTTTAGTTCTATTTTGGAAAATGCCTACGAAAAAAAATTACGCTTTTATCTTTTTATAACATTGTTCTAAAAAAGAAGAGTTTCTTATTTTGCGAATGTTTTGCACAAATTATTACGTAAGGCCTAAAGGTGAGTATACACTAGAGCATTTTGTTAAGCATTTCCATGTAATGTAACGTTCCTGCGAATGCTCGACGCTGCGTTCGACGTAATGCTCACGGCGAGCCTGTAACATTTATTTCTATCTTGCACCTCATTTCACGTCGCCCGAGCAATACGTTGGTCTTTAGAAACAGGTTATTACAAAACATCGAGCGTCATGTTCGAAGTGCGATGAGATAAAATTTAATAACGGCGAATGCTCGATGTTCTGTGACAAGTAAATGCTCGAGCTATAGGCTCGCTTCACCTTAAATTAAATTAATGACGTAGGGACAAATTTTTTTAGGAGCTTCATGTACCTAATTGTGTCACACCCACATCATGGTTTTTTGTTACTTGTTGTGGGTATTTTCCTCCGACGACCGACCATATTTATATACATAAGCTTGTACTTTCTGTAAAAGACGGCTCTGGTTCACAGAAGATTGATTTAATCATCATTATTTTACGAGCAAATAACACATTTTACCTACTTACTTATATTTTGAAACGTGTGACTTTCTAACAGAAATAGATTGAATGATAATATAAACAAAAACAATCACCGTTTCGATGTTTTAATTCTACACCAAAAACATAGGTACGCCTAAAATTATCTAAGTTACAAACAAAATCGTATGTCTACTCAATTCGATAAACCAATTAAACTGTGGCTAAGCTAAGCCAAATCCCGCGCGGGACCTGACTGCGCGCGTTGTTTGTTTTAATGTTTTGGAAGTCACGGGATTATTCGCGCCAGGTTGATCACCTCCATTCAAGTTAGTTGACACAATCGGCGCGAGTCGCATCCCGCGCGTGATTTACCTCAGTTTTGCCAGTTTCGTAATTTTTAAAAATAAAATTTAAATATAAAATTTTCTGTTTTTTGCATGAGGTACGCTAGAAAAACATATTTATTCAAAATTATGAATGACGACACCCAACATAATTATAGGGTGGATCGATACGAGGGTCTGTTTTCCTAAAAAATACTCGGTAAGTTACGAATTAATTAGGATTAGTACCTACTTCATTAGGTATGTAGCTCTTATACTTAATTTATGTTACTGATAAGTTACTTCTAAGCGAAGATAAAACTAACTTTTATCCTTCAAGTTTTGCACTCGTTATATGAAACATAATTATGAATACTAGACCAATAATAATACTGTTTTTTTTAAATAAATTAGTCTTAAACGCGGTCACATTATCATAGCATGAAAATCAAGATTTTATTCATACATAATGCTGACGTAAGGAAATTCATTGTGGTTGTTACCCCTCGACTACACCTACTCTTTTTTTTGTAACCCTATAGTCTCGATTAATGAGAAAAGTACCTACCTACCTACCTATAGAAAAAAATACTTACTGTTGCCAAAAGTTTTCTAAGTACGTTTGTTGAATACGGAACGATAATGAATGTATGAAATTAATGAATAACTTTCTCTTATGACTTTTGCACAGTCAAGGGAAACAATTTTTTTTTGACGTAGTGTGTCAATTTATCAGCAAAGTAACGTTTTAATGAATAACTTTCTCTTTAAGGGGGGGTTTTTTGTATTCTATGTTAGGTATGCTTACCAGCAAACGTGTTGACACTTAAGAGAAATATTTATTTATTTATTTTACCTTTTACAACCATCTTTACAGATCTTCGACCTAATTCGATAGTGTGGCTACCAACTGTTATTACTTAATCATTAATATCAGATTTTTTATTACAACGTAATATGTACATTATGAATCTTAGTGAATTTTAGTTGAGTATATTGCTGTTTAAGTAGTACTTAAACAGCAATATACTCAACTAAAATTCAACATAAAAGTACCATCTTAATTAGCTGTCGAACTACCAAAAATAGGTGCATCATTCATTATTGTAACAAACATAATAACTTTACAACTAAAGAATAACATAACAACTAATATAATTGAACTGATCCTCTAAAAACTTATTGAACTTCTAAAGCTAGACACTTTTTAAGAATGAGTTAACCTCTAAAAACTTTTTGCGCCTATAATGATGCCCATAAAAAAAAAATTGAGCCTCTTTTAACCTTTCTGAAGTTTTCTCACAGTTGGTCGCAGTAACTAAGCTAGCGTACGACGACTAAATGGGTTAGGCTAGGTTAGAATTGTGCCCCGGCGGGCGCCGCCCCCGGCGGGCGCCGCCGCTGGGATCATATATCGTGGTCGGGGGGTCTCGAATCGCTGTCGAGTCCACCATGAAGTACTTAGGATTGGTGCTCGACAGCCGGTGGTATTTCGGCCCCCACTTCCAGCGGCTGGCTTCCAAATTGTTGGGCGCAGCTGGGGCGCTGTCAATGCTGCTTCCTAATCTGGGGGCGCCGAGCGCTGCCTGTAGGCGACTCTACGTGGGGATCGTGCGATCAATGGCCTTGTATGGGGCCCCAATCTGGGCGGCTTACCTAACGGCCGGCAGCATCGCTGTCCTGCGGAAGCCGTAGCGAGCAACAGCCGTCAGAGTCATCAGGGGGTATCGCACGATCTCCTACGAGGTGGCTTGTGTACTGGCTGGATCCCCATCCTGGGACCTCGAGGCGAAGGTACTCGCGTCACTGTATCGTTGGCGCGAGGCGAGTGGCTGACGCAGCGACATGTGGAGCTGCGTCGGTTACAGCTTCGCGCAGCCCTGGTGGCGGAATGGCGGGACAGGCTTTCACGCCCTACCACCGGTCCTGTCAGTATCGGGGCGGTCCGGCCGGTGCTCGAACGCTGGCTCGGGAGGAGGCACGGCTCCCTGTCGTTTCGGGTGACGCAGGTGCTTTCGGGGCATGGTTGCTTCGGGAAGTACCTGTGTCGCATAAACAGGGAGCCGGACGCTCGGTGTCACCACTGCGTCGACTGTCAGGAGGACACGCCTTGGCACACGCTGGCAGAGTGTGCTGCTTGGGAGGAGCCGCGCCGTGCCCTCATCTCAGGAGTCGGCAGTGACCTGTCGTTGCCAGCCGTTGTCGACTCGATGGTCGGCAGCGAGGAGTCCTGGGACGCGGTGGTATCCTTCTGTGAAATAGTCATTTCGCAGAAGGAGGCTGCGGAAAGGGAACGGGAGATTGCTTCCGCTAACCCAATCCGCAGCAGACGCACCGGGCGTCGACGGAGGGTGGACAACGCCCTCTTCCAGCCCCCCTAAATGGGTCCAGGGGCGACGGATCTGGGGAAACCGTCGCCCGCTACTCCTTAGGACCGAGATGGTGGCGCGTAGTGTTCCACGCGCGCCTCTCAATGACGTAAGGGGGGAGTTTAACACCTCACTCCCCCCTAACTCGAGGTTCACAAAAAGAGGCGCAATTATTATATTAGAGTGTTCATTAAAAAATATTTTTGCGCAAAATGGGAATGATTATACATGCACAAAATCACCAAGACATGGTGAAAAGATTTGAATACCAACGGGGTTTTTAGTGAGACACAAAGTACCTATCGTCACCCGGAGATTTTTTAATCACTCTCTCCCTTTTGACATAAATCATAGTAGGTAGTATAAAAAACATGAAAACACGATCGAAAAATATTTTAAAATAGAAAGAAAAAACGTTTATTTGCGGTAAACATTACGCAAAAAAAAGAACATAAAATAAAAAAAGAAAATATGCGTCACATCCACGCAAAACGGCCATCACTCAGCATAATGCTGCGACCTTACCCAAGACAGAGCCCCAGCGTTGGTTTTCAGCGACAGCCGACTTTGACTTTATGACGTCGACCAGTGCAGCATATAATGAAATATAATTATGATATAAAAATAAAATAAATATACAATAATTAATTCTACATAAATAAATAAAGTATAATATTTAAAAATGGCAACATTCCGTTAAGTTAAAAAAAAAGTTAAATTAAAAATGAGGTAACATTTTAAGTAGGAATCTTTAAAGATTTTTTCAAGTCATCATTTTTCGCTCATCGCTCTGATTTTTCTTATAATATATTTTTTTGCACTGTTTATTTAGGAAAATTTTATGGTATATGGTTTTATGTACCTACGGTAACTATCTGCATATAGTTTGCCTAAATTATGAAGACTAAAAAGCTTGTTTAACGCTTTAGTTTGTTCGATATATCACCCTAGAACGTTCAAGACTGAACAGAAGGAACTTGAGTGAATATTTCCTTAATCACCAAGTTTTCATAACATAGAATACGGTTATTAAGTACTATGTAACCACGTTGATTATAATTTGTTATGTTTGCTAACGAAGTTACTATACTAACCTCGAGTTAGAGTAGCTTTAAGTTTACTAATATAATATAATATATATAATATACATACGAAAACTACCGTTGGAAGGGGTGACTAGAATCAATTCATTTATTAATTAGAAGATGCCTTAACCGGTTTCAATCAAATTCTTAATTACGCTATCGCAAAAGGCACCTGTGTAAAACCTTTTGGACAAAGCTGGGGAACCAAAAGAACGAATTCGTACGTAATATCCAATATCGGATTTTCCTCCTGTAACAGTTATAGTCGACATTCATAGCCGGTTCATTATAAAAAAAAAACTCACGCTTTGGGTCTTTGGAGGACATCTGATGAAGCTTTTTTCCTGAAAACTTATTTGTAAAACAAGAAAGGATCACAGCTTTTGCAGGTAGGTAGGGATGATAGAAATAATCAGAAGAAAGATTTGTGTACCATCGTTGGACTTGTAAACCGGATTCAGCTGAATACCAGTATTTTATATGGATTGACATCTTCTTTCATAATAATACTTACTTATTTTCTTTCAAAAGCAATCAATCTGCCTAGCCTTTTCCCAACTATATTAGGGTCGGCTTCCAGTCTAACCGGATGCAGCTGAATACCAGTATTTTACATGGAGCGACTGCCTATATGACCTCTACAACCCAGTAACTGGGTAACACGATACCCCTTGGTAAGATTGGTCGTCAGATTTTTGGGCTTCTGACGACCCGTAGCAACTGTCAAAGATCTACGAATGACAGCCGGGACCAACGGCTTAACGTGCTTTCCGAGGCACGGAGGAGTCTTGGTATGTAAAGCCCATCCACGGACCAACCATGGCAAGCGTAGCTTAACCTGATGGATCGATCCGTGCGACTGGTATTACTTAGCCACGAGATCCCAGTATCGAGAACAAACACAAATAAACCGTTTAATTATAACGAAAATTTAAATACACTCTCAAATGGATTAAGAACAAAATAACATTGACTGCCTGCAAGCATTTTCACTGCCTGCAAGTGATAACCTACATAATACCCTTATGAACGAGATATTCCTTTTCCTTTTTTTTTTTTTTTTTGATAAAATAAATGCCCCACACTAGGAATTTCTCCTGTATCGTGGGTGCGTTTACAAACATTTATACTCACATACACAAACAGCCAGACCCGGAACAACTACTTGTAGGTCATACAAATATTTGTCCCGTGCGGGAATCGAACCCGCGACACGAAGCGCAGCAGTCAATCGCTTAACCACTGCGCCAACCGTGCCGTCAATATATATGGATAAATATACCTGTAGTCAGATAATTCATCAGTTTGATTAAAAATCGTTAATTTCATTCCGTGAGTAGTTTCAGCCTTACCCCGGGGGTATCGTATTACCCACTTACTGGGTTGTGGAGGTCAGGTAGGCAGTCGCTCCATGTAAAATACTGGTATTCAGCTGCAGTCGGTTAGACTAAAAGCCGACCCCAACATAGTTAGGAAAAGGCTAGGCAGATTGATTTAAGTAGGTACTTTCAGTGAAATATTCTTTAATTTTTTTATCACCAGCAGGGCTAACATGACAAGCGCGAGAACGCTCTTTTTCTCGTTTTGTCGAAATTTGTCTACGATTCTGACGTCATTCTAATCCCTAACATGGTCATGTTAGGGATTACTGGATTACTCGTCGTTTACGGTCGTAAACGACGAGTAAACTCGAAAAAGGCATTTTGACACTTCTCTATCTCGCCACGAGAGACCGATGTTGCAAGTTATTAAAAACAAATGATTTTTATGATAGCAACATCGGCTTGAGATTTCGTTTCATTCATTCAATGGTGCTGATTTCCTTTTCACAAATACCTCTAAACTAGACAAAAAAATTACCAAAATTTAGATTATTCCTGTCAACCGACGATTTCCCATTCTGAAATAGACTAAAGTGACACAACTGAACTATATTTTAGTTTGACGGCTATAAGACGGCACTGAGTTATTAATTTAGTGAAAATGGCAATTGTGCTATTCTGAATTTTACATTTTTCATCTAAAATTCTGATTGTCTAAGTATTGAATCGCGATTAAAAAGGTGTGGAAATTAATTTTCATGAACTAAAATTCACAACAACACCTCGACTTTTTTTCTTTTCTTTTGCTTATATCTCGAAAATGGTGTGTCCTATCGCAAAAATAATGAAAATTTCAACGCCCTTTATGAAACTCATAAACCCCTAATACCCAACATGTAGGTAATAATTTTCTATATTTTCCATACAAAAAACGAAAAAATCCATATAAAACACGTCGTTCCAATATAAATAGTAGTTTAAAACTAAGCATTTTCATTATTATTACATTGTAAAATATAATGATGATTAAAATAAGTATAATTATGAAGCTGCCATGTTATTTTCGAGTTTTTATTGTATCATAATTTTGTCTACTCTTCTCGTCGTTCTCGTCGTCAAAATCGAGGACGAGTAAATACGACTTAATGACAGAAGAATCGGAGATTATCTCGTGTTGAATTGTCAAAAATCGAGATAACTAAGCTGCCATGTTAGGGTTTGTCGACAAAACATAAAGTTTGACAGAAGGATTCGACTATTTTGTATGGAAGCGCTGTCAGAAAACGAGAAAAGTTACAAAATAGACAAAAATTACTCGCTCTCGCGCGAGTAATTGTCGCGTGCGTCATGTTAGGCCTGCAGAACGCGGCAAAAAACCATTTAAGAATGCGATAAAATTAATGGTATTTTGTAAAAGAAAAACCTTTTTTTTTTCAGGATCCTGGTTTCAATGGCTCGCACAAAATAGCTCATTTATCATATCACAAGCAGTGTAGGACTAGGAAAGGAATTTGTGAATATCCATTTTCTATAGCTCCGCACAAAAATGTGGTTTAAAATAAGTACACTAATATTATATTTGCTTTGCTTAGAAACCTAGAATTTAATCAAGTCTGTTCTCAGGTGTTCTCTCCGTGATAGGCAGTGGATCCACCAAGTACCTAATTGGTGGATGTCGGGTGGACGCAACTGCTTTATTTCTAGGCATAAACCATGTGTGGTCAAAATTTTTATTGGCAATCGGTAGGGACGTTATTTAAAAATTATTTTTTTCCGTCAGATAGATTATTAAAAAATATTGGACTCGTATTTTTTCTTTTTTTATGCTATGAAAATATTACGGCAATACATTGAGTTAAAATGTGGCATGACGTCACTGTCCCGGTAGATTTTATACCCACTTGTGACGTAGCAAGCCCCCACTCACCAACTTTAATGCGTTTTATCTAAATAATTTTTTTTATAATATGATAAAGCAAAAAATACGTGTCTAATATTTTTTTTATTTTCTGACTTGCAGACTTAGTAGTTTTTTTGTTCGAGTTAACATCCAAACTCAAACTCAAACTCAAAGCATTTATTTCAAATAAACCAATTACAGGCACTTTTGAATTGTCAAGGGGTCGGTCAGTCAGAAATATGAAGCTAGTCGCCCATTCCAAGGCGTAGTAGGTACCTATGGAGAAGAACGGGCAAGAAACTCCACGGACACTCTTTTAAATAAAATAAAATCCCTATTCTAATAATCCTAATCTTAACTATTTTAACTAATATTATAAATGCGAAAGTGAGTTTGTTTGTTACGCTTTCACGCTAAAACGGCTGAACGGAATTGGATGAAATTCGGCACATGGGTAGACCATGACCTGGATTAGGACAAAGGTTGCTTTTTATCCCGATATTCTCACGGGATCAAGACTTATGCGGGTGAAACTGCGGTTCGCAGTTAGTAATAACTAAAAATTTGCCTAAAATGTTCCCAATGCTGGGCAAAGGCCTCCCTTTCCTTTTTCCACCCAACTCTTTCCTGAGCTAATATCAAATACAATCGAATTTCAATCAAATACATAATATTTAGTCACTTCCTGTCACCGAGAGGAGGTCTGTGTACCAGTAGTGGGAACTTTATAGGTTGATTATGATATGCTACATATTTTGGTGAGGGAGGACGGCGGGAAAGACATGAACTAGACAGGCAAGGAACAGTGAGAATTGGAAGGGGTAGGAGGAGGCCTTTGACAAAGGGCACACAAAGACTCAGAACTGAGATTAAACGTTTTGTAATACAACTATTCCTCTGCAAAAAGGCTTTAAATAAAATTATAAGCTACATAATAATATTTGAAGTAAATGGTGTTCTCAGTACCATTTTCAGAGCAAGACAGAAAATAAATTCATGTTACAGTATTGATCTCCGTATAAAGTTCAATGTACAGAATTTATCGCCCAAGGCGGTCACAGACTTCAGCAGTGACAATATTCAACGTTAAAGAAAAATGAAGCTTTGAACAGAAGTTTGAATTGAAATGATAGTCTGTCTGTCTATATTTAAATTTCAGTATATAGTCATAAAAATAAAACTTGCATTCCTGTTGGGACACCATTAAATCTTCCAAGTATTTGATTGAAATTAAAAACTTGAATAATTGATTGAGGAAAAATGTTTAGGATTTACTGTCAAACTAACCGCATGGTGACATTTCGTAGGTATAAAAATTCAACATTGTCGTGCAAGAAGCCATTTTAAAGATTAGTCCAATGTACTGTATTCAAGTTCAATCCACTTTGTAAAAAGGGGAAAATACGATGAGTTTGAGGTACCTGTACCGCTGCGAAAAAAATATTTTATTTGTATTAATAAATTAGTTATTAGGAATATGGTGTAGAATTAAAAAAAAAAATACAAAACCTAATCAACAAACAAGTAATGTAATCACCGAATACTCATGGGAACTTGTATTAGCTTAACCACCTATTTATTTTCCATAAGTGAGGTTCTCAGTTCGATTCCCAGGTCGGGTAAAGTGTTATTGAGTTTTTTCATTACGAATTTCTCAGTAGCAGCCCAGAGCCTGGATTTGTGTTGACTGGGGAAAAAAAAACTATTTAGTCCGTCAGTCAGATAATAAAAAAATATTACACACATATTTTTTGCTTTATCATAGTAATAAGAAAGGATTTAGATAAAACACATTAAAGTTGGTGAGTGGGGGCTCGCTACGTCACAAGTCGGTATAAAATCAACCGGTGAGTGACGTCATGCCACCTTTTAACTCAATGTATTGCCGTAATCTTTTGAATACGTAAAAAAAGAAAAAATACGTGTCCAATAATTTTTAATAATCTATCCAAAAAACAAAAAAAAAATAACATGCCTATAGGCTCACCCCCTAATACATAGGACTAAAACATAGCTGGTGAAATGTTATGTTTACATATTTTACCCACATTTACAGTGGAGGTGTGGGCCTACCTCCGCTTAACCCTTCGAGGATTACAGCCCAGATGTTACGTTATTCAGTGATCACAATATTGGTTGTTGTGTATAAATTTACATATGTGGACTCACATATGACAGATTTGATTAACCGCCAAACAATCTAGCCAGTAGTTCAATCTACCTACTAAATCAATAGTTTAATGAACAGTACACATAAAAATTAATCCGTTCTAGTATAACAGAAACTTGTAGTAGTGTAACCGCCCTTGAAATACTAGTGCTCTGACATTATGGCTACATATTCGTGATTTAAGTTTGTGACACGTTACTTTTGAGTAGCGTCGTGTTCAATGGGCCTTACCGATGTTCTTTTTATTCGTTTCGTATAGATTTACAATAGAATAGATATAGAACAGATATTATACACTATTAAATGGGCAATATTTGTATATCCCTATATACAATGTCGCCCATGCGCATGTGACCGCCCGTAATATTCTGAATATTCATGAAAAAATGTCGAAAATAAACTTCAAAGGGTCTATCTATAACATTTTTCATGTTATTCAATTTTTTTTTAAGTAGAGCTTGTAGATTTGCTTTCTATTTTTTGACACATCTCCGAAGTTTATGAGTCGATTTGGATTCTGTTTATTATTTCCAAAAGCTTATGAGTTATTTTAACAGGTTAATTAACATTTTTACTAAAAAATATCGACTACGAAAAAAAAGACGGAATCGAAGTCATTTTTTCGGTAAAAAATTGTGTATTTATTTAAAAAAAACTAGTATAAGTCCATAAATTATCCCCATAGGACGACTTTTTTAATTATTATTTGTAATCTACTATATATCAGCTAAAAATTCACAGAAAATTACTAATACCTATCTCTAAAAAAAAAACCAGCAAACAACTTGTTGAACAATTGCAACTATTCAAATAAAAAGGGTCGCTCAGGTAGAAAGCGGTTCCTAGAAACAGCTTTTTAACAATTGCGTCCCTACCACGTGCACACCCTTGTCGGCTAGCGTTACTTCATTCAGTCGCTTGATTACTGACCCCGTGACGCTACGTGTTTTGTGATTTGTGCACTACTTAATCTTGTGAGGAAAGTTTGTTTAAGCAAACTTAACTACTCGTATCATTGCAATGGTACGATTGCGTGATCTACCGCCGTCTCATGTGGCTGACATGCATTTCATTTACGGTGTTTGTAATGGAAATGCACGCGCTGCTGTCGAAGAGTACAGACGTCGATATCCAAGTAGACCAGTACTTGGGTACCGATCCTTCATTGCCGTACATCGTCTTTTTTGCGAAAGAGGATTATTTCCGCAACGAAATGAGCCCGGCGTGATTGTTGATGTAGACGTGGAAGAGGATGTGTTACGATTAGTGCGCGCTAACCCTATGCTAAGTATTCGTCTCCTATCGATAAGAGTAGGTATACCAAGAATAAGAGTTAGGAGAATTCTCAAAAAAGAAGGCCTTCATCCTTATCATTTCTTACGTGCACAACATTTGGGAAATGTCGATTACGGTGCGAGATCTGTTTTTTGTAATTGGATAATTGCACAGCAAAGAGCTAATCTCAATTTTATGAGGAAGATTTTGTGGACAGATGAAGCCACGTTTACAAGGGCGGGTATAACAAATCATCGCAATCTTCATGTGTGGGCCACTGAAAATCCACACGTCATTAGAGAAACAACTTTCCAGACTCAATTTTCCATAAATGTATGGGCTGGAATGATTGACGATGAACTTATTGGCCCTTTCGTGTTACCAAACAGACTAGATCAACACGTATTTTTAGATTTTATAGTCAATACGTTGCCGTTGCTTTTGGAGGAAGTACCGCTCGAAACAAGAAGGCGGATGTATCTGCAATTATCTGGAGCTCCAGCACACTTCGCACGACTAGTTCGTGATTATTTAAATCAAAATTATCCGCGATGGATTGGCAGAGGAGGTCCCATTGCTTGGCCGCCGCGATTTCCCGACCTTACACCCTTAGATTTTTATCTTTGGGGCTACATGAAACAAAAAGTGTAAGCCGTGCCCATTGAAAGCCGCGAGCAATTAACGGCTAGGATTTTTGCTGCTGCTGCAGAAATGAAAGAAAACCGTGAAGAATTACGTCGTACAATAAAAAGTGTTGCCATGAGGGCTTTAGTTTGTTTACAGGAGGGTGGGGGCCATTTCGAAAATCTAATTAATTAATATTCTTGTATTTTTTATTTTTTTAAGTAAAAATCTGGCTATTGCTTGTTTGATTTTATTTCCATTATCGTCCTCCTTATTAGTTTAACCTTTTAGTACTCACTGCTAAGAGCGGGGACATTTAATTGACTTTCACATTTTGTTTTCCTAAATTTGACCCTTAGAGTTTTAGAGTTTTACTTTGGATTTAGTTACAGTTTGGTTTAATAATGATCTGTGAATTTTTAGCTGTTATGTAGTAGATTACAAATAATAATTAAAAAAGTCGTCCTATGGGGATAATTTATGGACTTACACTAGATTTTTTAAAATAAATACACTATTTTTTACCGAAAAAATGACTTCGATTCCGTCTTTTTTTTCGTAGTCGATATTTTTTAGTAAAAATGTTAATTAACCTGTTAAAATAACTCATAAGCTTTTGGAAATAATAAACAGATCCAAATCGACCCATAAACTTCGGAGATGTGTCAAAAAATAGAAAGCAAATCTACAAACTCTACTTAAAAAATTAAAAATTGAATAACATGAAAAATGTTATAGATAGACCCCCCCTTTTGAAGTTTATTTTCGACATTTTTTCATGAATATTCAGAATATTACGGGCGGTCACATGCGCATGGGCGACATTGTATATTTGTAATCATATTCTCGAAAACGGCTCTAACGATTTCGATGAAAGTTGCAGTATACGTGTTTACGAGGGCGAAAAATCGATCTAGCTAGGTCTCATATCTAGGAAAATTAGTTTTTTCTATTTTAACAGCCTCGGGAATGTGATACAGCATTGGTATACCTGGATGATATGTTTATCTATTTTCACCCGAGCAAAGCTCGAAATAATTAAAAAAAAATCAAAATATTTTATTTCACATAAACCTACATGGGCACTTATGAAACGTCAGAAACTAGGTGCTCGGTTCCAATTGGTTGTTTCCTATGGAGAAGAGTCGGAAAGAAACTCCACGGTTACTCTTTTAAAAATAATGGGCTTTTACAATATTTTCAAATAACAGTGTTATTAGGTATGGGAGGACAGTGTAGGTCTTTCAATAAGTACCAGGTACTTAACAAAATAATGATGGTCAGCAAATCTACAGTCCACTAGGCCTATAGCGTTCTCACATTCACAAAATTGAAAAGAATCCATATAAAGATACATAAATTAATAAAAATAAAAACGTATTTTAAAAGAAATGACGTGATTGCTATTACAGCTGTATCAAATCTGGCGGGGATCTCTCGCGTCCGGCCCTGGTCCAGGCCATGGTACGGAGCAAGAGGGCATGGGAAGCCGTCACCTCTTTCTGCGAAGCAGTAATGCTCGCGAAGGAGGAGGCAGAACGCGTGAGGGAGAAGCAAAATTCGCGCCCTCACGCCCCTAGCCGCCGCAGGAGACGCCCTGGGCGTCGGGAATCGCAGGCCGATTCCTGGCCATCGTAGGCGCGGGCTTGCGGACGGTGAGCAATGGGTAGCTCACCGTCCGATAAGGACCAAGCCCGGGTCGACGGCGCGTTGTGTTCCACGCGTGCCTCAAAGATATGTCAGCAAGTGAAGGGGTCCGACAGGACCGATGCCTGCCGGGGTTGCGGGAAAGTCCAAAAGGGATACCGTGGCCGCTGGCAACGTACAGGCAACGGAAGGAACACGGGTGGGTTTTAGTCAGTAAGAGTCTGACACGCTCTCCCGCTCCACTCAGAGCGGGAGAAGTTATTTGATAATTTCCAATTCAAAAAAAAAAAAAAAGTTGTATCAAATCTGAAATCAAAATCTAGGTGGTCGACCTAGATTTTGATTTCAGATTTGATACAACTTTTTTTTTTTTTTTTAATGCGTGATTATCAAATATCTTCTCCCGCTCTGAGTAGGTACTATTTATTATTTTTGCAAAGAACTTAGGTACAATAATATTATGTTGTTACAGTTGTGAGGAATCCATGTACATTCTACCTAAGCCATTTTACATCTATATTATACTGTTTGGGCCCCGTGGGTGTTTATTGCGGCGTTTGTGTTCAGATCGCCGAGGGTGCAGGTGACCCGGCACTAAGGACACTGTCTAACTCTACTAACAGATATAAACTAATAAGCAGGAACAAAGGTCAGATCGGGTGTTAAACAGTTAGGTACTGAAGTTGTAAAGTCAAACACGCGAACAGTTGGAAGTTTTCGTATTAACTGCGGCATCCACGATCCTTGTATATCTGAAACTTATGGCGAAATTCTAGAAAGCGATGTAATTTGACCAAATTGTTGACGAATGATATTACAGAGCCTGTGTATGTTATGTAATTAATAATGATTAATCTAAGCTATAGTGTCTCTCCTTCTTCCTTAATCCACCCAAAGAACTTCTTTAAAAGATCGCTTTTAGCGGTAAGACCGCTAAATTATATCAGCCTATGGTATATGATAATAAATAATAATTTATATATAAAAGCTTATAATAAATTTATATCTGTGGTGTGATTTGATTTTATGGTGTACATAAAAAACAGCCACACGGTTCGATCCGTCGAGTTAAGCTACACTTGCCGGGGTTGGTCTGTGGATGGGTGACCATCTTAACATACCGAAACTCCTTCGTGCCTCGGAAAGCACGTTAAGCCTTTGGTCCCGGCTGTCATTCGTGGATATTTGATAGTCGTTACGGGTCGTCAGAAGCCCGAAAGTGAAAAACAGTCGTATCAAGGGGTATCGTATTACCCAGTAACTGGGTTGTGGAGGTCAGATAGGCAGTCGCTCCAAATAAAATACGGTATTCAGCTGCATCCGGTTAGACTGGAAACTGACCCCAACATAGTTTGATTGTATTGTATTGAAAAAATCCTCTAAAGGTTTTCTGAAAATGCTTCGAATTGTCTTGTGAGTCATTAACATAACAACGATTTAAAAACATATTGCGTTGGTATTTAAGTATCAGAAATGACGTTCAACAGATATAAACTACATCGTTCGATAGTTTGATCGATTTTATTTATTTTTTAGCTTTTTTCGTGACTTTGTCCCCGGTGGGACTTGCCAGTTAATTTTCCAGTAAAACTTCGATATCAATCCACTCTTTATTAGTTATTTTAGAAAATATGTTTTATTAGTTTTTGTAAAAAGCATCAAGTTTCAAGTTTCATCTTTATAGCCAATTGTACGTAGTTACAAGTTGATACACAAGGGAAATAAAAATAAGATTTTGCAAAACAAGATACATACGAAGTACTACAAAAATGTTCAAGCATTGCATTTACTTCGTAGCGCTTCGTTAGCAAATAGTTCGCCTTTGATATTTTGTTCCCTTGACAGTGGAGTGCAGAGCAGTTTGTGTGAAACAGACGTCAATACTGCAGGTACTCTGTGGTGTACATATAAAGCAAAAACGTAGACCTAAACTGTGACCTTAAACGTACTTTACCGTCAAAAGTTTATAATTAAGTTCTGTGTAAGTACCTACCAATAAGCAATTTAAAAGACAAAGTCGTGGCATTAATGTTTACAGTGAGTTTCTATCTATTGCTTGTCTTATAAACTTACTTGCGACTCGCTCCTGCTTCGTAAAACTTCGAGACAAAACATCGAGTTTTCTTTATTATTATATAAGTTTAATATTAGTGTATTATACACAGTACCTGGTTGACCGAGCTCTGCTCGGGTGAAAATAGAGAATGCTCATTTAATAGTAAAGGATAACTATCCTATATAGTCTTAAATGAGCATTATCTATTTTACTAATTCCATGCTGCCATTTCATTATTCTAAGGCAGCCACCTTGTTCCAAACTTTGGGCTACCTAGCTCTAGTCTGGTGTAAATACGGAGAAAACGAATTTTGCAAAACCTATATTGCAACTTTCATCGAAATCGTTAGAGCCGTTTTCGAGAACGTGATTACAAATATATATATATATATACAAATATTGGTAATTTAATAGTATAGGATGAACCTTCCGGAATACCTACATTTTCTAAATGAAGGTAAAAACCGCATTAAAATCCGTTGCCTTGTTTAAAAGAACAACGCGTTCACACAGACATACACGAAAAGAGACTTTAATATTTTATAATATGTATAGATTAAATTGGAAATGAGGTATTTTCTTGATTTATTGCGGTATTTGTAATTACTGGTTGCTTTGGCTACCCTTTATTTTAATTGGAACTCCCTTTAAGAAAAAAAAATGGAACTAACAAAGATATAAATACGTCCAGTCAAAGCTGTGAACTCGTCAAACTGTTAGCAGTTAAATACATGCATACTAGAAAAGCACAATGTGTAAAGTTCACTAATCCTCTATAGAAAAGGGAGGATCCTCCGACCAGACGGGTGTCGTGTCTGGCGGGCAACTGCCCAATGGGTGAAGTCGGGAGCTTGTATATTTTTCGATCGCGCGGTAAGCCCTAATTCCGCGACGCAGGATTTGTGTGACGTCAGGGCTTTGTGTGACGTCAGGTCTTTGATGCGTAGTTTGCATGTGGCGATGTAGACGCCGCCGCCGCCACAACAGCACTATGACGTGGCGCGAGTGTACGACGTAGCTGTCACGCACACCAGCGTGAAAAAGTTAGCCTATTTGTTTTAGTTCTTTTGCATCTAGACATGAATGATCAAAGGGATTTATATTTTTTGTACCTACATAATTTTCAGTTAGGCATATATAAATAATATGTTTCATATATAATTATGTGTATTTTTTTCTTTAAAATGTTTTCGTTTTTCTATTTATTTTGTGCCGGGTGTATACAGTCTATCCATTACGTTAGCTACGCTTAGGAAAATAACATTGTAAGTTATTATAAAGCTTTGAATTCGAAGAAAAAATAACAACTTTACCAAAAATAATTATTTATGAATTCAAGAATAGTTTTATTTTTGTACGAATTTTGCCAGTTTTATATTTATTATTTTTACAAATATGTTGCGTAAAAGCTGAAATGGTTGTAAAACAGTTGAGCGTCTTATTGAAAGCAAAAGCAGTGGGTTCTTCACACAGGAACTGCTTCTCAAATTCACGCACAAAAAACAGCTGTTCAACCATTATCTATTGCAAGTAAATATATAGTAAGCAAGTAAAGGTACTTGGAGCTCTCATCAAGCTAAGCAGTCAATCATGATAAACAGGGTGGATTTTTAAGATGGGGTAGTAAGGACAGGTACCTTAACCGCTGTAGCTTCATGAAAACGGTCTTAGGAGACTGTCCTTAACTTTTTTAGAAATTATAATCTGCATTCACAGATTTGGAAAAAAAAATACAGTCAGCAAGAAAACGGGCAATTTTCACATAAACTTTTTTTGAAGCTAATCGATCATTTCCTATATGGATCAAAAAAACTCTTTTGGACTAACTGAGGTTTGCGTACTACAAAAGTCAGAAATCGCAAAAAAACTTTCCCTACAATACATTTCGTAGGAAATGAGACTCCCAACTTATTTTTTAATGATGGACAGACTCTCTGTTACATAGAAGACTGTCCGAAAATAAACAAAAAGAAATGAAACTTCCAATTTCAAACGCACAAAATTTTGTTTTCGCAGACAATTAATTTATAACGCGTACATTATAAATTAATTGTCTGCGAAAACAAAATTTTGTTGTTTTCATCTCAAAAATAAATGCCGGCTCTTCTCAAGCAAGCAAGTATATAGAAGGTACTTGAAGCTCTAACCTCTATGAGGGTTCTGCCATACACCAGCTTGGTGCAAGTGCTCCAAGTTTGGCTCGTTTTTTAATCGATACCTGGGTCAATCGTTTAAAAGGCGTGCCAAGAATCGGTTTGCAAGGTTTTAAAGAGTTTTGAACATCGCGCAGAGGTGCAAGCGTTTCCTTGTATTATCGGATACATTTGAGCAAATCAGCGTTGCAATTACACAACTTAATTCTCTGAGGCCCCTTCCATCTTAAGGCTAAATGATGATGACGGATATTCTACCTATAGGACGTACCACACATTTATTTTGAGTCCCGCAGGAATGAAACTTTTGACAGAGTGTTTCCTAATATTAACCTGGATGTTAAGTATATAATGAGAAAAAACAACCAGTTTCCAAAAAAAAAAAAAACACTACTAAGTGAAAAATAACTTTAATTTCGGAAATAGGTGGCAAAAAATTTAAATACAGATCCAAAAACACCTTGATTGAAATTATTTTTCAGTTTGTAGTGTTTTTTTTGGAAGTTGGTTGTTTTTTTTTTGTTTTTGTAAAAAATATTTTATTTTTTACTTTTTGGTACAATTTCAGTAGCAGGAAGAATTATAACATCATCATCAAGATACACGAAGTGTATTAATGCGTATAATCGAAGCTAACTCAAAAAGTACCTACCCAAGCAAAGTTGATAAAAATATGACACCACCGCGAAAGCTTCCTCTACCAAATGAAATACAATTTTCATAATCGTTCCACAATTAACGACAAAAATATCGATGAAAATACTTTATTTTGAAAAACATACAGCCGAGCATTTTTAACCACTTTCTTTTTTAAGTCGATTAAAAATAGGTAATATTTTTAGGAAATTATTTACCATTGCCGACCACATTATCAAAACGTAAGCAAAGTAAGAATAATGCACGTCTTACCTCCAAAACGCCTTCTTACTAAATTACATAGTTGTATCATAATAATCCTGATTGCATAGAACAAAGAGCTGCATACTAGAACCACTGAATGCCTGTAAAATTGAACATGAAATTTCAACTTGGCCGGTTTGAAATGCAACGGCACGTAGAACACGTCCTACACAGACGTGACCCACGTAGTACTGTCATAGACAAAGGTTACTGTGTAAAATGAAGTGGAAATTTGACACCACAACTTTTTATTTAGTTTTTCGGTGCTCAGACAAGTTTCCGATGAGTAAAACTGCTGACGAATCTCATGATTGCTGTTCTGAACTTCTGATTGGTTGTTCAAAATAAGAACCAGTACCGGCGTTCACATTGATTATCTTTTTAGAACCTGGCCAAAGATCCCATAACTGAATGTCTGGTTATGAAAATTAACTGCTTATCAAATTGATCACAACGTCAATTTGCTGTGTCAGTCACTTCATACAACTGTCAAAGATGACAGCTGACTTGAATACACCTGCGGAAAATTAAGTTAGCAGTCAATAATTTCCATAACTTTATTAAGAACTAACAATGAAAGTACAAAATTTGTAAAAAAGTCGAACGTAGCAAAAGTTTTGGGAAGGCGGTTTGTATAAATACTGAGGCAACACAGTGTGTGCTCATTAGCTAGGTGTTTAATGTATGAGAAGTCCTTAAAAACTTTTCTCCACTTTTTTCCTTTGTTATGGTAGCGAAATTACGCTGGATAAACAGTAAGTATCCAATTATTCAAATTAATCTCATATGAGGGTAGACGAATGATTTAAATAGGATGTCACGGTTTATTTACAAAGTTAAAAGAGGCTTATTAAGCCTTGCCACAATTAAGGCTAGGTTGTTCTGTAAGTCTATTAATTAATATTAAAGGCGGTATCATAACTTTTAGGCATTTTGTATTTCTTTAGGTTGTCGTATGTAATGGCACCTTATAATAGGTCTTTACCTATGAAATTGCCGTTTTGTATGAAAAAATTTAAACGATTTTTTTTCATGTATTTTTTATTTGTATTAATCGAAGTAATCACCCATGCAATCAATGCATCTTTGCCAACGCAGTGGCAGTTTATTGATGCCCTTCTTAAAGAAATCAGCTGGACGGGAGGCAACAAATTCTTCAAAGGCATTTTGTACTGCCTCTCGGGTATTGAATTTTTTTCCCGCCAAGAAGTTATCCAAATTCTGGAAAAAGTAGTAGTCTGTAGGCGCAAGGTCTGGTGAGTAGGGTGGATGACGGAGAGCTTCCAACCCCAGTTCTTGCAACTTGGAGACCGTCTGCTGTGCAGTATGAGGTCGCGCGTTGTCGTGCAGGAGCAGCGGAGACGAGCGATTGACCAATGCCTAGGGGTAAGTTTTCGTTTAGGGCATTGTTTAGGTGCTGAACCAGGATCCAACCAACTTGCGGAGCGCTTGCGGTTATCAAACAGAATCCATTTTTTATCGCAGGTAACAATGCGGTTCAAAATTCCTTCATTTGTGTGTCTGTTGAGCAGTGCAAGGCACGTCTCGACGCGTACTTCGCGCTGGCGATCATTGAGTTCGTGGGGCACCCATTTGTCAAGCTTTTTTACCTTGCCAATTTGACGCAAATGACCAATATTGTTTTGACGCTAACGTCGAAAGCTGCTGCTAATTCAGCCGTAGATTGTGTATCATCAGCTTCCACAATCGCCTTTAATTCGTCATTGTCAACCAAAGTCTTCGGACGACCGCGAGGTTCATTTTTCAGGTCAAAATTTCCAGAACGGAAGCGAGCAAACCAATAACAGGTGGTGCGTTGGTTTGTAGTGTTAGCTCCGTAAACGTCGTTGATGTTGCGTGCCGCTTGTGCCGCGTTGCTGCCACGACGGTACTCATATTCCATAATTACTCGAATTTTTAACATATCTAGGATGACGAAAAAGATTGAAATGCGATGAAAATGTAACACTAATCAATAAACAAATGACTACTTTTGGAAAAAAAAAACCATGTTTTTAAAATAAAATTCATTTGAAATTAGAATTCTTAGCCAAACAAAAATTATTTTGATTTGAAATGGCCAGTACTGCAGAACGGCAATTTCATAGGTAAAGACCTAATAAAAACTAATTCGTTTTCTCCAAATAATAATATTTAATATTTTTATGTTCTTTGGCGAAATCTGGTGGAGGTGAACGTCTGCTTAACCCTTCGGGGAATAACGGCGTGATGTTATATTATATGTGTGTTATTGTAATTTTGGGAACAATAAAATCACTTTTTTTGCGTAATCTGTACTTACCCAAAACGAACCAAGCTAGGTACCTACCGTTGGCTATAACCATGCTACTAGCTATCTATAACTTGATCAATAAAAGAGATAGTCCCGATAGCAAACCGAAGTACCAATCTTTCTTCATAACAGAATTAATTGCCCATAAACAAAGAATTCCATGAAAATCGAGGTGTGAAAGCAAACGAGCGCTCAACGGGAAAATCTCTTCCCTAGAAAACGGTACCTATTTGTTTTGATAAAACAAGATAGCTTGCTGCTCAAGTCTGCAAGAGAAAGAATTCTCAACATTGCATTCTTGTAATATACAAGTAATTCTACTTGAGTAGAAATTAGACAGAAATAAAGGAAGAGTTACAAATAATCATTCTCAAGGCTGCATCTCTAAAGCTTCATTTACACGATGCAAATTTCCTACCTGTGTTGAAGAATTAAATTTAAGCAACAAATGACTTGCATCGCCGATATGCTGTTTAGATGGTTCAACTTTTATTGTTGTTTCAAATTACGGCACAGGAAATCAAATCTCAGTTTAACCGATGCATGTGAAAACTTCGATCGAATTTAGTTGTAATGAGACATTTGAGTTCCAACAATTCTCAACTGTAGCGTCGTGATTCAATATACTCGTGTTACCTACGTACATAATTTTTAACTTTAGATTCCGATGACGGCGTTCAAAAGTTAGTACCTATGTTGATATGGAGTCAACGATAAAATGAAATGAAATGAAATTGTTTATTCTGTAAATAGGATATTGGAATCACTTTTACACGTCATCTTAAAAAAAAAAATAATAATTAGCTAGATGAGTTCGGCGTTTCCTATCTGACTACTCTGAGAAGAAAGGCCGAAACAAACTCAGAGGTCACAGTCTCTTTTAAAGTCCAGACATAATCTTGGTCAGGCCATATGAGGACCATGTAGATTAGTGTCTGAAATGGTCTTTTGAGAAAAGAACCACACAGATTTGAGTGGACCTGTCCTGTCAGTGCAAGCATTTGTCAGTAATCGTGGAGCTCAACCCAGAACTTAAGGAGCTCAACTCGACGAACAATACCAAAGATAGGACATTCGGGTAGGCCGCATAAACTACTCAAACTGCCCGACCATCATTAAAACTAAATAAGAAAGAAAAAAATAATAATAAAAAAATCCACTTAGTCCTCACATTTACAAATTAAAAAAAAAAAATAATACTTTACAAAGTAATCATGTCATTTTGTATGTAATGTTTATAAGTATAAAACTGGTATTGATTTTATGATTTTAGCACTAGGCTTAGCAGAGCGAGCAGCTCAATCCCAAGCTTTTTTATCTTCTAAATAATCAAAAATTTTATAGTACCCTTTTTTACAGTTTGCTTTTAATACAGCATTTAAATCGTTTAATGGGTAAGTTTCGAATGTCGATGGGAAGTTTGTTGTATAAGCGCGTATACATTGACCCATGAACGAGTTGCCTACTCTGTGGAGACGAGTGCAGTGTACAGCGAGGTTTTGTTTATTCCTGGTATTTAAACTATTAAAATCGGAAATCTTCTTAAAATTAGATATATTTTTGTGTACTGTACATACAATAGGTTTTCAAAAATATATTGTGACGCTACAGTCAGAATATTTATTTCTTTGAATTTTTCTCGAAGGGAATCTCTCGGACCTAGGTTGTAAATGGCTCGAACAGCCCTTTTCTGTAGAACAAAGATAGTATTAATGTCCGAACAGGTTCCCCAGAGAAGAATTCCATATGACATAAGACTATGAAAATAACTAAAATGAACAATTCGGGCTGTATATATGTCAGATATCTGTCTAATTTTTTTAACAGCATACGCGGCCGGTCTTAGCCTTCCTGACAATTTTTCTGTGTGGGCCCCACTGTAATTTACCGTCAATAGTGATTCCAAGAAAAACTGTCGACTCAACAGGGTCCAGATCTATTCCATTAACTTAAACATTGGTAGTTAGCTGCCTGACATTTGGCGTTGAAAATTTAATGAGTTTAGTCTTTTTTTCATTCAGGAGAAGATTATTTACATTAAACCAATGCACAACTTTAGAGAGCGCATCGTTCACTTGTTCAAAGTTGACTAACTGTCGTTTGATTTTAAAAATAAGGGAAGTTTCATCTGCGAATAATACGATCTTATGATTATCCCTTATGTGGTAAGGTAAGTCATTTATATAAATTAAAAACAAGAAAGGACCTAGAATTGAACCCTGCGGAAAGCCCATGGTGACCGCAGATCCTGCAGATCTCTTGCCATTAACATCGACCCTCTGAATTCTATTGTTCAGATAAGAAGTCAGAAGGTCGAGAGCCCTTTCCCTCATACCATAGTGGTACAGTTTCCTGATGAGTGTATCATGATGAACGCAATCGAAGGCCTTAGACAAGTCGCAGAAAATGCCAAGAGGATCTTGCGAGTCCTCTCAGGCCTCGAATATGCTCTTCAGTAATTCCACGCCCGCGTCTGTAGTTGAACGACCCTTTGTAAAGCCAAACTGTTTCAGATGTAGTAAATGATGAGCATTTAAATGTCCTAACATTTGTTTCAAATTAATTTTTCAAAGATTTTGCTCAATGTAGGTAATATCGAAATAGGCCGAAAATTCGTAGGATCAGCTGTGCTGCCAGACTTGAACAGTGGAATCACTTTGCTTAGTTTCATCAGATCAGGAAATACACCAGATGCAATACAAGAGTTAAAAACAATTGCTAAAAAGGGTGAAATAACATCAATTATTGAAGACATGGTATGTACTGACAATCCCCAAAGGTCAGCAGTTTTTTTTTTACATCAAGGTCTTCATTTCATTTCATGTCTTGTTGTTTGTTTCATGTCTTTAAAAGATTCTATTATGTCTTTAGCTGTAGCAATTGTAAATTCAAAAAGTTTGTCATATTCTGGTACACATTCTTTTAATATTGAGTAAGCAGAAGTTGAGGACGACGATGACAGAGTTTTGGTTGTTAAAATGGGAATATTAGTGAAAAAAAATTCAAACTCTGTTGCCACCTCCACGTCTGCCTTAATATCTACATCATTGATTTTTAGATGGAAGTCACGATTCCGTACTGTCGTTCTTCCCGTTTCTGAATTAATAATATTCCAAGTTGTTTTAATTTTATTTCCAGAAGATATTATTTTATTTTTAATGTGTATGGCTTTTGCTGAGGAACAGGCTCTTTTAAAAGTTTTAGAATATTTCTTAAGAAATTCTTTAAAAGTTTCATCATGGTTATATGTTTTTTCATGATACAATTCAAATAACCTTTGCCTACTTTTGTAAATACCTAGTGTTGCCCAATCACTGAATATAACGCGGTCACAAACAGGCAATGTTTTTGGGGTGAAAACCTTCCTAAACTCACAATTGGTGAGGTTAAATAGTGAACTATAAGCTCGATCCGGGCCGTTGTGATAAGGCAAACCGGGTAGTTTTTCCATCACATTATTTTTAAATAAAACTCACCAGTTTTCTTTGAGCTCTGACTGTTTTCTGAGGGAAAGTGACCAACTAGCCACAGTGATCAGAGTCCAACTCATTTATAATTAAATGGCTAGAAGGTGTTAAGTTCGTAAAAATATTGTCAATACAGGTATCACTAGTGGCAGTTATTCTAGTCGGCTCAAAGAATGTATTGTACAAATTATATGACTTTAATAAAGTTCTAAATTTATTTACTATAGCAGATTTTTCCAGTATATTAATGTTGAAATCTCCACAGACAACAAATGTTTTATTACTGTTACTAGTCTTAAATAATACTTGTTCCATATATTTCTCAAAAATATCATATGAAGCACATGCACGCTCATTAAAATGAACTGCTCAAGCTCAATGCAAGCTATTTCAATAACTCGCTCAACAGAGAGGCTCACAATGTCCTTACGTTCTTTAAATTTCATATTGTTACGAACAATTATTAGAGAGCCACCACGTATCATTTTAACTCTGCTGAATGAGCTGGCAACCTGGTGGTTGTTAAAGCTGAACATGAACTGGTGGACTTTTAACCAATGTTCAGTTACACATAGAATATCAATAAAACTACAGTTCATGAACACTAGCTCCAATTCTAATTCCTTACCTATCACACCCTGAATATTTTGATGAACTATTTTTAGAATATTACCTATTATTACATTTATTTAGGTTACTACAATTTGATGGGTGTGATATTAAACCAGTATTAAAATTTTCTTCATTTATGAAGCAAGAGGTTTCCTCTATTGTCCTAATTTCTAATTTAAATAATCAATGTCATTAGTTGTTGCCAAATTATTGGCAGAATTATTTAAAATGTCTTTGCATTGCTCAAAAGGAGCAAGTTGTTTAGCCAAATTTTTGGCTGAAATACAAAAAAATATGATAGTGACTCAACTATCTGTCTTTTGTAATAGTTGGAAAGATAGTATAAAAATATTATATCTATCTTTTGTCAAATACAAATTGTTACCTACATAATTGTTGGTATCAACTAAATGAAATAAATTATTATTAAATGTCAAGTTATGTAATGTCATATTCATTGAAAATCTGTGGCAAACTGTTACTATAAGGGAATGTAAACAACACAATTTTTCTTAAACTAAGATTACACAATGTTCTATAATAGTATTGGAGCAATTCTCCTTTGTTCACATTTCCCCTGTTACCCATAAAAATTAATAATATAGTGTCCTGGTTAAAGTTACATTTAATAATTTCTTTCATAATATGAAATAAAGAACAACCAGGCATACAGTAATTTATTATGGAGTGTCCCGGATATTCATCTGTCATCAAGTGGCCTAAGTCCTTTCCAATCTCATCGCAAAACAATACTATATCATTTTTTACAATTTGTTTACTTTGTTCATTGGAACCAATAATAGCAGGAAATATCAAATTAACACAGGGCTGCGGTAAGGTGGTATTGCATGTTGTCAATGAATAGTCCGGTGTAAGAACATTGGATGGTGTTTGACACTGCTCACAGTTGTTTGTTTGTGAGTTTACCAGCTCATTCATTGCCAACACATATTCCCTCATTAGATCTTCAGAGGTATTATATTTGCTAGTCATTAAACTAAGTTTTTCCTGTAAATGGTCTAGTTCAGATTGCAAGTACTCCGTGTCAATGTTGTATCTCCTAGTACTCTGCTCCAAATTAAAAGAATACATATCTAATTGTTTTAGTAAATTCAGTCTTTCTCTACTAAGTTTAACATTTTTAATACAGAACTTTTGTCTTTTGACCATCTTTTGTGTTTTAGTAATGTATTTATTAATTTTAATGTACTTTTTGTGTTTGTTTTTACTGGTGACTACCCTCAATGAATTACATGACTTTGAATCATCATTACCTGTTAAATCTATTGTGTACGAGGGGTTTATGGCAGAAACCATTGATGGGGCAATAGGCATCAACTCATTGAACAGACTTTGATTCAGCGAGGCTGTGGCTGTGGTATGATTTGTGGTCCGAAGTTCTGATATTTGACTTTGAGCCTCATGTAGCCGCTGTTGTAGTAAATGTTTGTGACTAAGAGCTTGTTCATACTCTACACTACACTGGCTGAACCCGTCCACAACAAGTTGAAGTCTGTCCCGTTCTTCTATGGCATCAGTGTATTGAGTATATATCTAAGCCGTTTCAATTTTTAACATCCTATTCTTTTCGTGGGCATCAAAGAGCACCCTTTCATTGTCATCTATTTCCTTATTCAGTTGGTCACAGGACTCCCTTGACGCCTTTAATTCGCTCAAGGCCTGATTGAGTTTGGATTCTTCGCGGCGAGCACGGGCGCTGCGAGTCATAATCATGATTATATGTTTAAGGAAGCGACAAGAAATTAAAAGAGAGAGAAAAAAGGGTAGTTGTAGCAGCAGATTAATTAAGAGACGATTAGTTTACAAGGAAAAATGAAATTTAAAGGAGTTCTGTCACCAAACCAAACTAAGGTTATGTTTACGTTTAAAGGTCATTGGCATCAATAAGCTACTTATTGATGCCAATGACCTTTAAACGAAACGTATTAAATGTGAACAATATTATTGAACGTAAATTTTAGTACGTAAACAAACGAACAGCAAGTAGAATATAAAGAATTGTACCTGATACCGAGATGACAATGCAAAGTTCACTTGTGCCGACAACTGTCACCGATTCACATTTAAATATTTACAACTTGGTACGTGAATCTAATACAAAATACACATTATTATCCTATTTACTTGATGAGTAATTGGAAAAAGGCCTTAAAAACAAAGAAAATTAAAATTAAAATTAAAGGAACTAATTTAAATCAGCTGTTAGCTGTAGTGTTGCCACAGGAAAAGCCAAAAAAAGCCAGGACACAACCTATAGTACAGCTTCGGTCATGCGCGAATGTCACTTGCACGAAATAAAAGAACAAGGTATATTTGTCAATGTGGCAGATTTATTGGAAATTGATGTCAAAAGTGGTAATAATGCGGTCAACTATACTCCATTGTTGAATAGAGTATCGAAAATACCTTAAGGCAAACTTGCACTACAAATCACATAAATTCATTAAGCGCTAAATATGTTCAAAAAGTCGCTGTTTTCAATATTTTAAACGTTACACGTCTTTAGTGGTGCAAATGGGCCTTAATGTGTTACTGAATGTGATAACGATAAAAAAATAGCTTATATTCCATAAGGTTATTCGTTTATGGTTTCCTGTGATCGTCTTTATGTTTACCACTTACTGTCTCGATAGCACGTTTTTCTTTTTTACGACCTATGTAAGCAAGCTTTTACTACTAGGTTTCGGTTAATAAAAGGCGGGGCTTTTTTGGCACTTAAATAAAACGGTTTTGTTTACCTGGTGCCTAAACAAACTCTGCCATTAAAGTAACATTAGCTAGGTGTATAGGACAGATAGAAATAGTGTTCTTTTGTTTAGGTTGCGGCTAAGTTGGTTGGTACAGTCACGAGCTGTGTACGGTGTACGTGCTTATTTTTAATCGTTCTTGATTATTATTTTATTTTACATTGTTCTCACATATAGAAGCAACAAAGGAATGCACCCATGATTTTGTCATTTCTATATTTAAAAGAGTGTCCTTGGAGTTTCTTGCCCGTTCTTCTCCATAGAGATCTACGTTTTGGAATGGGCAACTAGCTTCAACTTTCTGACTAACTGACTCTTTGACAATTGAAAAGTGCCTGTAAATGGTTTAATTGAAATAAATGCTTTGAGTTTGAGTTACAATGTTTAAATGTTCTTTCTCCAAAATTTGCTTACTTACTGACAGGTTATAGGTATGAGTTTATATATAATTGTTTATAATTTTACTTTATAAGTCAATATATTTTAATTTTATTTTAATTTATTGTTGACATAATCTACTCATTACAATGTTATTGCAATATGTGGTTACCTAGCGACCTCGACAATTTTTTTATTGTATCTCGGTGGTCCTAGTTTATCAATTATAACTTCTAGTTACAGTTATTTGTAAGCGGGCACGCCCTTTATGCCTGGAGGCTTTTATTTACATATTGTTTTCGTTTATTTATTTTTATTTCTGCCTGAGTATAGTTCTCGGTGTTTTTGGTTGGTATATAGGCGTGAGCTAGCTGTCATATGGCTATTAAATTTATAATTTCAATTATGTTTTGTGTTGCGTAATGTTAATCATTTTGCATAAAAAATGCATGCAGGATTCACATCTAGTAGATGTCAATCAGAAATATTGTGTTGTAACTTTTTTATTCCATTTGTGATTGTACATCAGTTTTGTGAATTAAATAAAATGGACAGCTTGGCACCAATATCTGATTGCATGATTCATCCATTAATATCTGTCATCAAGATGACGGCAAATATACAAGTAAAGTTAAAGTTTTTTGTTATAAACCAAAACACTCCGTTTTGGACAAAGTAACGTAATTTTTCATATCACGTTTGTAATTATAATGTGACGGAAATTGAAGGTTGACAGCGAAAGTGCTTTTAGTGGGACGGCTACAATATAGTTCATTACTACCTACTTCTTCATTTCCCTGTACGTTATTTGAAAAATGCTATGTCAGAAAGTCATTAACATCCGAGGTGCAAAGTAAACAGAAATAATATATTTTCTACGTAAGTTTAAAAATATAATCTTACTGTAAGAAAATCGAAGAATAACAAATCCTTCTAAGAACGACGTTGGAAAATTCAATGGAATAAAATTGCATTATACTAAATATTTCACTTGCAATAACATCTGCTTTCATAATAATACTTACTTATTTGCTTTCAAAAGCAATCAATCTGCCCGGCCTTTTCCCAACTATATTGGGGTCGGCTTCCAGTCTAATCGGATGCAGCTGAATAACAGTATTTTACACGGAGCGTCAGCCTATCTGACCTCCACAACCCAGTAACTGGGTTATACGATACCCCTTGGTAAGACTGGTTGTCAGACTTTCGGGCTTCTGACCCGTAACAACTGTGAAAGATCCTCTAATGACAGCCGGGACCAACGGCTTAACGTGCTTTCCGAAGCACGGAGGACTCTCGGTATATAAAGATGGTCACCCAGCCACAGATCAAGTCCGGCAAGCTTAGCTTAACCTGATAGATCGACCCGTGCGGCAGTTATTACTTAGCTACGAGTATCTCAAATAAAAAATAAACAAAACAGAAATAAAATATTTTCTACGTAAGTTTAGAAATATAATCTTACCGTAAGAGATCGATAGCGGATAAGAATAACAAATCTTTCTAAGAACTAATTTGGGAATTTCAACGGGATAAAATCGCATTACAGTAAACATTTCACGTCTTCTTTCATAATATACTCACTTAATTAATTTCTTTCAAAAGCATGAACACGGCACGGTTGGCGCAGTGGTTAAGCGATTGACGCGAGTACGATTCCCGCACGGAACAAATTTAATATTTGTATGACCTACAAGTAGTTGTTCCAGGTCTGGCTGTTTGTGTATGTGACTTTAAATGTTTGTAAACGCACCCACAATACAATGAGAAATTAATAGTGTGCGGCAAAGTTAAAAAAAAAAAACTACAATTCATAAAAGGTTAACGTATTATTTTAAAATTTAATTTTAATTTCGCCTTTATCTCAATTTATTTGGCGTTGGCGCAACATGCCTTTTTCTTCCATACTTCTGTATTAATCGTCATTTTGGTAGTCACCCCTTTTCTAGCCATCTTTCACACAGTCCATTCGTAGTTCCTTTGGTCTTCCCGTTCTAGCCATCGACGACCTTCATACTCAAAACTTTTCTCACGATGTGTTCCTCATTTAACATATGAAAATGAACTTAATATCTAAAAGATTACAGATATAAATCACAGAATATTTTTATAACTGGAACGTTTTCAATAAGATATTTGAATCAAAGTTCTAAAAAAAAATTCATACTAGGGAGCCATTATATGAATTAAAAAAATTACAACAACTGGAAAAGTTTTTGTTTAGCAAAGTCAACCAAAGTTTTATATTATTCCATATATCAAAGAACTATTGTACCAACAAATTTTATGTTATTTTATTGAAAAGTAATCCTCTAATACAAGTTATTGTAATCTGAAGAGATAATAAAACTTTCAAGTTCTCTCAACTTAATTGAAGTGCTTATTCATTATTATTAATATGTCATTTTAAAATAAAGTGTCTCGTTGAGTGAGTCTAATAAGTTAAAGACTTATTGTATTCCCCAAAAAATAATAAAATATTGAGGGAATTATTAAAGTATGAAAAATCTCTATCACTAGCTAGTTCATAGTAGGTACTGTAGAGGTTTGGTCCGGTTGGTTTTTACAACCGACGAATGTATAATGAGATAAACACTATTTTCGTATTTAAGAGATAGAAAATAATTAGGATCAGCTTGGAGAGCTGACAGAGATCGTTTCATGATGTAAAAATTATGTAGACCCAACTCTAGGAATAAATAAGAGTTACTAATTATAAATACGCCTTTTATTGATAATCCCGGTAGGTAATAAGGGCGCAGACGTGCGGAGCCCTTATAGTACCTATACAGTGTTACCGGCAGATATTTTTAAATGTAAAGTACAATTTTAACAATATCTGCCGGTAGTTAAACGGTGGAAAATATTTGTTAATTATCTCTAAATCGAAACTAGTTGAAGAAGTCTCTCGAAATGAGTTGGTATTGATTAGTAAAGCTTGAGTAAGTAGCACATTCGAATGTTGTGCTATAGAATTGACTCATACAGGTACCATTGTAATCTGCATCTACAGAGTTCCAAATGCGACCAATTTGACCTGTTTTTTTGAGCAACTGTACAAATTATGTGAACTAATAACAAAGAAAAATAAGCGAAATGTTGTAATATGTGGTGATTTTAACATTAATATTTTGAAGCGCAGTAATATCACCTTAGAACTAGAATGTACTTTACTCAATTTTAATTTCAAATTGGCAATTAATCAGCCGACTAGACTTTCTAGTAACACATGCATTGACCTTTTTGCACATAATCTGAGTAAAAAATGTAATTGTGACGTAATTGATTTTGCTCTTTCTGACCACACTTGTCAAATACTCAAGGTTCCCACCAAAAGAATATGTGTAATGAAGCATTGGTATATCAAACGCCGTGACTATAATATAGTTAACATGAATAAATTTAGGGAATGTTTACAAAGTGTTGCCTTTTCCGAGATATATCAGGTTGATGACCCGAACATAGCCTATAATAGTTTTTTTAGAGACATTTACGTTGCTATATAACCTATGTTTTCCCTTTAAGCGTGTTACGATAAGATTACATAAAAGACCACAATGGGTCTCCCGAGGTGTCAAAACATGCAGTAAGAAAAAAAGAGCTCTCCTGTGGCATTACAGATTGTCTCACAAAGAAAAAGACAAAAAAGCCTTTAAAAAGTACTCAGCAGTTTATAATAAAATAATAAAATTAACGCGACGTGCTCAGAATAATTTCAAGATCAAATCATCATCCAACAAATCTAAAACTACGTGGGAAATAATTAACCAAAATAAATTAAATATGCCCAATAACAATTTAATCCGTAGCATTAAAATAGGAAATAAAATATTGACACATCCACCCGATATAGCAACCGCATTTAATGACTTCTTTGTTGACAAAGTAAAACCTATTACAAACTGCGGCATACAAGTGACTTCAAATATTGAAAAGACTAGCAACTCGATGTTTATGGCACCAAGCAATCTAACTGACATTAATACTATAATAAAGCTTTGAAAAATTCCGGCAGTATAGGTAATGATGGCATCTGTACTAAAGTAATTAAACATATTGCAAATTGCATTAGTGGACATTTAAGCCATATTCTCAATCTCTGCATATTACATGGTACTCACCCAACGAATTTAAAAACTGCTGTAATTAAACCAGTATTTAAAAAAAACGACAAGCAATGTGTCGAGTCTTATAGACCAATAGCGCTTGTGCCAGTGATATCAAAGATATTTGAAAAATATATTTATAGACAAATTTTTAAATATTTAGAAAAAAATAATATATTAACCGATGAACAGAAAGGCTTCCGAAAAAATAAAACCATTAATATGGCAATATATGACTTTTTGAACATTGTCGTTACGAATGTTGACAAAAGAATACCTGTTTGTTCAGTTTATTGTGACATGACTCAAGCGTTCGACCATGTTGATCACAATATCTTGCTCAATAAACTGGATGCGTACGGTATTAGAGGAAATATTCTCAGTTTAATAACTTCATTTTTGCAAAACAGGAAACAGTACGTTGAATTGACTGGTATAGATCCCAAAACTAAATGCCAACGAAGCTATAAGTCTAGTCATCGCACAGTTGCTTATGGTGTACCCCAGGGCAGCGTCTTAGGGCCACCATTATTTATACTATACATAAATGATCTGCCGAAAGCAACAAGTCACCCTATGTCACTGTTTGCTGATGACAGCACTGTGACCATTTCGAGTACTGATGATCGCAACCACGACGACGTTGTCACTCAGACAATAACCTCCATTGTGACATGGTTAGATAATAATAATCTTAAAATAAATATTGATAAGACGAATTTAATGATGTTTAGCCAACGTGCGAATCCCAATATGACAGTATATTATAACAATAAAGCTATAACACAAGCAGACACATCAAAATTTCTAGGTTTAACGATTGACAAAAAATTTGACTGGAAAGTACACACGGAGGAGCTAACAAAACGTATTAGCAAATCAGCCTATAAATATATATTTAAACTGACCCCAGTGATTAACGTCGATGCTTTAATCACTGCATATCATGGTTTGGTGAGTTCAGTATTGAGGTATGGTATCATTTTCTGGGGTAACTCAACCAACAGAGAAATAGTTTTTAAAGCACAAAAAAGGTGCATTAGGTCAATGTTTAGACTCCACAATTTAGATTCATGTAAGCCATTCTTTATCAAATACAAAATATTGACATTTCCGTGCTTATATATTTTCGAGGTAGCTGTATTTGTTAAGACCAATCCAGACCTGTTTACCAAATTATCATTCTATAACTCACGACCTCGACCTCAGAATAATAACTTGTGTGTAAGAAGGTCCCATACAGCATTAATGCGCAAAAGTGTTTTTTGTATGGCGCCAATCATTTACAACCAGATACCAAATTCAATTAAAGAATTAAACGTATGCTTATTTAAGAAAAGGCTTAAATCTTTGCTGTTGAATAAAGCATATTACGACATTTCGGAATTTTTCACAGACAAATTGTAATTACTGTTTTTTGACTTAGTATGTTATAAGTAGTTCAATTCCATTTGACATTTCACGTGACATTTTGTATTATTTTAATTATTATTTTATTATTGTGTCGCTTTTTTATATTTTATTTTATTTGGACATTATTTTATATTTTTCTTTTGACATTTTTTACATTTTTTTTTTATATTGTTTCTATTTTGAATTATTCTATTATCAATTTCAATATTAATGACTTTTATAAATATTTGTACACCTTCGGGTATATCACAGCGCGCCTGCAATTTTATTTTATAACAACTTTTTATTGTACCTGTGTTAACAAATGATTAAATGACTTATGACTTATGAGTTTAATAGAGTACCTACTAACAAGTATTGTTGAGTATTTCTCAATTCATTTCAATGGCACTATACAATTTAAACCCGTATTAATTCAACATTTTAGTTAATAGGATTATCTAGAGGAAGTTTATCAAAATTCCCATTGTGATTCACAGTTTATATACCTACCTACCTATGAATTTTATGAGTAAAAACTCAATCAGGCAAATCCGTTTCTGATTGGTGTTGACACAAATTATCAATTGGTACCTATTATTGGTAGGTACTAATTATAGTAGATTATTCTCAAAATACAATTAATTGTAATTTTAACAATTCATTCTTAATTCAACTCATTCTCAACATTCAACTCATTTACAAAATGTAAATAAGAGCGTGCATTCTGAAAGTGGGCAACGTTGCAAATAGATGTCAAATCTTTCGCTGTTTTGATTAATTTGGCAACATTACGCTCATATACGCTTTCACGCTAAAACGGCTGTACGGATTTGTATGTAATTTGGCCATTGGTAGGCCATGACCTGGATTAGTACATATGATACATTTTATCCTGATATTCCCACGGGATTGAGACTTATGCGGGTGAAACCGCGGGGCGCAGCTAGTATGAAATATGGCTAACTAGTAAACTAAAATTGATTATGAAATTTATTCATTAATATCGTATTATTATATTTAGTTTTAGATGTATAAAAAGTTTTTGGAAACTTTCCAAATGCCTATTTTACACTTATAACGGTTACAACTCAATTCAGTGTTATAATTGCAGTTCATTATTAATATTCTAGTTCACTAATTAGCGATATTTCATATTTCCATACAGTAATATTTCCAAATGAATCAAAACAGGTAAATATTTGACAGCTATTTGTGACGTTGCTAACTTTTAGAATGAATGCTCTTAATTGTTATTAGATCATTCTCAAAATGTAGGTAAAAGCGATAATATTTTTTAATCATGAAAACGGTATTAAACATTTTTAACTACTCTCATATCATCTCATAATATTCGAAATATAAAATTCAAAACGAGTTTATATTGACATACCTACTTTATAAACACAATACCGAAATTTAAAAATAGAATCATATTATAACACTTTTTCTCTAACAAAATAATGCTATAAAACTTTTTTTTTTCTATTACGATACAAGGCAAATCCATGAAGTTAATATCACAAAAGGAGTTTCCATCAACTTTTTGTAATGGAACATTACGGAGGACAGCAGCACCGCTCTAGCGCATGCGCGGTGTTGTCCTGGGTGCAGGCGCCATGCATACGCGAAGTTGTACTAAATTTCGTGGGTTTTTTTTTAATTCTTGATTTTTTATTTAGTTGGTTCAATTCCAATGTATGAGAGTAGATAAAGTAGTGTATGAAACTGCACATATCTAGGCATTAAAACACTCGTGTGATACTATTAAAAACCTTGCCTGCAGCTCGATTTTTAATAAACATACACTCGTATTTTAATACCCCATCATTATGCAACAGTTTCATAAACTACTATTCCAGAACACTACAACCTGGAAATGTATTTTAAGGTTTACACGTGTTTGAGCCACCGCTGTTAGTTTATGAACCCAATCTAAATAATTGTTCCTTTCTAAACCCTTGTTTTGTTCAATCAGTATAACCATTTATTGTTTGGAAAACAACTGTTTTTATACTGAAAATAACATAACAGCATCATGCTTGTATTCCCCGAAGACTTAGGCAGAGGTATAAACTATAGTACAAATTGCTCACATTTCGCCAGTTATGTTTAAGTCCCATCCAATACAGTTTATTGCGATCAATCGGGCACCAATCCAGACTTCAGGGTGCTACTGAAAATTTCAGACCATAAATCGATTGTATGTGTGTCTCTTCAAAGAAATCATGCTCATTAACCATATAACGGATGTGAAACCCATAACAAAGCCGAGAGGCACGACTTGTTCTTTCCGTTATTATGATCTTTTTTACCTGGGAACCTTCCGATTACAGAGACATTGAAGGTCAAAGTTCCAATGTTTTTGACGTTTTTTTACGAAAATGTGGTACATTGCGCACTACCGCAAACAAAATAAAAGTCGTGTCTCCGCAATTATTTTTGTACTTAGAACTTACTTCAATGTTCAGAATGCGATAACGGCTTCGTGAAGGGTTTTTTTACACCCTGTTCATATAGAGTGCTTTGCTATCAAAAACAACACAGTTAGAGTACCTGCTCTGCTCTTTCACGTTTACCTTGAAAAAGTGACTCTTGTGACTTTCTTTGTACACAAGACAGTCAGCTCTAAGAGAGCCGTTCTACAATTTATATATAAAATTTAGGAAACTCTCTCGTTGACACACTTCTGTTTGTTAATCACGTGTAAGGTTAACATGGGGTGATTTTCAAAGTTGAAAATGGCTTTCAAAAAGTTTCGTATTTGTACAACGGCTTTCAACAGGATTGACGTAAGCTTTACAGTTGCTTATGTCAATCCAATATACACCTCTAAGGGACTAATTATAACAAGCACCCGAGGCACGCGCACAGTACGTGTTGTGTTTGACAACAAGTTTTCCACATTTTATTGTAACTTTGAACCTTCAACATGCTCAGTATAACTGCGTTTCTCTTAAGTTTATTACTGACGTAGAGAAAACGACAAGCAAAAATTGTAAATAAAAAAGGTACTTGCGTCCACGCGTCAAGGACGCGCGCCTTTTGACGGCAGCGCTTGTTATAATTTGTTACATAGAAATTCATACAATTTCATTGAGCGCCGAAAACGCAGCGTGCAAGACGCGCGCCTCGGGCGCTTGTTATGACTAGGGCCCAAATCGGGCCACGCTGCATTTTTTTGTAAACAGTCTATAGCTTTCTAAATGATCGTTAATTCAAATTTGGAACAATGATTACACAGAAATGACGGCCAGTACACACATTAAAAAAAAGTTTGTGTTCACTAGCAAAAGTATAACTTTTTCAAGAAAAACTGTTTACGTGCTTTTTTTTTTTAATAGAAGTGGGGACACTGTGTGAAAAAAAAAAATTAAAGCAGTTTTTTTGAGTAATTCAATAACAGAAATTTGATGGAAAGAAAAAGATAGTTTAACCAAACCTATACAACAATTTATTAGTAGAAGGTTTTTATTTGATACAATATAACTCCTCCCCCTTTTTTTTTTTTTTTTTTTTCTTTTTTTTTTTCTTTTTTTTTTTGGGTGGGAAATTGTCAAATAACTTCTCCCGCTCTGGGTGGAGCGGGAGAGCGTGTCAGACTCTTACTGACTAAAACCCACCCGTGTTCCTTCCGTTGCCTGTACGTTGCCAGGGGCCACGGTATCCCTTTCGGACTTTCCCGCAACCCCGGCAGGCATCGGTCCTGACGGACCCCTTCACTTCTGCTGACATCTCTTTGAGGCGCGCGTGGAACACAACGCGCCGTCGACCCGGGCCTAGTCCTTATCGGACGGCGAGCTACCCATTGCTCACCGTCCGCAAGCCCGCGCCTACGGTGGCCGGGAATCGGCCTGTGATTCCCGACGCCCAGGGCGTCTCCTGCGGCGGCTAGGGGCGTGAGGGCGCGAAGTTTGCCTCTCACTCACGCGTTCTGCCTCCTCCTTCGCGAGTATTACTGCTTCGCAGAAGGAGGTGACGGCCTCCCATGCCCTCTCGCTCCGTACCATGGCCTGGACTAGGACCGGACGCGAGAGATCCCCGCCGCCGATCGCCTCCACGAGGATACGGCGATGCTCTGCCGATATAACTCTGATATAACTCCTCCCCTGGCTCGCACACATGCGGAGATTATCCTGGGCATACTGAGGACCAAGGTATCCAGTAGTTCTTGCGGTAACATGTCCCATTCTTGAATAGCGGTACTGGTACTTGTTGAAATACCTACACTGTACTCCCATACCTAATAACACTGTTATTTGAAAATATTGTAAAACCCATTATTTTTAAAAGAGTAACCGTGGTAGGTTTATGTGAAATAAAATATTTTGAATCTTGAGCGGCTTCCCTGATCTCTGGCACTGTCTGGGGAGGTGACTGACGGTTCCGAAAAGAGCATCCCACGCGTGCTCTATTGGGTTTAAGTCAGGCGAGCCGGCAGGCCGGTTTAACTTTGTGATGTCGTATTCTCGGAGAGCAGCATTGACTCGTTGAGTTCGATGTGCGGGCGCATTACCATCGACCAGTATGAATTGGTGCCCATGGTTTACTTTTTACATTACATCAATAGCGACTGTTTTGTTCCTATCTCCCGTCATGGAGCCTCGATACGGGATCAAAGGCGTTCTAGCTCCAATCATAATTCTACCCCAAAAGAACACCGATTCCCGCCTTGCTGAACGGTTCCAGTGGCAGTTCTTTCAAATTCAAATTCAAAAGTCATTTATTCAAACTAGGCTGAAAATCAGCACTTTACGAACGTCAAAATTACATAAGACAGTCCCCCAAAAACGCCCGCTCTTCACCACTTCCTAGTGCTATTTATTATTTTCTAATGTCACTTAGCACACGCCAATGTACCAACAACAAAAAAGTAAAAAGAACTTAATACCCGAATGAAAGCCTTTGCCTTTCAGAGTCTCCAGGTCTTCTCAAGATACGGACACGTCGGTTATCTGGATTAGTACTGATTCGTCAACGAAGAGACAGTTTTAAAAAGAAGAAGAAATTATAATATAGTCCTCCATAACAAAAAAAAAAAACGATATTTCAAACTGATCGCAAACTTTTTTTGATGTGTGTATATCGGCGTCAAAACTACATGAGAACTTTCACACAATCATTATTTTGATGTTTGAGGCCTTTATACCTCCTCGCGCATATCTGGGAGTGGCGCGAGGAGTCGAAACGCCGGGGCGTAACTCCGTTTCCGCGAGAAATCGCGGCACAGCGGACAGAGCTCCGGCGGGATCTCATGGCGTCATGGAGAGTGCGATTGTCGCAACCCAGTGCTGGGCACACCACTATTGCGGCGATAAGTCCCCTCTTTGAGGAGTGGCTAGAGAGGCGCCACGGCGTCCTCACCTTCCGCCTGACGCAGGTCCTCACCGGACATGGTTGTTTCGGGAGGTTCCTGTTCCGTATCAGGCGGGAGGAAACGTCGTGGATCGTCCGGAGGACACGGTTGAGCATACGGTGGAGGTCTGTCCAGCTTGGGCAGAGCATCGCCGTGTCCTCGTGGAGGCGATCGGTGGCGGGGATCTCTCGCGTCCGGCCCTAGTCCAGGCCATGGTACGGAGCGAGAGGGCATGGGAGGCCGTCACCTCCTTCTGCGAAGCAGTAATGCTCGCGAAGGAGGAGGCAGAACCCGTGAGGGAGAGGCAAATTTCGCGCCCTCACGCCCCTAGCCGCCGCAGGAGACGCCCTGGGCGTCGGGAATCGCAGGCCGATTCACGGCCACCGTAGGCGCGGGCTTGCGGACGGTGAGCAATGGGTAGCTCGCCGTCCGATAAGGACCAGGCCCGGGTCGACGGTGCGTTGTGTTCCACGCGCGCCTCAAAGAGATGTCAGCAGAAGTGAAGGGGTCCGTTAGGACCGATGCCTGCTGGGGTTGCGGGAAAGTCCGAAAGGGATACCGTGGCCCCTGGCAACGTACAGGCAACGGAAGGAACACGGGTGGGTTTTAGTCAGTAAGAGTCTGACACGCCCTCCCGCTCCACCCAGAGCGGGAGAAGTTATTTGATAATTTCCCACCCAAAAAAACCTTAGGCCTTTATACCTAAAGTGGAAGTGCACGGTAGCTGTATTTAAGAGACCGGGAGTGCATTATTGACTTTTCCATCATCGTAATCGCATATGGAATGTCGCTTTGTCCAGTTCCTAAGGTGACATTTGGAGTACATTTACACAGTCGATAAAAATTGTATGCGATTTGATCGTTTTGTCATGTTGAGCAGAAAAATGCAACATGATTTGTAACACCTTCGTGTGGAAAGCGAGTGCCTGCGACTTTCATACGATCAAAGAAAATGCAGACTCCCTCCCCTTTATTTTGTTCATACACTAGACTAGACATCGACACGTGTAAGTCCGTATAAGCCATTACACAAGGTTGGACGCCTTCTCAATTTGTGTGAGTTAATAGTTAATATATAGAGAATTACAGCCTCCGCCATCGGTCTACCAGACAGGCCAATTAATATTTTTTATTACTAAAGCAATTTGTATCATAAAATCATAACTATGTATGTTTTGGTAGGATGATGTAGAAATTAATAAATAACTCTTGTTAATTGCTATATTGTGTCATAGTTACAAATCCGCCCATTGGTGTGACGCAGTAGTGAGTAAACCGGTGAACGGTCAGACAATAACAGCTGTCCAAATACAGAGCGGCTTTTATGTCAAATACCAGTGGAATTGACAGATTTTCAAGATGGCCGTTTTAATATAGAAATAAAGAAAAATAGGTTTATTTGTCACAGAAACACGTGCATACAAAAAACAACAATATAAACATAACAGAAATATTCAGCAGCTGCACGTCATGACTGTGACAAGAAGGCTTCCACTCAGCATAATTCTGTGTTATGAGGGACCCACAGCACAGCGCTGATTTCCTCCGAAAAACACCTACGGACATCAAGTCAGTAAATAAATATGAACAAATCCAGTGTGTAAATATTGATTAAATGTGTTCAGTCAGTATTCTGTCTCGCTCCCACCCTCACCGTCGCGTCGCCTGCGCGCGCGCTTGCTATCTAAAAAGTACAGTAGTTGCATTTCACTATTGTGTTTATTAGCGTGATGACGTACTGTGCTGCCTGTGAGCCATCGAGCGGCGCACGGTGGATCGAAAATCGGCTGTAGAAGACATAGGATCTCGATTTCTTAAATGTTATTTTTTTTGCTGGAAATGACTTCTGCTGATCATTACTGTTCTATAAAATGTCATATGAAGTAATTGTGTGCACAAATGGAAGAGTTATAATTTTTATAAGAAAAAAATGTATGGAGCTGACATGAAAAATGAGGATATCTCTGGAATCGAAAGGTTGGCCATTATATCCTTGCACACTGTTATAGTACTATTTATTTGTGAATTTTTGACATACTTAATATTGCGGCATCACTTGCGATTTTTTTTTTAAAAATCGTCAAAATTAAAAAATTAAAAATGTTTATGATATGTACATTTTAATGCTTAAATATGGCTATACCAAGTGTAACTTACAATATTTTTTATGCTTAGACCAAAAAATTCTAAGAAATCACAAAGTCGTATTACCTACTTTGTGATTTTCATTTGAAATGACATGGTAATTATGAATTACGTAATACGTAATCTTGTCTAATGCCTCAAGTCCACATTAGCTAATGATTAATAAAACTTAATACCTATATACCTGTTAAAAGGATACGTACCATAATGAGGGTAATTAGATAAACGTGATCATTAGTCAATAACAATAAATGGTAAACTATTGTATGATTAAAAATAAAAGCAAATTATTAAAAAAAAATATTAACTTAACCTAACCTAACATAAAAAATAAAAGTTAACTTATTTTATACTTCGTCACCATCAGAATCCACTTCAGAATCAGGCTCTACAATAGATATAACTTCTAAGAACTCTGTCGGAGCTTCCTGATCCTGAAGTTTCAGTAGTTCTACTGTTTCCTTAAAGTATGTCTGCCTCTTGTGGGCATTTAATTTTGGTCTTGTGGAAGAAATTAGAGGATCAGAAGAGACGATAAGCATATTGAGGATATCCTCGTTTGATGCTTGTCTACTCTTTTTCATCGAATGGTGTTCTCTGAACCTCCTAAAGTCTTTGTTTCGGGCCTCTGAAGCTTCTTCCGAAAGACTTCCAATTGGTACAATAGCATTTTCTGCAATTATGTCCCCTCCGTGAATCAACAATTTGTGGACGGTTGATGACATGTAGTACCAATCGTACAGTTCCACGTATTTTTCAGCGGTTGTTCTAGCGTATTCTTTAAATTTCGGCACGTCTACAATCTCTCCAGATGTGATAGCTTGCAGAATCACAGCAAATCTGCGTATTAGGTCTTCATCTAATCCAGTGATCGCTGCAGTTTTATCAGGAAATTCAAAAAACCGCCTTGCTGTGTTCCCGTCGTTAGTTGTGCCTGATCCTTGCTTAACGATGTCAATCAAAAGGTTGAGATCATCTTTGAATCGATCTTGAATGAGTTTTTTTCGTGAATGCAATAACTCTTGATGACCTTCTCCTCTTGCAGACCAGTTTTTGAAGTCGAGACGATACGCTATGTGTAGAAGACATTCCATCACATTAATGCGGACATGAAGTGATGATAATCCGAACTCATACACACCAGAAGAAATGGTTTATGACGCAATGACATCTAACTTATTCATGTCTGTAGGTTTAGCCAAACACAGGTAGCAAGCCGCATTTGACTTAGCTTCAGACAGATATGTACAAATTTTGCCGTCAATCATCGTCATCATTAATTTGTGACTAATTTCATGTCCTTGACATTTTGAGGGAACGAGAGCTTCAATTTCGTTATCCATTGCAGTTTTTTCATTTATGACAACGTCTTTGGTTTCTTTCACAAAACTAAACTGGACTGGACGACAATACCTAGGTGAGCAGGGTTTTGGATTCATCCATACGGTATCACCGTCAGCTGTCAACTTTAATGGAACCAAAGAGGTCATAAATATGCTGGAATCATCTTGACCACTCTATGTTTTGCTTATATCTACTTTGGTTAGATGCACCGTCAAATTCCCACTTTGATATTAATATCAATTGTTTATCTTGTATCGCATCAGGACTACGAATAGTTTCAAAAATTCTGTTCACTGTTAAATCTAGTAACGCTTGTAGTGCAATCTTAGCAAATGAATCCGTTACAGTCACAAATGTCTTCGGAGGGTAGCACTGTAGCTTAGCTTTTTGCACTTTATAGTAAGACGGATATATCTCCTTTGAACCTTCTCGAATAGTCGTTTCCCTTAATGTGATATATTGCCATTTCGATAGTTTTAATGAAAGTAGCAAACCCAGTGCTTTTTCTGGTGAAACTATTGTTGAAGGAGCTGGTTTGTTCAACATTTCCTTGATTTTTGCTGCTGCTTCTGGATTTTGGAGCATATGTTCAATAACAGATGCAATATCCTCACGACCATCTCCTTTCAAAAGTGCTGCAGCTGAATAAGCTACTTCATTAGGGTCATTGCCTATATGTTCATCAGATCGTCTCTTCTTCTGCTTGTTACTTAGATCTTCAAACGGCTTTCGAGATCTTTTTGTCATCGTTGAAGTTGATTTCATTGTTGAAGTTGATGGTACAGGTTCAGGTACAGGTTCAGTAGAAATATTTTCACTTGTTGATTCTTGAATGAGCAAATTGGTTTGCACGCAGTTTGGCCAGTCAATATTTGCCTCAAGCCAATTACTGTAATCACGTCTAAAAACTTCACTTTTCCTGTGGGATCGTAACCATCTCTTTTGAACTGCCCGTGTAAATCTTCGACAAAATTCTTTCACGGTAACACTGTCTTCATCTGAAAGGCTAGACCCCAGTCGAATAACAAGTATGTTGAACAATATTTCATGATCGACAGACGAAGCATCCTGATTGCTCAGAATAACAAACAAATCCAAATTTGTAATAATGCTTTCCATTATTCACGATCACTGAGTAAAAAGACACGGTAGGATAGATGTTAGTATTAGAAATGCTCTAAATGAACTGAAGTTGTGAATCCAATGTTTGACTATTTATTGTTATTGACTAATGATGGTATCACATTTATCTAATTACTTTCATTAAGTTAATCCTGCACTAATTGCTAAATTAGCGAGTACCCCAAATTATTTTGGTGCTTATCCTTTTAACTAGGTATATAGGTATTAAGTTTTATTAATCATTAGCTAATGTGGACTTGAGGCATTAGACAAGATTACGTATTACGTAATTCATAATTACCATGTCATTTCAAATGAAAATCACAAAGTAGGTAATACGACTGTGATTTCTTAGAATGTTTTGGTCTAAGCATAAAAAATATTGTAAGTTACACTTGGCATAGCCATATTTAAGCATTAAAATGTACATATCATAAACATTTTTAATTTTTTAATTTTGACGATTTTTTAAAAAAAAATCGCAAGTGATGCCGCAATATTAAGTATGTCAAAAATTCACAAATAAATAGTACTATAACAGTGTGCAAGGATATAATGGCCAACCTTTCGATTCCAGAGATATCCTCATTTTTCATGTCAGCTCCATACATTTTTTTCTTATAAAAATTATAACTCTTCCATTTGTGCACACAATTACTTCATATGACATTTTATAGAACAGTAATGATCAGCAGAAGTCATTTCCAGCAAAAAAAAATAACATTTAAGAAATCGAGGTCCTATGTCTTCTACAGCCGATTTTCGATCCACCGTGCGGCGTCGCGCGCAGCGCCGCCCGGCCGCGGTGCAGCGGTGCGTGCGGCTCACGACAAGACACCGCGATATGACGAAACCTCTTTCCTATGAAACCAAAGCTTCAGGGGCATAGCGTGCATTGATTGATATTAACATCTGTACTTTTTGCCAAATCTAATCAAATCATTTATGACTTTACAAACATGGGTAATTATTAGTACATAGATGTTTTATGTGAAGGTCGCAGGAAACCGCTGGATGCGGGAAGCACAAAATCGGTCGAAGTAGCGGTGCTTGGGGGAGGCCTATGGATGTTTTATTATAATAGTCCTACATGTTCTACCGTCACATGAGCATGCTATGTTGCTTGTTTAACTATGTTCTACAATAAAATACATTTGAATTTGAAGGGCTTATGCGCGTTTACATGGCGTTTTTTGGACGCACTCTACATGACAGGTGTAAGTGCAAAAGCAGATGGTTCACGTTTTAATTGCGTGTTGATCTCAGCATATCGACGTTTATAGATACGCATTTGTATCGATACGAAAGTCAACCTTATTGAACCTGTGCAAAACTAAGTACCGTCAGCAACAAAAGTCGATTAATACTTTTACACAACATCGTATAAATTGGCACAAAATAATTCGATAATCAGCTTTTTTATTTCATATAATAGCTTAGTTGTTCCCCACTGTAGGTACCTAAGCAAGCAAATATCGATTTATAGTTACGCATCGAGTGTATATTTTCTTAAATATTTACGTGTTGTCTACTCGTTTAAAATGTGTGCACAGGACCTTAAAACACTTGGCAAACAAAAAAGCACTATAAATCACTCGTCACTGAGAGTTTAACATTTTTCGTGGAAAGTCTGAAAACTCAAACAAGACTTTTATTTTTTTTATAATCGTCACTTATGGTGAATAATGGTGAAAAATGGTGGCGAAAAATGTAATGGTGGTGAAAAATGTACTGTCAACTACCATTTATTATTTCCGTGATGGATACGTTATTTTTCTAGACTATTATTTTAATGAGAAAAGATTTGTATTTTTGTTTGTAATAATCTCAAAAACTACTGGACCGATTTAAAAAATTCTTCCACCAGTAGAATGCTATATTATCACTGAGTAGCATAGGATATAGTTTATAAAGATATCACGCGGGCGAAGCCGCTGGCAGAAGGTAGTGGTAGGTAAATAAACTGGTGTAAGAATTTTCTTATTTATTTCGGTATGATACACGACTTTTAAGTGTATAATTTCAAAATAGAATTTTGCACTCATTTCCTAAACAGCTGCTAAAACCTTCTGGTGAAATATTTGTTTCAAACCAATATAGGCAGTTGCTTAAGAAAGAAGTTTAAAAAATCTGCAACGTTTATACACTTAAAAACTACAAAGTTTCACTATTAAACTAGAAAGTTTTATAGCTTAATTTTTTTTTAAGTCTCGTTTGATTAACGATTGCACATATATTGAGAAAGATAAGTCACGGCTTTTTGAAAGCTTTACCCTCAAATTCCATTGGACCAACTCACAATGTCAATGCTATTAGTTTCTAGTAAAGTGTAAAATAAAAGAATTTTGCACGTTCAAAAATTAGATAAATGGTATTTTTTCGTATTCCTCCCCACTTTATTTTATTCAACTCGTGTCGGAAAAAGTATTGGCGTGATGATGGATTAATAATATCTTTGCGTCAAAACGGTTCGGCGAAAGCAGGTCAAACGCAAAGTAATATCGTTTTACGCTATTCGTTTTAGTTTTTTTAAGGCATTTTATAGAAAATGTAAAACAAGACTGTTGCTCCCAGTCTGAATTTTGCCTGAAATCACTAATGAGCGTTGGTTTATTCAAATTATTTCCTTTTCTTAATCGAAAATCAACCGTAAAAAAGCCACCTATACGACCGTCTGTCCGAAAAATATGACGCTATTTTGCTCAACATAATATATACCTATAGTATGTATGTTTATATATTTAAGCTCTATGTATTTATTTAAGTATATATGAATCATTTATTACTTTATACGTGTAGGTTTATTTCAATATTTTAGTTTAAAACTTCGCATATTTATATTTTTCTCGTCTTGTTCTCACACACTATTGTCTACATTTCTTTCTCATTTCTCCTATCGCAGGTCTGCTGGAAGAAATTTCTTAAGAAATAAGCAGTACCTTTGTACTCATAATTATGATTATGTCTTATCTGTATCTATTTTTCTGTGTGTACATAAATAATAAAATAAATAAATAAATATTACAAAAAAAATAACATCATACTATGTAAAACTAAATTCTTACAAATAAATAAATTCTGATTACAAAAACGTTTTCAGTTCAAATGCTATACTAAGCTATTAAAAAAGTAATGATAATTGGTTATTTTACTTTTTGCTCAGTGCCCGTGGGTCCTAGCGTGATGTTAAAAAACCTGTAGCCTTCCTGAAGAATTGGGCTATCAGATGCAAAAAGATTTTTTCAAATCCGATAGGTAGTTCCAGAGATTAGTACGTTCAAACATACAAAAAACTCTTCAGCTTTATTTTTAGTATAGAAAATTTGAACCGATTATCATTACTTTTTGAACAGCCTAGTAAGAACACTTTATTCGAAGGTCAAAGAAGCCGAAACTCTTACGATTGTGGATTCCCAACACTTAAATAATAAAATATTATGTAAATCAGAGAAATAACAGTGAAGAATTTTTTGATAGGCAGAATTTAATAACATCTATTTCACAAACTTTAATGGGGTTCAGTGTTCTAATAATTTGAAAAATATCGCAGCATCTATTCTCAAAATAAAAGTTTTGTTAAAACTATTTCAATTGAAAAAATAATCGACAACCTTACGCCATTCCTATAAAGCCTATTGTACAATGTCACCGTCCCAACTATTGCTCGGTTGGCGCTTATAGTAGGTAATTTTAGTATGTGTGGCAGCACGCACGTCCTGCGCGCGCGCCGCACGACATCATACTGGCGCGCCGCGCGGTGTGTCACTCCTATTTATAACTTCAGTGTGTTTATCTAAACTGTTATGTTTTTGAGTATTTTGTACTTCGCCGCTATTGGTTGATTCTTAGTAAATGGTGTTGAAACCTACTACTACTTTAGCACATATAATTTTGTACATAGGCAGGCTTAATGTTTAAATAAATCATCATCATTACATATCTCATCTGGTATTTTATTCCATCACTGCCTAATCGCCAAAGTGGTGACCCCGAACGAAGCAACCGCAAGAAAACTATGCCGAGTGACAACGACAAGCAAAACATGGAGTCAGCAGGAGCAAGCTCAGCGAACTTACAAGATGTTCCGCTATCACCCCAACATATCGCCGGTATTTCGTTATCCTTTCGAGTACCACCTTTCTGGCGCGACAAACCTCGATTATGGTTCATCACTTTCGAAGCAGCTACGCGTGAACTCAAGAAAAGTGAAGCGCAGAAGGCACAGATGGTCATCGCCCAGCTACAAAAAGAAGATATCGAGCAAATATGTGACCTGTTATACAATCCGTCTGCCGATCGTCAATATACCGCCATAAAGGAACGTCTAATTTCTGTTTACGAAGAATCCGACGGCAAGCAGCTACAGAAGCTACTCTCGGATATGGAACTTGGTGACCAGAGACCCAGCCAATTATTACGTCGCATGCGCAATCTCGCTCACAATAAGGTGCCAGACAACACACTACGGCTCATGTGGATGAACTTGCTACCCGCACACGTCCGCTCAGTGCTTGTAGTAAGTGACGCAATAAGTAAGGATACAGCACTCGAAGAACTAGCCAAGCTCGCCGACAAAATGCTTGAACAGTCATGCGAAGTATCAGCAGTGTCTGTCGCATCAGCGTCGACATCCCAGCAAGCGCAAAACCCACCTGCGAGCATACAAAATCTCGTCGAAGAAATAAAGAAATTGCATGTCGAAATCGCCGAACTGAGGACGTCATACCACCACATGAATCACGACCGCTCGCGCACGCCGCCGCCGCGACACTACCGGCGCAACTCGTACCGAGCGCGCTCAACGTCACGTTCCCGCTCTCGTTCAACTGGTCCAACTACACCGTCAACGCATTGTTTTTACCATCGGCGATTCGGAAAAAATGCAAGACATTGTACTACACCGTGCAATTACAACAATGAAGGGAAGTCGGAAAACTAAACGAGGCGTTGGCAGTGGCGGAACCTGACGTCGACAAGAAATCCTACCGCCTATTTATCACTGATAAGAAGACATCCACTAGTTTTTTGGTAGATACGGGTGCCAATATATCCGTTATACCAAAAACGAAAGGAAAACGATCGACACCGCTACCATATCAATTATACGCTGCAAACAACACTGTAATACCAACTTATGGTGAGAAGACACTGGAGCTCGACCTAAATCTACGTCGACCATACAAGTGGAAGTTCATAGTCGCCGCAGTTACGAAACCAATTATTGGAGCAGACTTCCTCGGCTATCACAATTTACTAGTTGATCTACGAAGCCAGCGACTCATCGACAACACTACGAAGCTCACTTCCAAAGCTCCAGGCCGCTATACAAGTACACCTACTGTCAATAGTATCAATATACAGCAAACATTTCACGACATATTAGCAGAGTTTCCTGGAACTACTCGTCTATCATCAATGAAATTGAACCCGAAATACAAAGTGGAACATTTCATTGAAACAACGGGACCACCCATATACTCCCGAGCACGACCAATACAACCGCATATGTATGAACGAGCGAAGAAAGAATTCGAGAATATGATCAGCCAAGGATTGTGCAGACCGAGCAAGAGTCCATGGTCTAGCCCACTACATATTGTACCGAAGAAAAACGGAGACTTGCGAGCATGTGGTGACTACAGACGGCACGAAACCAGATCGCTATCCTGTTCCTAGAATAAAGGACTTCACGTACCAACTCACGGGCAAACAAATATTCTCCACTATTGATTTGAACCGAGCGTACCAACAATTGCCAGTACGTTCAGAGGATATAGAGAAAACTGCAATTATAACTCCTTTCGGACTATTCGAATTCCCGCGAATGTGTCCAGGCTTGAAAAATGCAGGACAAACCTTCCAACGATTCATTCATGAAGTACTACGAGAACTTGACTTCGTGTACCCATTCATCGACGATCTTTTATTGGCCTCAGAAGACGAAGACACACACAGACAGCACCTACGAACTGTACTGCAAAGGCTGGACGAGTATGGGATAACTATCAATCCTTCGAAATGTGTATTCGGCCAACGCGAAGTAATATTTCTCGGCTACAAAGTATCAGCAGAGGGTATTAAGCCGCCAGAAGACAAGATCAAGATCATTAGCGAATATCCAAAACCTACAAACATTGAAGAGTTACGAAGATTCCTCGGCATTCTGAATTTCTACCGAGACAGCATACCTAACGCCACCGCAATTCAAGCACCACTACACACCTACTTGCACAACACAAAAAAGCGAGACAAAACAATAATACAGTGGAATGAAGGTACATCTCAAGCGTTCGAAAACTGCAAGAAATGTATTACAGAAACAACTTATCTGTCGCACCCACATCACTCAGTCCCACTTGGAATGATGTGTGACGCATCCGATCGGTGCGCTGGTGCTGTTCTACAGCAGCAAATCAAAGGCAAATGGCAACCACTTGGCTATTTTTCAAAAAAATTCACACCGGCCCAGCAAAATTACTCGACGTTCGACAGAGAACTTCAAGCAATATACATGGCTACCAAGCATTTCAGGAAGATATTTGAAGGTCGTGAACTCATTATATTCACTGACCACAAGCCGCTCACGTACGCCATGCAAAAAATCTCGTCAGATTCTGAGACTCCACGCCGACGAAGACAACTATTATTCATCAGTGAATTTTCAAACGATTTACGTCACATAAGCGGGCGAGACAACGTAGTTGCAGACGCAGTATCGCGCGTCGATGCAATCAGCTGTCCGAACCCGATCGATTACGAAGCGCTCGCTCAAGCACAAGCAAAGGATAAGGACGTAGCCGAACTAAAGCAACAATCTAATGTCCAATTGAAAAGAATAATGTTACCCGGCTCATCTCAGCAAATATACTGTGAAACCTCAACTCACGACGTTCGTCCATACCTACCTCAAGAGTTCCGTATTATCGCATTCAACGCCATCCACGGACTCAGCCACCCAGGTATACGAACTACGAGGAAGCTTATACAGAGAAGGTACTTTTGGCCATCTATGAATACAGACGTCAAAACATGGGTTCAAACATGCGTCGCTTGTCAAAGGTCCAAGATCCAACGACATACATCAAGTGCCATAGCTACGTTCGAACAGTCACATCGTTTCGAGCACGTTCACGTAGATATCGTCGGACCCCTACGAACATCGCCTAATGGTCATCGTTACGTCATCACAATAATCGACCGTGCTACACGCTGGCCCGAAGCACACGCTGTGCGCGACATGACTGCTGAGACCGTTGCCAAGACGATATATGAAGGGTGGATCGCAAGATTTGGCTGTCCGGCTAGGATGACGACAGATCAAGGCCGACAGTTTGAAAGCCACCTATTCAACGCGCTGACCAGATTATTTGGAATCAAGAAGCTACGAACTACGCCGTATCATCCCCAGAGCAATGGCATAATAGAACGTTGGCATCGTTGTATGAAGACTGCTCTCACTGCTCGTCTCAGTAAACATAGCTGGATTGAAGAATTACCCACCGTATTGCTGGGACTACGTACTGCAATCAGAACCGACACAGATGTAAGCGCAGCCGAACTAACATACGGTCAAAATCTAAGGCTACCGGGTGATTTCTTCGTGACGTCACCTGCAGACAATATGGACTGTAATTATGTCGAAAAGCTGAGAACGTCAATAAACAATATTCGTCCGGTTCACGCACAGTCGCATGACACAAATCGCCCTGTGTTTGTACACCGCGACCTACAGACGTGTAAGCAAGTGTTCGTGCGAGTCGATGCAGTAAAGCAACCATTACAGCCACCATACGATGGTCCGTACACAGTATTACGCAGAGATAGCAAAACATTCACCCTACAACTGCCCCGAAGAGAAGCGGTAATATCAATTGACCGACTGAAGCCAGCTTTCACCATATGCGAAGCAGACAGCACTGTAGTAAATGTTCCTACAAGCGCAGATGATATAAAAACATCGCGCTCTGGACGTGTCATCAAACCACCGGTACGCTTCGCTTGAGGGGGAGCACTGTGGCAGCACGCACGTCCTGCGCGCGCGCCGCACGACATCATACTGGCGCGCCGCGCGGTGTGTCACTCCTATTTATAACTTCAGTGTGTTTATCTAAACTGTTATGTTTTTGAGTATTTTGTACTTCGCCGCTATTGGTTGATTCTTAGTAAATGGTGTTGAAACCTACTACTACTTTAGCACATATAATTTTGTACATAGGCAGGCTTAATGTTTAAATAAATCATCATCATTACATATCTCATCTGGTATTTTATTCCATCACTGCCTAATCGCCAAATATGCAATAATATTGTGTAAGATTTTTATAATATAAGCTTTCAAGGCCCTGACATTGAAATATGACTATTGCAGAGTTCTTGCGAACAGAAATACTTATTTATTGCAAGCGTCGAATTTGATTTCCAAGTCCCATTTACTCATATTATTGAATTTTAATAGATTAGGGTTCCTTATCGCCCATACTAAATATTAACAATTAAAACTGTTTAGTTTAAGATTGCCTGATATTTTAATCCTAGTTTTGGCATCATCAGGTTCCTTACAAAGCATATTTCAATTTATTTCAATTTATTTATTCTGAACAAAATTACATTTGTGTCGAATATAGGATTAATACAATAATAATAATCAATAAAAATTACAATTAATTACAAGTTATGAATACACGGAATAATAATAATAATCAATAAAAGTTACAAATAATATGGATAAAAAGTCAAAAATAAAATAAGAAATCAACACAATAAAAAAAAAAAAATAATAATAATAATAACATGTCAAGAATGAGACATAAACAAAAAACAAGTTACACTGTGGCATTATTTTTGTCCCTAAAAAACTCTTCTATACTATAGTAGCACTTCGTCAATAGGAATGAGTTTAATTTGAATTTAAATATTCTTGGACTATTAATCATTTTTAATTCTAATGGCAATTTATTGAAAATTTGTACAGACTGTACTTTAGAGCTATGTTTGACAAAATTTAATTTTGGCTGCAAATAATTAGGCAAATCTTTCCTGCGCGTTTCCACCCTAGTTTCCCTTTCTTCCTTTGTCTCGTATTTCTCTAGATTTTTTAGAAAACTACTTAGTAGGACCAAAATATAAAGACAAGGTACAGGTAAAATCTTTAATTTCACAAAATGCTCTCTACAAGATTCAGTTTGCTCTATGCGAAGAATAGTTCTAAGGGCCCTTTTTTGCATAACAAAGGCTGCATTTATATTGTATTTATAACTGTTCCCCCATAGTTTAATACTGTACCTCAGCTTGGACTCAACTAAGGCAAAATAAACATTTCGTAACTGAGCAATGGTTAGTTCGTCCCTTAAACTTCTTGAGGCATAGCATGCACTGCTCAGAGTATTTGTGATTGCTTCCAGTTCTTGTTTCCAGCTTAAGAGCTCATCAATTTGTATCCCTAAAAATTTTAAATTTTGTACAATTTCCACTTTATTCCCCAATGAAGCTATTTCAATACTATCATTATTCCTCACAGTTGATTTGAATAGCATACATTTAGTTTTCTCCACATTGAGTTTTAAATTGTTAGTGGAAAACCAATGTTCAAAAGCAGACAGTGCATGATTCACTTTGTTTTCTAAGTCCCTTATAGAGATATCGTTCATAACAGCACTTGTGTCATCAGCAAAAATAACTATTTTGATGTCTGGTACTATCTTATACATATAGTTTGCTAAGTCGTTAAGAAATATTATAAAAAATATTGGACCCAAGACTGAGCCCTGTGGAACTCCCTTTTGTACTCTAACAAGCTTAGATTTGTTCATTTTTTCATGCCCGCTTTCAACTGACTTAATTTCGACATACTGTGATCTATTCTGTAAATAAGAACTGAAAAGCTTTAAGACGTTATCTCTTATCCCATAGTGTTCTAGTTTGTCTAAAAGGATTTTATGTTCAACAGTATCGAAGGCAGAGCTAAGATCTAAGAATAGTCCTGCCACTTTTTCTTTATTATTCAGTTTGCTAACCACATCATCCACTAGTGAGTCTATTGCATCAATGGTTCCTATGCTTCTTTGATACCCGAACTGTTGATAGCTAATGGTATTGTGTTTAATCAAATGTTTGACAAGCCTATCTTTCATTACCTTTTCAAATATTTTAGAGAATACCGGTAATAGGGAAATGGGTCTATAATTTTTCGCATCCAATTTGGAGCCTTTTTTGAATATGGGCAAAACACGAGCAATTTTATATTGCTCAGGGAAAACACATTGCTCAATACATTTGTTTAAAAAGTCAGCTATTGGCTCAGCTAATATGTCAATGTTATCTTTGATGATACTTATGGGTATTTCGTCTTGACCGTGAGAATTTTTATTGCACATATTATTAACCATTTTGAAGATTTCTACCGGGGTTACTTGATCAAACAACATGTTATCGTCTACTCTAGCCATATTGTTGGTTAAGTATTTGTTAGCTAAGCTATGATCAGAAGACTTTAATGTAATTTTGTTGTCAAATTGGTCAGATAAAATGTTGGCTACGTCTACAGGGCTGTCATATATCTTATTATCTTGTTTAAGTATTACAATATCAGTGCTTTGTTTTTTATTAGAATTACGTCTACTATTCACTATTTTCCACATGGCTTTACTAGATTGAGGTGCCTGATCAATCTTTTTCCTAGTGTCGAGCTTTTTTGCACATCTTACTACCTTTCTAAATATCCTTAAGTAGTTTTCGCGATATTTTAAAATTGATTTATCACATCTCTTTTTATCAATAAGGCACAAAATGCGCTTGACTTTGCTGGATACTTTAACTCCTTTGCTAAACCAATAACTTTTACCAGACTTATTAAGATCAATTAAAATTTCCTTTTTTTTAAAAGAATTATCATGTACTTCATTAAATTTTCTTATAAATGTATTTATGCCGAGATTCCAATCTATCTCTGCCAACTTTTTCCTAAATTCCACCTTATTTTTTTTATTATATATTCTTTTTTTAATATACTTTAAATTACTTCCTTTTTTTTCTTCTGTTCCTTTTTTTACATTTATTGTGCAAAAAAGACCGGCATGTCCATCTGATAATCCGTTGTGGTCAATATGGATATCGTTAATATTAGTATCTATTAGATTTGTCAATATATTGTCAATACATGACTCTGTGCCATTACGTACGAATGTTGTAGTGTCAAACAAACATCTAAAATTGTAGCATGTGAGCAATGATAAAAATGATTTTCGGTATTTGTCATCTTTCATCAGATTAATATTGAAGTCGCCACAAATCAAACACTGTTTTTTGAAGAAATGCTTCAATAGTTGTTCCAGCCTTTCAAGAAAACTATCAAAATTATTATTCACAGGAGTTCTATAGCAACAGACAATATTAATATTAAATTCTAAATCTTTTAGTCCACATACCTCAAAATAATCTTGTTTATAGAGCTTTTTACAAATTTCTATGTTCTCTATTTGTTTGTCATCGCTTATTAGCACCAAAGTACCACCTCTTTTTTTGTTTACTCTTGTGTTGTGGGAACCAAGTTTATAACTAGTCATCTGTAATTGTGATATTTGGATTTCATTTAAAAAGTGTTCACTTATACAAATACAATTTACTTTTGATTTTAGGTCATTCAAATAAATTTCAAGGTCATCTTTGTTGTTGTTAAGTCCACATAAATTTTGATGATAGATAGTATATAATACAGAGTTTTTGTCTGTGTTGATGTTCGTTAAGCGAGGTAAGATAAAATCATTTCGACGACTACAATTAAAGTCATTTAAACTACAGTCCTTCATACTGTTACTTACGAAAAAAGTCACAAGTTTGTTGCGTTGCACTCAATTCATTCGGATCAGTTAAAGTCACCGTGTTATTTGTAGTAGATAGTTGGTCTTCACTTCTGCCATTTGGGTTTGTCAAATTGTCTTGACAGCTGAATATTTCGTAGTCATAAATTATGTTGGACCTTATTTGTTCAAAGATGTTTTTCCATCCCTGTTTGTTTATCTTTCCAGTATTGATGGAAAACATTTCAAGCGATAGGGTGCGATTACTATCGAAGAAATATGCATATCTGTTGTTTTTAGTGTCCCAGTAGAGGAGATTGTTAAAGAGTTCGACTTTGTAATTATGTATTAATGCACCACATATGTACGTTGGGGCACACACTACGAGATTGGTGTGGGTATTCTTTTTCAGATACTTTCTTAAGTTATCAAGAATTCCTATATAATCGTCATTCTTCAAATCGTTTTCTCCCATAAAAATTAGGCAATAGTCGTTAATAGAGAAGGTTTTTAATTTGTGTTCAATAGTGCTCAATACGTCTTCTGTGATGGCGTTTGGCAGCAAATAATGACAATACTCAAAATTGTCTGAGAAGACCTCTTCAATCAACGGCAGAGTTCCTTTTGTGCAACCGCTGCTTATTATAGCCAGTTTGTTTCTTTGTTTTGGAAGTACGCCTGATGGTTTTTCAACAGCAACACCACTCAAGTGAGTTATTAAAGTCCGTTTTTTATTCTGTGTCAATGTATTGTCATAAGTCTGATCGGAAGTTTGAGTTTCTTTATTTAGCATGACAACTTTATTTTCTGCGTTACAATAATTGTCTTCATGGCGAGTATCCTGACTCACATTGGATGGATTATGTGTAGACGGGCTTGGACTCTTATCGTAGTAAGTGGGTATAGGTAAACCTTGAGGTTTTAGGGGCATTGAATATAGCATATCTGCGCTACCCATTTTCCAGTTGTAATGAGTCCTAAAAGGCGACTGGAGGGATTATCTCTGATGCAGCAGCATCCTCCTTGCTAGTAATAATACACCAGGCTTTAGTCATCACCAATCCCTCCCAGCCTAACTTCCCAACATGAAATTTACTGTTGGGAAATTCTTCGTGAAGTTCTCCATACTCAAAGAAATCGGCATCAAATAGCATCTATCAGCTAGTACAGTTTCGAATACTGAAGTAAAGAACTTCAGTCCATGTCTCGAGGCGGTATAATGATTACATAGAGCGTTTACTCATACAGCGGTACAAGGCAGAGTGGAAGGTGTGGCCACGCTGGAGTTCACCGATTAGGTGAACCGATTAATGTTTATTACATTCTGCGTGAACGCGAATTGGAATGAATCTTATTTACCACCGTCTATATATATTGCTTCCTAGATTATATTTGAGTCTGCTGACAACTCAGCAGCGTTACTCAGCTTATTGAATGATTGATGCCTAACTTATGAACGGTTTAATTTATTACCATGAGACAGGATGAATTGATGAAAGTCACCGAACTATATTGGACAAATAAATGTGTTGAAATGTGTCTAGAAATTGTAGACAACCTAAGTATCAGGAATAAGCTAGCGTTTTTCCAACCACAAATATTTAGGTACATATTGTCGCCGTATTAGATACCGACAGATATAAATTTTACAACAATGTTCATATAATTCAAATAGCACTACTTACGTTACTGCAGCACGTGGCCTTGAACCATGATGAGCCAATTACATGGGATTCCAGTTCAGCAGTCACTTGCAAGTCCGACAATCCCTAAAACAAAAAGAAAAACATCACATTTATTTTTAGTTAAGATATTTACAACCAGCGCCACATTCTGAAATTAATATGTTCTAAAACCAATGATCGCATATTTTCGTACAACCGACACTTTACATGATCACCTTGTACGGTGAGCCAAAACACAGCGATCACGTAAACAAACCAATAAAGTTCCCAGTAATACTTTCAAAAACATTCTGAATACGAAACCCTTTATGCAATACACTAGATCGGACTTAACTAAGAACAAATTACGATTTTCAGTGGTCATCTAAGTAACTGGCCGTGGATTTAAAAAGTTTATTTCTGAGTGCTTACCTACAGTTTTTCTTTTATTTCTGTTTTGAATAAAAATATGAATAATGATAATTAATAATATTATAAAAATATTGTGATAGATTTCTACGTGATTTGCGGAAATGACTCCCGGGGTAGGTTGACATCTATCATAACTTTAAAAACTTAAGTACTTGACACAGTGTCTTAACACTAAATCAATATAGCACAAAATTGATTTAGTTATTTCTTTTCTTTTTTAATATTTCAATTTTGTTTTCATGTAGTTTTTTTTTTTTTAGCCTGTAAGTAATCAATCTATTTAATATTATAAAACTTGAAATACACACATCAAAAAAAAGTTTGCGAGCAGTTTGAAAAATCGAAATCTTTTATCTCTGCATCACCCAAAGGTTGACTGGTAGAAAATGCCTATGGCATTAAGTCCGCCTCTGTACATTTCTGTGCTTGAAGTATTAAAGAAATAAATATTTTTTGTAACGATAGACTATATTATTATTTTTTTTATTTTTAGATTATTTACTTAAAAATATAGAATTAGAATATACTTACAACAAAAAACAAATTCAATTGTTTTTCCATAAAAAAAGAAATTCAATCCAAGCTTACGCTCATTCAGAAATCTGACTTAGTGAATTTTAACGGATTTATAGTATTAATAAATGCCAAGAGGATTATCAGATATTTTACGAGCAAGAATTGTAACTTTGAGGAAAGAAGGATATTCCACGCGATAAAAAGCACGCGGTGTTGCTGTATCCCAATCCGGTGTCGTGGCCACGTTGCAGAGGTACCATCGCATGGATAATTTTGCTGACCGACCCCGCAGTGGTCACCCAACTGTTCTGACTGCTGCTCAGAAGCGCTATGTCAGATGGCTGGCACGCCGTGACCCAACAATCAACGCCACTACAATAAAAGCAGAAGTGCGAGCCGCCTCTGGACTAGAAATTAGCACGCAGACCATTCGGAATTGCTTACACGAGGCTGGACTACGAGCATGAAAGTCTTGGCGAGCACCTCTGAATTCACGGTAACGTCAGCGACGGAGATTGCTGTGGGCTATGCTCCGGCAAAATGAAGAAGATGAGGAGGAAACCATTTGGCAAAACCGTCTCGTCGTTGACGAATCGCGAATCAGTACTCACCCAGATAACCGACGTGTCCGTGTCTGGAGAAGACCTGAAGACTCTGAAAGGCAAAGAACTGCCAATGGAACCGTTCAGCAAGGCGGGAAATCAGTGTCCTTTTGGGGTGGCATTATAATTGGAGCTAGAAAGCCTTTGATCCCGTATCGAGGCTCCATGATGGCAGATAGGTACCAAACAGTCGCTATTGATGGAATTGTCAGACCTTCCGAGTAAACCATGGGCAATACGCCCGCACATCGAGCTCAACGAGACAATGCTGCTCTCCGAGAATACGACATCACAGGGTTAGACTGGTCTGCCGGCTCGCCTGACCTAATAGAGCATGCGTGGGATGCTTTTAAGCGAGCTGTTCGAAACCGTCACCTCCCCAGACAGTGCCAGAGATCAGGGAAGCCGCTATTCAAGAATGAGACAGGTTATCGCAAGAAATGCTGGATAACTTGATCTTCAGCATACCCAGGAGGATCTCCGCATGTGTGCGAGCCAGGGGAGGAGTTATATTGTATTAAATATAAACCTCATATGAATAAATTGTTGTATAAATTTGGTTAAACGATTTTTTTCTTTCCATAAAATTTCTGTTACATTACGTTCATTCCATTAGGACTGAATTACAAAATTTTTGTTATTAAAAGATAAATAAAAGTTTTATTTTTTAATTTCAAACAGTGTATTTCCATTTAAAAAGATATATTTTTCTTGATAAAGTTAAATTTAAAAAATATATCAGCTTTTGCTAGTTATAACAAACTTTGTTTGATGTGTGTATGTAAGTGCTGTGCACGACAAATTCACTCTAAATTTTAAATTTAAATGTTACAGTACCCCAAAAAGTGTATGAGTGAATAAGCCTTTGGAGTGCCATAATTAAATAAATAAATAGCAGTCGTTAGTATGAATATTTAGTAACTATACCATAGCAGTGGTGACCCAGTGGTAACGGCCGCGATTCAGGCGCTTTACTTTGTGTAAATTATTTCATCACCACTGCTCTCAAAACGGTAAACGAAAACATCGTAAAAAAACTTGCATGTCCTACAGCCAAGAAATCGAAGACATGTGACGTCTACCAACCCGCACTGGGCCCGAGTGGTGGATTATGGCCAACTCCCTCTCACAGAGTGAAAGCCTGTTTCCCAGCGGTACGAACATTATAGGCTGATTACGTTTATGATATGGTCCTAATTAATTCCATAGCATATTATTAATAACAATATTAATTAATTAAACTTCTACAAATAATTTGATTTAATTGTATTAAAGATTCCATTGAATTCGGTTTATAAATCGATTTTATTGAATATTTATTTGTGGTTAAGAATCTTCTTTGAATTTCTTTTAATCGAAAACGCATTTTCGTTTTCTCTATGAATTGGTGTTGGATAGACTTAAGATTAAGGTATATCTAATACCATAGGTAATTACTATTTTACTTTAAGTACCAACTATGTTAGTATGTATAAAAACTGATTTTGTTTTTTATTTATTTCAGGTATCTTCTTAACTTAAATTCCAAGATTTAAAAAAGAATACCATTTTATAATCAGCGTGAGCCATTTTCATCTGCGCAACTAACTATATAACAGCACATTTTGCCACCTTTCCACTAATTAGGATTTATTTTATAATACCTTTCATGAGCTTCACCACACGTGCATCAGAGTTAATCCGTTAATCGCGATTACCCGACTAGTTTCAAACTAAATTAGGTATGAGCTAGTAAAAAGTATCTACTGCGGGGTCGCAAACACGCACAATTCTTTTTCAAATATAATCGATGGTGTTCTACTGCTAAGCAAAGGTCTCCTTCATATTTTTCCAGTTCTCTTTCTGTTTTGCCTTCTCCGGCCAATCTGGAAAGAACTAGTTCAGATCGGCACGCCAGCATTTCCTAGGCCTGCCTCGGTTTGCGGGAAAGTCCGAAAGGGATACCGTGGCCCCTGGCAACGTACAGGCAACGGAAGGAACACGGGTGGGTTTTAGTCAGTAAGAGTCTGACACGCCCTCCCGCTCCACCCAGAGCGGGAGAAGTTATTTGATAATTTCCCACCCAAAAAAAAAAAAAAAAAGGCCTGCCTCGGTGACGACAACCATCTTCATGCACCCAATGTGTGCTATTATAATTTCTAACGTGACGATATTATCGGGGACATCCACGGCAGGGAAGTAGAATGTATGAAAATACGTTCACGTTATAACGTTATCGTGGACGGAAATTTTGTATTTACGTTACCATAGCCGTCCACGATAATATCGTCACGTTAGAAATGATAAAAACGCCATTGAGTGATGATCTTGGCCCGTCTGTCCTCGTGCATCCTAGGAGTGCGACCCACCCAGTCCCATTCCAGCCTCGCAGATATATCGCTCCCGAATAAAATGCCGTTTTTTTTATGTAGGTACAATAATTTTATAATACCCAACAGCGAGATGATTCAGGCTGGCAGTAAACCAGTAAAAATAACAGAAAAGAGAGATACGTCAACTTCGCAGACAATTCGGATAAAACACGCAATAAAGACGTCAATGACGGCAATTAACTAGCTATTCAAATGCCGACAATGTCAAAATCAATCATAATAATATCAAATCCTACAAATAAACAAACCGGTTATGGTATTATATTTGTGTCGGAAATTATCAAATTTCTGTCTTTATTATATAATTGAAATATTAAATTGTCGTTGAAAACGAAATAGACGAGATTTTTGTTTAGGGAATTGATTTTCATATCCTCTCACTCAGCGCAGTTCTGGCATACATAGGTTGGGCTTATCCCCATTTTCGCTAATACTGGCTGACACCTAAATAATGAATGCCCAATGTTATTGAAAATGGCCATCGGTGTACATTTGTACAAAGTATTAATATAATTGATTGTTTTCAAACAAGCCTTTTAGGTAATTTAAAGCCATTTTAAATTAAATTAAATCCACTATGTGTGTAGGTACATAAATATTTTCCATGTAACGCGTGACGCACGCCTATAAATTTTGCTAAAACCTATAAATCTTGAAGCGATTCCCTTAGGGTAGAGAGTGAGATACACGCCACCAATTAGAATATTAGGTTACAACGTAGATAACAAACTTAGTACCTACTTTACTTACTTAGTTGGGCTCGATCTCAATTAACTTCAGCTTGAATAAGGTTAGTTGATCGGCCTGGAGATTAAATGATCAGTTACTCGTATATTCCGTTTCAGTGAATTACCTAGTTCTTAACAGCCTAAAAGATTATTCTTTAATACTTAGTTTAAGGAAATTAAATCGATCATAACCAGCCTATATTGTTCCCACTGCTGGGGCGGCCATCTCTCTTCGAGAAGGATTGTGCTGTAATCCACCACGCGAGCCGAGTATGGACTAGTATTGCCATATCTCTTCTAATTTTTGGTTACAGGACATGCCGTTTTTCTTATGATGTTTTCCTTTACCGCTATGCAGCAGTGGTGATGAAATAAATTACACAAAGTAAAGTACCTGTCTGGGTCCGTAAGTCGGGCCGTTGCCTCTGGGCCACCACTGCTCTCGAACTCTCTAACCTAACGTATTCGAAGTGGAAACAAAGTTTTGCTACATTGCCGATACATGAACAATAGAGAAGGGATACTACAATATAGTTTTACCAAATAACCGAGCAGCAACTATCTAATTGCAAAATATCAGGCACCTGCAGAATAATTCAGTTTCAATTTTCTTTGTTCAACACAATTGTGTCAAAATGTAAACAGTGTTTCATACGGGACATTTTCAAAGGGATTTTCATCTAATTAACCGTAAAATGTTTTAATCCGTTTCAAATTGAATATTTCGAGTTACTCATGATCTTTTCATGCAGGTAAGTAAATGGTAACGAACGTTTGGGTTCGTTCGTTAAAAGTATTACATAAAATAGTTATGAGAATATTACAAACCTAAGTACCTACTGAAATGTCTCGCTGATGGTGGCGAGTGTTTTGGATAATTCGGTTCCCTACAAAATGGTTGATGGTGCTGATCCACGCGTCATGTTCGTGAACATGCGCCGTCAGTTGTGACTGGTCATCTCAAGAGGTGACAACTAACGGCGGCAGGGCTCATTTTTAATCTTATATTTTGATTCTTTTTTTGTACAATGTTCTCACATATAGAAGCAACAAGAATAATGTACCCAGGATTTTGTAATATCTATTTTTAAAAAAGAGTCCTTGGAGTTTCTTGCCCGCTCTTCTACATAGAGATCTACGTTTTGGAATGGCAATTAGCTTCTACTTTCTGACTAACTGACCGACTATTTGACAATGCAAAAGTACCTGTAAATGGTTTAATTGAAATAAATGCTTTGAGTTAAAGTTACATTATAAATAGAACTTTTTTGTAACAATGTTCGTTCAAAAGTTAAATTAATGTTTAAAACCCTTTATTCAAAAACGTTGCTTAAAGTTGGTAATGATTAGTGACTGTTTAAACATACATTTTTGACGTTTAAACGTTTCTTACCATTAATAATCGTTTATGAATAAACCCCTAAGTTGTAGATAATAAGTAGATTAATTGTGTAAATGAGTCTTTTCAACAGCAGCTTTGCTTTAGCAGGCGTGACCGTCGGACTGCCAAGTCATAGGTCTCGAGTTCGAACCCAAGACAAGCACCTCTGACTTTTAGGGTTCATGTGCGTATTGTATAATTATCACTTGCTTTAAAAACGCTGAAGGAAAACATGGTGAGGAAATCGGCCTGTCTGTCTGAGAGATATTTGTCCCCGGCATGTGAGGCCAAGTCAGAGGTCCATGGGCGGCATAGAAACTCTGACCATAGGTTTATCACTAACTACACGAGAAAGAAAGTCTTTTCAATAGTGTTTCAGCAAATTATAAATAAAATAGAAATTATCTAATTGGTTGCGTAGTACTCGCAACTGGCGTGCGTGTATGACCAGAGGCCCTAGTGTTAGTTTCTTTTAACCATCTCGATTTTACGCATCGACCGCGTTCGGCGCTCCGATTGGCAGCCGGCCGGCCTTCACCAGTGAACGGCCAATCGGAGCGCCAAACGCGGTCGATACGTACAGTCGAGATGGTTAAAAGAAACTCACACTAGGGCCTCTGATGTATGTACGTAAACGAGGCAAAAGGAGTATGTAAGGATCGTAGCAGATGGCGTTCTGTAGTTTCTGCCTACCCCATGGGAAGAAGGTGTGAGTTTATGTATGTGAGTTTATGTATAATAATAATATTTATTAATCCTAACTATCCTAAGTCCGAAATTATAATCCTAAATATATGTATAATATTATAAATGCGAAAGTTTGTTTATTTTTTTGTTTTTTTGTAACGCTTTCACGCTATAATGGCTAAACAGATTTGGATGAAATTGGCATATAAGGCCTGGATTAGAACATAGGATACTTTTTATTCCGACATTCAAATTTTATTTTATAAAATAAATAATACATAGCTGGCTTAAATAATCAGTTTATTTTTCTTACATACATATGTTAAATAGGTGTAGACAGAAAGTCTATTTACTGAAAATCATTACCTATATTATATGAAAATTATAATATCATTAAAATATACAATAAAAAACATTATGTAAATTAAATATGTAATAGTAAATTAATATATGAAAATTACTGTAATAACTTTTTAAAGGTGCCGTGAATTAAAATGGTTCAGGCAATCGACACACACATTTGCCAAATTAAGTAATGGCAACACCAATGTTTTATTACTACGTATAAATTAGCTTTACCGTCCTTCAAGTTAATTTAAAATATAAAAGAGTGCCTGTTAATGGTTATAAGGTATTCAAATAGCAAGTCAATTGAGGTAAATGGACACAGTAAAGACCGTTTTGGTATAAAACACAAATAAGTACACCTAAATACTAAAGCCTTCGTACCCACGGGCGATTTTTTTCGCGCACTGGATTTTCAACGCATTGCTTAGCGCCGAGAATTGAAAATTCAACCGTGTATTTTTTTGACGCGCCGGGCTGCACTTTGTTGGATTCTCAATGCTCGGCTTATCACAGAGAGTTGAAAATCTAGTGAGCAAGAAAAAAACCGTCGCGTTAGTAAATCTCCCGTGGGAACGAGGGCTAAATAGGTTCACAAAATTTTGTCGATCTCGATTGTTTGAATAGGCATCGGACATAGAAGCTCTCTTTGATATTAAATTACCATTGTTTATATTTTCTACTAATTTATACTTCTACCAGGTTAGCATTATAAATTTTGACTATCACAAAAATCATCGCAGTAGGTACCGAGTTCGTTTAAAAAGTTTTTTTCTGTTTAACCTATTTCCTACAGGTACGTACGGTTTTAAGCATTTTTATTGCAAATTGTTTTTTTACTACAATTATGTTGTTCTTTTTTTCGTATCGACCACATTGTTTACAACAGTAAAAAAAACATAGATACAAAATATTTTCTTTGAAAGTCAACGAAGAAAACTCGTTAACCAGTTGAATAGCTTTCGGACGTCCAAGAAATAAAATATTTTTTTTATTAACTTCGTAGTTGGTTATTTTTCCAAAACAACGTCTAAGAGAATAGCGAAGTACATTTTTTTCAAACTAAATCTATACTTCAAATAATTATAATAAAATAGTAACGAAGAATTTTTGTCCGTTCTGTTCATCTGGATGTATGTTCCAGATTGGCGCAAAAACAGCTGAATGGAATTGGATGTTTGGCACTCAGAGAGTTTATAACCTGAATGAACACATATATAGGGTACCTACTTTTAATCCCGGTAGTACGTTGCCATGGGATATTTCCGACATTCACGCGGGCATCAAAGCTAGAATTTACATTGGTAACCATTCAAAACGTTTGCAAAAGAAATAAACAAAAGAAATTTTATTTGACACTAAAACGTAATATCCACTTTCTGCCTTTCACGTTCCATTTTTCATATAGTGAAAAGTTCTTGTAATATTCTTGGAAGTTGAGCCAAGTTTACTAATTTTTTATCGTTTGTTGTAAATTAAATTCCATGAACGTGATGTTGACGGCTTTCCTTTTGTAGAGAATGTATGAAAGTGTCTTGAAGTTTGTCTATAAGATTTACGTACCTGCCTTACCGGCTTAATTATAGATTGTTCGTGAATTATCTAAATTATTATAATTGCTAAAAACAGGAATGAATAGGAAAACACACCAGACTGTACACTACGTTTAAATGGTAATTTCGTGCTTATTTTATATTCTCATTGTATTATTTAATGTATTATTATTATTTCTTAAATTTATGTTACGCACAAATGCAAATATATATTTTTATTTTATTACTAATATTATGTGAACATACTATATTCCGTTGAATCACACATATTTCAGTGAAAAATAATACTTACCCGATATAATTACAGCACACGGGGGGACGTCAATGTGTCATTCCTTAGGTAATTGCTGAAAACCAGCGCTGTTGACGTTAGGTTCATCCGAAGTCACAGCATGTCGCTGAGCAATGACCTGTTCTTGCACAGATGCGACGCACAGTTTAATTTTTCTTATTATTTATTACAAAAGTAGTTTACTCTGAAATCGGCATTTTGTTTTTGTTATGTTTTTGTTGTCATTTGCCAATGTCGCAACCACAGAGTATGTAATGTTGTTAGTGTTACAGTAATTACGTAATATTGTCTTTGTCTGTGGCCTTGACATCAACCGATGAATGAAACAATTTTATAAATAGCGTTTGTTTCTTGGCTGAATACGAGGCTTTTGGCTACTTTTGTATTTGTGTATTTTGTGTTTTTATTTTATTTAAATGTGCGTTTTGTATGTGCAGAATAAACGTATTTTCTTTCTTTCTTTCTTTTTTACCTAATCTGTTACTAAATATTCTTCTTCTTCTTTCTTTCTTCTTCTTTTTTTAAAACGTTGCCCCACACTAGGAATTTCTCCTGTGTCGTGGGTGCGTTTACAAACATATAAACTCACATACACAAACAGCCAGACCCGGAACAACTAATTGTAGGTCATACAAATATTTGTTCCGTGCGGGAATCGAACCCGCGACACGCAGCGCAGCAGTCAATCGCTTAACCACTGCGCCAACCGTGCCGTCGAAGAAACACGTCAACGATTTTGCCACGTGTCGAGAGAAAATTAAGGTAACATATATTTATTTGCCCAATTTGCCTATTAATACTTTTTATTTAACACAGTCCAGTTTTAATCCTACAATTTTGTTTGAGTCTTGGGAAATCAAGCAACTTTTTGCGCGAGTCAGTTACACGTGAAGTTACTTTTCCTTATGGGCGTAAAACGCTATTAAGGGATTATGTGAAGTGGATAGGCAAAGCAATTTCCTGTCTGAAAACAACTGCAATCATCAATCCAAGCGTGCTGATTTTGTTAATTTCCTCTAAAGCTCGGGCCGCACTGAGGCGAATCCCGCAAGAGACTCGGAACGCGACTGCGCGTGTTCATTGCTTTAGGTCGTGAAGCGATTGTGTGCACCCTTTTTAACTACCTGACGCGACTGAACGTCGCTTCGTCCCGCATCGATTTCGCGCCGATTCGCTTCAGTTTGGCCAGAGCTTTAAACTGCTCATTAAGAGGCCTATGTTTAGCAGTTGACATTAACAGGCTGATAAGATGGATGAGGCACAGTCACTCCCTCCTTACGTAATTGTTATGTATACATAATTTGTATTATCCACTTTTCTCTGATGTTGTTTAACGATCCGGATAATATTTAGGGGACCCCTTAATGATAGCGATCCATAATGTCGACATTATGATGAAGCATGGGGAATAATTAGCAGGTAGATAAGTAGCGTTGATATATTTTTTAGGAAAATTTGATTACTTTTGTACCTACTCAATAATTTATAACTTTTAAGTAATAAAAAGTTAACTTGCCTCTTCCTTATCCAATCAATCTCTATTAAATTATTCAACCAAAATAAGGTACCTACTTGAAGATAATCTATAGATATACATATATAATAATTATAATAAAATAGTAACGAAGTCAAAACGTTGCATTGAATTTTTTTTTTTAAAGCAATTGCTGCGACGTATGGGAACGAGTCTGGTGCCGAAAATATAGTTTTTAGAATTTTTATCTGTTTGTCTGAATGTATGTTCTGGATGAAATTTGGCACACAGATACTTTATAACCTGGATTTACGTGGTACTTTTAATCCCTGTAGTGTGGTCCCGTGGGATATTTTCTGGTATCCACGCAGGGGAAGCCACGGGCAAAAGCTAGTTATGACGATAAAATTTGACAATGCATCGATACGCTCAAAAACATGACTAACATTCCTAGTTTCCACAAAATCTGTTCAAATCAAAATCTGTTTAAGGGGCCATGCACAAAATCGACTGATTTTGATCAATTTTGTTCATTAGTTGTGAGAAAGGGAAAAATAATTTAAACAAAACTATTTGTGATTTGAAAAGTCGAGTTCTTTGTTTTGCATGCGGCTAAAAGGGATTTTTCAAATAAGTTAAGTATTCATGGTAAATCACAAATATTCGCAACAATTTTTCCGAAAAATGACGCGAGACTGAAGTTTGATCACCTTTTTACAAGAAACTACTTTTGATTTTGAACATCTAAAAATATCGTCAACATCGTTCAATTACAAAAAAAGTGGTTCAATTACATGCAAGTAGACCTTATTACTTGCATATAATTGAAACACTTTTTTCAACTTCGATACAAATAATAACAGAAAAAGAATGTTGAAAAAAACATTTTTTTTTTAAATCCTATTTTATAGCAAACCATATAAAGAAATTTAAAAATCACACATTAGTCTTCAGCTATCCTTGAGATAAAATCATAATTTTATTTTATGATTATACAATATCTTCATTAAGTAAATCAAAGCTGAAATTAAATCGTATTTTGGAGAGCGCAAAAATGATGCAATTATTAACCGGTGCTGTGACTGACACGAATGGTTTAGCATCACAAACACTGTACTTTTACAGTTACACAGACTTAATATTTCAATTATTTCAAGCTTTCTTACAGTTACGTAAGTTATTGCCTAAAAGGGGTTTTTTTCGTGTACGGAGCCTTAAAAGCTATTGAGAAATTCTAAAGCAAACTAATTCTTTAGAAGTGTGGAAGCTAAAGCAGTATTCCAACTCAGATTTTCCTATCATAATATTTTTACAAGAACCCGCTCGTAAAATTAAACTACCTGTTGCTAAATGCTCTAACAGCAAATTTCTATTTTAGCAAAATCTTGCTATATAAATGCAAAGTGCTGTTCTGGATTATAATCTCTGTACAAAACTATTCATGCTAACAAATATGCGGGCGTGGGTATTTTTAAATTACCCATATCTATTTATAGTGCATCGTGGTACTGGTTAACTATGTACTATGGTATGTTGGCATTTTTTTCTTTGTGCATTTTTTCTTTTGAATTTATAAGGTACACTTTACAATACCGCATTTACTTCGTATCTCTTTTTTTTTTTTGTTTTTTCAGTTTAATTCTCAAAACTGATGTATACATTCACAAATACAATAAAAAAGTTACAAAACAATATTTCTGATTGACGTCTACTAGATGTGAATCCTGCATGCATTTTTTATGTAAAACACTTACCTACTATTTATACAAAAATAAAGTTAAACAAAACTTACATATTGCATACTGCATAGCAACAAATTGTAAAAATAAGAACAGACAAAAAATAGAGCCTAGAATGCAATACTCTTTAATTTGTACACCATGTAGATTAAAGATATCATCATCATCATTTCATCCGAAAGACGTCTTGCTGGACGTAGGCCTTCCCCAAGCACCGCCACTTCGACCGGTTCTGTGCTTCCCACATCCAGCGGATTTCAGATTACAGTGATATAACTGCATAAATGTTACATCGGGTGACACAATGGGCGCCCTTATCGCTAAAAGCGACGGTTACGACTGTAGCCCGACCCTTGCTCGATGAAGCGCCAGCCCGCGCGAAGCTGAGTCTGTAGTTTTAAATTCCCCTATTAATAATACTCTATGTTGGCTCCAGCTTGTCCCATGTTGCTGTTCTCCCCCCAGTGACGCCCCATGCCGAGGTTCGTACCCCACAGAGGGTGCCCTTAGCGAGCGCTCGCTAAGTTGTAATTAGTTTAGTTTTGTCCCTGGCTGGAGTCTTTGTGTGTAGAAGCTTAAAGCAGCCACTGGAAAGCCCGGTTAAGCAGCCATGACCTTAGTGGTCAACAGAGAGGGGGCCAAGTTAAAAAAAAAAAAATGTGCGGACCGTACCTACACGCATGAGTTAGGGATGGTACCTAACTTACACTACTTCACTTTACATTCATTGAGACGTTTCTGTGCCTCGGCGACCGTTTTAGTTTCCATGGCAATATCTTTGACAGTCAACGTGGATAGTCAGATACTTGAAGGTCTGACTAATTATCTACCTTAGAATAACAAATCTTTAATATGGTTGTGACAGTTTGAGTAAACCCTTGTTCCATCCCTAGATTAATATTCACCATGACAGTCGATCCCAAAATAGTTATGCAGAAAGGGATACCATCTCAGCTTAAGATATTATCATGGAGACTTCCTTGAATTCTAGACTAAACTATTATTTTAATTAAATTGAGCTCAAACCTTCATTAACTGTTACTCTTTTGAAGCTTAACGGGCTTAAAATAAGAAGTCAGGAACTAACATCAAAACAGTTTTAATGAACATTCTAACGCCCAACTTGTAGTTAACACAGGAAACATACTGCATGAAACGCAATAGTATTTGAAATAATAAAAGAACAGAGAAGCAATGAAGACGTCTCTGTGTTAACTGCGCTATACACTTACTTGAGATTATTAAGATATTGTCTACTCTACAATGTAATAACACAGTGTCTGCACAGTATAAATATGAACAGTAAAGAAACTAGCGCTCTACTACACTAACGAGCGCTCATTGACGAGACCCCAAGCCAAGCGATTGTCGCGGTGCTGTCAGTTGCGGGTGCCATGTCGAGACGAGTGGTCGCCGCGATCTTTTTAAAAATGGAGCGTAGGTAATAACTTCAACAAATAGGTCTAGTTTCCATACTGTCCATATTTATACTGTGCAGACACTTACACCATTTAGACGTCATTTACTCTACCCGCTGATAATATAATTCTATCAACTGCACTCTTGTTCCGCATCTGTGTTCAAACACGCTTTATTACAGTGGAAATATCTGGCAAATAGCCCATTTACTGTTTGTTGCTCGAAAGAGAATGACAGCTGAAAAGTCCATTAAATCATCAGGCAATTTACGCGACAGATAAAACAAATGACTGTGTTGCAATTTAAGTGACAGTTTCCGGCTTGATTGAATGAAATTCGTGAAAATCAAAGTCAACATTCCTTTTAGAGGCGTCATTTATTTAACCGGCTTTTCTCGTTTCTACGTTATCAGCGTTTCGCCTACGGGTACAGATTTAAACGTTTGGTGATTTATGGACCAAGGCGTCATGTTTCCCGATCGTATTTTGTTCGAAAACCGATTTTCCCACGAAATTCTTGTTCAGGGTCCTATTTATAAACCCGACTGGCGACACTCCGATAAAATTCCGAATTATTCAACTATATAGGTATAAGGAACAAGGTGGAAAGTTCTTCATCGATAAAGGAGGATTCTCCGACCAGACGGGAGTTGTGTCTGGTGGGCAACGATGGTTGATGTCGGAATGTTGTATTATGCTAACCTCACGGATAACTTCGCAGAATTTCCGTGACGTCAGTGGTTCGCATGTGCATTGTAAATGCCGCCACACGACAGTTTTGTAAGTTTCTGTTATAGTAATTTTCTGCTTTATTAAACAGCACTTGTCGTTAGAAATTATGTTATTTTTCTTTTTTTTTGACAAATGTGTCATTGTCAGTTATATTTAATAGAGCACAGAAAATGAATTATACGCATTTATTCATCCATACATGTGTCACTGAGATACTAGGAATCAATTAAATTAAGTGCGTTTCACTTGCATAACTACGGACGAATCACAATAGCGCCTTGTTGGATACAAAACACGTGCATAAAACGCTAACTAACGTTTTGTTTGTGCAGAATAAACGTATTTTCTTTCTTTTCTTTCTTTTTTCTTTCTTTCTAACAGATAACTGTCAAAATGTCACTACAGGTATGCTCTAGTTGGTGCATTTTAGCATGGTAATAGCGGTCACTGACCCGTACCTACATTGCTCTTTACAAATTCTTTTACGAAAACAAAAACATAGTCCGTTATCACCCTGAATCGTTATCTATCATTGTCGTCAAAATTTTCACTAATGAAAAACGATACATTGTTTGTTGTTCGGATTCCTACAAAGAGATATGAGGCAAAGAGCAATGACCGCTAAAGCCATGCTAAAACGCACTAAATATAACACTTTTGGTCACACTGGACTAAACTATTTGCTAACAATACTCATGTAAGTAGATGTGAAGCAATATAACAGAACATTGCACGTGGTTATGCATAGTATTAATAATAACAACTTTGCATATTAGTAATATTGTAAACGGAATAGTAATAATTCTGATACGATATCTGTGAGGCTTAGTTTTAACGAAATTAGCACGATGGCGGGATTAGAGGTTAAATATACGATAAGGTAACTAATAAAAGGTAAGCCAATCCATGGGTATTTTATCCCATTTTGCCCATGACTAAGCATCATCAGCCTATAATGTTCCCACTGCTAGGACACAGGCCGTATGTGAGGAGTAATCATGGCCGTAGTCCACCACGCGGGCCAAGTGCGTGTCGGTGGATGTCACATGTATGTAGATACATGTGACATGTGACCTGCAACTCGTAAGTCATTCGCCGTTGCTACTGGGTCATCACTGCTCTAGTTAAAGCAATGATTGTAAAATAAAATAAAAATAAAGAAAGAAAATAAATTTATTTGACCCAGGTTAAGGTACAGAATATTCATAGAAAAACATCTCTGTTTTTTATTGTGTGTTTTCATATTATTACGAACATGGGCAATAATATGATTAAATTGTATGGAAATTATTTAAACAATCCATAATTTCATACAGTAGTGAGTCTGGGTTCATAATCCATTAAATCATTCTTCAAACTACCAAAAATGATTAAAAAAAACAATCATGTATCTTTATGTACTAACCAATCAATTCAATTCAAATCAATTTACTCATTCAGTATTTCAATCTATTCAAGTCAATATTTCAGATGAATGGTCGATTTAGATTATGTAAATTGACTTATCCGACTTCATAGCATATTAAACTTTGATCTAGTTACCAGTAGCTGTATTTATTTGATTTACGTACGCTTCTTGATACCCAGACTGTCTGATGTTCACATAAAGTTAAGTATTCATTCATGGATTTGTTCTAGGTAGGTATGTATATGTGGGGATCATCTAATGTCTATTTATAACCTTGTTTCCAATTGATGTTACTCGCATAAAGTTGATGTTTGCTTACGTGGAAACACCACTTGAACAAACATTAACTTTATAAGAGTATAAATAAAGTTGATTTTAGATTGACTAGTACTGTTGAAAAAATCATAAAAAATATGAAGTTGTAGCGCAAACTGAACCTTATGTATAGGCATTATAGTTTTTTTCCTAAAACTCGTGTTTGTTTACATGTTTGGCAACTAAATTGCAAACGCAGATTAATTTAAAAACGCACGCCCCTCCACTGCGTTTTGCATACACATTTCAAATATTTGTATAGAAATACTTGATCTTAAGTGTTTATATAATATTATGTTGAAGGAATTTGTTCTGGGAACTTGATACCTATTCATGCGGCTATCACACAACCACTTCCACCGCGATACCCGAGATGAAACACGATACACTTTTATTTTTATTCTGCTACAGCTTTGCCACTTATAAGGCTGCTATCATCCCAAACGTAGGCAGCCAGCGATTGGCAGGCTCGTTAATAGCGTTTTAGCTCATCTTAATAGCGTTATAGGATTACTTTGTCCAGACGTGACCGGATTTTAGCCCCAGCCCGCACTTTGTCCAGCCTTGTCATTTGGTCGGGTTTTTAGAAAAAGTGTCTTCTAGGTATAATTTTAAAATTAATATGAATTTATGTGAAAAGAAATCTTAAACATCGATTATTTTTGGTTTTATAGTCTCTGGCTCCTAGTGCCAAAGAAGTAAATTCAATTTTGAAATGTTTTCGATTCTACAGCTGCCAAATTTTTAATTGGTGAAACTTTAAGTTCTTACATTTGCTTGAGCTATTTTTAACACCGGCAAAAAATCGTTATCATTTCGTTTGACGCAAAATTACAATGTAGTGCATATTTTTATTTTCCTTAGGAAAAAGCATAAAAGCTTTTTTTTAGAAGATAGAAAAAAGTAAAATGATTCCTGTAAATACATAATAACAAGTAAAAGAACTTTTTTGCAAAAGTACGGCTTTTTGTCCGGACTTTTCAAATTTGGAACCCTTTTTCCTAGGTATGAATGAATAGTTGAATATCGGTATGGTAAAACATTGTAAATTGAGCCTTACGCAGTTTACGCGTAAGGCTAAATTTACATTGCCACGGAATGGAATAGAAGCGAGTTTTTGTAACGATATTTTACATAGCAAAATGAACTTTAAGTCAATTGTGTAGAGTACAAACTAGTTAGAAGCTCGTAACTGCGGGAATCACCGAGAATGCGCGAGAATTCTCCAGAAAATGCGTGACCTGTTTTTGATTCGTGTTTGGTTTGTACGCACACTATCGACATAAAGTTCTATAAACTTTGTACGATAAAAATCACTTCCATTCCGTTCCGCAGCAATGGAAATTGAGCCTAACGTTCTCTCACAGTCGACGGCTGACAAGTAACAATACGTTTGCTGTGACCTGGCCTTATAAAGTGCCAATTAACTTATGTATATGTGCATTGTGTGTGCTCGTAGAATTTGAGTAGGTACATTACGTATCGACTCATTTACTCAAGTCCTCTAAAGGTTAAAAATTAGAGAAATACATAGGTATATAGCTACGGGATTTATTAAGACTATTCAGTCGGTTGTTGGTATATTTAGTCCGGCCAGGTGCAAAACAGCTATAATGAACACTAGATAAACAAAACATTCCGTATTATTTTGCTACTGCTTTGAACAGGTTTTATTCTGAGATTTTATAATCTTTTTTACCTTGCAGAAGATCAATAGTAAATAAACATGGGTGTTTTATTAATGCTAAGTACAAAAATATTGCGTTATTTTTAAAATTAATCTTTATAGAAGCTAATATTGTTTTAAAATAATAGTCTTTAAAGTACGGTCTGATCGACAACTATTTGCACAAGAAAACAGCTGTTATATCTTGCAAGTTTACATTCATAAATTACTTTCGAAACTTTTGCACGATCTCTAAAAATACATATATTTATTTTTAGTATCATAAAAAATAATTAGGTGTTAGTCATGTGGCGATAAATACCATTAAACACACCAATTGGTTAATATACAAACATCTAAAAGATACTGTTTAACTAAAAAATATTGCGTAACATGAAAAAGCCTTCAGGCTCCTTCGAAACAAAAGAAACTGAAAATGTCAAGGCCTCTTTTAACGAACACTGTTAAACCTTGGCTAAGTTTACATAGAAAAAACAACTTTGTTAAATATAATTTGTATTAATTCTCTAGAAAATTGGGTTAGACTAGTTAAAGTTTTGTTTATCTGAACTTCTAGTATGAAACATTCGTTTTATGAACTCAGAATTCATTTTAATCGTAAGGCTAAAATTGTACCACATATTTTATTTTGACGATCCCAACATCCACAGTTTTAATACTTGGGGTCTTAACGACGTATACAGATGGTATCAAAAAAGTACAGACCATCATACTGAACAACTTTCTCCGTGTGACCAACATAGTAATCGTGAAAAAATTATCAGCCGTTTCATACATTTGGGTCGAGTAGGTCCTGAATTTTTGTATGGGATAGCTGAATATATTTTTCGCAATTACGATGCTGGTTCCATGTAGTAAGTTGTTCAGTTTTATAGTCTATACCCCACCCTTACATATGACCATATATTTCTGATAAACGCTAATTTACAGGCGGAGTAACAATAATTTAGAAATACCACATCGTAGTCACGTACTTTAACTTTCCGTAACAACAAGGAATCCGTAAGTGGGCCGCTATAATATTTATAAACCGAATTACACAATATATAATATATTACCATCATACTCGTATTTACAAGACGTATCAATTAATCAACTAAGGCATTCATTGACCGAGCGAGATATTTTTATTTTGATAATACTTACCTTACTAGTCGCCAAATAAATACATTAAAATTGTGCTAAAGTGAGGTGTCTACCTAAGTGCGTTCCTGATCTCAGGCGAGCGTTCCAGAGCATACAAGGAATCCAAGCTAATCTGGTGAAATCTTTCCATATATTTCAGGGCATTGCTCTGCAAAATCGATATTTTATTTGATAGATTAAGGGACAACATCGCGAGCGTGCATTTGCAGTGGTGAAGTGCCGAGGGTCTGATGCCAAGCGCACATTCAACTCTTATTTTCTAAGTGAATGTTAACAAAACAGCATTATCGCTTTAGATTTCGAACTATTTTCTCATAAAACTTCTGCAAGACCGCCTTAGTTTCGTCACTTAAAGTCATTAGTTTACTTTGTGCCTACAGGTTTCATTGGTTTTATGGGCTAAATAATGTACCCAACTTTAAATATAATACATGTGTGACAATTATAATAATATTTTGTGCTTTTTATAATGTTCCAAAAACGTTTTTGGAAAACGGAGCCATGTTTTGTGAGTGTTGCGTAGCAACTTGAAAACGGAATTCCGTGCACTCGCTGACCCGCATCTGCAGCTTACAGCCCCTTTTTTGCGCCAGATGTGCGTCCGCGCCGGCCTTTGGGCGCATAGCAATTGGTTATTTAACTTTTATGATACTCACTATTTGTGTATATTATGGAATGCCATAACGGGGTATCTCAATAAATGCGCTGTATACTCTGACAGTGAAAGTATACAGACTGTATACAATACGACATACTTTGTTTTTTATCATTTACTAAACTGCTATCTACAGAGTAAAATAATTGTTATCGAGTTTTTACGTTTTTAACGTTTTATGGAAACTTCCGCCTCTCATCCAAAAACTGCTAATGTGAGAAATCAACTCTGGACGTAAATCAACTTTGTACTTTTCTGATAGCATAGAAAACAAATTCATAAAAATAAAAACCCATACTTACTACTTACTACTTCAGGGGCTAGTGAAAATCTCAGGTTTCATTCGATTTATCGAGTCTGGTTAAACCACGCTGGGCTCGGTGCATTTGATTCATTCATTCATTCATAAGGCATTCATTGACCGAGCAAGCGAAGCGTCCCGTCTTCAAGTCTGGCAATTTTTTTAAAGCAAATTGACTAGGTACCAACTTAAATTGGCCGTATATTCAAATCACAACTGTCATTCTTTTACGATTTATAAAATGGCTATAACATACACATTTCTGAATTTCGTACAGAGCTCAGATGGCTTCCTATACGTCTTCGCCGGAATTCTCATATCTTGTTTCAGCTCTACAGTATTCTGTTCAATCCTAAAACCCCCTCTTATCTTAAAGAACGTTTCAAGTTCCTTCATGATACACATAATAGATGTGAGGTCATGGGAAAACTTGAGACTAGAGATGCCGATGCATTCCACCAGCTTTTATGACAAAACTTTTACAGTTCAAGCAGTATGGTCATGAAATGCCTTGCCCGTGTCGATAAGGCGTGCCCAATCACTGTCCACTTTTAAATTCTGGTGAAAAAACACTTCCTCTCTCCTTAAAACATCATCATTATAGATATATAGTTCTTTGCTCTTGTTTATTATTTTAATTTTTATTGTGTATATAATAAAGAGTATTCTATTCTATTCTAATCTATAACACGGCAAATTAACATAGGTAGGGTGGTAATTTGCGTAACAATTAATATGCACGACCGTAAAAAAAGTTTGAAACTTATGGCTAAAGCCCACGTTCGCACGGACGTAAAAATATCGCGGCGGAATTTTATCGCGCACTGGATTTTCAACTCTCGGTACGTTGAGAATCCAACGCGTTTGGAGTGTTGGGACGCACTCTCATCCCAGCGCAGTGAAAAAACACACTGCTGGATTTTCAACTCTCGGCGCTAAGATGAGCGTTGAAAATCCAGAGCACGAAAAAAAATCGCCGCGATTTAATACGTCCGTTCGAACGTGGGCTAACTTAATATAAGTACTTAAGTAAGACGCTAACGCGACACCTCCTGTGTGTAATTCACGAAGTTTTCTTAGACTGATTAAAGTTTTACTTAAGTAGACATACGATGTAGGAACTCGTACGTCCACAAGACTACGTGAAGAAGAAGCGTCGGAAATGCTTTCTAAGACCTTAATCCTGTGAAGTAATATATCTAGCGATTTTGTATTTATTTCGGTTTCAATTAAATCTTCTTGGTTGGTTAATAGGTAGATCAAACGACCAAAACCGGCCAAGTGCGTGTTAGACTACGCACAATGAAGGGTTCCGTAGTTGGGATGAATTTATCCCAATAACAAATTTAACTTAGTAGTTGAGAGACGTGTTCTCCAATACATCGATATACGTCACGGTCAATTCTCCAACTGCAAATTTAAGCTTGTAATCGCAAAAAAAATATGTGATAACAACAAATTATAAATTTTTGGACTTATTCCTTTACTTGTGCTGTGTGTGAGACCTTGCTTCCTGCCAAATTTCATGTTTCTGAGTCAACGCGAAATACAGACGCCAGCACATCAACCTACTACAAACTGTCAAATTTCTTTAATAGATTTTCAACTTTATCACTAAAGTATAAGGTTCAAAGTTGATTGGGAAAATTTGACAGTTACGGGTAGGTTGACCTGCTGGCGTCTGTACTCTGTAGGTTTAATTTATTTGCGAGTATCAAAAATATGTCACATAAATGGCCGTATTTTATTATTGTGTTGACGTAGAAGCTTGATTTTTTTAGAGCTCCAAATGACCACAGACCTACGTATTGTGGTATTTCACTACATAGAACCACATCTTTTAGTTTATTTACGTGGTATCGTACCATACCAACCACACTTAGTATATTTACTCTTGAACACTACAAAACACACCATGATTATATCATGCCTTTGGACTTAACATCTAAACTACTTTTAACATCTAAATCTGTATTTTAGCCTATAAATTTCATCTTTTTGCAAAAAATCTTAGAATGTCTTATATTCTGATATTTACATTATTGTCACCTGTCATATTTGTTTTTTCTGTATAACCTGCTATGATTAGGCGGGCCTACACAACTAGACGAATAAGTTACTGGCTGATAAGTAATTATGAAGTAATTTGACTTGTATTTGAAATATGCAAATGTTTAAAAAATGTACTTCCGTAAGACTAGTATATAGCCCGGGACGTCTACAAATGGGATACCTTCTTTTCGCATAATGTTCTTTGTCCTAATATACTTCGGCATAACGATTTTGGCACAATTTGTTTTGGCATAATAATACTTCGGCATAATTTTTTTAGGCATACATTTTATGTTGGCATAATCATCTTAAAGACTAATTTGTTTTGGCATAAATTTGATTCGCATAACGTTAGTAGGCCTAAGAACCGAATTGCTGCAAAACCGACTCCACGTAGTCTTGTTTGTCCTACCCCTAGAGTGTAATTTAAAATCGCGTAGGCGCGTAGGGGCGAGGCGGCCCGCGGGCTGAGGAGCAGGCGGCTGCGAGCGAGCCGCCGCGGCTGAGGCTGGCCGGCGAAGCCGGCCAACAAGCCGAAGCTACGGTGGTGAGCGAAAGCCGTCTGCGACGATTAGCACGCGTGGGGCCGCCGGAGGCCCGCAGCGCCGGAGCCGTGACAGAAACCCTGCCTGCTGCATGTTGCATGCTCGCTTGAATGCTGCATGCTGCATGCTGCATGCCTGCTTGCATGCTGCATGCCTGCTTGCATGCTGCATGCTTGCTTGCATGCTTTAACTTTATGCTTAATAAATGTATGCTTTAGAATTTTATGCTTAATCATTATTATGGTTAGAGAAATTATGCTTAACAAAATTATGCGTAAGCTGTTATGCGTAATTATATTATGCGAAAATATAATTATGCCAAACAACATTATGCTAAGTTATATTAGGTCTTAAAATTTTATGCAAATGGATAGGGAACCCTACAAATATTCGATGGATCGTCAATGGAGTAGTTAATAGCCGGTGGGCTCCGAGGACCAGCCTTTAGTGCCTAAGGAGTGCCTGTTCTTAGGCACTCCTTAGGGAGGTCCCTGACCTCCGATGCTCCAGCGTATGACACCGTAGCCGACAATCCCCAGCCCCTCTAGGGCGGGGAGACCTCCAACGATGGAGAGCCCCTCCAGCAGACTTGCTGAGCGAGAGGATTTCAAGCTCCTCCGCTGCTGCCTGCTGCTCCCGGACCTGCTGAGCATGAGGATCACAAGCTCCTCCACTACTCTCTTGCTTCGTGCTGTTACGCTTCGCGTTTGTGACTCCTGCTGCTATGCTTCGCGTTCGTGAGCCTGCTGTTCATGCTCCACGCCCTTAGCTTCGGGTCGCTGCTTCACAACTGCTATCAGCGTCAAGCGCAAAACATGAGTCAAGCCGCTACTTCTACTTTTATAATTCCTTGTACCTCTATTTTTTTGTACGCTTCATGTCTTATCTTATTTATTGTGACTTACGTTTAGCTCCACGGAGGTAAATGTAACGTTACAGTATTTGATATTAATTTCAACTTGATACCTCCACGCGTTCCTGAGAAAATGAGTCTTGACAGACCGACGGACGTACAACGAAGTGATCCTATAAGGATTCCGTTTTCTCCTTTTGTGGTACCGAACCCTAAAAAGAACTTGAAAAAGAGCAAAAGCATTCAATTCTTAATATTATATTTCACAAAGAGAAATTGGTAGTGTTTGGTCTAAACCGACCTTTACGTTTTTATTTTTTATGAAAATAGAAATAAAACGTAGTGGTTGATTCATTTTGGCAGTACATGTTCTAGAAAACTATGAACAAAACTATTTTTTTTACATTTATTTAGCCCTTTGTTGGTAGGAAAATAAATGGCAATGAAGCTCAGAAATTTGTCAAAGAAAAGTAAAAATGTTAGCACGTACCCTATGAATGGTATTCATAGTATTCATAGGGTCTCTAAATTAAAGGATTTGCAGTTATTTTAGGAAAGAGTCCTGAGAGTATGTAAATGCTAAGTGCTTTCGTAAAAATATGATAATTAGGGTAGGAGATAAGATAACCCACTTAACAAGTAGTATCTACTCGATAAGTGGGTCATATAATGTTCTTTATGTCTCATTTGCCCTTAGACAGGAGAAAGTGGCATAAAAATGCTAAGAAATATCGACTCCTATATTGTCAACATCTCCACCTCTCCACCTCTCAGTTTAGGCACGCTCTCTCGTGTAACGTTGCGAAATCGAATTGAAAATTGCATCAGTCTTTAAGCTGTAAGACAGATATTTCTTGCAAATATTTCATTACACAGTAACAGTAAAATACCATACGCTCTGGTCAAACTAAAGCCCCCGCGCGGGATGCTCTCACGCCAATGATGTCAACTAACTAGTACGGACGTGTTTAAACTGGCGCGAATAGTAGCGTGAATTATTGCTAGTTATTAAAACAATCGGCGATAGGCTGTCGCGTGTCGGTTCCCGCGTGGAAGTCGCCTCAGTATCGCCAAAGCTTAAATAGAGAAAAGATATTCTGAAAACAAGAAAAGAATACTTGGAAATAAATACAAAAGATTAATCAAATAGAAAGGATTGACATGAAATGGTGAGTGAGCGTTGGCTGATAGATGTCATCCATTATATGACTTAACATTATCCTACCTCATACAATATGGCTGAGTAAGCTAAGTGGATTGACCAAATTTTAAAACGTTTTAGGTACACTCAAAGAACGGAAAAGTTAAGCAATATATTTTCTTTTTGTATAATCAAATAAAGACAATGTCGAAGAAAAGTGTGCGTACGCGCAGCGGAATGTTGTTGAATTTAAAGATTTTTATTATGCAGATATTTAGTGTATGACGTCGTATAATTGTGTATGGTAAAAAAAAATTTGTGCACGCAACCATTGTGGAGAAATTCACCAAAAACTGATTCCGCTGGGCGAACGTTGTCCTGGCGGAACTTTTTTTAATCCATAGACTTAAGAAGAAAAGAGATGTGTCCAAAAATTAGTGTGTATTTGTGTGAATAAAACTAGTGCATGCATAAACTTCGGAGAAATTCAAGTTTCCGCTTCGCGAACGTTTGGCCATTAGCTAGTTTTCATATAAAGCGCTTACATAGAGAGCTGTAGATTTTTACATACGTTGTTTTGAATTTGTTTATATTTGTTTAAAAAACAGATTTAGAAAAAATCGTAGGGCTTAAAAGATAAAAATATAAACGTAAAATACGCTTATTAGGTCTTAGTTCTTAAAGTATGCACTTTGGGGTCTAGATTTTCACGTTTATACAAACCTTGTAAGTGTCTGCAACATGTTGCCAAGTATCAATGATGTTCCGTTAGTAACTAAAGAGTTATAGGACAAATTTACCATGAACAGATCACTGTTTACAAAGCAGTCAAATATCACGACGTTCTGAAGGAATTGCATGGTAATATGTATGTCAATAATTAGTGTATTCATTCAACTATTCTTATGCAAAATTTCATGTCATTAAATTCAGTAATTAAAGAAAAACAATTATAATACTGACGAAGCATCGAAAACCTACATAACCCGACCAAGTTCGGATGGCTACAAAAAAGCGGCCGTGCAATATATTTAGGTAACATCCCAAAATTTACAGTATAATACCGGTATTGAATTGGTATAAGTGATAACACAATTGTTATTTCGATATAATTTATAGGTCATTTATTTTTGTACACCTACTTTTTTAAATGTATTTGACTATGACAGAAAGTAGGTACTATTTACGTAGGTACTTTATTTAAGTATGCGCTTGAGACTTGAGATATAATCTAAATATATTATTTAAGACAAATAAAATTCATACAGCTAATTTCTATTGAAGATTTCACGGATCAGGATTCTAACTATAGACCCCTTAGGGAAATTAAATATTTACCACATGTAAGTATGTACTACTGTTTAGGTAAATATTTATCATATTGTAGCTTATTACACTATTTAACCAATAGACTAGGCATGCACGAGCGTTCCCCTTTGCAACTTTAGTGGATCAAACAATCTAATAACTTAAAAAAAACTACTTCTTGAATCGATTTTTTTTTCTTATGTATGTGAGCGTGTTCCCCCGCACCCCACCAAAATATGCAGAATTATTTTGTTCGAAGTTCGGTACGCTTAATCCTTTAGTTAAATAGTCTAAGTATTGTAGTTATGAATTGATCAAAAATATTCTTGTGTGAAAAAAATTAAAAATATTTTTGTACGTTTTTAACACTTTCATCCACTCCAAAAATAGCTGTTGACTCTGTTAACGATTTCTTTGCTGAAATTGGCAAACAACTCGCTGAAAAAATAATAAGCTCACCAGAACCTATTAAATTACCCGACAACAGCAACTCAAATTCAATGGTTTTGCTACCAACGGACGAAGACGAGGTCGACAAATTAATAATGTCCCTTCGCAGTGATTGTGCTCCGGGATGGGATAGAATATCGAGTAAACTTCTTAGGAAACATAAAGCCACTATTGTGCCCCCACTTACATACATTTGTAACCTGGCCCTCTCAAAAGGTAAATTCCCCAAAGTATTTAAAAGATCCATCATACACCCGATCCATAAGAGTGGGGACAGAAACCGTGTCAGTAACTATAGACCCATAGCTATTTTACCTGCTCTGTCAAAAGTTCTAGAGAGGATAATGAACAACAGGCTTGTTAATTACCTCGACAAACACAACCTTTTATCTCCAACTCAATACGGCTTTCGGTCTGGCAAATCAACATCCGACGCAGTACACGATTTGACAAACTATGTTGTCACCAACCTGGACAGAGGGGAAAAGGTGCTAGGCATATTCTTAGACCTTGCAAAAGCATTTGACACGGTTTCTGTGCCTATTCTCTCCCAAAAAATGGAAAATTTAGGTATAAGAGGGGTTCAACTAGAACTTTTTAAGAACTACTTGAGTGAGCGTACCCAGTGCGTTAAGATAGGTGAACACATTAGTGACGAACGAACAGTCTCATATGGCGTTCCTCAGGGAAGCGTGTTAGGTCCCACTCTGTTCCTTATGTATATTAATGACCTGGGTATGCTCACACTCCCCAAAGGTAGGATCGTAAGCTTTGCAGATGACACGGTGCTCCTCTTTAGCGCTGATACATGGGATGAAGTTTTTTCATACTCGCAATCGGGCTACAATACTGTGTCAAAGTGGTTACGCTGTAATGTCCTAACACTCAACGTGGAGAAAACCAACTACATGACATTCTCCCTTAGAGCAAATGGTAACGTCCCAAACTCCTCAGTACCCTACACAATTACAACACACAATTGTCCGGAACCACACGATAACACTATATGTACTTGCACTCACCTTCGCAGCACTAGACACGTAAAGTATCTGGGAGTTATAATCGATGGTAACCTTAGATTCCAGGAACACATTGATACACTTAAGACCAGGTTACGCAAGCTCATATATATTTTTAAAACCTTGAGACAGGTAGCTGATGACAAAGTAAAGAAATCAGTATACTTTGCCCTTGCCCAGTCACTGATAACCTACTGTATCACTGTCTGGGGAGGTGCTCCGAAAACCACAATTATTGATTTGGAGAGAGCTCAGAGAGCTATCTTAAAAGTGTCCTCATTCCTGCCCTACCGTTACCCCACAGAGCTTCTATATAAGGAGGCTAAAGTTTTAACAGTGCGCCAACTTTTTATCTTGAATACCTTGCTAAAACAGCACTCATTAATTACCTACCATCCCACGACCTCACATCTCAAAAGACGTTACGACCCCGTAGACCGCCGTCAAATACACCAATGTACTACGAAATTTTCAAAGCGGTTTTTTTGCCACCTTGGTGGTTTTCTTTATAACAAAATTAACAGGATGTCATCTATAGTCAACCTCACTAAAACTTTGTGCAAAAAGCAAGTTACTGCCTTACTACAACAACTAAATTATGATGATACTGAGAACCTACTTACCTCTATGGTGTAATATCAGCTATTTATCACTAATCAGCCATACAAGCCCAAAAGTGACTAACACACACACACACATACACCCTCACACACACGCACACACACACCCTCACACACACACACACACACACCATTCCATATACGTATAACATAACCCTATTAACAAAAGTTTAGTTTACTCTTAGTTTATAATATTAAAGTTAACATTTGCACTCGAGCCACTAATCTTTTTATAATGTTGTTTTTATATCCTTTGGTTGTCATTGTACAAGTACTTAGAAACAGAAAATGTATTATTGTAAAAGGGCGGAGGCCTGGTGTCCTGAAATACAGGCCTAGAGCCTAGTTTAGGCACCAGTCTCCCACAATATTAAAATGCTGTCTGACTCTGATACCATCTAATATGTATTTTGTAATATTGTGGTGAGAAAATAAATAAATAAATAAAATAAATAAATAAATAAATAAAGACAGCACGCGGGCGAAGCCGCTGGCGGAAGCCAGTTTAAAATAAATTAAAAAATTAAAAAAGACTGTACGCGGATATTTAAATAGAGAAGTACTTGTTAATTGAAGATTTGTTTTTATCGTAGATAGTGGCGTTATTATTAAAAAAATATTTTTCATTCAAGAAATGCAATTGTTTTATTTTTTCCTAACGCTTGTGTACGCAACTGTACCATATTAATAAATACTATATTGGAAGGTTAAGAACGTTTCTTAGATATATGGCACGGCCGCTTTTTTGTAGCCATCCGAACTTGGTCGGGTTATGTAGGTTTTCGATGCTTCGTCAGTATTATAATTGTTTTTCTTTAATTACTGAATTTAATGACATGAAATTTTGCATAAGAATAGTTGAATGAATACACTAATTATTGACATACATATTACCATGCAATTCCTTCAGAACTTCGTGATATTTGACTGATTTGTAAACAGTGATCTGTTCATGGTAAATTTGTCCTATAACTCTTTAGTTACTAACGGAACATCATTGATACTTGGCAACATGTTGCAGACACTTACAAGGTTTGTATAAACGTGAAAATCTAGACCCCAAAGTGCATACTTTAAGAACTAAGACCTAATAAGCGTATTTTACATTTATATTTTTATCTTTTAAGCCCTACGATTTTTTCTAAATCTGTTTTTTAAACAAATATAAACAAATTCAAAACAACGTATGTAAAAATCTACAGTTCTCTATGTAAGCGCTTTATATGAAAACTAGCTAATGGCCAAACGTTCGCGTAGCGGAAACTTGAATTTCTCCGAAGTTTATGCATGCACTAGTTTTATTCATACATACACAATTACACACAAATACACACTAATTTTTGGACACATCTCTTTTCTTCTTAAGTCTATGGATTAAAAAAAGTTCCGCCAGGACAACGTTCACCCAGCGGAATCAGTTTTTGGTGAATTTCTCCACAATGGTTGCGTGCACAAATTTTTTTTTACCATACACAATTATACGACGTCATACACTAAATATCTGCATAATTAAAATCTTTAAATTCAACAACATTCCGCTGCGCGTACGCACACCGAAGAAAAAATACGAAATGATGGAAGATTATGTAAAAAAAAACCTTTTCCGATCCGAAAAGGGCATATGCCCGGCACTGCAGTAACATGACCAAAAAGTATTTTTTTTATTATTAATATTGATAATAAAAAAAGTAATTGGTATTTAAAATTTGTATGTTCTCGCTGCTGAGGTGAAAAGTTGTATGTGTTACACGAGATCAAAGTTATTTGCATTTCGTGTCTTTGAATCCGTCGCCGCGCTCAGTATTCTAACATAGAATCACTCACTACGCTCGTGATTCAATTATAGAATCCTTCGTTTACTCGGGATTCAAAATCAACACTGCAGCAAAAAACAACTTTGCTCTCTTGTTGCACAAATAACTATTTTCACTGTCAACGATAATTGTGTCTTCTAAATGGTCAAAACTTATAAAGCGTCGTGCAGACCGGCGCGACGCGACAGCGCGACGCGACACTAACAAAACAATTTCTAAGAAAACTTCCCGGTTGAACAATTACCGGTGTCGCGTCGCGCGACAAGTCGCACTAGTCTGCACGAGCCTTAAAGAAAACGTGATGCTGCCACTCTGCAAAGTTTGTTAAAATCTAATTAGATCTTTTCAGGTGATGCGGTGAGAGACATCGAAAAAAAAAGGTTGCATCGCATTCTGGATAGACGTAGTAAAACACAATTGAATAAGTATTCGATTCAGAAATAATGTCAAGCTTGTTTTGTAAGTAAACATGTAGAATGCAATATATTAAAAATGCCTGTTGCAATATTACAAAACAGAAACGCAAATAAAATGACAGGATATTCTCTAAAGCTGGCGGCACACAGGGTCAATTTAGCATCTTGCTAGCTCGGCAGCTGTTGACATGAAATAAATATAACATCATGCCTGCATTTGCCACATATCGTCAGTTATTTTTAAGTCCCATGTGATAGTGGGCGAGCCTATTGCCATCAACCGGGCACAAATCCAGACACCAGGCTGCTACTGAGAAATACGAGATTGAAAAATCCAATAACACTTTGCTCGACCCAGGAAGTGAACCCAGCGAACTCAAAAACCTCATGCTCAGTAGTACCTAGTGCTTGCAACCACTAGACCAAGAAGGCAGTCAAGACATGAAATAAAAGTGCAACAACAACAGAAACAAAATTGAAACTTAGGTGATTCAACACAGTGTGGTGTCGAATAACTGATCCTGCTGTGTAAAAATAGTAGATACATTTTCTGTGTCATCTTGTTATGTAGCTACTATTTTTACAGCCATAAGGTAAAAAAAGGTTTTTCAAAGAAGTTACGACTTTTTTAACTTACTTATTTTAACGACCACCGGCAACCGGCGTGCGTGTATGACCAGTGTTAAGGTTAAAGGGGACATAAAAGGCTAAAGATTTTAATGATACGCTTATAATCCTTTTCCTTCATTGAATTGTAATTAGACGTAATCTTTAAAGAATAATGAAGAAATGTAATGTTGATGAATATTATCATGGTTTATGCACTATCTCTTCCTACCAATTTGTACGCCTCGATATGCGGCTGAACATGTTAGAACTTTTCTGTATCCCATTACACTATCCTGCATGCAATGTATCATGTACACCATGTTTAAACAAATAAAATGTACTTACTTACTTAATACTGGAAGGTGTGTATACTAATATTACGTGAGAGGCGTGTGATCCAAATGTATGAACGTAAACGAGGTAAAAGGAGTATGTAACGAACGTAGCAGATGGCGTTCTGTAGTTTCTACCTTCCTCCAAAGGAAGAAGACGTGAGTGTATGTGTTAATTGAAGTAGCAAGCTTCTACATGGATATAATTAATCGTAATGTGTTGTAAAGTAGGGATAAGGGGATAGTATACGTCTAAGCGTATGCTGAGACACAGGTGACGCAGCAAGCAGAAGGGCAGGTGAGGCCGACATAGGCCGCGAGCTTATTCTGCGACGCAGCTACACAGACCCATTCGCGTTCTAGCTAGTACCTGCGCTCAGCAAAAAAAACAAGTGTCGACCTACACGTGTCACGCAGAAATCTGTGCCAGCTATATAACGGCTATATAGACACAAGTCTGCATCGCACGTCCCTTCGCCGCAGCGAACGCAGCTGTCAGTACGTTCATGCATAACCAAATCTGCTGATTCCTCCGGCTCTGGTGTGTTACCAGCTTTAGAATTCCATTCCGTTGTTTCTTTTTTCGTTTTATATATATAACAACATTTTAATATAGTTTCTCTTGACAAACGTCGACGACTGAATGATGCGATGTTTGTGTGCAAAGTTATTGCCCATAAAATTGACTGTCCGCAAATATTAAATAATTTTAAGTTCCGTGCCCCCTCCAGAATTCTTAGCAATCCTATAACGCCTTTCTGCCCTCCGCCGAAAAAACGGTTCTGGGTGCTAATTCTCCTTACGCGAGGTTTTGCAGGGCTGTGAACGATTGCAATGATCGGATCGACCTCCATTTTGACAGTTTAGGCAAATTGAAAGCCAGCTTTTATAAGTATCTCCCCGAACATTGAGTTTCTTAGCTCTGCGTTATCTCACTGGGTGGGTGAATTTAGGCTACTTATTACTTTTTTTTTTGTATTACCTTGTTTTTTTTACTTTAGTTTCTTTTGGTCGGTTTTTATTTTGTTTAATTAATTAACTAAGTTCTATTCAGTGCAACTTTATATATATATATATATATATATATTTGTAATTTATGACAACGTTTTGTGTGCATGCTGAGTTTACCTATATGTGATTGTTACGCTTTATTCTGATTTGTTGCTTCTGTTTCATTGGTTTACACAAGTGTATACAATTATAGGTAAACCAAATAAATAAATAAATACATTTAGGGACAGTCTTTATTATTAATCTTTCAATGCAAGATTCCAAGATTTATAGTGTAATAAGGAAATTAAGGAAATGCCCGCACATTAAAGAGATTTGTGAGAAACGAATGTCATTCATTAATTTCGGGTCGGTTTTCTATTAATACATATTGAAATAGGACCCCGCGTCCTAACCAAAGCGATCGGTCGCGCGAATACGCGATCGTGGCATTCAGACGGTCGCGTCATTTGTTCAGAACTTTGGAAAGTGCCTTCTGTCGGCGCGCCTTCGCGTCCTGGTACGCCGAACCAAATGAATGCGACGGTAGCGTGTTCGCGATGATCCCTTTGGTTAAGATGCGGCCTCTATCAATCAATCAATTTGACTAATGGTTAACCCAATTACTGAAATTGGGAAGTTTGTTAAGACAATATTGGTTATTTTTCTATCTCAGCGTGAATCGTGATTTATCGAAGTAATTGCTTTATATTTTTGGAAAACTATGATTATAACTATTCGTCTTGATAAATCCCTTCATTCTTGATAGATAATAGGTCTTTACCTATGAAATTGCCGTTTAGAATGAAAAAATTTAAACGAATTTTTTTCATGTATTTTTTATTTGTATTAATCGAAGTAATGCAATGCAACCCATGCAATCAATGCATCTTTGCCAACGCAGTGGCAGTTTATTGATGCCCTTCTTAAAGAAATCAGCTGGACGGGAGGCAACAAATTCTTCAAAGGCATTTTGTACTGCCTCTCGGGTATTGAATTTTTTTCCCGCCAAGAAGTTATCCAAATTCTGGAAAAAGTAGTAGTCTGTAGGCGCAAGGTCTGGTGAGTAGGGCGAATGACGGAGAGCTTCCAATCCCAGTTCTTGCAACTTGGACACCGTCTGCTGTGCAGTATGAGGTCGCGCGTTATCGTGCAGGAGCAGCGGAGACGAGCGATTGACCAATGCTGGTTGGAGATGTGCCAGCTTCTCCATCATTGTGTTCAGTTCTTCACAGTACACATCTGCAGTAATGCTCACCCCGTTTGGTAAGAAGCTGTGATGAATCACACCGGCGCTAGACCACCAAACAGTGACCATCACTTTTCTAGGGGTAAGTTTTCGTTTAAGGCATTGTTTAGGTGCTGAACCAGGATCCAACCAACTTGCTGAGGTTTGCGGTTATCAAACAGAATCCATTTTTCATCGCAGGTAACAATGCGGTTCAAAATTCCTTCATTTGTGTGTCTGTTGAGCAGTGCAAGGCACGTCTCGACGCGTACTTCGCTCTGGCGATCATTGAGTTCGTGGGGCACCCATTTGTCAAGCTTTTTTACCTTGCCAATTTGACGCAAATGGACCAATATTGTTTTGACGCTAACTTCGAAAGCTGCTGCTAATTCAGCCGTAGATTGTGTATCATCAGCTTCCACAATCGCCTTTAATTCATCATTGTCGACCAAAGTCTTCAGACGACCGCGAGGTTCATTTTTCAGGTCGAAATTTCCAGAACGGAAGCGAGCAAACCAATAACAGGTGGTGCGTTGGTTTGTAGTGTTAGCTCCATAAACGTCGTTGATGTTGCGTACCGCTTGTGCCGCGTTGCTGGCACGACGGTACTCACATCCCATAATTACTCGAATTTTTAACGTATCCATGATGACGAAAAAGATTGAAATGCGATGAAAATGTAACACTAATCAATAAACAAATGACTACTTTTGGAAAAAAAAATCCATGTTTTTAAAATAAAATTAATTTGAAATTAGAATTCTTAGCCAAACAAAAATTATTTTGATTTGAAATGGCCAGTACTGCAGAACGGCAATTTCATAGGTAAAGACCTAATATTTAAAGAAAACCATGGATTATTTCTACGTCATCATGATGATGACGGAGGAAGAATGAAGTTCTGGGTTCGAATCCCGGGTCGGACAAAGTGTTATTGGGTTTTTCCATCTGGAATTTCTCAGTAGCAGCTCGGAGTCTAGATTTGTGCCCGGTTCATTACAATAGGCTCGCCCCGGGGACTTAAACATAGCTGGCAAATTGTGGGGATACTTTTATATGATAGGTACACTTCTGCCTAACCCTTCGAGGATTACAGGCGTGATGTTATTATACAATTGGTGTTTTAATCCTGATTGTAGAAGAACTTTAATATTACTCATCTGTAAAATAAACTTCATTTAAATGCTTCGTTCATACTCATCCCCAGCTCAAACTCGCCCGCTTTTTTATACGAGTATGCCTATCGGCTGCAAGGGTACAGTTTGTCGGAAAAGTACTACGATGTAGAAAATAAATACTGTTCTTCTAAATGATAAATACTGATCACCGATTAATTTTACTATTGCAGTCTTGATTTTTATCTATATTTCTTTCTAACAAAATAACCTACCTAGATTCCGTGCAAATTTATTAATTATTAAATATTGCATTCCTAGAAATTACACAGACTATGAATATTTTACAGAAAGCTTTAATTATTGTACAAACTGTGTTTTTTTAGAGAAAAGTTTTAATTTTAATATGTAGTCAAAATTTTAATTATTGTGCTTACGAACTGTGACTTTAAGAGGTTAGATAAACGAATGGTTCTTTTAAACGAGCTTATAATACCTATATTATTTATTAATTTTATAGATGTTGAAAAAACAATAAGCTCAGGTTCGCATGGGCCTATTTTTATCGCGGCGATTTTCTTTGCGTATTGGATTTGTGACGCTCTGCTTAGCGCCGAGAGTTGAATATCCAAGAGTTGTGTTTTCTTGACGCTGGATGCGCTCTGTTGGATTCTCAATGATCGGCTCAATACAGAGATTTGAAAATCCAGTGTACGATAAAAAATCGTCGCGATAAAAATACGTAATTAATTTTATATCGCGTAATATGATCGTATAAAAGTAAATGAAAATCATACTAGCTAGCATTTTTTTTACCGCTGAACGTATGCGCCTTTTAGCTATACATCTACTTAGATATATACGAACCGGGCGAGCTCGAACTGGGAATGAGTATGCACGAAGCCATTTAAATTGCTTACATCTGCGGGGTCAATCTGTTATTTTCGGAAAATTCTGAAAATGAAACATGTTTGTTTGAATTAATAACAATAAAATTGTGTTGGCACATTTTCTTTACGAGATTCACCAGGTGCAATAGATTAACGTACAGCAAACTTTTAATTTAGATGAGTGATATGCGCTTGACTTCTGAAGTCGCTTAATTTTCAAGTAAAACGTTTACGTTAAATCTTGCTATAAGCAGTGCCTTGTTGCTCTAGTAATCGCCAGCGCTTCTGCCAAGCATGAGGTCCTGAATTGCATAAACCAGGTCGGGTAAAGAGTTATTTGTTTTTTTTCGTAAGGAATTACTCAGTAGCAGCCCAGAGGCTGGTTTTGTGCGGTCTTGGCAATAGGCTCACCGCCTATTACATGGGACTTAAACATAACTGGCGAAATTTGAGTGTATAGGTAGACCTCTGCCTCTCTCTTCGGAAATTACAGGCTTGATGTTATGTTATGTTGCTTTAAACCGTGATTTTTTCCATAGAAATGTCTAAACTTTCAGCACACACATTCATTCATTCATTCTTTCAGTCATTCTGCATTCGTATTATATATTGATTTTTTTAATATTACTATCAGGGAATACGATAAATGCGACTTTGCGCTCAATTCGGTCATTGGAACAGATATATATGTCGGAAATACGTTACTGAGTTGACTAATCGGGACGCCAGCGCCGCCTAGCGGCGCTCGACAGAGTCTACAACATAACGCTCGGACCAGCCGGAGCTAAGCAGAGTTCGTCGGTGGCGGTCAAGCAGTGAAGACGTTTAGAAACTGTCGTACGGTCCGTATAGTTGTGTCATGTACCTACAATGTGTGAATTTCTAGTGTGATTAATTTGATTGTAAATTATAATTAGATCTGAACTGCAAACGGTTTTTCTATTGCGCAATAACCAACACTACCCACAGTAGTTAAAATTTGGCTGATAATAACGAAAGCGTCAAGTACCCTTCTCCGTCATATAGGTACCTAGATTCAAGCCAAAGAACAAAAAAAACTACATTAAACGTACGAAGAAGCCCATTTACACCACATGGTGTTTGCACACATTTAGAAGTTTATTGCTTAGTAAGCAAGTAACTACAATTTGTAGATTACATTAACAAAATAAACTAAAAATAAAGCTAAAGCAACGACGACCACTATATATTTAATCCTGAGTTAATTAAACCTATTCTCTCTTTCGCAGAAATGATCCTTAATTAGAACCTGGACTAGAAAATTGCCTTTTGGCATGTACACGACATCATTTGTAGCTTCCAAGCCAATTTATTATTATATTTTCGCTGCACAAGACTTATCCCCGTGTTGCATACCAACAAATGGAGAGAAAACGTGCGGTGAGAAGTATTCATAGATGTGAGTATTCCAAAGTAGGTACTGAATACAGACATGCATTTTTAGATTTGGTTTAAGGTAGGTTCGTTCTAAAACTCAAATTACTTATGTAGGTGTCACAAGGCTGCCAAGCTTAAATGGATCTGCGCTGAGAAGCTATGGGCTAAAATAACAACACAGACAGTCCCAAACAGGACCAATCGGCAACGCGGCAGGCCCAGGAGGAGATGGCGGAACGAACTGGACCTTTTTCAAAATAATTGGCAACAAACAGCCGTAGGTATTTATAAGTGGAGGGAGAGAAGAAAGACCCTCGTCTTGCAGTGGGATACAAACTGTTGTTAATAATAATAATTAAGGTAGATCTTCGGGCCAAAAAAAAACAAAGAACCGTGTTTAGAAACTTTCTTTTTGAAGTTTTTTAACTTTAATTTTTAAAAATAATTACTATAATAAACTTTTTTTGACTTTAACAAACCTTATCCTCGTTGTCGTTTGATCTCTGTAACCTTTACTGAAACATGTTTATGCTCTCTGAAATTCAATGAGAGTGATTTTCGTTATGAGATTCCACTTCCTCAAACATCAATGATACAAATTCAAAAGTAACGTAAAAGTTTGTTGTCAAACCTTTGATGAGAGAGCATACAAGAGACGAGATAACACTCGAAGATGACCTACTTTCTATACAAAGACGAACAGCTCGCGTTTAGTCTGAGGTCACTGTCCTCTATTGAAAAGGGAGGATTCCCTTTTCAATTGAGGAACTTCACATATTATTTCTCCATAACAAAATGGTAAAGATATAGGCAGTGAACCTCCAAAGATCTGTCTACGCCACAACCTCAAAAATTAGAGGGAACGTTTTGGTCGTTATTACGCCATGCCGAAGGCTTCGCATATAAGCATCTGAAATGTTCATACATACACAGATACATACCATCAGTGACGTCATAATTCATTTTCAGTTACCATTTTGCTTGAACACTGCATATTCTAATTTTGGATGCAGTAGTTTTTGTTGAAAGCGACCGACATAGCAACTAACGTGAACGTGGCCTCATTAATTAGGAGAAGAACCTTCAGGAGATTAGTTTCCGTGGACATTGTATTACTAGGTACTGGTATAACAAATAATATTTATTTGGACCCAGGGGCCTAGTCTGTGTCAGCATAGAATTCTTTACGAGGCATATATTTTTCTACTCAAGAATTCTATTTGAGTAAGGAGGATATCTTATTGGATTAGTGTTGTCACATAAAATATCGTATGTCTGCGATATTGTAATGTTATACAAGTAGTATGTGGGATATTGTAATGTTGTTTTAGTAACTAAGTCAGCATTAATCGTACCTAAGTGTTTTATTTGAACAAAATCACCTCGCGTTTCTTATTTCACTTTGTAAATATAAATTATTATGAAAATGAAAATTAACTTCACATTGATATCCATCAGTCATCGCTACTGTGTAAAAGCAGTGATAGTCTAGTGGTGTGACCGTCGGACTGCTGTAGATCTCGAGTTCGAACCCAAGGCACGCACCTTGACTTTTCGGATTCATGTGCGTATTGTATAATTATCACTTGCTTCAAAACATTATGAGGAAATCAGCATGCCTGAAAGATATTTCTCGACGGTAGGTGAACTCAAGTCAGAGGCCCTAGGTGGCATAAAAACTCTGAAACTTAATCACTAACCACACGAAAAAGAAATAATCGCTACTGTCATTCGAATAACTTTCACAGCCTTTTTACCCACTTATAATTTTTACATTTTAGAACATTTTATTTTAGTTTTATTGTTCTTATTTTCTTACCGTCATAGTAAGTAAGTATATTAAGCCTGCCGTTTCGGAACCTCACGATCACTAATATTGTGCTTAGATATCCTTAATTATGTAAGTAATTAATTAAAATTTACCCGAATCGCAAGAAAAATAAAAATCCAACCAAGTGCGTGTCGGACTACTCACAATGGTTCCGTAGTTGGGATGAATTTATCCCAAGAACAAACTTAACATTGTAGTAGAATAACATGTTCTCCCATACATTTCGACTGCAAATGTAAGTTTCTACGCACAATATTCAGAGATTTACCATGTTATTTTAAGACCATAGACTTCTTATAGGTTTTCCTGTAATCTATGAAGAAACATTATCTGTATTTTCTTTTTAAATGTTAGTGGTGCGTCTCATAACATATAAACTCATTTGGTCTAGTTTCATTTCATTATCGTTCATAAGATATAATCAACGTGAGGTACACCAACTGTTGATATAATTATTTACATAAAACATTTATTTATTCTAAAACTTATTTCGTATAACGTTATTGGATATAACGTTTATTTAATCTAAAATCATTAGGTCTATCGTTTAAAATATATATTATATTGATACCATCATTAAGGTTAACACCCCAACTCGGATAGATTAGGTTAGAAGGGCTAAGGCGGAACCGGTCGCCGAGCGCCAGATCCACTCTATTGTTGGTTAATCATTTGGGTTGGGTTAGGTTAGAAAGGCGAGCGAATGAAGTGAGCGTGCCGCGGCAGTGGCCGCCGAGCGCCACATACCCTCTATTGTTGGTGAATCATTTGGGTTAGGTTAAAACAGTCACAATTAACGCGCGAAGGCGAGCGAGTGAACTAGGCGTTTTATCATATTAGACTAAATAGGTTTTATGTCTTTTGAGTAGTATATCAAACGATTTTATATTCAATGTATGTTATGCTTATAAAAAATAATTAATTAAAAATTATATCAATCGTTTATTATATTAACTGATCATTATATTAAATAAAATTATAGATTCAGTTGTTATATCTTGTAAATATTAAAGATTTTGTAATTATATCATATAAAAAAATATATATATGAGGTTCTCGCAATAAACCCTTTCATTTAATATGTCACACGATACAGTTTGCAAAAAAACTTCAAATAAGAAAATTTAAATAAAATGTGAAGTCCATGTTCAAAATTCATTTATTTACGTTACACGTCCTTGTTTGGGTCACAGAAATACATATATGTACCAAATTTTTACTTAATCGGTGCATTAATTGAAACATTACGCTGCAACATTTTTTTATCCCTGACCCAGGAATTTAAGTCCTGCTGGAAATGTCCTCCGTGCAGTAACATTACCCGTCATGCTCGCCTTAACTTGGACACGCCTGTTTCTTCCATCCAGCTTTTGATTTATGAGAACTGTAGTATGAAAATTTCATGCGGCATCATGGATCAGCGTGCGCTATCGCCACGCACTCCACCGATGTATGTGTCTTCTGCTGCCAGGGATATTGATACCCGCACATTGGTTACCCATTACAACTTATCCAGACGCTCACCCAAGAATTCAATAGAACTGCAGGGTTGGTGGTCTGCCATTCATCGGACCCTTAAATCATTCAAGGAAGATAGTAAAAAGTGTATTTCTTTTTCTATATTGTAGCTGTTTGTTATTCCTTTTGAATAAAATAAATATAAAATTAGATTCGGAGCAAATTGGCTGTGACAGACGGACAGACAGACACACGAGTGATCCTATAAGGGTTTCCTTTTTAGGTACGGAACCCTAAAAACACATTTGAAATGTATACAATCCTTTTTAAAACGAAAAAATACGTCGTTTTGCCAACACATTCAATGGATACAAAATAGACTAAAATCTAAATAAAGTTTGTGACGGATTGGATTCACCAATGTAACTAAAAGTTTTGTAGTCTGATTGGATCCCGAGATTTCATCTATTGTCCCATATTTATGAATAGAAGCTGAAACGTAGGATCGATTTCTGATCGAATAAAAAGGAGACATAGAAATCGAACCAGTTTTTATACCACACGAGATTAAACACTTTGCTTATCAATTTCACATCAGTTTGACTAGTACAGTAAGTTCAGCTCCACGTTAAAGATAGGTATTTTTAAGTGTCATAATGTTGTGTGCATAAAATGTTTATGGACCGGTAAGAACATTGTTTTTACCAGAACACAGTCATGAAAACCAAATTGAAAAATAATAATAACGCGTGATCCTTAAATATAACATAATTAAATGACGTAAGGGTAATTACAGTAAAAAAGCGTTAGAGATCAATTATGACAGTCATGAAACTAAAGAGGAATCATAAAAAGAATGAGAATATTTTTCCCCGTGTCCTAATACAAGCGATCGCTTCTTTAAACACGATCATCAATACACGTTCTTGTTCGGAACCGAACGCACTCTGTTGGCGCGACGACGAGTTTGGGATCGCCGATAGGCTCAGACAGGCGCACTCTAGTAGAACAATTTCTTTGAAAACTTCATGGAAATTATTCTACCAGAATCGTGTAACCACGATCACTTAAGCTAGGGTTTCCCAAAACTGTGATGGCCGCCACAAAGCGTCCGCAATTGACCGTCAATTGACATCAATGAAACGTTATTTATGAAAGTAAGTTGGTGTGTTTGCCTAGCGAGCGTTTTTTGACACAGTAAAGTCAACATTTTGCTGCCATCGTTTTGATGGCAGTTTCTGCGGCCGTTATGTGGCGGCCACCACTTTTATAGGAAACCGTAGTTTTATATTAGGACATGGCCTAATTCAGCGACAACATAAAAAGAAGCTTAAGAATGTGATGTCAAGATATCCTATTAAGAAGATTGTGCAGTTTTAATGGTTATAGCAGAAAAATAACACTTTATTTATTTTAGAATGCAAAATTGATAATGTACCGTAAAATTAACACCAATTAAAAACTTTGCGGGAATTCCTAGATTGAAAAATAAAAAGAATCAGATGTTTTTGAGGATAAATTCAGCCTAATACGAATGTTTCTGTACGATTTTATGAATACCAAACTTCCTTATGAATAACGTATTGTTTTTTTTTTTACCAATAAGTAATTTCCTAATAAATTTACTTTGAGGAAAAAAGTTGTTGCTAACGTAGTTTATATTTCCTGATACCCGGATAAGTGTACATTTCCCGCAAAATTATGGTAATGTTAAGTGAATAATATCGCAAATAATCCAATTTTCCTATGAAAAATTTCAAAGCATTTGCTATGAAAAAGGTCTCAATATTTTTATTCCATTGAAGTTTCGGCACATTGAAACACCTTACCAAATAGCAAATGTTTTTTTCCGCGTAGTAACAGGGAAAGTAGTGGAAACAGCTACGCATGCATTGTCAAAAGAGCCAAAAAAGATTTTTTTTTATTTTTTTAAGCAATTACTCAAAACTATGCTATGAAAATGTTATTAAAGTGCCTCAGTTTTTTTACAGATAAATTTTGACATAATTTATATATTTTTTGTTTTGATAAATTATCAAAAAAATATATAATTTATAATTAAACATTATGTTTTTACATTTTGGTGTTAATTTTAACATTTTTGACATAGCATAGTTTTGAAAACAAATTAAAATTATTATTTTTTGGCTCTTTTGACAATGCATGCGTAGCTGTTTATACATGATATTTCTATATAAATTATTAGGAATAATTCTAATTTGATTTCGTGATATAATTCTACAATAATTATACTATAATATTAATGGATTTCTAAGTGAAGCATTATTTACTTTGACATAGATCTTTATTAATTACTTTTTATTTGCTGATGACATTTTTAATTTATTATTGTTTGCTGAATTCACTTTAAATTAATGGTATTGACTTGAAATTAATTATTAAAAATCATAACTATTCATATTTGCATGCCATAGTATGTGGCAAACATTTGTCTGAACCAGTCTTTTTTATGTTATCCTGCATGCAGGTTTTTATTCTTGTATTTGTACAGGTGTTTGAGCAAATAAATATATATTATCTTGCCATAAGTATTATCTATACTTAATATTATAAAATAATGCAAAAGTAACAACTCTGTCTGCCGACAAATGAACTAAACGAGTCGAGAGGGAAGTCGCCAGGTCATGATGGGCTTGGTGTTGAGCATCTGTTACCTGCGGGACCTCACATTTACCGGGTTCTGGCAATGTTGTATACGTTTTGTATCCGTCATACCTATTTACCAATGGAGCTTATGGAAAGTGTGGTGGTGCCTGTGGTTAAAAATAAAACAGGCGACATAGCGGACAAAACAAACTACAGACCCATCTCTTTGGCCGCTTTAATTGGAAAGGTATTTGATGGTCTGCTTGAGCGCCGGTTTGGTGTGTATTTGAAGTTAAGTGATGCTCAGTTTGGTTTTAGGAAGGCGCTATCAACTGAGACCGCTATCCTGGCGCTTAAGCAGACGGTCAAGTATTACATGGATAGGGAAACGCCAGTATATGCTGCTTTTCTCGACCTCTCCAAGGCTTTTGACTTGGTTTCTTCCGACAAGCTTTGGTCGAAGCTTAAACTTCTGGAGGTACCCGAGGAGCTTATTAATGAACTGAAGTTTTGGTATGGCTCGCAGACTAATAGTGTTAGATGGGCAGGTGCTCACTCTGACAAGTACGTCTTAGGGTGTGGTGTTAGACAGGGTGGACTAACGTCCCCGACCCTGTTTAACGTTTACATGAACCAGTTGATTGGTGAGCTCAGTGAGACTAACGTCGGTTGCTCGATTGATGGCATTATGGTAAATAATCTCAGCTACGCAGACGACACGGTCTTGCTGAGTCCATCAATCAGCGCGCTCAGGAAGTTGTTGGCTGTTTGTGAGTACTATGCTGCGTCACATGGACTCACTTATAATGCCAAGAAAAGTGGACTTTTGATTTTTAAATAAAAGTCTAGCTCGTTGGATAATGTTCCTCCAGTGACTTTAAGCGGAAAGCCACTACAGAGAGTCACACAGTTTAAATACCTAGGGCATATAGTCACGGAGGACTTATCTGACTATGCTGATATAGAGAGAGAGCGGAGGGCGTTGGCGGTTCGATGTAATATGGTAGCCCGCAGGTTTGCGCGTTGTAGTAAGGATGTAAGAGTCTCGGTTTTCAAGGCATACTGCCAAACCTTCTACACGTGCAGCTTGTGGGTGAAGTATACTCAGAGAGCCTACAACATCCTGCGCGTCCAATATAATAATGGATTTAGGATGTTGATGGGGCTTCCACGCTTCTGCAGCGCTTCGCAGATATTTGCGGAAGCCCGTGTTGACGATTTTCATGCCATTACCAGGAAAAGATCAATAATAATATCAATAATGGGTAGGTTGCGCGGAAGCTCCAACAACATTCTAAAAACATTATCAGATAAAGTAGACAGTCCCCGTGCCAACGTGTGGTGGGCCACGTCAGTTTTAGTTGTTTAGTTTGTAAAAGTTTACTAACATAGTTTTTAAGTCATTGTTACTAACACTATATGGATTGTATGTGTAGTCCGAAATAAAGAATATATATAATGATACTATGAATTACAAAGTAATTTTTTGCAGTTGCATAAAATCACCCATATTTAAATGTAATACCTTATAAATCGGAATTTTTTGTATCTGTTAGCAATCTCGGGTACGGAACCCTAAAAATTACAGTTTTGTAGGCCTTTCCGTATTCTTGGAAATCGAACGAGGAAAAACCCGTGTAGCTGCGGAGGCGCATGAAAACTAAAAACAAAAGACCAATCTACTCGTAGCACAAACTAATTGCATTTAGAACTACGCGGTGTGCAAAAGTTTTTGCACTGGTGATGGTGTTGCGTGCATAATTATTTATGCATAATTATTTGGCACGTGTTTGCTTGTACTCTTGTTTGGTCGTATTGTAGCAATACGTTAACTTTATTTTATGTTGTAAACCACGTTCAAGGACTGTACAGTTTTATCATTGTTGTGGCATTTTGACACTTGAAAGTTAGTTTAATTGGTGAAATTCGCCCTAAATGAACATGACAGAATTTTTCGGCCCCATCGGCCATCTGTTACGCGTCCTGGAGTGGCGACCGCGTACCGGAAGACGTAGCGTTGAAAGGCCTTCCACAAGCTGGATCGATGATCTAGTGAAGGCCGCAGGAATCCACTGGATGCGGGAAACACAGAACCGGTCGAAGTGGCGGTGCTTGGCGTAGGTCTATGTCCAGCAGTGGCCATCTTTCAGCTGAAATGATGAACATGACAGCACGGAGGTTTCGGTATTCGCTTCTTGAGGACGAGTTTGCGGATTCAAACTGGCAAGTAGCAATGTTTTCTAGTTTTATCCTGTTTATACAGACCAACACTGAGTGCTGATGAATGACAACATCGCAAGGAAACATAAACTTAGAATGATTTTGATAAGACGAGGTCTTGGCCCTGCTTGATAATACTTTGACCTTGAGCTGGCCCAGTACCGAGTTTCAACTGACCTGTCACTTACCGTACGTTAAACTACGTTTATCGAGATTTGACAGTTGTCATAGACTAATGGCCTATTCTTATAATTTACGGACCATAATTGGTTAAAATTAGGACTCTTGTATCTTTACCAATAATGAAGTAAACACCTCATAGCTTTGTAGACCCTCCCATATGGAAATAATGGTCACAGGTAAAATTTGCTAACGAATATATTTATATGCCCGGCTTGGCAATATAATCCTACCGTTGGTATGTAAAGGATTCGTTTTTATTTATAGGAACCAAGCTTAACCAACACACATACAAAGCGGTCACTCTACATATTATGGCCCCTCTTTGTGACAATCAAATGAAGAAGATTGACCTTATTTAGGCACCTCCTCGAGTACATTGCCCTCTTATTTTGAAAGACCTTGTGATGTAATCGTGGAGTGTAATCAATTCTTAGTAACCGCTAACACTAATAAAAATGGAGTTAACTCTCAGAATGTATACTGCTTTTATTTAACAGCTCGCATCGAAGACAAGCGTTTTAATACTTATATGAATTAACATTTTTTTTTTTTTTTTGACTAGGGCCTCTCGTAGGTGACCACTACGGTCGTAGCTACTTAAAGGACCTTCCTGTGACTGCCTTAAGCTTCTACACTCAAAGCCTCCAGCCAGGGGCAAAAACTATTCAAATTAAAACTAGGCGAGCGCTCGCCAAGAGCACCCCCTGTGGGGTACGAACCTCGGCTTAGGGCGTCGCTGGGGGTAGGACATTAAGATGGGACAGACTGGATCAAAGCAGCTGACAGCACGGTTGGCGCAGTGGTTAAGCGATTGACTGCTGCATTGCGTGCCGCGGGTTCGATTCCCGCACGGAACAAATAATCGTATGACCTACAAGTAGTTGCGGATCTGGCTGTTTGCGTATGTGAGTTTAATGTTTTTAAACGCACCCACAATACAGGAGACATTCCTAGAGTGGGGCAAAGTTTAAAAAAAAAAACATAATTTTGAATCGGGGAATTTATTCATCGAGTAAGGGTCGGGGGGGTAACATAACATTTAGTTACCCAAAGTTATAATGCCCGCCATATAGGCTCTACAAGGATTATAGCAATATTATATTACTGCGAATGGGTAAAAATAGCGGCTAAATAGATTATTTTTGTAAGCGGGTAAGTAGACGTTAAATTAATTCAATAACAAACCCAGGGTTATAATTATCTTTTTTAGAGACAGGTCATTGATACTGAGTGCGTTGGCACTAAAGCGAACTTTTAAAGTCTTTCTTAAACCAAATAGAAATGTAATCGAGAGGGTTGTTTTCTAATTAGGTTATTATGAATAAACACACTGATAAAAATACAAAGCTAACCACAAACAAATGTTGAATCAAAGGTTATAAACAGAGTTTTTTTGTTTAAAAAAATCTAGGTATGTCATATATTGACATAGGATTTAATTATAAACGTCGCTTACTGTTAAAAGATGTATAAACTTCTAAAATGTATGCAGACGTTAATCCTTACTTAACTATATGTAATGTTTATTTTCATTAGATAATAAACATTGCATAAAGTTAAGTAAACATTACATAAAGTTATGTTAAGTTATAAATCGAAAGGCATCTAAATATATTTTTGAAGAGATTACGAAAAATAACCTTTTCTAATATTATAAAAATTATCATATTTTTACTTTGCTCATATTTTCAGCGCCAAAATAGAATACATAAGAATTCACACAACCAGAATTACGAGAGAATATTACAATTATTTAAATATAAAAGGATAATAGTAACACACACTCTCGCAGAAACATTCAAAGTCAAAATCAAAAGTAATTTATTCCAACAGAATAAACCTGAGAATATGCACTTTTCGAACGTTAAAATTACATAAGACAGTCCCCCCAAAACGCCCGCCCTGCACCATTTCCTAGTGCTTTAGGTGGGAAAAAGAACAATTTTATTATTCATGAATTGAATACAAGAATATCACAAGTGTTTCAGTCAAAACACAAGTTGGTTATTTATTGACGCCTAGTTGAAATCAGAATCCTAATGCAATACTTACAACGAATAATTTAGGTTCCCAGACTACAGAATAAACAGTTGACAAAATAAATAAATAAGTAGGTATATGCTTTGCGTATTCCTAGGAACTGTTGTTTGTATTCTTTGATGGTACCGGACTGTTTCTTTTGTTTAAAAAAAACCTAATTCTCATATTACGTACAAACGATAAATGTGTCCTGCAGAGTGCACAAATGTTATTTTTTGCATACGTGTCCATAATAAACTCTTTTACTGTGTTTAGCTGCTTTACTCAGTGGTCTTGACATAGTGCACCTTTATAATGATAAAAGTGAAACTTTTGTATGCGACGAATTGACTAATAATAATAAATAGAACTGAATTAAGTAATCCGTGACCATACACCATTACAACTCCTCACACACACACTCTTACACACCCGCCCACACAGTCCTACACACCCACCCACACTGCACCCTTGGATATGCTGAGAAGGTGCTAGCATGGCATCCTGTTTGTTTCTGATGCATGTATAGTTATTAGATTGTAAATCCGTAATTGGCTGTAAGATTAGTTTATTTATCCTAAGTGAATTTGTTCAAGAGCTGTGGATTTTGTGAATAAATAAATAAATGTCAGAAATGAACACGAAATGAAACGTTAGAAATGTCTACGTTCACATCACGGCAGAACGAGAACACAGGGAAGTAAAATGTATGGAAACATATGAAGACACTTAAATTTCCGTCCACGATAACGTTACGTATGAAACTAATCGAAATACGTGCACGTCATGCGCACATTTCGATACATTTTATGGACGCGGACGTGGGCGTCCACGATAATATCGTCACGTTAGAAATGTAAAAGCGCACGTACGGTAGGTATATATGGACACGGTAGTCGGTAGATACTTTGAAAACTCTGATACTTTTTACTTGGCAGTCTCCCCTTGTACTTGGCAAGATTGTCAAGCATCATGATTCAGCTTTCAAACTTAACAAATCTTAATGGCATTTTCGGACGTAAATTATTCTAAAGATATTAAAACATTCCGGTAGTCGAAACTGTTACGCAAGTTAACTTTGAAGCCTATTCAGACTCGTTAAGCCTATTACATTTTGGCAATAGACTCGCCCCTTATAGTCAGAATTATCGGCGAAACGGGAAGATGGAACAAACACACTTTGGCTGGTTAATGAAACACGGGGTAGCAAAACGCCCACCCTAAACCAGGGAACGAAGTGGCAGTCCGTTTTACATAGTACATAGTATGAAGTTCTTTCATAAGCCTAATAAATCTTCCTTTCTCTACTCCAACGATAACTGAGTAGTTCAGAGTAAATACAGTCAGAAACTAAAGTCGATTATCACTGCTCCATTTACATATTTATTATATTATCTTAAATGTTACAAAACTATTCGATGCATTGCTTTTTGCTTTTTATGATACCAACTCCTTAAATTTGATATCACTTCAGTTTTTTTACGAATATTTTGCTCAAGTTTTTTTTTTTTAAACTATTATTTATCCACATTTGTTGATGACCATAACACGAGAAATATGAAACTCGAACTTGTTTATTTCTTTATTATGTGTTTTTAATCCGATTTGCAATAAAGGTAAGTCCTCCATGTACTAAATAAATAAATAAGAATTTCAACAACAACACCAACCCCTAAAACTTTTGATATCAATGTTTCTCAAAGGCCTTGACTAACGAGCGTCGTGTCCTTATATATATAAATAAAAGATTTACCCTTTTTCATCAGAGTTCAGTGAAATAGAAATAACTGGTATCGACGGGAAACTGAATATTTCGGGAAAATGTTAGAATTTTTATGAGGTCCGGAAGGATAGACTGTTATGGTCTGTCTAATCTTAAGGATTGACGGAAGTCGCTTTTATAAGAAGGGTCGAGCGTTAATAAAAAAGGAAGGCTTTTGTTTTTTTGGGAAGACCTTATACAACTTATTTTTTATTTTTTAACTAAGATGAGTGAAAAATTAAATAAATGACTGTCTTCTTGAGGTATCGTGTTTAGACACAATTACACAAGAGGGTAATGAAAAGGAAAAGTCCTAAAGGGATACCGTGGCCCCTGGCAACGTGCAGGCAACGGAAGGAACACGGGTGGGTTTTATTCAGTAAGAGTCTGACACTCCCTCCCGCTCCACCCAGAGCGGGAGAAGTTATTTGATAATTGCCCATCCAAAAGAAAAAAAAGGGTAATGACATTGAGCTATACGGACCGAAATTATAGTGAATGGCTAATGATAAAAATGGATAAATAATAGTTATATAAATAATTATAATAGTTAAACATATCACATAAAATTACGCCTGTATTTCTCCAAGGGTTAGGCAGAGGTGTACCTATAGTACATCCACATTTCGCCAGCTACATTATGTTTGAGTCCCATGTAATAGGGGGCAAGCCTATTGGCATCAACCGGGCACAATTCTAGACTCCGGGCTGCTACTGAGAAATTCCAGATGGGAAAACCCAATAACACTTTGACCGACCCGGGAATTGAACCCAGGACCTCATGCTCAGCAGTAGTACTTGCGACTACTAGACCAACGAGGCAGTTAATAGTGAAAAGACAAATCAAATTCCAGAAACCCAGTTCGAAATGCTTGTTTTTATTATTATCAAAAGAAAAATACGCCATTCAACTGTATTTATCGTACCATTCATTACTACAAAAGTACCTACACAATAATACATATTTTATTGTCCAATTAAACTTACGAAATCATTGTTAAATTAATGTTAATAACCGCTTGAAGTCAACATGTTTTTATCATCGTTGTTTACTTTTATCTATTGTTTCACAAAAAATAATTATATGATTCACAGTATTCACTTTATCTATACGTATTATTAAAAAAAAAAACGCGTTTTTCTGTATGTCCGTGTTGTTCTTCTAAAAATACGCAACGGATTTCGTGACGCTAATAAGTTGTATAACACACTTGTTATTTTGTAATTAAGATTGTACACTTAAGTTGATGAGTCTCTACGGTTTTTCTCTCATACATTATCCTGTATATATCTACGGAAAGCTACTATCTGCGTTAACTATTATACTACCAGTCTGTTGATTATTCTGATCCAGTACCTTCATCATCATCATCGATCTCCTGCTCTTATCCCAATTTATTTGTGGTCGGCGCAACATGTCCCTTTCTTCCATACTTCTCTATTAATCGTCATCTCGGTAGTCACCCCCTTTCTAGCCATATCATCTTTCACAGAGTCTGTCCATCGTTTCTTTGGTCTTCCCCTACTCTTATAGCCATCGATTATCATACTCAAAACTTTCCTCATGACATTTTCCTCATTCCTCCGCATCACATGCCCATAACATGACAACCGATGTCCGCACAACTTTTCGGTCACCGGCGCCACTTTCAGAGTTCCGCTTATGTACTCATTTCTTATTCTATCCATTCATGTAACACCACACATTAGCATTCTCATCTCAGCTGCATGCAATTGCCTTTTATTCATCCCTTATGTCGCATTACACATTATGTGACATTAGCATTTATACTTTAAATGCTAATTGGCACAATCAAATGTTTATAAATAGCTGAATTAAATTATTAGATATGACAAAAGAAAACAATTTATATAAAAAAAATACGGAGATTGATATAATAATTTATTCATTTGATTAAGCGTTCGAAGTATCGTTGTAATACGATGTTTTGTCAGTAAGGACGACGCCTGCAGCGCGGCAGCGTAGAGACCTCGTCAAGTGAGTATCGAAGACTTAAGTTACCTCCAAAACTATTTGTGCATCCCTGAAATAAGTACCTATAATATTATACAGGGTGGCAATTTAGTGACCTGCATCCGTCAAGGGGGTGATTCTACCATACAACTTACGGTATGAATCGATTATTCAAAAAAAAACTTTTCATAAACGACATAGTCTGTCTACTGTTGCATAAGAATTTGATTTTTTTTCACGAATTGGATACGAGTTTCTTGGTGAAAGTTGTTTAGTGTGACGGGTAGAATCACCCCCTTGACGGGTGCAGGTGTCTTAATCACCACTCTGTATTGGTATACCGTATGTCTGTATGCCACACCTTGCTAAGTGTCATCTATGAAGGCCAGAAATAATTCAAATTCAAATTAAATTTTTATTTCCGACCAAGTGATCCATATAGTGTTAGTATGAACTTAGCCTATGTTAGTAAACTTAAAAATACAATAATCGGGTATAAGTTGGTACATTAATTGCCTACACGAACATGTGCACGCACACGTCTGCCAGCCCAGAAACTGATAAATGACCCTGAGCCTGATGTTACCGTCACGTTGTAACCAAAGAAAATATACAATAATATTATAGTCATATAATCTAGTAATATAGTATTATAATCTTAGGTATTAGACATAAAATTGCATAAAATTAAGTTAATATCTACTCTAAATAAATGCACAAAATTCCAAGACTGCAGTTGCCAACGCAAATGTTCAACAAATGTTAAACTTTGCTAATGAAGTAACTTTTATTAAACAAAACGGCTGCAGCTAAACTAATTGTCTAATAAATGGAAAGCTGTTCATCTATACCAATTAAGCTAACTGCTGCACCATCAATGCATTGCGTTACTTTGCAATGCAAATTAAATCTGGACTTTGAATACTGAATGAAATCAATTTATGCATTGCAGCCCTTAATTATTGAATCTTGTTTCATTCATCGAGGAACGAAAGAGAATGAGACGTTTTTGAGATTCCAGCGTCAGAAAATACGATCTGTCATATACAAAATGTGTCAAAAACAGGCAATTGAGAGACCACTGAAACGTTTTGAAATTATCAGAGCCCGGTTCTATAAATATTCAATTTAAAAATAACATAACTAACAAACTGTTGCAATTTTTAAAAGAAGAGTGAAAGAACACTATCTCTCCACTTCGTCATAGTTGCATATTTTATATTTATTATTATAGTATATACTAAATTATAATGATTAGTATATATATTTTAGAAGTATGTATATAAGTATATTCTAATATTGTATATAAAATTAGTGAATAGTTTTCATGTATTTTATTTTCTCTTCTACTCTTACACACGTTGTCTATATCTATTTTTATCCACTTTGCTATCGCAGGTATGCTAGAAGAGATTTATTTAGAAATCAGCATCACCTTTGTACGTAATTTCCTGTTCCTTTTTCTTGTCTGTTTATATGTGTGTACATAAACTGTTAAATAAATAAATAAACATCTATCACGCCTGTACCTATTCCCTAAAGGGTTAGGCAGAGGTACACCTATATAGTACCTACACTCACATTTCGCCAGTTATGATTAAGGCCCATGTAATATCCTTTGTGGTGTTCACTCGAATCACTTGTATAACACTTGTATAGGCTTTGAGTTTAGAGCAAAACCATCAAATTATCAGTAACTCAACCACTCAAAGGGTGGTGGTACTCTCTTGCGGCTCTACCTTTGAGTTATGTGCTAAGTTTACTTGTATATCACACCTATTACATGGAATTTAATCATAACTGGTGGTAGGTTTACCTATAGTAGAATAGACATACATACTACAGGCAAAATTCATTTATAGTGCGTGCAAGTAGCAACTTTAATAGCATGTGCAAACAGCATGATTTAGATCCTTTCATAACAGGTGTGTCCTCGGCCAGAAAGTGTCTGAGCCTTGGCTTTTTTAATTAATAATTTGTATGTTCAGGTTTTTATTCTTGTATTGAATATGGTATATTAATTTGGTTTAAGCTTGAATGTTATACTATTTTTTTCTTTCCTCTACTTTTTTTTGGCAGCAGTGTTGTGCTGTTCACACTCTTTCCTTCCAATCTGTTCTTAGAAGTGAAGACTTTTAATTGGCTGTCAGTCTCACATACTATTTTTTATTCTGTTTTTTTTTAGCTGTAAGTCGTCCATAGTTAATAAATAAATAAGTAAATAACATAACATCACGCCTGTGTTCCCCTAAGGATTAGTCAGAGTACACCTTAGTACACCCACATTTCACCAGTTATGTCCCACGTAATTGGGGGCGAGCGCATTGCCGTCAACCCGAGAAATTCCAACTTCAAAATAAATATAAATGTTTATTTTTATTTATGAAAAGATGGATACATAAACATGCCTGTTTTCCTGGTTAAGCAGTGGTGTACCAATAAAAAGGTAGAGGTTATTTTTATTATTCAACGCGTTTATTTATTTATGACGAGCCTTAACCACAACTTTTCATCAGTGTAGTTTCTAAAATAATGTCTTATAGATTCATTCGTTATGAATCGACTTCTTACTTACTTCCCTAGAGAACCTGCTTCCTACCTAAGTAGGTCTCGTGAAATTTTCATGAATGCTTTGCGTTTCTACTTCTCCTCATAAATGTGAACTGAAAAGGTAACATTTTAATGCAGGCTGGTCTAGTCTTAATTTCACTGCACTAATGTATTTTTTTCCGGAACGTGTAAGTACCAACATAGTTTTGTATGTATGTAGTCGCTTCCAGGTTGTAAATTAACCGCGATTAACCCTCTATCCTCTGTCACCCACATGGGATAAATTTAACCGGATTAAGAATAATTTACGGGGTAAAAGTAGTTCCAGGACTATTATATTTGGGAATATAGAATCTCTGAAAACTAAGAGACTTACCTTACGAGATTTATTGTGTGTGATATCTTTTGTCTATACTTGTAACTAATTTATTTACGACATTCATACAAGTTTATCTACTTTGTTAAGGGGGATGCGCTAAGGTAGCCCGCAAAATTCAAAATTTATTTCGTTTTTTGTAATTTACAGGTCAGTGCCAGGTTGTATGTTGATTAAAATATGATTCGCGACCGACAGTTATATTCACCTAGAACTCTCACTCTCTTTCTATCGCGTAACTCTTAGATCTTCTGACTACGTTACACTCACTGAATTGGTCCAGAAAGAGCCCGCCGCGTACTTTTAGCTTTATACCTAAACTGCGGAGTTTCCTGTCTGTAATCTGTGGAAATGAAATTGTTTATTCTTCAAATGGGATATTGAAATCACTTATACACGTAAAGGCTCATACAGACCAGCGCGACGCGACGGCGCGACGCGACTCGAACAATACAATTTCTAAAAAAACTTCACGGTATAACAATAACCGGTGTCGCGTCGCGCTGTCGCGTCGCGCTAGTCTGCACGAAGCTTAATATTCAAAATAAAAAAAATGCTAGATGAATTCGGCGTTTCCTATATGACTACTCTGAGAAGAAAGGCGGAAACAAACTCAGAGGTCACAGTCTCTTTTAAAGTCCAGACATAATCTTGGTCAGGTCTTGGTCATATGAGGACCATGTAGATTAGTGTCTGAAACGGTCTTTTGAGAAAAGAACCACACAGATTTGACTGGACCTGTCCAGTCAGTGCAAGCATTTGTCAGTAATCGTGGAGCTCAACTCGACGAACAATACCAAAGAAAGGACATTTGGGTAGGCCGCATAAACTACTCGAACTGGCAGACCGTCAGTAAAACTAACCGAGAAAGAGAAGAAAAAAAAAGTATCCACATAGTCCTCACATTCACAATAATTAAAATAATATAATACTTTACAAAGTACCTAATCATGTCTTTTTGTATGTAATATTCAACAATGTCAATGCTTGTATAAAACTGATATATTTTGATGATTTTACTGAATAATTATAATGTCAAGTTTTATGCTTTTATCACAAGGCTTAGCAGAGCGAGCAGCTCAATCCCAACTTTTTTTAAATAACCTGAAATTGTATAGTACCCTTTTTTACAAAGTTTCTTTTTAATACAGCTTTTAAATCGTTTAATGGGTAAGTCTTGAATGTCAATGGGAAGTTTGTTGTGAAAGCAAAGAAACATTGACCCATGAACAATTGCCTGTCTCTACAGAGTAGAGCACACACACATCGCACTCGTCTCTACGAGTGCGATGTGTGTGTGTGGTAAAACTATGGTGTATTTTCAGCAGTACCATAATTTAATAATAACATTGTCCTCGATTAAATAGACGTGACAGTGTATCTTTTGATTCGATAAACAATAAGAACACGTGGACTTATATTTGTTTAAGAATGTAAATAAAATATACAATGCTTTGACACAAATGTTTTCAAGGACTATTAAGCACTGCCGGTTTCAACAAATACGTATAAAATTATTGTGTGTAATTATTTTTTACTTAATTTTAATAATCGTTTGATTCATTTAATCACTACTCAATTGAATTTATGAAGAAACACGTGTATTTTGAGCTAAATTCATCATGAAAAAAAACTATGATTACCTTAGGAACACCGAGGAGATCTAATAATAACAAGGTCGTTAGAAATACTAATACTGAAGAAAATTAAATTAGCAATACAATTACTACGCTAGTATTTACTCTGAAACCCAGGAGGTACAGCGTAAAAATATCAAACTATCACGTTTTAAGGAAATAATGTCTTGATATTAAAAATTAACTGCCTTTCTTGAGAACTGCAATATACTGAAACAAATAACCTATAATGAACAGTTCAGTTGGAGTAATTCAGAGAAGAAAACTGTTAGAAACCGCTCAAAATATTTCTAACGAATGAAACCATTTAACTACGACTGCGGGTATAAAATTAAGTTCTAATATTTCTGACATTTAATGATCCAGGAAAGAGCAAAGAATGTTTCCACTTTATGTTTTTAAAGTTCTACAAATTTATTTCTTAAACGCGCTAGACGTAAATAACTCGAAAGTGGTTTTCACGAGCGTAATTCGTCTCACGTAAATGATTTGACTTGTGTCCCATCAAGTTCCCGCATTCAAGAGTTTGAAAGATAATGATCTTAATATAATTATCTCTTGGTTTATAATGAGATTTAAATCAAACTGAATTCGGAAATTGCTAAGACATAATTTTTTGTAGGTATTCATTAAGATAGTGGGTGCAATTTGATAGTATATCGATAACGCTAGAGCCATGGTACCATATTTCAAGATGAACAATTTTCAACCAAATCTTGTGCAAAATATATCAAGGTAATTAAATTAAAGATTTGATGATAAAGGACATACCTATTTCTTCCAAAGCTATACGTAACAGATTTGAGCACTAGGGGTATAATGCTATTAAATATATGCAACGAACGCAATAATTCAAAAAATCGGCAGTTGTTGTCTACATTATAAAGGGAACCTCTTTACATTTCAGCTTTCTATGTCCAATGGTTTCGGCTGGGCGTTGATGAGTCAGTCAGTGAGTGAGTGAAGTGACATTTATTTTTATATTTATTAGGATTGCATCATCTCTGTCTCATAATATTTTTCTAATGATATTACAGTAACAGTACCTATTAGCAAACATGACATGAAAACTCAACGGCTAAAAGGATCTTGTCATCCCTCCGCCACAAATTGGCAGTCCTTTGGTGAACGGAAAATCGACGCCCGATATTCTATACCTCGTAAGTAAGTAGGTAAGTCAATCGAGATTTTCATTAAAGGGATGCTAGAGTTAAAGACATGCTTTTTGTTGTGCTTGATCCAATAGTTATAGAACAATAATTGACAATATAATTTTATTATGAATCAGAATCGTTGAATCGAATATCAGATGCAACTTTTTTTTTTCTGTTGTTATTAGATGAAAAATTATGAGTTCTAGAAATAATTTCTTCGATGTTTAATAAAAGCAACAAGTAACGTCATCTTTGAAATGAGTAACAAAACGTCTAAGTATGTAGCTTACGAAGCGCAACTCTCGATTAAAACCTGTTAAAAATGCTCTTCGGTTATATATTATTACTGCTTTCTCTCGGAATTTTTGACTAACGGGTTTTCCCAAACGAATCATCCAATAATAACGTTCATGATGGACTTCCGTCTTCTGATAAATTAGGATTACCTAAGAGTCTTCGAAAGTAAACTTAAGTCTATCCACATATTTATTATTATTATTATATATTATTTCTAAAGCACGAAGTCCCAATATACAAATCACAATTAATTCAATTCATTAAAATAAAATAAGTGCATTCAAATTCATTCGATGTTTAAAATAAGATTACGTTTAAGTTTATTTTTTTATATTCCGATTTGCTAGTGGCGTTCTATAGTTTCTGCCTATATGGCAAGAAGGCGTGATTTTATGTATGTATTCCCTTTTATTTTACATTAATGTAATAAGTCGTTTGTTTGAATTAAATTGTGTCAGTGTAATTTTTACTCACGTTAGCTTAACCATTTTTTTTATATTTTTTGATGGGAAATTATCAATAACTTCTCCCACTCTGGGCGGAGCGAGAGGGCGTGTCACACTCTTACTGACTAAAACCCACCCATGTTCCTTCAGTTGCCTGTACGTTGCCAGGAGTCACGGTATCCATTTCAGACTTTCCCGCAACCCCGACAGGCATCGGACCCCTTCAGTCACCGTCCGCAAGCCCGCGCCTACGGTGGCCGGGAATTGACCTGCGATTCCCGACGCCCAAGGCTTCTCCTGCGGCGAAATTTTCCTCTCCCTCACGCGTTCTGCCTCCTCCTTCGCGAGCATTACTGCTTCGCAGAAGGAGGTGACGGCCTCCCATGCCCTCTCGCTCCGTACCATGGCCTGGACCAGGGCCGGATGCGAGAGATCCCCGCCGCCGATCGCCTCCACGAGGACACGGCGATGCTCTACCCAAGCCGGATAGCTCACCGTCCGATAAGGACCAGGCCTGGGTCGACGGCGCGTTGTGTTCCACGCGCGCCTCAAAGAGATGTCAGCAAGTGAAGGGGTCCGATAGGACCAATGCCTGCCGGGGTTGCGGGAAAGTCCGAAAGGGATACCCTGGCAACGTACAGGCCACGGAAGGAACACGGGTGGGTTTTAGTCAGTAAGAGTCTGACACGCCCTCCCGCTCCACCCAGAGCGGGAGAAGTTATTTGATAATTTCCCATCCAAAAAAAAAAAAAAAAGTAGTTCCAAGACGATTATTTCTTCCGAGCTTTTGTTTTATAAGTTTTTCATAAACTTAGGTACTAATCAAAATAATAAACTTTAATGTGATTGGATAACTGGCATGTCCCATAACTACAATTTTACATTTTAGAACTTAATTATCCTGTTGTATGAAATAACTGCCTAGTTTCAATGACGAAAATAATTACAAAAACATACAGCCGATGCCAAAATTATTACCTAAACTTGGTGACCCTCGATACAATGAATCAACCCATATCAAACGATATGGGTTGCTGTAGGTTATTGAAAGGTTAAAAGCCTATTGTGAAATTCTCGATAGCAATTTCTACGCATTACATCGCTACCTAATACAATATTCTACGGAGAACATTCTATAGGTATAGTCGACTTCGAAATTGCTTTAGTACTCTAAGATTAAATATTACTTCTACACGTCATAAAACGACATTCGAGAGTAATGGTAGCCCAGTGTTTCTTGCCCGTTCTTCTCCATAGGTACCTACTACGCTTTGGAATGGGCAACTAGCTTCATATTTCTGACTGACCGACTTCTTGACAATTCAAAAGTGCCTGTAAAAGGTTTAATTGAAATAAATGCTTTCAGTTTGAGTTTCAGTGGTAAATGGCCTACGAGTTGTTTATTTAGTGTAAATAATTTCATCACTACTGCTCTCAAAACGGTGAAGGAAAACATCGTGCTGAAACCGGTATGTCCTAGAACCAAAAATTCGAAGACATCATCTACCAACCCGCACTGGGCCCGCGCGATAGATTACAGCCCACTCCATCTCGAAGGCCAGTGTCCCAGTAGTGGCAGCATTATAGGCTGATTATACTATTAGTCTATGTGACCGTAAGATAGTTCCAACCATAATAAAATTTCAATTTACTATGAATTTTTGTTAAAAGTGATAATGAAATTACGAGGTCGACTATACCTATCATTGGTGACGTTTTGGTAATAGGTTAAAGCACACCTGAAATAAAGTAAAAAATATTTTTTGTAAATCCTCGTAAGAAAATGGTGGAAGTCGTAAGAATTAATATCAGGTTGGATTTCAATATCTTTGCCAAAGTTTGAGTTTCAGTTCACAGAACAAAGAAAATTAGTTTTGTTAGTGTAGAAAAAGTTTTTATAAAGGTTTCTTACGTGAAGTTTTTTTTTTAATGGACTGATCTAAGCTCGCGGTTCGCGAAGTTCTGTAGTTTCAGCTTACCTGTGGGTACAAGGCGTTATGTATGCTGTGGGTTACAATGCCGTAGGTATGTAGGTAAAATAATAAATGCCTAGTAATACATTTTCGTAGCGCAAGCTCATTAGGACTGATTTTCCATTCGCTGAGACATTAAAACAAAACCCGTCAAAACGTCAAAGTATTTCTTCGATAAAATTTAAATTTCTGACAGCCGAATTTAACCTATTAACTCAGGAATTGATTTATTAACAGTTTTTTGTGAACTGAATTTAAATTAATTTAACACTAGTTAGCCAAAAACCTTGAAACTAATGTCATCAATTGTATAGTTCGGAAGCGCCCTCGAAAGGATCGGGTTCTATTGGACCCCAGAATGACGACTTAGGACACCCAAAATTGGTTATTTATGTAAATATTGATTAAGCTATCCAACAAATCTTATGAATGTGCGTTAATTAAGAGATTTGGAGAAAAAGCTCATAATGTTAACGCCATTAAATCTTTCATATTTAGCCAATAACATCCAAATCTCTAAACGCGATAATCGCCATTTTGATGACAGTTTTGGTTGAGACTTCAAACTTAGGACTTAGAACATCCACATTCCACTACAGGGGCATTGAATAATACATTATTTAATAATTTGACGAATTCATTAAATTTTCAAGTTAAATAAGTAAAAGTAAAGAAATTTTATGATATCCCAAGTTGAAATTTCACTCTAATTGTGCGTGTTTACATGTTAATTATAAAATTGCCTTAATTTTTTGTTATTTTAAATAATTTGCAATACATAATTTAGAATGATTTTTTTATACTTTAGCATTGTGTAATTTACGTAATAATTAATTAAAAGTCATTGACTTGTTCCCTTTCTTACCCAAACTCAAAGAAGTAAGGAAAAATAAAAACTGGCACATGACTTACATACTTTAATCATCATCATTAACATTATTTTCACTTGTGTTAGGCCAATTTTCCACAATGTCAATAAAAAAATCCTTCTGTGTGTGTGGAATGTACTGCAAAGTGCGTTTTAGATCTTCAATCTTCTTTATATTGATAGGCACAGGACCATTGTATGCTTTTTGTTCTGGTAGAGTTGGAATAGCTGATCGGTTACTTCTCAAATCAAATGTGCAAACTCGAGTTTGGTTTTGGATGAATGGCCGAGTTATCACACATCCTTTCCGATCCGAAGAATATTCGAATTCTAAGAATTGCGACACTAAAAAGTGTTGCTTTTGATTCTTTCAACAGAAATAGCATCTCTCTTATTAAAACTTAAAACTTCGTCCACCAACCCTTTTTTTTTTTTTTTTTTGGGTGAGAAATTATCAAATAACTTCAACTTCAACTTCAACTTGGGAGGGCGTGTCAGACTCTTACTGACTAAAACCCACCCGTGTTCCTTCCGTTGCCTTTACGTTGCCAGGGGCCACGGTATCCCTTTCGGACTTTCCCGCAACCCCGGCAGGCACAGACCCCTTCCGTTGTGCTGACATCTCTTTGAGGCGCGCGTGGAACACAACGCGCCGTCGACCCGGGCTTGGTCCTTATCGGACGGAAGCCCGCGCCTACGGTGGCCGGGAATCGGCCTGCGATTCCCGACGCCCAGGGCGTCTCCTGCGGCGGCTAGGGGCGTGAGGGCGCGAAATTTGCCTCTCCCTCACGCGTTCTGCCTCCTCCTTCGCGAGCATTACTGCTTCGCAGAAGGAGGTGACGGCCTCCCATGCCCTCTCGCTCCGTACCATGGCCTGGACTAGGGCCGGACGTGAGAGATCCCCGCCGCCGATCGCCTCCACGAGGACACGGCGATGCTCTGCCCAAGCCGGACAGACCTCCACCGTATGCTCAACCGTGTCCTCCGAAGTCCACCAACCCTTAAAGTCCAATATGTCTTCGGTTTTGACCATCGAAACGGTAAAATTTTGATTTGCACTGCATATAAGTTACTTACTGGAAAAATAATCGGTCGATTAAGAAAAGGAACAAGTCATGGACTTATTCCTTTTCTTACCGTCATGTTAAAAATTGATGCCACAGACTTTTTAAACTAGTGTACTGACATATTCCGTTTCTTGATTGATATGTTTGTCTTGCCATAGAGAATCGAAATCCACAAATATTGCCAAAGGTGAAAAAAGTTGACATGTTCCCTTTCTTACTTAACCGATTCATTTTTATCTACTCTCATATAGTAAAATTCGAATTATAAACTTTAAAACGAGTTTAAATTGACATAATTTATAAAGACAATACCGAAATTAAAAAATAGAGTCATATTATTAGTACATTATGATACAAGTGTGCTGTGGCCGTAATAAGGTAGCCGAGTGCAGTGTAATGATCAAAGCACACGCGTTTCATATGACGTTTTTCAACACACTTGCGAGGAAAAAACAGACTTGTTGTAAGAACTAATGCTACAATAACGTAACTAAAGAGATGATACAATGAGATTTATAAAGTTCAACTGTCTTTTGTTGCTAGGTACTGTCTTTTTGGAGCTTCTTTTACAAAACTCTTCTACGTCGCACAGTGATCAACTTCCAAAAGTAAGGGGGACGAAATGATTAAATACTGAAATTGTGAATTAAAGGTAAATTTATAACATTAAATAGTATCGAAAAATCGTAAATGCATATTTTTACATAGCTAATAGGCCCTGCTATATAATGGAATCGAAATGATAGTGCACTAATTTGTACTTTTAAACGTAACGCAGTAACTTAGAAAAGTTAGTAAATATCAGTACATTTTAATTTTTATAATATTAATAGATCTATTTTATTTTTTGTTTATTGATTGATCTTGATTTTTCGAACTATCGACATATTGACCAAAAATAATTATGGGACGCAATTTTTTAATAATTGATCAGTGTGCGTCGGCTGGTGACAATACTTTAGATTTCGTATTTTTGATAATAATTAACCACACAACGAAAACGATAATAAATATCTATGGAAAATAGCGCGCTGATTTTGATTTTTCCGCTAGCGATCCGCGCAGGTGTAAATAGAGACACTGGCAAAACCGCTGAACAGCCTATAAAAAAAATATAATAAACTCAAAATAATGTAGTTATTAGATTCGTATGGAACAAAATTATTGTAGGTTTAATTATCAACATTTCAAACAAAAAAAAGGTTTAGCCATGGGTTCTTCACTCAGTCCCAGTCCATAAGGCAGATATTTTCAAGGACCAGTTTGAAAATAAATACATTGTTAAACAGCCTCATTTTATATTATTACTGTTATGTTGACGACATAATTATGCGTAGGACCGGTAAAATATATCAAATCGATGTTTTTGTTAATAAAATCAATAGATTACATCCTAAAATTAAGTTTAAATTAGAATTAGAAGTCGATGGATCCCTTAACTTTTTAGATTTAATTATTTCGAGAAAAAACAATAAACACGATTTTCAGATTTATAGAAAACCAACGTATACAGATATTACGATTCCTGCGTCATCTTGTCATCTAGTTCAACTTAAATTAGCAGCCTGTAACATAGTTCGTTCCCTTTTGTACCCACTGCCTCCTGAAAGACCACATGATAGGTATTTTGACATACTTAGGGTCAATAAGTAGTCCCTATAAGATAGGGTTTCAAAAACATTGTTTCAAAATGGAATTAGGATAGCTTTTAAAACAAATAATTAATTAAGACAGATTTGTAACGGAAAATATCGATAAGAAAACCATTAAAAAATCCGGTGTTTTTTTTTTGTTCTTTTTCAAGTTTCATTGCAATGATTGATATTGCAGCGTACAGGTATCACACATAACACACTCAAAATTTTACACACATGTGATAAAGTTTTCAGAATGTCAGTGCTAGAGATCCAAAAATTGCAAAAAAATAATACAGGAAACGTTACACTATTGAACGAATTAAATACGAGTATTCCTAGGTCACCTTTGCTGTGATTGTTCGCCCCTTATCGCGCTGATAACAATCCTAGCCGAGGTGGACCGAGCAGTAATCCTATATAAGTGGGGTTGTCGGGCGGTGTGGCTCAAGACTCCCACTGTGGGGAGCGCACAGTGGGAGTCTTGCACAAACAAAACCGACGCCCTCGTTGCTAGTCCGGCCTTTGATGGACCTTCCCTAGGGAACTAGGGATCTCACCCGACAGTGGCCAGGTCGGGCGTCTAGAAGCACTTCGGGCGCTCCCACAGATACACCCCAGAAACACACCCCAACGCGCTGAGGGGAGGTAAACCTCTCGGCAAGCAGGTCTGTGTGCATTAAAGCACTCCCACTTGGAGGGGTCCAAGGAGGGGGAGGGGAACCCAATGACCGGCCCCCAATTTCGTGGGCCGAGGAAAAAATCCCTTCGGGCAAGGGGCCAAAAATCCCCCAAAACTGAATCCTCGCACCCTTCAGTGGCGGAGAGAAGACTTTGCGAGTGTGGCTCACACTGCGTTCTGCGCTTGGCGTGGCAACACGTCAATCGTCATCCTGAAGACACACGTGTTTGACCTCTCAACGAGGCCTTCGTTGAGAGGTCAAACACGTGTCGATTTCTTAAAGGGTTCTTTATGACTCTTTAAGAACAGTTAAGCGTAATAGGTTACTAAATATACGTCGTCCATTGTATTTTACAAAATAATGTTTTGAATACGAAAATTAAAGTTAATATGTAGTGAAAAATATATAATTTGATGAAATATTATGTTAATTTATCATATTTTATTTATTTACACAGTAGGCATAAAACAGCAATGAAGTCTCTTTGATGAGAAGAAGCGCACATATCTGCTCGGGTGAAAATAGAGAATGCTCATATCAGATCATGCATTCTGAAAGATGTGAAAAAAGTATTTGGAAACATTCCAAATGCCTTTTTTACAGCTAAAACGGTTAAAAAATCAATTTCAGTGTTATAATTGCAATTCATTATTAATATTCTAGTTCACTAGTTAAAGATATTTCATATTTCCATACAGTAATATGGCCAAATTAATCAAAACAGGTAAATATTTGACAGCTATTTGCGACGTCGCCAACTTTTAGAATAAACGTTCTTAATAGTATAGGATAGCTCATACTAATTCCATTTAAGTCCAATTATTAATTCACTGGAGTAAAATGACAGGTGCTAGCCTAGGTTGCTAGTAAAATAATAAGGTCACATTTCTATTTTAATATTATAATCACAAACGTTGAATTAACTAACGAGTTAGTTTAATCTAAGTAAGTTTAATATTAAGTGTAAAATCTGGAACACAATAAATATATCCATATTATTTAACAAAATGACAGCTAGCACCTGTCATTTAAATCCAGTGAATTAATTATTCGACTTTCACATACTAATTCCATACTGCCATGATAGTAGGTACTTACTAATTCCATACTGCCATGTCATTACTCCGACTAGTAAATACCTAGTTATCTGTGACTCGTGTAATTAATAATGACGAATATAAATAAACTTGGAAATTTTAATAAAGTTGTTTTAGGCATTTAATTAATTTTGCATTATTTATAATAATGATTTATACTTTTCTAATGTAATTGTACACACATTTTAATAAAACCGAGTCAAAAGACAGGACCTATGACCATTGGTAGGTAATTAGGTACGTCATTTATTGGATTTCGCGCTAAATTGTTTCTATATTCAGAATTTAAATTCGGAATGCGCTCGCTGTTCAAAATGATTGTAATTTAATAGAATTATAATTTATTGTAGATTTTTTTTTAATACTTTCTGATAGTTTGATACAGAATGACCAGTACAAAATTTTTACGTAAGCTTAGCAAATTTTTTTTGGGAATGATGATAAATTAATTCTATAAATTGGGTATTTTTACAGTAATAACCAACCAAGTGCGTGTCGGACCTTAAGTTTGTACGCACAATATTGAGATATTAAACCATGCTATGAATATTTTAAGACCATAGATTTCATAGAGGTTTTCCTGTAATCTATGAATAAAAAACCATTCTCTGCATTTTTTTCAAAATGTTGACTCAGTACTTTCGGAGACAAGGAGGGGGCAATGGTCAATTTTCATCTGTTTTCTTAAATACCTTTAAAAGTACATATATTAAAATTATAAAAAAAAATATCCTAACAGTATAAAAAAAAAAACATTTGATATGTCACACGGTACAGTGTGCAGAACTTTTTTTTCATTTTCCAATTTGTCCCCGATAAGTGACCTCCATATTCAAAATTCGTTTATTTACGTAACATAATTGGACCAGTAGATTCGAAGCAAATTGGTTGTGACAGACGGCCAGCTAGCCAGACACACGAGTGATCGGGATCCGTTTTTCCTTTGAGATATGGAACCCTAAAAAGTGAATGTTTTGGGTCCATACAAATCGATGTTAGCTGTAAGTAAATCACGGTTCCAAATTCACAAAAATTCGATTTCCGGATGAGGGTCCAAACGAATAAAAGGGCCGCCCGAAATTGGGCCCCATCAAAAAGTGACACGGAAATCATCCTAAAGCAATTTCGTAACAAGTACTGTATATGAGCTCGGAATAATGGTCTGTAGTATAGTAATTTTCCAACAACTATTGTTAACTAATAAAAGGCCGATTGAGTTGTCCCATGGGATATACGATTTGTATGATTCAAGTTGGATTTACATCATAAAAATGTGGTGTTTCATCAGCACTGTTATACGAGACAATTTTCATTGATAAATAAAAATACTTTGTCAAACGTAGACAACGTAATATTTATACGAATAAAAACGAAAGAACTGTTTTAATAAGAGAACATGAAGATTACCTCAAGATGGCTACAATAATAGATAAAAAATAAACGATTAGTGGATTGATGAGTTTCCTCATCTTATCTATTAACAACTGGTAGCAAGATTTCAGTCAAAGTTATTTAAGATAATATTAAAAATAATAAGCATAGTTAAAAAAAAAAAATAGGCTAAAACGTCCACAACATATTCTGCAAAAAAAGTTTCGTTAAGTATTCCGTTATTACGAGTTTATGAAATAAGTTCATCTATACTGACAAGCAAGCAGTAAAAAATCCACTAGTTATCATGAAATACTTCCGAAACCACGCAAGATAGCTTTTTTAAGTAAAAAGCAACATTAAAGTGTATTTAATAGCGCATAAAAACACAGACAAAACTGTTTTCATGTTTTTTTTTTCTTTCATGTAATTATGTGGTTTAGGAGATATTTAGATTTTTTTGGCAATTTGCAAATGGCTTTTTTATATTGCTCGTCAGTGTATTATACCAATTCTTAAAATATGCTAGAATTTTTCAGGATATGAAAAATATCAAATATTCGGTAAAACTTTTAATCTAAACTATAAACTTTCAAAGCAAAACATCAGCAAAACACTTACCTAATAGTTTCCAAACTTTGAGAAAATTATCCAACATAAAAACTTTAAGCAATATTCATGTTCATTGTCCACTTATTAATTAAAACAATAATAATTATTGAATTCGAAACAAAATACTCGAAACTTTTTCGCGGTTCGATCACACGTTATGTCGTGCGGACGACGCTTCACGGCGGCTATTCGCAAAAGACTGCCTGAAACACGGCCACCCTTTACGTGTAACAGTAAAACTTTTCACACGCCATTCACACCCGCTGTAGCAAGTATTGTTTTTACAGCTGGTATTTGGCTGATAAGTAAACTTTCATTGAACAAGTACGTAACCAAATTGTCGTGAATCACTCGCAATCGCACTAATATTTCATCAGCCATTGGAATTGGAATGTTATGTATGACAAATCATTAATTTTAAAGAGTCGATATACACTGTTTTTTTAACTTATTCGTTACGAAAACCTCAAGAAGATATTCCAATATCTATTTCAATAAACGAACGGCTGTTTTTAAACCTAATTATTATGCATGTAACATGCTTCAACAAAGGGCGTTCTAGTGGAATACAAATGTAAATTTTGACTAACGATAACAGATTTTTAATACGATACTAAATCATCACAACATACGAATGTACAGGTTATTACCCACATAACCTGTTTAAAGTATCTACCTATTGACAATTCGAAGGCCGATTTCTGTATTAAAAAACGAGATGTATTTAATAATTAAGCACTTTAAATTTGATGAAAATAGCTATAAAATTTTATATCAGCACTTTAAAATAATAATACATCTGTAATTTAATATTATCACTTTAATAAACATGAACCAAACTTACAAAATAAACATACACTATAAAGTAGGTAGTATTTTGTAGGTATTTTAACTATCTTGTTTATGAAATGATTCATAAACAAGATAGTTAAAATACCTACAAAATAATGGTTTGTACTATAACTGTGTCGAAAACCAACTCCAAAACTGAAAAGTATTTTAGTCACAGATCACAGGTCGAATCTAACCTAACCTAACCTTTTTTGCGAGTTAAATGTAAAATAGTTCATTAAATTAATTATAAAGCTAAGTATATTTACAGTGGAAACCATTATTTTTATAGTTCATTCAATTCATTTTAAAGCAAAACAAACATTATTTGTAAAGTGCGTTTATATATTCCCCTTTAAAAACATTAAAAATCTAGTAGCATCTCATCTCATCGACAATCAATGTCAAAGGCTTGTCAAAAATGTACTGTGAGGTGTAAATGTAGTGTGAGGTATTTTTGAAAGATTGAGACAGATTTCAGCTATAATTTACTACTTATATGTACCTATAGGTAGTTATTTAAATTCCTGACTTAATGAAGGTTGATTGAAATCTCTGTCAAACCCTAAACAACTGCTGGAAATTCAGCTGTCGAACAAAATAAGCATAGATGGTCAACATCGGATGGGTATCAACATAAATGAGACAAGCGAGTCTAAAAATAAAATGCTTTGTAGTAACATCCCGTTGTTTTTATGCAGATCTGACACCTTGAAAATTTATGTAGTTTCTTCGCTAAACTGAGTCTAATTATAATTTTTATGGGAAATTCTTTTGACAGTTTGTATTTTATAATATTTAAACATTCTTTTTTATTTCATATTTTTATTATTAGTAGGCACCTAAATATTCTCATGACTGCCTGAAGATTATGTTATAAATATTTGTTTGTTTCTATTTTCGTCTTTTCTCTTTCACTTGGAATTATGAATATAATTTTATTGAGGTAGACAACACTTTCAAAAGACCGTCAACGGGCCTCGTATCTTACAGTCAGATCTTTTTCACAATAATGAATAAAGATGTCAGGAATCGTTATAATAAAATAAAGTAAAACCCTTATAATTTCGTTTGAGTAAAAAAATGATGTCATGTTTCGACTCATACAACATGCAAAACTCATTTAGATTTTTTATGATTACTTTAGGGAAGTAAAAATATGACTCGCAAAAATTTAAACTAGTATTTTGTCTGTGTGTATATTATATTTGACAAAGATTTTTTTTTTTATATACTTTCTGCAAGACACTACTTTATGTATGTTGTAAACGTAATGTCTGTAACAATGTTGACACATTATTTGAATAAAAAAAAAGAAAATTAAATGGATACCCACCTATATTTTTCTGGCTTTCCTTGTTTTGGTTAGATTAACTTAACACAATATTATTCGAACGACCAATATCACGGGTTTACGGCTACATTCCTTTATCTGTCATATTAATCTATTTCATTTGTAGATAAAATAGGTACATCTGGGTCGAATAGATAAGCTCTATTATGAAGGTGCCATGTATTTGTTAGGATACCTTTCTTCCACCGCTGAAGGCTAACTTACGTCATAATGAACTTTACAGGAAATTGTCTTATTTATCCTGGATTTTATTGTTTTTAGGGTTCAATTATGTTCGAATGAAAAAACTGGAAACCTTATAGGATCACTCATGTGTCTGTCTGTCTGTTTGGCTGTCTGTCCGTCTGTCACAGCCTATTTGCTCTGAATCTACTGGGCCAATTTAGTTGAAATTTGGTACACATATGAGTTTCTGTCGGTTTCGTTACGTCAGAAGCCCGAAAGTCTGAAAAGGGGTATTGTATTACCCAGTTACTGGGTTATGGAGGTCAGATAGGCAGTCGCTCCATGTAAAATATTGGTATGTAGCTGCATCCGGTTAGACTGGATGTTGACCCCAGCATAGTTGGTAAAAGGCTAGGCAGGCGGATATGAATTTCTGTGACGGACGTGTAAAGTACATAAATGAATTTTGAATAAGAGAGTCGCTTCTCGGGGGCAAATTGGAAAATTAAAAAAAAATATATGCAAACAGTACCGTGTGACATATAAAATGGAAGGCTTATGGTTTTTTTTATTTATTTATAATAAATAATTTTAAAGATATATAAGAAAATGTATGAAAATTAACCATCCCCCCCCCCCCCTTTTGTCTGAAACTATAAAGCCTAAATTATTGAAAAACCTATTAGAAGTCTGTGGTCTTAAAATGACATGGTAAATCTCTTAATATTGTGCGTAGAAACTTTCATTTGCAGTTGGAATGTATGGGAGAACATGGTTTTCAACTACAATGTTAAGTTTATTCTTGGGATAAATTCATCACAACTACGGAACCCTTCATTCTGCGTGCACCAACACGGACATGGTCGGTTTTTTTTTTCCTTTGGCAATTAGCGTCGTTCCCTATAGCATGGGTTTTAAACATATTCTGGAGTCTCTGGAGTTTGCGTGTACCTTTGGTTAACCACACCGCATGTCAGGAGTAACTTGACCTACGTAGTCTGCCTACCGCTTCAGAGTATTTATAGGTGTAGGTAACTGATATTTCATCATCACATCATAATCACTCATCGTTCTTTTGCCGTTATCCCAATTTAAGAGTTTATAATGTCTCAATTTGCTTAGCATGGTCCTCCGTTATATGGAAAATACTGCAGCATTAATTTTGAAATAAATATACCATAAAGTTGAGGATTAATGTTAAGTACTATAAGTTTGACGGAAATACGATTCCATAAAAATATCTCTACAGAAAAAAATCCAAACCGAACAATAAACCGCTGTTATTAAAAAAATACTTCAAATTAAACTTTGCATAATAACTGAACTACCATTATTTTCGCCGTAAAAAGAAATTATCTGATCTATTGGCGCCTTGGAGCCTTCTTCCCGCCACTCAGTGTCGCTCTCACTCAGTCTGCCAGCAGTATCGTGCGAGCGAGATAAAAAGTGAATTTGAGCTGAGGTATTATGTACTCTTCGGGGTCAGCACATGTCTTCTTCTTCCATACTTCTCGGTTAGTCGTCATCTAAGTAGTCACTCACTTTTCAGACAAATCATCTTTCACACCTATATCTTGACTATCGACTTTCGCACAACTTTTCAGTCACCGGTACCACTTTCAGACTTCCTCTTATATTCACAATCGGTCATAATTGACCAGACAGGAGGACAAAGCTATAGTTAGTTGATTAAACCGTTAGTCAACACTTACAGTCTTACGACATGGGGGTCGATTGAATTTGGCTGGTTGAATAATAGTCTCGGGGTAACTTGTGCCCAATTATTTCGCTGGTTTGCTTGCTGGTCCTTACACCCTTTGAACTCCAGTTACGGTTTGAAGCGACAATCAAGTTACTAGGAAATCATACGTCACGTGTATATAAATGAATAGATATATAGAAAAGACTTGATAATACAGAGTCGTTCAATTAGCTGTGGTTGTCAATGAAATAAACCTCGAAGTTTTGAAAGAAAAGAAAAGAAAGAAAAAAAGGTTTATTTGTCACAGAGACACGTGCATACAAATAACAAAAATATAAACAACATAAACATTTGGCAGCTACACGTCATGACTGTGACAAGAAAGCTCTCACTCACGCACTCAGCATAATTCTGTGCTATGAGGGACCCACAGCACAGCGCTGATTTTCAGTGGTCACCCGAAAAATACGTACGGACATCAAGTCAGTAACTAGATATGAATGAAATAAGAAAAATTCCAGTGTGTAAATATTCATTCAATTAGTGTTCTGTCTCGCTCCCACCCTCACCGTCGCGTCGCCTGCGCGCGCGCAAAAGAGATTATTCTAAATGTATACTGGCTACTTTTCATCGTCATGTAAATAGTCACCGCCTTTCCAGCCAAATCATCTTTCACACATTCCATCCATCGTTTCTTTGGTCTTCCCCTACTCTTTTAGCCATTCATATTGATACCGAAAACTATCCTCAAGATATTTTCCTCATTCCTCCACATCACATGCCTATACCTTGACTACCGACTTCCGAACAACTTTTCAGTCACCGGTGCCACTTTCAGGCTTATTTTCCACTGCTGCGTAAAGGCCTGTCCCCATGACTTCCAGGTCTTGCGATCCTGGGCTAATGTAGACCATTGGTAATTATCGTGGTCCAGCTCGTCCTACAAACTTCTACGAAGACTGTCACACAGATACAATAAAAAACAGACAATAAATGACATAACAAAAATGGAAAAAGCACTGTGCGACGCCAGAAAAGTTCCAATCTCGAAATTGATTGTGTTGTAACAAATAATTCTTATTACTAATATTATAGTTGAGTGGAGTAGATAATTTAATTGCACTAGTTTTCCTATATGGCACTTTCTTTTTTTTGCGTGGGAAATTATCAAATAACTTCTCCCACTCTGGGCGGAGCGGGAGGGCGTCAGACTCTTACTGACTAAAACCCACCCGTGTTCCTTCAGTTGCCTGTACGTTGCCAGGGGCCACGGTATCTCTTTTTGACTTTCCTGTATGGCTTTCCACTAACTGTATTCAGGTTTCACTACCTGAAGGAACTTTCACGTACGCAATGTATTAAAAAGTGTATGGAATAATCCAAAATGGGAACCTTTCATCGAATCATAGCAATCTGCAATATACAGTAAGCTATGCGTGACTGATATTGTTTGACAGGCCCTTCAATACACGTGTTAACGATAACAGGAATCAGGATGTTAAAATGATTCGTTGATAAAATTATATAGTGTTTCGATAACTTTGTTTACGAATATTTATCACACTAAAATATAAAGTTCTAAATTGTTTAATTCGCCCGACCGCGACTAAAGATGGTCTCGTTGCTGCTTCGTTGACAATGACACCAATGGCTCTTCTGTGTGGACACTTTCTCGCGGCTTATTGGGGACGCATTTTTTTTTCTATAGGCTGTTCTCACGTAAAAGAAGTGTCGATTCGCCAATTATAGTTATATTTATTATAGTAAATTCAGGCAAATCACCAATAAGCCTTTCTCGCAACCTAACCTACCTTTTGACGTTCAAAACTGCCTTTTATATTTAAAATTAACGATTTGACTTTGACTTTAAGTACGGTGAGGGCTTTAATATCTAAAGATTAGCTTATCATATCTTTGCTTAAATACATTGCTCTTTTCGAGCGTGTTACTCCTAACGGTTTTAATTTTGGCAGTAAACCACTGTGATTGTTATTTCTTCAAGGCGGCACTTACATCAGCTACATCTTTTACGATTAGGTCAATGACAAGAACAAAACTACGACAAAATATAAAAAGTGGCTACGTTCCAGTATGATTTATAACTACTTACTTAATTCTAGACCGCATTTTATGTTCTAATACAACTTTTATGATTTAGAAACTATATTCGTAAACAAAAAAATATTGCCATTTCGTAGAATATATTTCACTTTAAACAAACTTTGATTAGTGATCAAAAGTTACTTTTGAAATATTCCATTTATTTTATTCTTATACCTACAGGCTCGTAAGTATGGACACAGAATAAATAAGTAGCAGTATTATATCTCGGCAGTGACCTTGAAATAACGACCTACGGCCGCTTGGTAGATAAACCTTCCGCGTCCGTGCGTAACTGCCGGGCACTCAATACTGTTGCTTACTGATATACACTGAGATTTTGAAGTGCGTCGTTTCGGCCGTTTTCTATGAAGATGGAATACTGTACTTATTTATACTGTGGAATGGATGGCACTTATATGGATCCATTCATATGTAAAAACTTTACGAAATAAGTTTTATTCTTTTGTCAAATATTAAAATGTAACCAACTCGTTCAATGTCAATCAATGCTAGTTGTAGACTAGAGACCGTTCAATTCTAAAAAAAATAAAAACATTTTTAGCAGTCCGTAAATAAACTGGGAATCCAAAATATTACTTTTTTATATCCATTTCGCTTGGTCTATCTGTAACCAATCGATCTGCTTAACCTTTTGCCAACTATGTTGGGATCGGCTTCCAGTCTTACCGGATGCAGCTGAATACCAGTATTTTACATGGAGCGACTAGGCAGTCGCTATTTAGTGGTATGAGGAACAGGGTGCAAAGTCATCCACCATAGAAAAGGGAGAATCCTCCGACCAGACGGGTGTCGTGTCTGGCGGGCAACTGCTCAACGATTGATATCGGGGAAGTTATATTTATATGCGGTTAGCGCAGTAAACTCTAATTGGGCGATGCAGGATTTGTGTGACGTCAGGTCTTTGAAAAAGAAAAGAAAGAAAGAAGAAAGAAAATAAATTTATTTGACTCAGATCAAGGCACACAATATTCACACAAAAAACAAATAAAACAGAGAAAGCTTAAAACAGTATTGTGTGCCTCACGGCTGCGCCAAATAGGCCCAGTTCAGCATAAATGCCAGACAACTAGTGTCTGACGCTGGTTTTCAACTGGACCTTATGTTACGAGGACGTCTTGCGGATGTAAATCAGTTTTATAGTGTGTAAGTGTTTTATATTTAAATAAAAATAGATAGATGTGTAGCAAATAGATAATTGTGGTTTTTGTGGAGTTTGTACATGTGATAGTGTTAATGACAAAGAAACATTCCCACCAAATTAACTGTATAACATCTTTGATGCGTAGTTCGCATATGGCGATGTAGATGCCGCCAAAGTTCCATGTAAAATACTGGTATACCTAAAATAATGGTTGTACCTAGGTTTAACCAATGTTAGATGCCTATGACATCTAGATACAACCCAGTTACTGGGTGACACAATACCCCTCGGTAATATTGGTGGTCAGACTATTGGGCTTCTGACTACCGGCTGGACCAACGGCTTAACGTGCTTTCCGAGGCACGGAGGGGTCACCCATCCACTGAGCAACCGTGGCAAGCGCAGCTTAACCTTCAATCGACCTGTGCAGCTGTTATCATTTAGCCATGACTCCATGAGCCCCCATTACTTTTTAATATCCATTTCGCTTGGTCTAACTATCACCCATGACCGTCTAAATTAATTGTTATGAATAAAAAATTACGCCGTTTTACATTACCACTTTTCGCACGTGGTTGACCACTATATCGCTGTTTTGTAATATGATATTACTACTTTACATTACACATTTTATACTTAGTATTTGGTATTGGATACTCTTAGCAAGCAATTGATGAAGTAACAGCATGCTATGCATTATGCCTAACTTCTTTGGTTATTTCTGATTTATTGGCTGTTACTAAATCCTAAGCTACCTACTTTGATGGTTTTTTATATATATATTTTTTTAAATATATAAATATTAATAATATTACAAAATCTCTGAATTCTTAACTGTTCATAATTGTTATTGTGCCTTTTGGCCTCGTACAGGAGTTTCTGTATTTTTTTGTATAGTTTATCTTTCTTTTAAAAGTCATATATTATCTATGTAGTCGCAAATATCAGTTTTTTTAAAGTGGTACCTCATTTTCTATTCATGTAAATACCTTTTGAACGCACGGACTAAGTGCGGAGCGGTAACCTTTACTAGTTTTTATTCTCACAATCCACTAATTATTCGTTCCAAATTATGTTAAGTTTATGTTGCACTCGAATTAAAATAACAGAGTAATAGTTTTTAATAGTAGGAATAATATATTAGTATTTGTTGTTACATTTTTTGCTTTCGCAGACATAATTAAATGTACGGTTATTGTGTAATTTCAATAATTTATTTATTTATAAGCGTGTTTGTATTTATAATAAGATTTGTAATGACAAAAAACTATAGTGTTGGCATAAAATAAAAAAAACAGTTTTGATAAATTACATATTAAGTAGTATTTAATTTACTATGTAATTTAATGGTCGAAGAAAAAGCAAAAAAGATATTATTATCTACTCCACCTACTTATTATAAGCATTGTATTTGACTGTGTGATAAAACCATTCTCAATAAACAAATAGATACGTGACGTAAATAACCTATATTATTTTTTTCACAAAATTAAGGTGTAGGACATGATTTACTGTGCTTATTTATTTTCGCCCAATTATCCTTTTTAAGATTCTTTCTATTAATTAACCGTTAATGATGAAGAAAAAAGACACGATTGGAAAAACACTCGACACTTGAAAGCCAATTTGATCATTATTCTGATACGGTTTATTTTCTTCTTATGTATCTTACATAAAAAGAAAATAAACAGTATCATTATTATGTTTAAATTATCTGTTTGCAAGTAGCTGATTGGGTAAGTCACAAAAAACGTGTCTTTTTATTCTTTTCGTGTAGTTAGTGAATAGCCTGGTGTCATAGTTTCAAAGCCGCCCTTGTGCCTCTGACTTGCCTTCACGTACCGCCGAGAAATATCTATTATGCATGCCGGTTTCCTCACGATGTTTTTGAAGCAAGTGATAATTATACAATACGCACATGAATCTGAAATTTTAGAGGTGCCTTGGGTTCGAACTCAAGACCAACCGTCAGACTTGGCAGTCTGACGGTCACAACACTATGCTATCACTGTCCGAAAAAAATCAGTAGCAGAAACTCAATGTCAAACATAATGCAAATCGGCCAAGTCTACAATAGATACATTAACTATATAAGTAGGTACCAAGTTGACGGCTGGTTAACGCATTGTATGTAAATTAGAAATGAACAGAATGTTACTAGGACGCCTTTTTAGCACTAAACATCTTTTTACTGTAACCCAGACTGTTACAATAACTTGAAATATGAAAAAACATGGCTACTCCAGAAAAAAAAGTTACTGCAGAATATTTTATGACACCACCGTCCTATTTCAGTAAAACAAACGAGGATGATAAATAGAGTGTCACTGCTTTAAATCTTCATGACATTTGGTTAAACTACGCGGAAATTATTAATCAAACGTCGTCCTATTTAGATGTGGATACGGAACCCTAGAAAATATAATTTCGCTGAATAAACCTTTCAAGTCAAAATTCATAGAAGTGCAGAAAAGCGCTTACATGAAAGGCTTGGCCTAACCTGTTCACAATAGAGATAGTTGCACACAGAAAATGTGCCCTGTGGGTCGATTTCATACCATTTAACTAGGTTTATTTAGTGCAGATTCAGTAAGAAAAAACTGGTGGTTCAAGTTATGCATCCGGCATTTCTATAAGTTGAGAAGATATTGAAATGCAGACTCGTTTATGTATTTTTTTTTTTGTAAAAAACTGGATACCAATGCAACAAACTAGCAGTACAATCTCCATAGGATACTACCTTTTGGAAGGGGTAAATATAATCAATTATATTTTTCTGTAAATTTTGACGTTCAAAAGTGCCTTTTCATTTATTTCAAATGGGCACAAAAAGTGCCCATTTGAAATAAATGATTTGAATTTGACTTTGACTTTCAGCATAATCATTTTGTTAAGTATTCATATTCTATGGAAAAACTAAGGCATACATTCCAGAATTCCAAACAAACTCATCTATAAACTTGCTTGTTTTTCCGTCTTTACAAAGTAAAGTTTATAACTTCTGTACCACTTATTTTACTTGAGAAACAATGAAGAACCTTAAGAGCATGTATTCAGAAAGTTGGCAACGACGTCCCTTGGCAAATCTGTCAAGTCTGAACTGAACTACTGAACAACTGAACACTTACTATAAAATTATTATGACAATCACTCTTTAACAATACTGTGAAATGATTACTCAGCTCACAATGATTGTTCAAGAGTGTCACGCAATGTGTATGTCAACGACAATTTTACTAGAATTAGAAATATTATCCACAGTGCTAATGGCATAAACTGTTTCGTTATTTTTCCCCCTTTATCTAGACCATAGATAATCTATGATCTAGCCAAAGCGTGCTTCTCGGGTCTAGTAGGGTATCGAGTTTGTCAACTAGATAATGAAGCCAGTATCCGCCTTGACAATGACAACACGCTAAGTGCTTTGATTTTGATAGAACATTCTGTAACGAATTTCTTTTGTAGCAAAAAACCCTCGGCAATAAATGTCTCTTGACACATGTCGCATATAATAACTAACTACGCTGCTCGAAATAACCAGAAATCCATAGACAATAGACATAGCATTTCAAAAATGAAGACACGTGTCAATGCGACATAAAACGCGCGCGACGCTATAGGTGAAGTCATAGCCCATTTGTTGCCAAGTGAGCCTTTACGCTATCTCGAACCCGTCGCATGTCGCGTTTACCCCACAATGTAGATGACAAGAAATGAGGAGCAAATTGAAAAGGGAACAAGAATTGCGGATACATTACAATTGAAAAATAAAACCATTGTATTATATAAACAAATGCTGTAAAGACGAATACAAAGTATTGCACAGATAGGGTTGCTGTGAAATGTATAAATTCAACTTGGCGAATAATATTACTTTTACGAGTTTCAGAATGCAATTCCTAAAAATCAACTAATCTGCGTATCCTTTTGCCAACTATGTTGGGGTTGGCTTCCAGTCTAACAGAATCCAGCTGGACACCAGCATTTTACATGGAGCGACTATCTGACCTATCAACCCAGTTATTGCGTAACATGATGTAATAGGGATGTTGACTGGGGAAAATAAAACTATTTAGTCCGTCAATCAAATAATAAAAAAATATTAGACACGTATTTTTTGCTTTATCACATTAATAAAAAAATGTTTTACATAAAATGCATTAAAGTTGGGGAGTGAGGGTCACAAGTCAGTATAAAATCTACTGGCGAGTGACGTCATACCACATTTTAACGTATTGCCTACTCAATATATTGGCGTAATCTTTTGATTACGTAAAAAAAGAAATAATACGTGTCCAATATTTTTTTAATAATCTACCTGACTAAATTTTTTGTCAACATCCCTATTCCTAAGGGCCTTTTTTTTTGGGTAGGAAATTATCAAATAACTGCTCCCGCTCTGGGCGGAGCAGGAGAGCGTGTCAGACTCTTACTGATTGAAACTCAACCGTGTTCCTTCAGTTGCCTGTACGTTGCCAGGGGCCACGGACTTTCCCGCGACCCAAGCAGGCATTGGTCCTAGCGGACCTCACCAGTTCTGCTGACATCTCTTTAAGGCACGCGTGGAACACAACGCGCCGTCGAACCGGGCCTGGTCCTTATCGGACGGTGAGCTACCCATTGCTCACCGTCCGCAAGCCCGCGCCTATGGTGGCTGGGAATCGGCCTGCGATTTCCGATGCCCAGGGCGTCTCCTGCGGCGGCTAGGGGCGTGAGGGCGCGAAATTTGCCTTTCCCTCACGCGTTCCGCCTCCTCCTTCGCGAGAATTGCTTCGCAGAAGGAGGTGACGGCCTTCCATGCCCTCTTGCTCCGTACCATGGCCTGGACCAGGGCCGGACGCAAGAGATCACCGCCACCGATCGAATCGACGAGGATACGGTGATGCTCTGTCCAAGCCGGGCAGACCTCCAACTTATGCTTCACCGTGTTCTCCGGGTGATCCACGCAATGATGACACCCAGGCGTTTCCTGCCTTATCCGGAACAGGAACCTCCCGAAACAACCATGTCCGGTGAGGACCTGCGTTAGGCGGAAGGTGAGGACGCCGTGGCGCCTCTCTAACCACTCCTCAAAGAGGGGTCTTATCGCCGTAATAGTGGCGTGTCCAGCACTGGGTTGCGACAATAGCACTCTCCATGACGCACGAGATCCCGCAGCAGCTCTGTCCGCTATGCAGTGATTTCTCGCGGCAGCGGAGTTACGCCCCGGTATTTCCTCCCCTCGCGCCACTCCCAAATATGCGCGAGGACTTTTATGGCCCTTAACTACATCATTAAACATGAGTGGGCATACAAGTCTCTTTTATTACCTTAATTAAGTACCTTATTTAAAAAGCTATCAGCATCTAGGGTATAAAATAAACGCGCCAAAATTGCCGTAGAGAGTCATTTAATCAATGTAGTAGGTACCTAATTAACTTGACGTATCCCTAGGCTAAAATAAAATATACAAAATGAATGTATATAAGCTCTCATATATTATATTAATACTCGTACTTTAAACTTCAAGTTTAATGGAGACCAACCTAGGTCAATGAACTACTAATCGAATTTAATGTCCACCCTTTAGTGTGGACATTAAATTCGATTAAGCGATTACACCCTATAAAATAATAAATTACACTTTATTTAGCTATTTATATTCTGAAGATACTGTATATAGCCCGTAATTATATTGATAAGGCTTATTTAATTAGTCATGGAAGGGTGTAAATCAGTATTTTGATGGTGTCACGATGAAGCTATGCAGGTAGAAAGTATTGAGAAGGAATATTTTGTGTCGTTCAAAGTTCCGAGGGTAAGTTGTTCCATCACGAATAGATTTTTTTTTAAGAGATAGAAGTAATGTGAAATTCGTCGCTAAACGTTGCTATTTTAGTGACGCTGTGTGTTAGTTTGGTTTTCTTTTTGGTTCTTAAACTTTTGGCTCTATTTCAATCAATTTTACAGCTGTTTATGTACTAACTAACAACTAATCAGATCAAAATACCATAGAGTACGTTTTTTAATCGCATTAGAGGTAATTTGTTACTTGTGTTTTTTTTTTAGATAACTTTGAAAAATTGGAATTCGGGCAAAAAAATCAGCCCATTCTGGGGCTAGTTGTGCCAAGAAAAACGTAAACAAAATGAAGAAACTAATAATAAAATGAAAAATTGTTTTAGGACGAGCAGAGAAACAAAAAGAACGCTGAACCGGGCAAGAGCTCAGTTAAACTGTGGCTGATGCTTTCATCAAAGATAGTAGAAAGTTTAAAACTGCAGTTTGGGATCTAGAAATATGTCACAAAACGGTAATATTGTTTTATTTTATTTATTTGGGACAAAAACAGTTGTACATTACAGCATTTACAAAAAGTAGTTATATTAAAGATGAAAAAGCAGTTATATTATGTTCTGTTTTATAAATAAACTAGCTGTTAATACCCGCCGTTGCCCGAGTAAATAGCAGAACTGTGAAACGGAACATCTCATTTATTAATTGAGATTTGCATACAAAAATTTCCATCCAAATGTCTTATTCTTCCGGTGGATTTTCCAAACAAAATCTTTCATACAAACCTTGCCCTGACATTACAAAATACAAGTATAAATGTATTTTCGTTAAAACCAAATAGTCATTATTTAGCTTTAACGAAACTACATTCTGCCTCTAGATATTCGAAAGTTTTGGAGATCAGGGGCCGTATTATGAAGTAATAATTCCATCATTATCCAACTGCGAAAAAAGGATGGTGCTATAGGCCTTGTATAGCTGCGTCTCTTACTCACACTGGAAAAATGGTGGCAATAATACGTCATAATAGGGCCTCAGACCTTTTCTTAATGGTTCTTTTACTTGTTGTTTGAAAATCGGCTCTTTGAACCCTGGCTTTGAATACTTTTGTAGGGGGGTCCTGTTTTGTTTAGAATACTGACGTAATGTTATGTCATTATTCACTTTATTCACATAGAATGCTGATAAGCGTGACGGTAAAGGTTTTTACCTGACGCCATTTTGCACAGATAAAATCCATACTAAGGGCATAGCGGCTGTCAAGTTCATTTAATCCATTCAGTTTGAGACTAGCTTCAAACACAGATACGTTTACTAGAGGGGGAAGGCAACAACTGTTTCTAGGACACCCGCATACGGCTAAAATTGTATATAGCTATAGACAAGATGCTGTCTGCCTGTCTATTATATCCACGTTCCAAGAGATGGTTCCACAAAACCCAATGCCTGAAATTGTTTTTTTTATTCTCGCGTCTATAAACCAATTCTTGTTTTTCTAGTACAGGATAGTGTAACAAACGAAACTTATTTGACTTCTATATCTCTAAACTCAGTCCGAAATTAGATATACGAGTTGGAAGTTTTTATGTATTTATTAGCTTTGTAGCCAACTTTTGACTCCTAGGTGCAAGGTTAGTGTTAAGTTACCACAAAATAGATAGCCGCTAAATGTTATTGGACATTTGAATATTCGGTACACCCCCTTTTGATGTGGAATTGAGTTGTATGCTAACTTCATGAAATAAAATAAAAAACCCTATAGAATATTTAATTTTCAAACGATTTATGTTGGTGCGGTGATGTGGTTTTAATTTTTAAATGGGGCTTCCGTTTAAAAATTAAAACACATCGCCGCGGCCCGAACCGCGCGCTACCGCGCGCGCGAACTAACTTGCTGCGTGAGGCTGATGAGCGCGCTCCGCACTTTCAACCTCATTGCTGATGACGTCGACATATTCTGTTGCGCTCTGGATGAATTTCAAAGAATAGCTAACTGTAGAATATGCTATGGTCAAGCAGTGGAACTATTTAATTTTTCAGTATACTACAATATCGCATTGGGTCTAGCCTGTAAGGATATTTGTATGTCTGTTGTGAATAAATAAATAATAATAAATCACTCCAAGACAAGTTGAAATCTATTTCACACTACTAAATAAAAATTAACGTTTCAAAGATATAAAAAAAAACCCTCAATAGGTAACTCTTTCATTAATTCAGCAAAGCATTTGAAAGTTTCGAACAGTAAGGCAAAGTTTCGAGAAATTGGGAACTTTGTTGTTAATACAAGTAATATTATACTGAAAACAGTATAATATCACTTTTCTGAAGTGACCTGAAAAGAAACTTTGTTGTGTAGAATTTAAAAACAAAAGAGTTAAAATTTTCGATGGGGGCTCAACACACGGGTGTCACCGCCACCGGTGCCACAACGCGATCTCCATGATTTTATATTGTTTTGCTCGATTTTTCGCACCGCAATGCATTCGTTTAATGGGCGTTAAATGAACTGACAGAATACAAAATACCACGATGAGATCCAAAACGGGGATCGTATACGTAGGCAAAAAGGCTGCGAAGCTGAAATGGAATTGGGTGGGTCACGTCAGCTGTATGCACAGTGACCGCTGGGCAATAGTCTCCACACGGTGGGTGCCTCAGGATGGATGGCACCGCCGAGGCCGGCTTAGGAAGAGGTGGTGAGAAAACGCGTAGTCGCTTACCACAAGGGTTGGATCGAGGTGGCTCTAGAAACAGATGCCTGGAAAGACTTGGGGGAGGCCTTAGCTCGCAGTGGGACAGTGAAAAAATTCACCCAGTGTGTGGACCCCTATCTATAAGCCGTAAACTGTTTGCCTGTGTGGCTGTGCCTTTATGTGTAGTTAATCGGATTTTAAAAGCCAACTGACGCTAACTGATGAATAAGAACACATCACGAAACTAAAAGCATTGCTAATTTAGGTTGAATTGAAACCACTTTGTGGATAGTTTTATTAGCATTGCTTGAATAAAAATAAGTGGTTTCAGTCATTGTCATTGACATTTATTTGAGAATAAGTTGGAGTTATTTTGCATAGGTATCAATTGGTACAATTTATGCATAAGCTTTTTCATAGGCAAAATGCTTTTTATACTTTTCTATACATATTTCGATTTGAAATGATTTTTATGAAATGATGATATTTTCTATAAATGGGTTTGTACAAACACTTGTCCACGTGAATATTATTTTAAAAACTAGATGTGGTCGATAAATACGCAATATTTTGTCAAATACCGTTACATAAAGTTTTGTTGAAAATAAAACTAAATAAAAAAGTGTTAGCTGTACCTAACCTCAAATTGCTGCCAATTTATTGTTCCTGACCTTTTTCACAACGATGTAACCAGGATTCAAAAAGTTTTGGGGGACTGTCTTATGTAATTTTTTTTTTTTTTTTTTTCTAATAATAATCTAACATTATCAATGATTATGCTTCCTCTCTCCTAACTCACTTGTTTTTGCTGTGCCCGACAGGGTCCATGTCATGATCTAGTTTTAAGTCTACCACCTAAGACAACATGTGGAATGCAAATAAAGTATTGAGTATTGAGTATTGAGTAATGTTGATGTTCGAAAAGTCCTGATTCTCAGTCTAGTTTGAATAAATGATTTTTGAATTAGATTTTTTTGAATTCATTGACTAACAGGCAGGTTAGTACCAAGTCTTTCAAAGTGACAAAGCATGTATCAATCAAGACCGACCTGTCAATTTATCACCTAGAAATCCAGCCTTGGTTTCAGATTTGCAATTTGTCTGTGTCGTTCTCGACAAAGACTGTATCCTAGTGTGTTACGTGAATGTGTGTCGCTTAATCCCCGCGGTTCTTAAGTCCAGTAACGGATCGTTTTCCTTACCAATCGTTAATATTTTCTTTACTGTTCCTTTGATAACAAACCGAAGGCAATTTTACCTGTAAACAAAGATACATGAATTATTAGTTTATCGCCTTAAACCAACAACGGTGAACAAGACGTCAGGAATGAAGCATAAGGGATTATATTAAGAGGGTAAGTAGTATCTTCTTCGTAGGAGTTACAAATACAGACTGAGATTATAAACCCATTTGCGTAGTACAGAGATTACGGATTTAAGCCTTTGTGACTGTTCATTTCGGGTGTAGGAAGGCACACTTTGTATAATGAAAGGTACCTTTTTCGGAAAAATAAGATAGATAGATAGATAAATCGTTTATTTAGTGCACACAAAAAAACAGCACAACATACAAAAACACGATTAAATAATTATTAATTAGCTATTAGGAAATAGCTGCAAGGTGCCAATATAAAAAACAAATAAAAAGGAAGAAAACAAGACATTGTGATGACACTATTGGCTATGACAACTTTAAAATAATGGATTGACACGAACATAAAAAAGTGCGGTGTGCGTCTCAAGTTTGCACCAAATGGGAGTCCAGCTCAGCATGTGCCAGGCAAATACACCTGATGCTGATATTCTGCTGAATCCCTGCAGTGACATACGGACGTCGAGTAGATGAGACAAATATACGAGTTATTGGTGTTGTTATAAGCTAGCCTGCTTACACATAGCATAGGTAGCCTATCTTCTTAAGAGTCCATAACACCTCAGCTGAAATCCTCATACCAATACTCATACAATACTTAGCTCCTAAGCGCCGCCGGTAGTTCAGGTAATTTCTTTTTACGGTGAAAATATCGTAATTAAAAAAAAGTAAAAACATAGTATCTGCTATACATTTAGTTCAGTTATAATGCAAAGTTTCATAATTTATATTTGAAGTTTTTTTTTAATATTATCTGTTTTTTTGTTCGCTTTGGTATTTTATGGAATCATACAACCAAGACCCCTCCGTGCCTCGGAAAGCACACTAAGCCGTTAGTCCCGGCTGTTATTCGTAGATCTTTGACAGTCGTCACGGGTCGTCAGAAGCCCGAAAGTCTGACAACCAGTCTTACCAAGGGATATTGTATTACCCAGCAACTGGGTTGTGGAGGTCAGATAGGCAGTCGCTCCATGTATAATGCTGGAATTCAGCTAAATCCAGTTAGACTGGAAGCCGACCCCAACATAGATAGATTTTTTTATGGGATCGTGTTTTCGTTAAACATACGTTAGTCATCATCATCATTTCAGCCGAAAGACGTCCACTGCTGGACATTGGCCTTTCCCAAGCATCACCACTTCGACCGATTCTGTCCCTCCCGCATCCAGTGGATTCCTGCAGCCTTTACAAGGTCAACGGTCCATCATGTTCCCAGGCCTTCCTTAGTACGTAACATTAATCCTCAACTTTACCATTTTATTTCAAAATTAATGCTGCAGTATTTTCGATGTCAACGGAGGATCATTCTAAGCAATTTGAGGTATTTATTATAGACTCTTAATTTATTGTTGTTAAGAAAGAGAGAATGCGACAATAGACAATACATAGTTCCCAACAATATTTAAAAAAAAAAACATTTTCAGAAAAACTACTACAGAGTAAAAAAAAACTTAAGTTTTGTTTTGTCCACCAACTTCTGAAACCAAAGTTATTTTGTTTTTTAAGGTAAATGATTTAGCGTAACGATTCAGTATTGATGATTTAAATGATTATAATTTATATTTTGTTGATTATGATCATACTTATATTCACCCTTTTCCACCCACATCCGCATCCGCATGAGCTCCGCATTGATGCGGGTGCGGATGCGGATGTCTAAATAAATGCGGTAGCTCCGCGATTGCGGATGGGAATATCTGCAACATTTCTGTTATGAATACAGTTTTAAGTTTCATTTTACAACCAATTTTTCTTTGGGTAAAGAGTTGACATAAAGTAGGTTAGATGACAAAGTATTCAACTATAAGTTTTTCTCTAAATTCATTGAAGATATGGTCGTGAGGAGGTATAAAGTAAAGTACGGTTAAGTAGATGGGCATACAGCGTATTTTATAACAACAACGACAATTTCACAAAATTAGATAGTCTGTCTGTAATAGGACCACCAAACCTTTTGAAGTTCATACAGAAACTCCAGTAATAGTTATAACCTTTTCAAAACGAAATGTCAATCATTATTGATTCCAAGTTGGTATCTTTGAATAATTAAGTATAAATATCAATTAAATGTCAAATAATTTTGTAGTGGTAGCAATGGTGGATAAAGGACTAAATATTTAAGCCGAGGCTATCTCGGCGGTCGTTATCACAGACCTCAATTTTGACTAAGAATTGGTCCCAAATAACTGATGCTCGACCTTGATAATCCCTTAAGATATCAAATTAAACAGATTTGGGACAAGAGGTACCCTTTATGATGTTAAGAAATACCTGTCAGCTTATGTTTCTGTTTCTGACACTGATGTTTTTTAGGACCAAAAATACGCTGTGATATTATTAATATGTTTCTCTTTTTTTTTATACTTATTATAGGAGTCCCCAAAAGTGTTTTACAGGTTCCCATTTTCCTAAAAAAATACAGTTTTGACAAACAAACCGGTCCCGAATCTTTTAGTTTTTCTGATAGCACCCGAAGCACCAATTTGTTCACGCAATAGTTTTAAACCGTGCACAATCGGGACTTTTTACCAAGAATATTGTTTGTACCGTTTACCTTTTTATGAGTGTATATGGATGATTCTTTCAGAGAGCCTACGTGAGCATTTTGCGAAGGTTGTATTTAACTGTCGACCTTAACAGGTCATCGACTATTACTTGTGTTTTATGCGGGTAGAAGGATTATATTTCATTGAAAGTATTTGTGTGTAGATAGGAACAGTAAATTTTCAGCTCATTTGTACATAGGTACGATGAATTAGCGGTTGTATTTTGCCTTTATTGGCACTCATACATATGCTAAGTCAATTGAGGTTAAAACTTAGTTAGTAGTTACTTTGAGTCATTTATTTCGAAGTCCATTTCCATTATTGACGTTAGGGCGAGTAGAAAATAATAGCTCTTTAGTTGAATTAATGAAACTTTCTTTACGACGTTATTCCCCCTTTAGTGATTAATGTGCGAAGCCCCTCAATGTACGGTAAAAGTCATTGCCCTCCAATGGATCGTACAATTGCTAAATCCTACTAATATCGCAAATGTGAAAGTTTGTATGTTTGTGTGTTTGTTACTCAATCACGAAAAAACGGCTGAACGGATTTGGATGAAATTTGGCACACAAATAGTTTATAACCTGGATTATCACATAGAATATAAAAATTTAATTAATTAATAATACAAATATTTAAAAAGACAACTTTAAAAAGTTTTTCTACGGTAATTCTGGTTTATTAGACTGCATTGCATCTAATGTTTAAATTTTCAGCAACAAAAAACTATTTTAAATTTTTTATTCATCTAAATTACTTACTCAGTCTTAGTTGGAAGTGATTTTGGAGGAAGAAAACCGAGTTATAAAACTTCCGTTTGAATGTTTTAAAAGTTTATTTGCTTTTGTTTTCGTTTTTCTCATAAAAAAATAAATTGTATCCCTCCTTTTGTCTCATAGACAAAAGTAAAACAGGTAGAACCTTATTTTAGAAAAGATACTCTAATCTACATAAACACATACATAAAAAAAAAAAATTGAAGTTTCTGTTTGTAATATATTTTTTTTTACTAAATTCATATGAAAGTATAAACGGTACTTATACATTCATAATAAACTACGTACAATGTTTTAAAATGTTGTCTGTATGTGTGTTCCGTCTAATCTCCGAAACGGCTGGACCGATTTTGTCGGGACTTTCACAAGATCAGTTATTTGCAATAACTGATCTTATAAGGAGTAATTTAGAGGCAGCCAGAAGTCCATAGCACAGGGTATCCTAGTTTGGATTCCTGACTCCCACAAATCCTAGTACCTTCAATATGTAACACCCCTATACTGTAATTGTACTTTATGGGAGAAAAATAAAATATTATTTAGGTTACCTAGGAGTAACTTAGGTACTTACTTTATAAAAAAAAATAATTTAGAAAATAATTAGGGTAGGTACTTTTTATTCCGATAGTACGTTCCCGTTTTTCTTTTTAGTACGTTCCCATTTTTTTTTTTTTGTTGGGAAATTATCAAATAACTTCTCCCGCTCTGGGTGGAGCGGGAGGGCGTGTCAGACTCCTACTGACTAAAACCCACCCGTGTTCCTTCCGTTGCCTGTACGTTGCCAGAGGCCACGGTATCCCTTTTGGACTTTCCCGCAACCCCGGCAGGCATCGGTCCTATCGGACCCCTTCACTTGCTGACATCTCTTTGAGGCGCGCTTGGAACACAACGCGCCGTCGACCCGGGCATGGTTCTTATCGGACGGCGAGCTACCCATTGCTCACCGTCCGCAAGCCCGCGCCTACAGTGGCCGGGAATCGGCCTGCGATTCCCGACGCCCAGGGCGTCTCCTGCGGCGGCTAGGGGCGTGAGGGCGCGAAATTTGCCTCTCCCTCACGCGTTCTGCCTCCTCCTTTGCGAGCATTACTGCTTCGCAGAAGGAGGTGACGGCCTCCCATGCCCTCTCGCTCCGTACCATGGCCTGGACTAGGGCCGGAATAGTACGTTCCCTTCAGATATTATCTGACATTCACACGGGTGGAGCCACGGGCAACAGCTAGTATTATTTAATAAATATAATAAGATCACCAATCACTATCACTTTTTCTATTTTATGCTTGTAATTTCATATGTACAGTACAACTATTTTCTTAATGTCCCCCGGCAAACTTCGTGTTTCGTCAGTCGTCGTATTTCTATCAGTTGCTCTACGCACTTGGTGCAGACCGGACGCTCTCAATCGACTTCCAAGTCAATTCAGAGCATCCGGTCTGCACCGAGGGACATGAATAAAATAGTTGTACTGTACTTAGATCTATTTAAGTTTCTGATTACTCTTGTCTTTTTGTATGGACGTGTTTCTGTACAAATAAACCTATTTTTCTGTCTTTCTTTTTCTTTCAATCATCAAATAAATGTATATTCAGAGTGTATTTGGACCAAAACGTGTGAATGTGAATCTAAGAATCGGGGATGAAGCCGTTAAAGATTGGTTCTAAATCCCAGTGCGACAAAAATACAATAGAACAAAATGAAACTGAAACGTTGATGTTGTTTTTTATGTAGGTATTTATTTGTTATTGAAAACATGTCTGCCACTGTGTCTGATACCTAAAACTAGATTTAGGTTGTTCCGCCATTCATAAAAACAGATTTTATGGCTAGAAAGGGGGTTATTACCGAGAATGGTGATTAATAGAGAAATATAGAAGAAAAAATGTTGCGCCAACCCCAAATAGAATGTTGAAAATGATTCATAAAAAAACGGTTTCGTCATATAAGCATTAAATGGGTATGCAATTTAGAGATTATTGAAACTTCTATCATTCTTGAAGGACATATTGTTTAAAATTCCGACGCTTATTGCTATCAAACGAATATCGATAAAACATCAGACTCCAATCAGCTAGATATTATTAATAATCTTTATTTAGAACCTCCCGCTGTTATCGTATTCAGTACAATTATAGTATAATGTGTAGTGACGTCACATTACTGACGCCGAATATTGGAATAGATAACAATTTGATGTCGTCCTTTGCCATTATCGTAGAATCTAATGCGATAGTTATACGTGAGTTACTGACCGACGTCGCTTTATTAAAAGCATTTGATTCATACTTTTTTATGAATAAAACATAATCATGTTAGTCTGTGACCTGATTATATATGGTCGATTCCATGCGTAGAACATGGATCAGAAAATATGGCTAGGAAACGCTAAAGGTCCCATTTCGTACCCGATCGCAGGCAGCAACTGCACGCGACGTGTCGTGGCGTCATGTCGCGGTGGTACGTCTCGGCGTCATGTCGCTGTAGTCATCATTTCGAATCCGACCGTAGGCGGCAGCAGCCCGTATTCCAGTCGGTAAATAGAAGATAGAAAAACATCTTATCGCTCGAGCGTTCGCTCTTTACGACTGAATTCGGTCGTAAAGCGGTCGCTATCTATGTCGAGACTGTAGCCCCTCGTCTGTGGTGGGGCTGCACGTGTCGCCTGTCAATCGTCCGTAGCTGCCAACGATATGTCACTAGCTACGGAAGGTATTTCATAGAAACCAGTCATGTTTTGGTGACACGTCGCCTGCAGTTGCCTCCTGCGGTCGGGTACGGAATGGTACCTTAACACGCAGTTAGAATGCGTGGTGATCATCGCCCTTTCTTTCACCATTATAATATTATAATGTAGGATGCAATTATGAATAAATGCATCAATAAGTATATAGCAGCCATGAGTGAGAGAGTGTCATGTTTTACGTGTGAAAAGAGAAGAGAGATACTTCCCAGAGTTTTTTTCGATAATCTTTCCCCACTATAGATAGACGTCTATATGAAACTACGATCGGCAATTGCCTAGGTGATGCTGGGCGGTGGAAACCACCCTCATCGATTTGTTTTCAAGCCAACGTGAAAAAAATTCTCTAACTGCACTTAAGGAGTTTGTGGGGTAGTTGCGAAAGGTACCCAAAATCCCAATGCATTTTGACAATTCATCAATATTCATACCATCATTTACATCGTTGAGTAGACGAATTTTTGGAACATACGAAGCAATGGATTAGGTACGAATTTCCCTCAAAGTCCATCGGTTTGTGATAGGACAGTGTGTTACGCAAGTGGGGTGCTGTTAACATATCCCGCGATCCTATACAGAGTGGCAGGTATGGCCTAGGCCAGCTCAAGGGAAAAGTGTTACCACCGACGGACGGTCAACTGTACTTACGTAAATCTATTTGTAGTAAGCTGGCTTGAGTAATAAACAACTAGCTGTGCTCGCAGCTTCGCTCACGTATGTCCTAATGGCATTATAAGTAAACAATCAAAAAGCGGAACCTTGAGTAGAGCCTAGGCCAAGGGCAATGGAAAGGGGTATGCTTGGAGTTTCCCTACGTGATCGAATCAGAAATGAAGAGATCCGTAGGAGAACCAAGGTAACCGACATATTGCCAAACTTATGTAGGTGTGGCGGCATGTACTTCGCCACATGCGAACTACACATCAAAGACCTGACGTTACACAAAATCCTGCATCGGGCAATTAGAGTTTACCGCGTGAACAGCATATATATAACTACTCTGATATCAATTGTTGGGCTGTTGCCCACCAGACACGACACATTCCCTTCGCTATAGAGGATGAGTGAACTTTACACCCTGTTCCTCGTAGCTCTAAATGGCCATGGGCAGGGCACAGGCGTGTGTGTGTTCGGCCTGATTCTGGGGTGGTACTGCGTACCGGAAGACGTAGCGTTTGGAGGCCTCCTACAAGGTGGATCGATGACCTTGTGAAGGCCGTAGGAATCCGCTGGATACGGGAAGCACAGAACCGGTCGAAGTGGCAGTGCTTTGGGAAGGCCTATGTCCAGCAGTGGATGACTTTCGGCTGAAATTATGATGATGGCCTAATAGGAACTTTCAATAGATTGAGAGGCAGTTACTTATACAAGTTTTGTGACCACTGATATGTGGCCTACTATACCTACATACAAGCATGGAAGTCGACGGAAGGACTCATTTATCTTAATTATGTGACAGAAGCGTCTGGAGAAACAAAGCCGTTTTTACTGCCAAAGTTAATTAAAGACGGCTATTCTTGTCATCACTAAAGATATTTCAAATTTTAAAACAATCATGATGTTTACCTCAGTAAGATAGTAAAAAGAACACAGAAATAATATTTTTGTTGCTAATCTCGAAGTAAAAGAAAAACAAAGACTGGAACATTAACATCCCACTTTTGATTTTATATGAGACTAACTGCTATCCGTAGCTTCGCCCACGTGGCTTTTTCTAAAATAAAAGTAGCTTAACTTATTCATTATAACATCAGCTATCTACCAGTGAAAGTCACGTTAGTATCGGTCCAGCCACACAGACAGACGGACAGACAAAAAATTTAAAAATTGTTTTTTTGTTATAAGTACAGTATAATCTTTAATATGCATTTAGTATAAACCGGCCAGATGCATGTCGGACCACGCACAATGAAGGGTTCCGTAAATGGGATGAATTTATCCCAAGAACAGACTTAACACTGTAGTTGAAAAACATGTTCTCCACTACGGAATGTATGGGAGAACATGCTTTTTTAACTGCAAATATAAGTTAGTCAATTATTTCTTGTTAACTTGTAGTGCTTACTTAGCTGTGATAGTTTGCCTTTTAATTTACTTATATATACTGCTGTTGTGAATTTTTTCACATAACCAGAACCAACCAATAAGCTGGAGGAGGGGGGGGGGGGGGGGGGGCGGACGGACACATTTGACTCTAAAAAAATTTGCACTTTAAAGATTAATATTTCGCAAACGGCGGATCCCTTAATTCAAAAATGGTTATAACAATATTTTTGAACGACCTTTCCAACGACACCCCATATCATGGGATAGACGAGAAAAAAAAGACATCCCAACTTTATATCGATCTATGGGAGGTACTTTATTATTTTATTTTACTTCTTTTTCGGCGTGATTGATATGTATACCCTTGCCAAATGACAGCTTTCTGGTACAAACAGTCTCTAAGCCTGTTAGTATCGGCGTATAAGCTAAATTGTAAATATTTCTGTATATTTTGGGACGTAACCACCAAACTTGATAAAATCTCGGGTTGTATAAGACAAGGATGAACAAAATTCTAAAATATCTAGAGAAATATCTAGAAAAATTCCAAGTTTGTAATTTTGTTTACCTTTTACGACATTTGCGGTAGTCAAAAATGAAATATTTTTCATTTACGGCCCAAATTTAAAGAAAATTAACGTTTTCAAAAATTATGGCCGTGTCCACCACTTTATTGCGAATATCTAAATTTTAAATATGCCAATCAAAAGAGGACGAATAACTAAATTATAATACGACTGCATTCAAATCTAATTTTGGCCAAAATGGCGGTTACGCCCTTTGAGCCTAAAGGTATCGATGTATAGAAAATGTTAATGATCAGATCTGAAAGTGATAGTCATACGAAATTGAAGCAATAATTAATATATTCTAAACTATCTAGCTGTAAGAACCTAAGCGATAATACAATCAAATAATAACATAATTTAATAACTATAATTATGCTATATTATGTTTTCTTAATTTGTATGCAAATAATGTACGGTAGATATAGACGACTAAAATTAATTTACCTTTTCTTCAGTAAATAGGTGATTGATGGATTGATTCAGTCAGATTCATTCAACAAAACTTATAGCTTTTTGACAAACTGCCAAACAAAGCACGAGCTCAATCAGTAACAGAGAATTCAACAATTGAAAGGGTTAAATGTCCGAACCATAGTTATAAATTGTATAATGAACCCTTACAAAGTAACATCGTTTTCGTTCGGGGTCCTTAGTCAAGTGGCATTTTCAAAGCAATTAACACTGAGCAATTATTTACAACAATGCGTGTTCCTTTCCCAAACCGATTTATCAAAGTGCCTCGTAAATATTTGCACTTTAAAACTTTCAACCATTATGGTTTTAGGAACTAACGGGAAAATTATTGTGAAAATAGTGTAATTTTGAAAATTTGTTACAGATTTGGGTAGGGTACGAATATATCATGTTATAAAATTATTACGAACTTCTTGCTGAAAAGGCTGAGTTTCTACGTTAATGTGATCAGAAGTAGGTGATATGGAATACTCCCAAGTTTTCAGGGTTCGCTAATAATTAATCTAGACCCAGTTGGATCCAGTCTTGGTTCCAAAGCAGTCTGAAATACAACAGAGCTAAAGTTCTCTAGCTGTAAATTTTACTTCCAACCTCACTCAAGTGATAGCACTTAATTTGATTGCGAACTCTCTACCTTTCGACAGATTTATAGAATAACACACTGGCCGGTTGGGTTTTCTGTATTCCGAGGAGCCTGCTGGTTGTTCGTCTTTTGGATAAGTACCTATAATAGATGCGAATACCGTTTTGCTCGCCGCTTCACTAAGTAAGTTTCTAAGAAAGGGTGCTATTTCAGGATACCGTATGTTATTAAAAGGTTATGTTATCTCTATGTAAAAGTCTTGGAAAGGATTGAAATAATACGTGAAGCCGTCTGTTTCTGTTTCATGTATTTTCTTTTAAGGCACCATTTCCACGGACGAGAAAATCAAGACGATAGTCTCGCCGTGCCATCAAATTCAATAAAAACTATGAATCAATCTCCACACGGCGATAATTTGAAGGCACACCGTGACTATCGCCGCGATTCTCTCGTCAGTGGAGATGGCGCTTAAGTGAGTATAGTACTTGGAAGGATTCATTACAATTTCCAGTTGTATTGTTCTTATTTTTATACGACCCTGTTGTCCTACTTCAAGGCAGAGGCCTGTCTTACTCTTTTTCCACCTCTCCGAATCCAGAGCTGCCGAGGACCAATTTCCGTCAAAAAAATCCAGCTTATCAAACCATCGCTTGCAATGTTGAGGCCCATTGATCTTTATAATTTTTCTATCCAAATTGGTGACGAGCCCAACTCACGATCTGCAATTTGATTAAAGTGTCTAACATAATATCAAAACCCTTAATTAAATTCCACCCAAAAAAAAACATGGCTTCCATAGGTATAAATAAATAACTAAACGTAGCCTTGATTTGAAGAAACCTGAGTTTAATATTTTAATGAAAGATTAAACTTTAATTTAACTTTCAGCTGATTTGGAACAAGAATTATGACCTTACTTCTGATTAAAAAGTGCGTTAACCAAATTAAGACAAGAAAAGCCGTCTAGCACTTTTAAATGAATTCAAACTCTTGAAAGCACTTCGGAAGTTCATCTAGAAGGTCCAACAAATTCTTTTCAACTCACGAAAGCAAAATTAATAGACAATTTATCGAAGCTTCATAACTTCCAATTGAGTTTCTCCAAGAATTGGTTACCAATGTTTGTATTGACTTTCAATGAAAGGAAATTCTTATCGTCCTTCAGAAATACCTAAATCAAGGCAGTTGCGAAAAGGTAATTTAAGTTTTCATCTGGTAACCAGCATTCCGTTTAAGTTCAAGATTGGTTAGCATTTTCAGGCATAAATAGTTTAAAGAATTTTGTTCTCATAAGAACTTAAATAACAGTTCACTTAAAATGAGATACAAAGTGCTTAAATAAATCCAAGTAATTATAATTATCATATTTGCCTTTTGGGGTGTTGGCGACGTTACAGGGTACAGTACAGCTATTTTTTTATGTTCCTCGTGAATCATCGCATTTCCAAATACAAACGGCTTTCCTCCAATTTTTAAAATAATTTACGTTATGTTAAAAGAGTATTAACTTAACAACTCTATATATTTCCAAGTCGACTCAGAGCGTCCGGTCTACACCAAGTGTAAAGGGCAACTGATAACTGACGAAACACGAAGTTTGCCGAGGAACATTAAGAAAATAGTTGTACCGTACTGAAGGGAAACTTGCGCGAAAAGACATTTCCGCGAATGGATTTTTGCGCGAAGGGACTTTTGCGCAAAGGGACACTTGTGCGTCAAAGACATTTCTGCGAATATACTTTTGCGCGTATCAAAACAATTATGCGCGAAAGACACTTGCGCGAAAAACAGTTGCGAATGACACCTGCGCGAATCCACTTGCGCGAAACACACTTGCACGAATCCACTTGCGCGAAAGGACAGTTGCGCGAAAAAGTTGCGGTAATGAGGTTCCTTCATAACATCACGCCTGTATTCTTTCAAAAGGTTGGGCAGTTGGGTGTGTGGGTCAAATCTTGCAAGCTGTATTAAAACCACTTCTTCGAAGAAGGTTGTTGTTGTTGGTTCAGTTTCGAAGATAATGATTTTTTATGGCGCATTTCCTGATTGTGCGCATTTAGTTACGATAATCCGTTCTAAAGTCTAGCATGATCTGGCTGCTGCACGCGGGATTGGCTCCAGACAAAGGAACTCCTCAACGGTCAGTAGCACAGACACGAAATTTTATATACGCATTTAATTATGATAGTCCTTTCTAAAGTCCACCGACCATGACTGCTGGCTGCTGCACCCAGAACGCAACGGTATCAAATATTACCAAAAAAGTTATATAAGATTTTTATTAGTTCATAGTGAAACAACGGCCTGTGCATAATAAAAAGAACTACAAAAAAAACAAAATGATTGTTGATGAGATATTATAATTACATGTTGGAATTGTCACACCGAAGTATTTTTTTATTGTTTTAGTTAACCTGTTTTGTTCCACTGCTGGGCAAAGGTCTTCCCCATATTTTTCCAGTTGTCTTTATGTTTTGACTTGTCCAGCCACTGGCAAGAACGAGTCAAGACCGTCAAGCTAGCGTGTCCAAGGCCTGCCTCATCGCCGACAGTCATATCAAACTATTAAGGCGACGATAACTGACTTTTAATGATTTTATACTGAAGATCACATCTAAACGAGTAGTGTTAATGATTTGGAAAAAATATATATTAAATAAGAGTATTTTTTTAATAACTTAATGTAGGAATATTTTAGATTATGTTTATATTATAAATAGTGAAATTAATTTGTAAAGTTATGTCTAACGCGGATAAAAACTGAGAGACAAAATCTATTAATCGTATTTTTCTGAAACCTTCACAATTTTTAAGATTATTTAGTTATATATATTTTAGTATACATAGAATAAAAATGCGTCTAATTTCAGACAGCGCTCTTTGATAGGCGAGTCCTATCAAAGAGCGCTGTCCGCTGTCCGTGTAGTACTGGCTGGACGTACAACGCGTTGCGCGAGCTTAGTACAGAACAAACTCAAACTCAAACTCATTAGCATATAACTAGGTCTTAAATAATAATGAGAAATAACAGACGACCCGACCTAGAATACCTACTCACATACCTACTGATTACTTTACGTAAACTTTTAGCATACCTACTTCTGACCGGAATACCTGCACAATAATTATGACATATTTTTATCATAGCTCGCTAATTACCATTACAAAGCTGCTTTTTACTTGGGTTTAATATTCCACTTAATAAAAACTAGTTTAAGTACAGCACTGAATGGCAACGCACTTAGCATTAACAGGTTAATGACTCTCTAGCGAGCTGTTTCAACATTACCTCGCTATTTTTAAACTACAAAACATTGGAACCATTAAATAAATGTGAACGGTTTTGATCCGGAAAAAGGTGCGGAATACCGAATTCCGATTGAAGTGATTTTGCTTACGACCTATCAATGGCTGATTGGTATGGGGACCCATGTCCAATACAAAGCCGCCAAAGTAACTATCTAATCAACAAAAGTATCTTAATATATTATTGCATAATCGCATAACTATTCAGCGTATAATGTTCCCACTCCTGGGACACAGTTCTCCTCGGTGAGAGGGAGTGGGGTAATCCACTATGCCCAATGCGGGTTGGTAAAAGTCACATGTCTTTGAATTTTCGGTTCCAGGACATGCCGGTTTCCTCACGATGTTTCCCTTCACCGTTTTGAGAGCAGTGGTGGTAAAATTATGCACACAAAGTAAAGCGCCTGCCTGGATTTGACTACACACAACTCTTAAGTCGGGGCCGTTACTACTGCGTCACCACTGCTCCATAATATTATTATAAAATTGATTAATAACTAAAATCAGCTCGTAGACAGTGAGAGATTAACACTGAATGATGAAATTAAAACTAAATCTGTACCTAGAAGAAGACGTAACTGTAACCAATCTTAGCACATGTTACTCGTATATGGAGTACCAATAAAAATTAAGGAAATATGATAAGAGTAACCTTTATGAGCACATAACATAACGCCTTGTTTCCCCGAAGAGTTGGGCAGAGTTGTACAGTACACCCACATTTCGACAGTTATGTTAAGTTCCATGCAGGCGAGCCTATTACCACTAACTGGGCACAAATCCAAACTCCGGGCACCTATTGACGATTTCATATAAAAACAACAATAACACTTTTATGAGCACTCACACGAAATTCTCGAAAATCTTACGTCCTATAACCGACAGCAACTTGAGGCATAACATTGTAGATATGACAAGATAGGACCATCCAATTCCTTCCCAAGAGAGCCGTATACTGTAAAAGTGTGGGTGTGATCAGCACTATATTTTTTACGACGATAATACAATAAATGTAGATCTAGGTTCCTCTGGAAGTCGCCCGTAAAATTTGTTTTTTTCATATCACATCATAAACTCGGTAAGAACCGTAAAATACTGCCCAACATTTTATACGTGGTCTAGTGCACTAGAGGAGGAGCTCGTGGCTAAGTAATAACAGCCACAGGGGTCGATCCATCAGATTAAGCTACGCTTGCTGATTGGTTCAAGGATCTTTACATACCGAGACTCCTTCGTGCCTCGGAATAAATAAATAAATAATAATAATAAATTCTTTATTGTCCAGAAAAAACATAACATAATTGTAAAATACCCTATCCTCCACACTAGGATTCCCTGTGTCGTGGAGGGTAGTCTCTTCTCGTCTCTTTTTTGAGGAAAGCACGTTAAGCCGTTGGTTCCAGCTGTCATTCGTGGATCTTTGACAGTCGTTACGGGTCGTCAGAAGCCCGAAAGTCTGAAAACCAGTTTTACCAAGGGGTATCTATCTGACCTCCACAACCCAGTAACTGGGTAATAACCCAGTTACTGGGTTGTGGAGGTCAGATATATAGGCAGTCGTTCCATGAAAAATACTGATATTCAGCTGCATCCAGTTAGACTGGAAGCCGATCCCAACATAAGTTGGGATATGGCTAGGCAGATTGGTCTTATTCACTATATGGAACAGTGCTCTTAAAACTAGGTAATTATTTCCAGTTTTTTTCCTGACTGATTTTGGAACTTTTTCGATACTCCTGGGAGTCTATTTCGCTATATTTTTTTTATAACTGAGTAGCGACCCTTCTATTATTTGCACGGGTCCAATCTACATACATTCATATGTGGCTTCATGTCAAAACATCTAGATTTCTGTGCTATGTCTAAGTTACAACACGTAAACCTTTCGGAATAAATGCTAAAAAGTATGATGAAATCTGCATCAACATCTATTGTGTAGCTTAGAAGAACTAAGCTGTCACACAGAGCGGCTTTATTTTAAACACAGGTCAAGTTAAAATAAAACTGTACAGGGCCTACTGCCAGTCGCTGTACACGTGCGCACTGTGGGTCAGTTATACACAGGGTTCGTACAATGCTCTACGAGTCCAGTATAATAATGCGTTCCGGGTAATGCTGGGGCTTGCCACGCTTCTGTAGCGCGTCGGGGATGTTCGCGGACGCACCTGTTCCGGATTTCGGCTCGCTGCTGCGTCTGCGAATTGCATCAACGCGTCGGGTGCGCGACAGCCCCAATAGCCTCGTGGCTACTGTAGCCGGCAGGGTGGATGGTCTCCTAGTATGTCACTCGATGGCGGCACACAGACCGGCATTCAGATACATGAGATAGTAGGAGACCCACATGATTGTGTGTGCCTAATTGTTATACTAACATAAATTTTAAGTGATTTGTAATACTTACACGCTATGGGCCTTTGAAGTCCGAAAATAAAGTTTATATTATATTATTATTATTTTATGCTGTTTATGAAACCATAAAATTATTTTTTGCACAATAACAGGTTTTCTACGACACCGGTATGTCTAGTAAGTATCTAGATCTACCTACTCAAACAAATTCTTTTCCAGCTCTTTATTGTCAAGTTCCAATGGGAACTTCCTATTCACTTGAACTGAATAAACTTCGTTACATTGAAAGAGATGTAGAAAGATTGTTGACGTGTTTTTCCAAAACTTTAGCTCTAAAGAATCAAGCTATTCACCTATAAAGTATATATTCAGTGTTTGTCTTGTCTTAACGTAGTTGTCATGTTAGATTAGGACTATAAAAATAAGAATTTATTTTTCTGTTATGTGAACATTCCTTAAAAAAACTTTAAATGGCCCCTCAGATGTCGATAGTTGAACAAACACGAATCGTCTGCCATGCCTTTATGGAAGTACTCCGAAAATGATCGTACTATGTGTTAATCATTTTGTATTGATTTGACAGTTCAATCGCATGCTATAGTGCTAGTTTCACTGATTAATTTTCATAAATAGCCTATTTATAGTATCAATCACAATTAACCTTTATGATGTGTTTCCAAGAGCGCATAGTCGGCATGATTATAGGCATGATCTGGCACAGTTGGGCGGCAAAATATAGAAGGTCAAATTAAATTAGCTAGTGAAACTGCGCAGACCTGATGGGTATCGGGATCGAGATCTAAACATGATAAAACATGAAAAAAAAGTTTATGGTAAAGCTAACTTAATTTGACCAACTGGTTGCGCCGACTCATGCCGACTCGAATACGTGTGTAGCACCCCTTATCCTCAGAAGTCACGATCTTTCCTTGGGAAGCAACCAGCAAAATAAATATTATCAATATGTTATTGTATCTTTATACGTACATGTTATTTTGCACCAAATTCAATGACAACCCCATTTTTATATCCACGCAATCACTGTCCATTCCAAGGTTGTCTGAAAGAGATTGCATAAAGCGAGAAGGCCGCCCATTGTATGTTTTGTAGTGTTCAATTTATTTTTACTATTTATTTTCTGGTGAACAATAAAGTATATATATGTCGGAAATACATTACTGAGTTGACTAATCGGGACGCCAGCGCTGCCTAGCTGCGTTCGACAGAGTCTACAACGTTCGCAAAGAAATGATTCTATTCTATTCTATTCTATTCGGACCGGCCGTAGGCCCCGGCATCAAATATGCTCTGCTGAGCCCCGGCTCAGCAGAGCATATTTGATCGGTGGCGGTCAAGCAATGAACACGTTTAGAAACTGTCACGCGTTTCGAATAGTTGCGTCGTGTACCTACTACAGTGTGTGAATTGCTAGTGTGATTAATGCTATCGTAAATTATAATTTGATCTGAACTGAAAACGGTTTTTCTATTGCGCAATAACCAACACTACCCATTAGTACGCCCACAGTAGTTAAAATATGCCTGATAATAACGTATGAGACACAAACCATCCTCCGTCATATGAATAATAAATAGAGTTACTAAAGTTTAACAACAGTTTCAAACAAAATTCCTATACGTAACAGTGGATAGTTATAACAAATTACGGTCGTTTAGATTCATAACAAGCACATTACAAATAAGTAATTATGTCGTTCCTTATTCTCAAAATAATAATTTCGTCTCTGACTATGACATCACTTCATCCTTCCTACATTTCTTCCAAACTATTGACCGTGTTTTCCCATAAGTATTTGTTGTTTACCCCTCGATAGGATAGTGAGGATGTAGGCTATAAAAATAGCTCGTAAAATTCATCCTACACGACCTTAGTGGTCTTCATAAAACAAGTACGGTTTTCGTTTGGTGCAATTCTCCGATTGAAGTTTTACGGCTGTCAGAGGTTTATCCTCTATGTAGGCAATGATTATATTTTCTAGTTTTTTATTCCGGGATGTAGGAACAAAGAAGTCAAATAATTGATTTCAATTAGGCACAAAAAGGCACTTTTGAGCGTCAAAATTAAAAAAAAAGATTCTAGTCGCCCCTTCCAAAAGGTAGTTTTCGTATGGAGAAGAATGGGCAAGAAACTCCACCGCTACTCTTTAAAAAAAAGAACAACTAAAGGATTACCGTCATAAATATGGAAACCTATCTATTCTTTCTATTTTTCATGGCAATATTAAGGTGTTTTTAACCTATGAACGGTTTGCTTGAAAAAGGTTATTTTTTTTCATAAAAAAGGGCTTTTCATACGTTCATAGTTAACTTAATATTAATATTAAAACACCTTAGAATCAAATATCTTATGTATTCCGAACAACACAAAAGATATTTGATATGAGAAAGTAAACTGGGCCATTACAATTGTTTGAGGTCATTCCCTAAGGTATTTAGAATTGGCAAGATGGCCTGTTTCTTTTTGTTACAATTAACGGTGCCATAGCGTTTGCGTCAATAGTTAAATTTTCAGATTTTTCGACAATCCCGCGGGAAATTTTAAAGTATCAATTTGCTGCCTTGAAAAGAAATTGTGGGTCAAAGACGCCTACGTTTTTGCGTAGGTTAAGTAAAGTTACGCAGAAAGTTTTTGAAACATAACCATTACGCTGGTATTCCCCGAAAGGTTAGGCAGAGGTTTACGTATAGTACACCCACATTTCACCAGGACGTCATGCAGCATACTAGAAACAAAGATTTACTTATTGTGCCCACGACTAGGCTCTGAAAATGTGTAATTCATTTAAGTGCTAAAATATACGTTTTTTACAACAAACTTCCAAACCATGTTAAAAAACTGAGCCTTAATAAATTTAAATAATTTATTAAACAAAAACTATTTCAAAAAGGTTTCTATAAAGTTAAAGATTACTTGGACGCCAAAAAGGCTTGGGACTAATTAAACTACTCCAATGTACCCCAAGTAATAAACTGTTTATTACTAAGTGTCTTAGAATTAACTAAACTGCCTCATTGGTCTAGTGGTCGCAAGCGCTACTGCTGAACATGAGGTCCTGGGTTCGATTCTCGGGTCGGGCAAATTGTTATTATATTTTTCCATTTGGAATTTCTCAGTAGCAGCCCGAGTCTGAATTTGTGCCCGGTTGATGGCAATAGGCTCGCCTCCTATTACCCATGTAATAAGCCAATTACGCCAGTTATGTTTAAGTCCCATGACTTAAACGTAACTGGCGAAATGTGGGCGTACTATAGGTACACCTCTGCCTAACCCTTTGGGATTCCCCAAAGGATGATGTTATGTCTTAGAATTAATATTGCCATTTTCATTTTTATTGATTTACGTCACGTATTTGTGAGGACTATGTGGGTCATATATTTTATTTTTTATTTTTCTCAGCTAGTTCTAATGATAATCGCCACAGTTTGAGTACTTTATGTTGCCTACCCAAATGCCGTCCATGCCTCGAAAAGCACGTTAAACCGTTTTTCCCGGCTGTCATTCGTAGCTCTTTCACGGTTGTTATGGGTAGTCAGAAGCCCAAAAGTCTGACAATAAGTATTACCAAGGGGTATCGCGTTACCCAGTGACTGGGTTTCGGAGGTCAGATAAGCAGTTGCTCCATGTAAAATACTGGTATTCAGCTGCATCCAGTTAGACTCGAAGCCGACCCCAACATAGTAGGGAAAAGGCTAGGCAGATTTGATTTGATCTTCATACAGTTATTATTATCCTTGAAAAGTTGCTTATTCCGATTGGATCCCACAATCAGATCCCACTTTACGGGATTCGTTAGGGATATGGATAAAATTAATATTTTTTTTCGAACCGATCCCAGTACCAAAATATGAATGAGTGGTCCATGAGTCTTCGCAAGGCATCGTGTGGCCTTACTTTTAGAATGTTGTAAAAGTAGTATTTCTTTATATTTTATTCCCATTTACTTTACTATGTATTTTGTTATTCTGTACTCTTAACTTTTATCTTCATCTATCGTTTCACAGCGGGGATCATTTCGTATTGCGATCGGTTCGGAACAAAGTATCAATTTTATCCATATTCCTAACGAAACCCACAAAGTGGGATCGGATTGTGGGATCCAATTGGAATAAGCCATAAAAATAATCATCACTAAGAGAAGTACTTACCTACTCTATTTATTAATTTGATTACTCCATACCCTTGCAATTTTGATTAGTTAACCCTTCCCTCCTCCTTTCCAATCAAAATGTTAAGTATTCAATTTTAACTTCGCAATTGTAAATTAGAATAGCACTTTATAATATTCAACTGTCGATCAAAGTAATTAACAAATATATTGTTCTGTTCTCACAATAGATTATAACTTATATATAAGGCATTGTTACGAGTAAATAGACTGAATAGGTGAATACAATAATAATGTTGATTTGAACGTCAAAAGGCATTATTACGTCAAAAGGCCGATACATGGAACAAAACTGTCTAGATTAATTGGCAATCAATGTCATAATATTATTAGAGCAGAGGTTTCATGCTGCTATAGCCATTATACTTATACACACATTTTTAGGGTTCCGTACCTGAAAAGAAAAACGGAACCCTTGTAGAGACCCAAGAAGAAGGGACAGGAGGAGGGTCTGTGAAGACCCATATTCTCAGGAACGCGTGGAGGTATCAAGTTGAAATTAATATCAAATACGTAGATCTATGTTTCCTTAGAACTCAAAAAAAATGAAGCTGCTTAATCAAGGCAATAAAAAAATACGGCCAGTTATGTGACATATTTTGATACTCGCAAATAAATCAAAACCTACAGGGTACTTCCCGTTGACCTAGAATCATGAAATTTATCAAGTAGCAAGGTCTCACAGCAAAAATAAAGGAAAAAGTCCGAAAAATTTTAATTTGTAGTTTTATCACATAATTTTTTTTTGCGATTTCAAACTTTTATTTGCAATTGGAGAATTGACCGTGATGAATATCGATGTATGGGAGAACGTGTTTCTCAATCATAAAGTTAAGTTATTTTTTGGGATAAATTCATCCCGACGACGGAACCCTTCTTTGTCTTCAAAAAACCGGCCAGGTGCGTGTCGGACCACGAGGTCCGCACTTGACCAGTTTTTTTGTATATTATCTACCTGAGCGTAATCATGACACTGACAAATGGCTCAACATGTGACAAATGCGGGTTCTTTCAAGACAAAAGGCGAAATAGTTTTACCCTTAACAGTCTCAATAAGCGTAGCGGCCAACCGGTCCAAAATTACACGACGGAAATTCGTTGTCCTTAAATTTTCTATGAAAATTACGGCCTGATGTATTATACTATACATATATTGCAGGCGCAAACACCCCGAAATTTACATCGCGTAATTTCAGCAGATTTGTACTTACAGATGTTTTATTAGATGTACCGTTGGGCACAGTAGAAGATAAGAACAGTAGTCACTTTTGTAGCATGATATATTGTGGCACAAACGTTAGTACTCTTTCCCAATCTATCTACATTCATTGCATGACAGACCGACATCTTCTAAAGGAATACGTGATAAGTTTTTGTAGTCCCGTTTAAGAGTCCATAATACCTCGGTTTAAATTCACTCTTTTTCTCGCTCGTACGATACTGCTCGCGAACTGAGTGAGAGTGATTTTAGATAATTTATTTTTCCTGCAAAAATAACGGTTATTAAAATAAAATAAAAAACATAGTATCTGCTTTCAAACTCAAACTCAAAGCATTAATTTCAATTAAACCATTTACAGGCACTTTTGAATTGTCAAGATGTCAGTCAGAAATATGAAGCTAGTTGCCCATTCCAAAGCGTAGGTTCCTATGGAGAAGAACGGGCAAGAAACTCCACGGACACACTTTTAAATCATAATATTGTTACAAAATATTGGTTACATCATTCATGTTGAAATTATACATGTGAGAACAATGTAGAAAGACGTGCACGTAAAAAGTGTCCGTAATAAATAGATAAAAACAATTCAAAAATTAAAATAAGCCGTGGCAGATAAGATAGTTTATAGTATCTTTATAATTAGTTCAGCTATTATGCAAAGTTGCATGATCTAATCTGAAGTAGAATACCAACGGTTTATTGCTCGGTTTGGAGGCATTTTTTGACTATTTTTTTTCTATCGAGAAAATATTATGGAATCGTATTTTCGTCAAACATAGTAACTTAACATTAATCCTCAATTTTACCATATATTTATTTTAAAATTAATGTAACAGTATTTTCGATATGACGGAGGATCATGCTAAGCAATTTGAGGATTTATAGGCTCTTGAGCTCCAAAGCGGAATATTTATCTCAATTTCGCAGATGTGTTGTCAAAGTGCGAACGCAATTTATCTTAGTTTGTGACCTTTCAATTCTGTACGGAGTTTTTATTCAGACTCGAAGGAAAAATAGACAAATGTGTTGTCACCTTCTCACCTACGTACTTAGGTAGGCAATAATGTAAGTAAAATGCCTTAAATATTAAGGTGGGTCTCCGAAATTGTTACAGTTAACCCATTTACGCCCAAGGCTAAAGTAGCCCCAGGAAAATGAAATAACTTGTATTATTTGGTGGAGAATAGGGACTTTGAAAATAAAACAAGAGAAAAAGTAGTTTTTGTTTTTATTTAGAAAAAAAAAATTGCCGTGCTCAAATGGGGACACTGGGCACATTCGTATGAAATTTTTCGAAACATGGTTTCTCGATGCATAGTGTTTTTATGCATTTTTTGCACTGCCACCGAGCCTTACTATGGCAAACAGTGCATCGCAGTTGTTTTGTCAACTTCTGTGGAAAGTGACCAAAGTTATCAAATTGCAAACTTGGCAGTAGTGAGGCTGTTGGGCGAGAATGTCGATCATTATCCTGGCGCAAGTAATGACGAGCAATGCTACGTCGAAACATTAGCTGGTCGAATTTCATATCGTTACAAAGCATATGTAGCCGCCAAGCATTGCTAATCGATAAATCAAACATGTACGTAAATAACACCCACCACCACTTTTTGCCTCGTACAGAAGTACGATATAACGAAATCGACTGGTCGGCTTGATCAACTCCGCCCATACCTTTATTATAGTTGACAAATACTTGCGGAATATTTACGTCAGTTTTCTTCTTCTCAGCTGAGCTCCAACGCTTCACTTTACCCAACGGAAGGACACTATCATAATTAGATCCCATTGTGCAAACGCTGTTGTCCAGCCAGCGAACAAACAATATTTGATTGACAGTGTCAAACCGGTAATCAAAGTCAGCACGGTTTTTCTTTTTCATCTCCTTGACGGGTATGAGAGGACACTTGCTGGTTCTCCCCTCGCGCACCGTGCCAGTGGCGCGGTAGCCAGAATTCCATAAATCCCGTAACAATCCAAAGCTAGTAAAAAAGTTATCGAAGAACACAATATGGTCTTTAGGATTAGTATTGAGCTGATTCAACAGGTTTTTCACCACTCTTGTACCTAACGGCTCATTGGTGGCAACCTGCGACTTGCCACAGTAAACATCAAAAGCATAACAATAGCCGTCAGAACTAGCAAGCATCCAGTTTTTGTATCCAAAGCGTACTGGCTTGCCTCGAATGAATTGTTTGGATGGATGACGGCCAAAGTACTTCACCATGGATTCGTCTATCGATAGATTCGTGTGAAACACCCCCCATTGCATAAATTTCTTCATGAGAATGTCAGATAAAGGCCGTACCTTGAACATTTTATCTGATGTTTCGACAGAAACAGCATTGTCACAGAAATGTAGGAACTTCTTGATGTCTAAAAATCTATTTCTCGTCATTGCTTTAGTTATAATTGACACGTTGCAGTCCTCGTCTAAAGACCAATAAAGACGTTCTCGAGGCAAAGTGTGATAACCAGATAGAGCGAGAATACCCAGAAACGTCTTCAGTTCTTCAACAGATATATCAAAATCATGCTTATTTTTTTGCGTCGCATACAATTTAGAATATTGAACGATCATATCCATAACTTCTTGATCGAATATTCTTTCAAAAATTGCAACGGCGCTTTGATTTTTTAAATCACTAACTAGATTTTCACGTCGCTGTTGTACATTATTCTCATCAAAAGTAGTATTACTATAGGTAGGTTCGCATTTACGCCAACGCGGCTCAAGATCCGTTCGTCGCTTTTTGGATGTATTAGCTAAATAAAGGCTCTTCATCGGAACTCTCCCATTGCTCTTCGTCTCTGTGCACAAAAATCTCGACATTTCCTGGGATATCTCTTGGCATAACATTGGTAACAATATTATCGTCATCGCCTTCTTCTTCATCAGTGAGGATACTTGGTTCTGGAGGAAGGGCTACAAGGTCAAATTCAGCATCTGAGTCCTCGTCTCCTAAAATAACATCAAGGGCCTCCTGGAGTCCATGGTAATGGTCGCTGACTGTAAAATTCCGTTTTGACATGGTTTCGTGCCCAATTGTATTCTACAAAAAAAAACGGAATATTTTTACCCCTTATGTGCCCGTTGTCCCCAACTGGGGACATCAATATAAAAAAGTAGTTCACGACTCAGAAAACCTCCTATTTTATACTATATATTTTTATTACAAAGTTAACAATATGTTCTTATAGGTTATGTAAAAAAGTTGGGATTTATTTACGTAAACATATAAAAATAGCTACTTACATTTGGTAGTTACTGCAACCCACTAATTCACTTTTTCCCTGACGCAAAAAATACCTTTTATGAATGAAATTATTAAAAGTGTTTGATATAAAACGTAAGATGCACTAATAACCTCAACAAAAATGTAGATAAACTAAACTTGCCATGTTAAAAAAAAAAGTTGAGGGTAGAATTGAAGGTGTGCCCATATGAGCACGGCAGGCGTAAATGGGTTTGTACTTTCCACTTCATGATATCTTTACCTTTTCGTGATAATGATCATCAGCATCTAATATTCATTTCCGTGACCTAATCACGGAACCGATTCCCAGAAGGACTTCTTCATGATTACGTTATTCAGGTTTATCTACCAACAAATGATTGAAAACACTTCAACAGTACGTGCCATTTCCACTTGTTCAGGAAACCCGTTATTTGCTAGCAGTTCTGGTACTACCGTTCTTTTTAATACTTATTCTGTTTTAGTGTTAAATTTGCACAGCACAGTGGCATATTTTTGAAACTTAACTGAAAACAATCATGGAGTGTAATATGATTAAAATATTCTTAGCCTGAGCAAAAAATACTCAAGCAGTATCGAATTATACTTGTAGGTACTATCGAAGAATTTCACATCTAAGTAGTTTGAAAACAACATCCCGTGAACACGATGACCACATCTGTTACCGCCCCGGTTCTACAGCCGCCGGCCGCTGCAAGCAGAAATAGTCCTTACGATATATAGATATGAAGTTCTTCGATGGTATGTTCTATGTAAGTAAATAAACCGATGTTTTTGGCCCATTGGTATATGCAGGCACTGCAGAACATACTCCAAAATACAGTACAGTACTCCAAAATTCATACAATTTACTTCATTTTTGAAGTCATGATTATTTTTAAACTGCATACAAATCATAATTAGTCATCGTTATTACAGTTTATGAGTTCATATCATTAAGAGGGAAAAAAACTGTTTGATAGTATCATGCTGTTATCATCATCCATACACTTTTTATTATGATTTCTATTGTGTATTACACGCATAGGTGTCTTCATTGTGTTAAATAATTACAAATACTCATCGTAATTTTTCTAAGTTCTTCCACAATTAGGTATAGTAGGATTGACTCATCAAAAGTACCTGTATTTTACAAAGAATGTTGTATAGAGTCTAGAGCCTCCTTACGTCGGAAGATAGAAAGCCCTTTAAGCCGTTGGTCCCGGCTGTCATTCGTAGATCTTTGACAGTCGTTTCTGAAGCCCAAAAGTCTGACAACCAGTCGATTCAAGCGGTATCGTTTTACCCAGTTAGAGTTGTGGAGATCAGATAAGCAGTCGCTCCATGTAAAATAATAAATAATAATAATAAAAGTTATACAAGTTACAGTTTGAGAGTGTTAGATAATTATTACATATTTACCATAACCAAAAGATGAGTGAAAATAAAATAAAATAAAACATTCTTACGAATCTGAACACAACATAAAATACCAAGTGTTACCTTTGGGCTTGCGCTGTGGTGTGCGTTTGTGTGTGCATGTATGTATATGTGTGTGTGTGTGTGTGTGTGTGTGATTGTGTGTGTGTAGGTGCTAAATCAAGGCTTCGGTGTCATCGTATGATAATTTTAAAAGAGCTGAAGTTAGGGTTTTTTTACAGGTTGTGGTTGAGCAGCCCTTTAGGTCGCAGATTTTCCAAACTTTGTTGTAAATGTTGGAATGAGAAAAATAGGTACAGCGTCTAGCTAGTTCAGATTTGGCATTTGGTATGGGTACCTTGTTTATTATGTCGCTATAGTCGGGCCGTTTTTTTATTGTTGAGTGATATTTAAGCGTTGCTTGGAGTACGAATATTTGTCGTACCCTGAGAACTTGAAACTCATGGTAAACAAGGTCTGTAGGGAATCTGAAAGGTTTTTTTAGTGCAACCTTGATCAGTGCCCGTTGTGCTCTCTCTAGAGTTATATATGTGCTTTTACCAGCACGTCCCCAAATACAGTTACAGTACTGTATGATTGGCTGTCAGAGTGCGAAGTAGACCATTCTCAAAATATCGATCGGAATACAGTCGCGGAGTTTTTTCATGACGTGTATTAGTTTTCGTACTCTGGAGGAAAGTGCATAAATGTGGGCTTTGTACGTTAAGTGGTTGTCTATGGTTACCCCGAGATATTTAATCGTGTCAGTACGTTCAAGGGCTATGCATGCGCAGGAACGATGTGTCAGGTGTGAGGCAATATTGTGTTCCTGTGGACAGGTGTGTATTTTTAAGGACATAGTTTGAGAGGCACTGGAGGATCTTGTTTTGGAGAAAGCAATATATTTACTTTTACTAGCGTTTAGTGTCAGTAGGTTAGTGTCTAGGGATTGCGCTATCTGAGAGAGGCCTTGTTCCGCCAGTTGATACACTCGGTCCCATGACGTGTCGTGGAATACGATGGCTGTGTCGTCAGCGTAGGATATCACTGTAGCGTTTCTAAGAGGGAGGTTTACTACGTCATTAATGTACAGCATAAATAACGTTGGGCCAAGAGTACTGCCCTGTGGAACGCCGAAAGTGATAGGGAGCGACATGCTTTGGTGGTTGCCTATTTTACAATATTGATATCTCGATGTTAAGTAAAAGCTGCGAAACCATTCTAGAGGTGTTCCTCTTATACCTATTGCCTCGAGTTTCTTCAAAAGCAGTCCAGGTGACACGGAGTCGAATGCTTTTGCCAAATCAAGAAAAACACCAACACAGCATTCTCCATTTTCTATGTGGTGGGAGACTTGATTTGTCAAAAGTGACACCGCGTCTTCAGTGGATTTTCCCCGGCGAAATCCGAACTGCCTATCGGAGACAATGTTGTGCTTCTCTATAAAATTTACCAGTCTCTTGTTTACAATTTTTTCTAAAATTTTAGAGACTATACTCAGCAAGGCGATAGGTCTATAGTTTTCCAGCAAGTCTTTGGGACCACTTTTATAGGTAGGGGACACTGCAGCAATTTTCCAGGAATCGGGAAAGACACCTGAGTCTGAGCTTAAATTAAAGATGTGCGTAAGTGGCTTGATTATAACTTTCTCGGGAATGTATTAGTAATGGAACGGTTAGTTGGTCTGGCCCTGGTGCGCTGTCTATTTTCAAGTTGTGAATTATGTTGGACACTTCTTCTTCGTCGGTCGGATGCAGATAGAAAGATTGTGAGATAGAGCTTGGAGCTATGTTTGATTCTATTAGTGAGTGGTGAGTGGTTGAAAGTTTGTCTAGAATCTTTGCTGCGTGTTTTTCCCCGACAGAGACGAAGTATCGATTGCAATTGTCAAGTGCTGAAGTTGGAGAAATACTGGACGCAATTAGATGCGATGATGAATTTTGACGAGTTTTAGTTCCACATATATATTTTATAACCGTCCAGAGCTTTTTTGGGTTTTTCTGGTTACCTTTAATTTCCTGTCTGTTATGTAAGTTTCTGAGTTTCCGAAGAAGTGTGTACACAAAGTTCCTGTATCTGGTGTAAATTAGTTGTTTTGTGATATTTTCAGGGTCAGCTTTACATTCAAGATGAAGTTTATCGCGTTGTCTCATGCATCTAATTAAACCAGGAGTGACCCAGGGTTGGATGTTGGCCATTCTGCGACTAATTTTAACATTTTCTGTGTGTTTGTCAGCGGCACGTGAGATAATGTCGTTGAAGTAGTTTACAGCAGTGTTTACACAAGATGAGTTCGTAACCGGATCCCAGTTTGATTTACTGATCTCACCAGCTACAGCGGTCCAGTCAGTTCTGACGCTCCAGCGTTTAGTGTTTTTAGGGCGTTCCGGTTTAATGGGGACACTACACAAGACTAGGTCGTGATCGGTAATGGATAAGCTACAAACGAGACCAAAAGGTGTTGCTGGTGATTTTATAAATATGTGGTCAATACAAGCTCCGCATCTTGTTAGGAGAGTAATAGCAGGGGATAAACCGTGTGAGGCCATGAGACAAGCGTAGTTAGATACTTTGTTGTCACTTGGGTCGTTTATGTTTAAGTTAATGTCGCCGGTCACAATTAGTGTTTCTTGGTTTTTAAGATCAAACAGGGTAGTATCAAGGGAATTAAGAAATTGCTCTGTATTTGTAAAAGAGGGAGACCGGTAGATAGCTAGGAGGCTTAATTTATTGTTGGTTTTTATTAATATACTGTCGGCGTCAGCAAGGTTAGATTCTACAGTAACAATACTGCTGCTCCAAGCTGTTCTTGTGTAGATAACAATTCCCCCGTTTTTATTTACTTGTTTAGTTGTTCTGTATGCGCTATATCCCTGTAGGTCCTCTATAATGCAGCCGTCAAATAACCAACACTCAGTGAGCACGATAATGTCGATATTCGAGTGTAACCGATTTAGAGCAATTGCAAAGTCGTCAAAATTTTTCTGATAACTTCTGATATTATATGTTAGCACCTTAATATTATCTTTGGAGGCATTTAGGATACTCTTGCAGATTTCAAGAGATTCTACTGTGCGACATTCTATATTAAAAGTTTCATCTAGGTCGTTGGATACGCTAAGTAAAGCCATTTTTTTGTGTTATAATATAAAGATGAAAACCGAAACTCAGTGAGGAGATTTTATGTAGAAAGTTTGTTGTTGCAAGAGATTTCATTACTTTTATGTTACAGAAGATTCTTCCATGAGACAAATTATGTGGTGTATAATTGTGTGAGTGCCTTTGTAGGGGAGTGTGCGTTGATGTGAGTGTTAAAATTCGATAGTTAAGATGAGTGTATTTGAGTACAAGCCCCTGTATGAATTTTACCAAATTTAGAACAATAAACAAACAATAAAAATATAGTATAAAAATTGAAGTGAAGCATACCAGGTGAAAGGGTATTAGGTCTTGTAGGTATTTGACTAAAAACATTTTAAATAAAAAATTAAAAATAATCAAAATTGTTGTTAAACTTAAGAAGAGATTTAACAGGTGCTTAAGTCCCAGCCTTCTTGTGTATTTGAGCTTTAACATAGTAAACAGGCAGTAGGTATATTTGAAACTTATTTTTAAAGAGAAACATAGCGGGTGCTTGTATACAAGCCCTTGTTTGTATTTGAGCAAATTTAGCGTAATCAACAAACATAAAGAATATTGAAAAATTATTAAGTTAATAGAGAAACATAATAGGTGCTTAATTGCAAGCCTTTCTAAGTATTCGACCTTTAGCATAAAAAACAAATAATAAAAATATTTAGGAAATATAAAATTTAAAAAGAAACATAACAGGTGCTTACATAAGGACCGCTCTTGCTCGCTAAACTTCTGTTTGTACAGTTGAGATGGGGCAATAGTGCGATAAGTCATGCTGGTTCCTAATAGCGATGGCAGGGTTTCCTTCTTGCTTGCGAATATTGACAGTTCCATTTTTGATCCAGCAATACTTGTAGCCGCTTTCCTTGGCACGTGGCTTTGCTGCTCGAAATAACTGCCAATTTTCTTTTGTTAGTCGCTCGTTGAAATATACAGTCCTGTGGGCGCCGGGTATGTCTAATGTAAAATACTGGCATGCAGCTACATCCGCGATTAGACTGAAAACTGACCCCCCAACATAGTTGGGAAAAAGGCTAAGTAGATTGATTGTTATTTGTACAGTCTAGAGCCTTTTGAAAATTATTGGGTAAAATTGAAATTAAAGCTATCATTTATAAGTTTTAAGAGGTCTAGCTAGACCTTTTCAAACTAATAAATGATGGGTAAGCAAACAGTCACAAGAATCAGCACCTAAAGACACGTTGCACTGCCTGCATAGACCCAAAATAATAAGAGATTTGTCTACAGCCTCGTTGGTCTCGTAGTCGCAAGCCCGATTGCTGAGAGTGAGCTTCTGGGTTCAATACCTCTGGTCCTGGTTCTTCTCGTTTAATACTTCTGGTCGCGCAAAGTGCTTTATTAGTTTTTTCCGACAGGAATTTCTCAGTAGCAGCCCGGAGTTTGGATTTGTGCCCGGTTGATGACATTAGGCTCGCCCCCTATTACATGGGATATAAACAACATATCTAGCGAAATGTGAGTGTACTAAAGGTACAACGTTGCCTTTGAGGAAACAGGCGTTATGCTATGTTTAAGATGTCTACAGTTTCCAAATTAAGCGACAAGGTAAAAATTAAATGTACATGCATGCAATAAACTTGAGCTCAACCATACTGTGTGGCAAAAGAAATAGGAATGGTTAATTTAGATTCTTTATAATAATGATAATATTTTAAAATAATTTTAATATCATTTTATTATTTTAATATTAAAATAATTTTAATCCTGCACCAACCGGGGGTTTTCCTTGGGTGCACTAGCATCATGTATACAGGGATAATCGTCAGTTGGTGCCTCGTTTCATTAAACACGTCTAACGGGCCTCTGCGAGTTGCCTTCGGCCCCTCGTACGCCTTCCAAAGGTCGGGTCCCGAGAAATGTCAAAGACGCAAAAAATATTTTAAGATTCAAGATCACTTCGATTTTTAGATTCGTGACTGGCTTTAACGACTGAAATTATTCTTAATTATGATAATTTTATTATTTTGTTTTGTTCTTCGGAATGCACAAAGAATATGGGGATTCCTGTGCAATTTCAAGATGTGTTTAATATTTAAATGTTTATTAATTCGGCACGTTTTGGCATTTGTAACCAATTATTATTGGTGTCTGTTTACGGATGCAAGTATATTTGCATTAAATTAATGTCCAAGGTGCAAACCAGATAAAATTTTATTTCATAAAAATATGTTGAATTTGTACGGTCTTTATTAGGTCAGTGTAATAATAATTATATATTAATAAAATAATATATTTTTATTCACGATTTCGTGCAAATATTATTCAATGAGTACCTAGTTGGGGGGGATTGTGTCGATTCAACCAGACAACCAAGAAACCGAAATATTATTTAACGTTAGATAAAAACATTTTTTTTGCTCCTTATTTTTACAATATTTGTCTATTTCCCTTTTTATTATTATATTCTAGTCTAGGCATTTTCCGTGATGGATGACCAACATTTTTATAGATTTGTCTGAAGAGTACCTACTGACTGTAGCAATGAAGCACTATCGCTCATGAAATTGGGATATTGACAATGATAAAATGCAGAGAAACTACGGACCATATTTTGCACTTTAATTTAATACAGAAAAGTAGTTTTGGCATTATAATATATTTCGCATGGGTTATTTTTTCATACGGATAGATATTTTTGATCCTTCGAACTTTACTTCTTACTATTAAATATTCCAAGTCAAACAGGGTCCTACGCAGGTACTTACACCATAATAGACGCGGGGTCAAAAACCGATGGTATTTGTGTTTTTGTGCATCCCTGAAATTACCATCGATTATCATCTATTTATTACAAGTTAAGGTCAGTATCAAGACCCTCGAAAACTGATCATTGTGATAAGCAATGGCTCCATTACCGGACCTACGCCTAGCTAATTTGAACTTTATACTGTTCACATAAGAGCCCTAGCACTTGACTTGTAACTAGAACTGAGGCATCTCAATATTAGCATCGTTTAGGAATACGTTTAAGGAAAATCGAGGAAGAAAAAGTATGTGAATACCAATAAAGTCACGAAAGTGATAAGGTGGCTGCTTGATATTGATTAAAGATAAGCGGAATATAAAGCGTTTATCGATGTGGAACGAACAGTCGAAAAGTGCTAGTACCGAGTGACCTACAAAGTTTGTTAACAGTCACTCTAAAGATTTATGCTTTGGCCACACTGAGGCCAATCCCGCGCGGGACTGCCCGTGTCGATTGTTTTAATGATTAAGAGGTCACGTGGTTATTCGCGCTACAGCTTCATACAAGTTAGTTGATACAATCGGCATGAGTAAACTTCGTCCCGCATCCCGCGAACGTCTCAGTTTAACCAGAGATTTAAGCGAAAATCACTAACTTACATGTCGTAAGACATAAATTGTCAGTCACCAAGGCTTATGGAGGGTCTTATATTATTATATATATTGCATAAAAAATATATGGTACGATGGTACCTCTGCCAAAACCAGTCAAACAAACAATAAGCCATTTATTTTCTAGAAACGATTCAGCATAATATAATTTATTTACGGTCGCCATGCAGTCTCATAAATGAACACAGAAAAAAAGAAAACTGGTCAAGTGCGTGTCGGACCACGCACAATAAAGGGTTCCATAGTTGGGATGAATTTATCCCAAGAACAAAATTAACAGTGTAGTTAAAAAACATGTTCTCCCATGCGGAATGTATCTCCCATACATTCCGTTGGTTGCAACATGTTATTCAAACTGAAAGTTTAAGTTGGTCGATTATTACTCGTTAACTTGTAAAGTCTAGTTAGCTGTGATAGTTTTCCTTTTAACTTCGTTACATATACTACTGTTGTGAATTTTTTCATCAATCCAAGTACAACCATTTAGCTGGCAGGGGGGGGGGGAAGACATGACTCTAACAAAAATTAGCACTTTAGCATATTTCACAAACGGATTTCTGAATTGAAAAATTGGTTTCACATACCCACAATATTTTTGAAAGACCTTTCCAATGACCATGGGATAGACGAGAGAAAAAAAGACATCCCCACTTCACGTGAAGGGGAGGTAACCTAAAAAAAAAATGTATTTTTAATTTTATTTTACCACTTTGTCGGCGTGATTAATATGGATACCATGCCAAATTACAGCTTTTTAGTAAGTCCAGTCTGTGAGCTAAACCGTGGACAGATAGACAGACAGACAGACAGACACGGACATGGCGAAACTATAAGGGTTCCATGTTTACTACGGAACCCTAAAAATAGTCACTTTTTTGTTAGCTCTCGTACAATGAATTTCAAGGATTTCTAGGCGACATCTAGATAAACTAGTTTAAGTAATGAATAATTCATCTACTGGTATCTTGTTCCATAAAGTTTTTTCTCATTTCTTTCTTACTACTTTTTAGAGTGGATCAGTCTTAACGAAAAGGTAAATTAATTTAGCCTTGTATGAAAACTGGTCTCACGAAAGTTGTTCTTTTTGTTGCTAAGTAGGATGTAGGATATCAAATTAAGTGAATTGCCTGTGCACGAATTAATAACTTGTTTTACCTCAAATGTATTTCAATAATAAGTTTAATATTGAGTACTAAGTTTCTTTACGTCGAGAATAGTATGTAAAGGGTATTTCAACAAGAACTTTGTTTTTCAATTGGGGCAACACCAAGAACGTGATAGTTTTGACCTGTAGTTTTTGGCGGTATTCGTAGTAGGTGCTTTGGCAATTGTTACAATGAATTCAATTTCGCTCGAAATTCGCATTAAAATAATTCAAATCCACTATGAAAATGGTCGTTCTGTTAAAGTTACATTTCGTAAAATTCGTGATATTTTCGGACAACATAATCGTCCTTCTGAGACCAAAAATTTGGCCTATTATTGATGACATGGATATCACTGAAAAGTGGTTTCAACAGGACGGTGCCACGTGTCACACAGCCAATGAAACGATCAATTTATTGCAAACCAAATTTCCCAATCGCATAATTTCGCGAAATTCAGCTGTTAAGTGGCCAGCCAGATCGTGTGATTTAACACCACTGGATTATTTTTTGTGGGGCTATGTTAAAGATAGAGTCTATACGGAGCCAATCGAATCGATTGCAGCTTTAAAACTCAAAATCCGTGATGTCATTGACGAAATAGACCCTCCATATTGCCAAAAAGTGATTAAAAATTTTGATGAAAGAATCAACATCTGTCAGCGTGGTCGTGGTGGACATTTGCCAGATATCATTTTTCATTCATAATTGCCAAACTTTTCTCTTTGTAATACAATAAAAAAAAAAATCATTTTCCTCCAAATTCTTTGTTTTATTTTGTTTTAGAAAACAAAGTTCTTGTTGAAAAACCCTTTACTTGTTGTACTCAAATTATGCATACAAAAATGGCTGTCTGTGTAAGACTAAATATGGGTAGGCAATAAGCAGGTATGCAAACGTACCATTATTATAATTTTGGTGAGAAAATCGCGGCGATAGTTTCACTGTGCCATCAAATTCAATAGAAACTTTATGAATCAATATCCACATGGCGACAATTTGTGACGTGACCATCAACGCGATTCCCTCGTCCGTGGAAATAGCGCCTTTTGCAATACACGTCATGTCCGCATTCTTTTGTTTTAAGCGCAATTCCGTCATGCAAGAACGTTTCAAAAGGATCGGTCAACCTAGTACGAATGCGCAGAGTAACCGTAAAGTAAATACTAATGATTTAAGAATTGAACATACTGGTTTCGCATAAAATATTTACTTCGTTTTAAGACTTTATTCATATCTACGGGTGATACTAATTGTGCTGGCCGCAAAAGTTTATACCAAAATGAGGGGTTAGTTGAATTTTCGATTAAAAACATCGTTTTTCGAATATACATTACAGAAGTAGCGCGTCAAAGGTGAGTAATCAAAGTTATGATTATGACGTTTGACAGACACATAAGTCCCGAAATTGATTAATTTCATCGCAAATTTATTTCTAGGACACACCTAGAAATACGATGCGATAAAATTAATCAATTAAAAAAAAAATCTCCACATAATGTTTCTGAGAGGAAGCAAAAGCGATACTTACGTTTTGCAACTCATTGAAAATAATATAAGAGTATCTTGTATAAGAGTATTTATCTGGGATATTTACTTAAGGAGAATTTGGGCCAAAACTGTCGTGGCTATGGTAAGTGATGAGTTTGCATAACTCAAACACATTAGGGTTATCTGTAACTCTATAAATCATGGGAGTATTTGTGTGAGGTCTAAAACTCCATAACGAGAATAGGCACCATAAATAACGAGAGAAACTTGCAAAAAAAAATGAAAAGAGTAATAGGGAAGGGCCTCATTTTATCTTTTTTAGGATTCAAATGATGCTCTTCCCTACTTCCCAGTTTGGCTTTGGATTTAAGAAAAAAAAAACAAAGAAATAAAGAATATTAAGGTATATTTTTCGTACCTATCTAATTGCAAAATTTGCCAACTTGTCAACAAAGAAGGTATTATGAGTCAACATAATATTTGGACTGGCCAATAAATGAGTACCAGGATAACTAGTTACTGCAGTTACTGAGATCTTTATATACCTGATCTTCCAAAAATGGTGGTATGAAACCCACGCGCACATAACAGCATAACATTGATGATGTTGTTCTTCTCTTTAGGCAAAGATATTAAGTTAATAGGTTGTCGTAGAATGTTTAGGGCATTCACCAACGAATGCAATAATACTTAGGTACACCCTAAAAGTAGAGCAGTTGTTAGGAAATTTAGATTAAATCCTAGAAACAACAGAGTACGGGAACATATTGAAAGTAAGCACCTTACCTTTTTCAAGACTTGATAAATGCTTGCAGAGATATAGATAAATCTATAGAAGTCAATGTAATAAAATATTGTATACACCTAAGTACTTGGCTTGGACCTCATTTCTATCCTCCATTTTTGGCAGGGATATAGAAGTAGGTAAATTACACACAATATAATATCTTCCTCAAACAAAATTGTAAAGCTTTTGTGAAAGTACAGAAGAAATTATATTGTGTGTTATTTACCGACTACATACATCCCTGCCATAAGAAGGGTCTATATGTATACATATATGTCGGAAATATGTTACTGAATTGACTAATTGGGACGCCTAGCAGCGCTCGACAGAGTCTACGACATGTGTAACGCTCGGACCGGCCGAAGCTAAGCAGAGTTCATCGGTGGCGTTCAAGCAGTCATCACGTTTAGAAACTGTCGCGCATTCCGAATAGTCGTGTCTTGTCTACAGTGAATTTCTAGTGTGATTCATTTGAGAGTAAATTATAATTTGATCTGAACTGCAAACGGTTTTTCTATAGCATAATAACCAACACTACCCACAGTACGCCCACGGTAGTTAAAATATGCCTGATAATAACGAAAGATACACATACCGTCCTCCGTAATACATATATGACTATGTAGCTAAAATTACTTTTGCCATTGCGTATTTCTCGTAGGCTCACAAAATCCCACAATTTATTCCGACTCTAACTCCCAAGCGGTCCCAATAAATTGTGTGCACAGACAGCTTTATATCGAAAACCTTCGTAGAATCTGTTGGAAACACAGGATAACAATATTTTCTATTATTTCAAAAGCTAAGCTACCGCATCCGAATTTCTTCTGGTACTCACCGCGAGCATTCGGTTCATGGATTTAAACGTTCGTTGCGCAAGCTTTTGTTACGCAACGATCATTCGTTCTTGAAACGAAAATTCGTTTTTCGTTTGAATTTTACGTAAATCATTTCATTCCTCACCTTAACCTCACAAAACTGTTCGTTTTATCAATTTTTGGCTCGTACCAAAAGCTTTTGGAATGAATGTTTGCAAAACAAATTCGTGAAGTGAATGCTTGCAGTGAGTAAGATCCTGAAACGAATGATGGAAATCATCATTATTATGTTTAACAAGGGCATTTGAACGGAAAAAAAAAATGGGAACATTCCTTGACTTCTCGACTAACGAAAACTACACATATCGGCAAGCGTATTGTGGGACGCACCCAGCTAGCTGGGGGGCGTACCACCTATGACCAACGACCTTAAAAGGGTGACTGGAGGGACAGACTGGAGGCGGAGGACAGCGTGTTGTGGCGCAGACTGGCAGATGCCTATGTCTAGCAGTGGATCGCAATCCTGAGTTGAGTTGACACATATCATATCAGGTATCCATAATAAAATACAGTTATAAGATCATGAAAATCTCAGAAAAAAATATGGAAAGATATATCTCTTTTGTTTATTACGCTTTACGTTATCTTATCACAATTGCTCAATATAAGGTAATACTCTATCAATTATAAAATGTTTTCACTGTCTTTAGAATTAAACTGACTTATTTGTCGTGATGGCTCAGTGGTTAATGCCTCGCCTCTCATGCACGAAGTTGTGAGTTCAAATCCGGGCAAGTACCTATGTGACTTTTTCAATTTATATATATTTTCTGAGTGTGTCTTGGACATTTCTGACATCGGTGAACGAAAATATAGAGAAGATCGACTATGATTATAAATGTGAAAGTGAGTTTGTGTATCTGTTTGTTTGTTACGCTTTCACGCTAAATCGGCTGAACGTATTTGGATGAAATTTCGCATATCCGTAGACCAGGACCTGAGTTAGGACATAGGATACTTCTTATACCGGTAGTACGTTCCTGTGGGATGATTTCTGACCTCCACGCGGTCGTAGCCGCGACAAAACCTGGTAGTTAATATTAAGTCTGAAATCGCCAATCCGTCTTGAGCAAGTGTGGTGATCAATGCTAGTGCCTTCGCTGTATGAGATGAGGTAGGTATTTTCTCTACAGTGGGACAGTAATAGCCTGGTATCATTATTATTTCTTACAAAAATAAAGCTTAATTAGCTAACTTCCCAGCCTTGATAGCTCCAAAGTAAGATCAAATTAGCTCCATAACCCAGTCAACCAAAATGGCATGCGATTAGCCATTGTTTTGCTTTATGTCTCCTACACTATGTACGGAAATAGATGTTGTGTGTTACTTTGATAGCATTTTAATTGTAGGCTATTATATTGAGAAATGTTAAATAGAATACCGCTTATTTTATTTTATTTATTAATTCAGTTCGGACAACAATATGGTCTAATTTGTTAGTAAAATACCTTATCACTAGTGTTAGTAGTACACAAAACAAGGATAGGAATAGCTGGTGACTGCGACAGGATGTGCAGAGAACGATAAAGCAAGGAATATGCTACTTGACCATTCTCCCCACATAGTGCCTCAGAAAAGGCACTATGTGGGGAGAATGGTCAGGTCCTCCACTTATATCTGTCAGGTTTAATAAAATCATATTTTTAACTTTAATTAAGGAACACGGCTATAATCAATAACAGTAATTAAAGACAGAGCCACACACCTAAAAAGAAAAAAGAAAATTATAAAGTTCAGGTTAAAACATTTAAAAAAACTAATAATTAACAACACTGTTACAAATGCCTCTCACAGTATTTCTGACATACCAACTAAATCTTTGCAGAGTTGAGTCAATTCTGATGGGTCTTTATTAGTGATTTTGTTTTAATTAAGTACCTAAACCACCGAATGGCTCTAGAATAAAGTTTAAATAAATTCATAATTATACAATGTTTTCCATAATTTATGAATAAGTTAAAAAACAAATCAGTGAATTATATTCATCATAGACCAATGAACTAGTACTAGTACATATATGACGGTGTCTTTTATTATAAACATATACCGTGTTATTATAGGTACAATTGTATTTTTCTATAAACAATTTAATTACAGTAAAGAATGCTTAGAACGTTTGTTATTAGTTTAAGTGTAAGTGTCAAGTTGAAAAATGCTTATAACGAATATATAACTTTCATTACTATAAAACGACTTTCATTTTGACTGTACTCTTGCCCTTATGTGAATTTGCCATTATAATTTTATATTGCCCAGAGAATTTGCCATTTTGAGAATTTGCCCTTTAGCGAACAAAGAAAAATTACATCTTTGTACTCGTATAAATAATAATAGGTATCATGAATGCTTTTTCCTCAACAGCTGTGAATACAAATGAAATATGTAGGTAAGTAATAACAAAATACGAAGTCAGATAATGTATGTTTTTTTAATAATTTTGTTGGAATATCTTTATTAATGAGGAATATACTGAATATGTTGTGCAAGGAATTTCTATTGTGTATTTATTCGTGGAGACGACAATTTGACTTGCACGTGTTAGCATAATTAGTATATAACTATGTGTATACATATTGGTATTTAAAGTTGTGTATCATTGTTATTCATTTTTTAAACTTAAACCAGTAAACAATATCGTCGTTCGTTAATTTAAAATTAAGAGGGTAGAACTTGTTTGTCACCGCCTATAAAAACGAGTGTTCCGACCGGCTTTACTCACTTTTGATCCAGACGTTGAACGGTGCGGAGCTCTCTGAGATTGTTATAAAGATAAGTATCTTGTGATTGTTATTGCTATGTAGAAGTTTATTAAAAAGTTGTTATTATCAATATTTAAAATTTGCTATTATATTGTGTGTTACATATTAAATTATGTATTTTGTAGATATAGATTATTAAATTATGTAAGTCTGTTTAAATTGTGTAATTTATAGATCATTATTATTAAATTATGGTATAAATCAAGTAAATATATATATAATATTGTTTTTATTCAATAAATATTGCCCCATCATTTATTTCTTTCTTTTTGTTTTAAAATATCATAATCTTAACTAATAATTAGTAGTTTTAAAAAATGAGCATTTCATTTCTATTATCAGAAGTGGGATCGGAACCTAATTTCTTTTTACATGTCTCTTTTTTTTTCTGTTAACTTTTAAGATGGATCCTGCCGTAATAGAAAACCTGCTGAAATCCGTGATGCTGTTACTGGTAACCGCGGTGAAGATGATGTGGTGCTGCCACCGTTTGATCCAGAGAAAAACGACAACGGTGCTGAAAGCTGGTGCAACAACATCAACACCATAGCCAAGGACCGTGGATGGAGCAGCGTTACTACTGTCAGCAAAGCCGGTAAGGCCCTTAAGGGCTCTGCTATGTTATGGTTTGAAACCTGGGACCCAGATGAGGGTAGAACATGGGAGAACTTTAAAACATGTATCAAAGATCTGTACCCGGAGAAAAAGAACTTGTCGGAAAAACTTTCAAAAGCTGTACTTTACACCTCAGACGCAGCAGAAACTTATTGTGAATACGCTAGGGAAAAGCTAAGGTTGTTAAGAAATACTAAAGTTACATTTTCTAAAGGACAGTTAGTCGAGCTTGTTTGTGGAGGTATATCAGATATTAATATTAGGATGGCATCGTTTAACAGCCGTGTTAACAGTACATCGGAACTAATATCTCTTTTTACAAGCTATAGTAAAACCCCTAGAAAACGCCCATCCGAAACTAGTAACGTACCCTTGGCTACTAAGCGTCTTAAGCCTGAAAATCCAAACTCTTCTAAACCCATTTGTTTTCTGTGTAATAAAACTGGTCATGTTAAATCTCAGTGCTTCAGAAATAAAAACCAAGATACCCCAAATTCTGAAACGCCTAAGATTCAATGTTCTTACTGCAAAAAGGCTGGTCATGATGAATCAGTTTGCTTCTTTAAAAAAGGAGACACAAAATCTTTTGGATAAGATGGTTTTACCAAATACTGCATACTCAAACCACTTACTCTTAACGGTCAATAATTAGTCCCAATTCTGTGATAGTAACTGATAGAGGCACTAATTTCACTTCTGATCACGTACGATCACTTCTTAGAGATATGCAAATAAATCACCATATGATAGCCACGGGTACTCCTAGAAGCAATGGCCAAGCCGAAAAATATGTTGGTACTATAATTAATATGCTAACCACTACTGTTAACGATTCTTCAGAATGGCCAAGCGTTTTGTGGAAATATACCTCCAATACAGGCTCGCCTAGACGAAATACAGGATAATGATTCCGTTCAAAACATTGATGCTGAAGCTGATAGGGACTTGGCTAAGCAAAATCTTAGAGAGGCTGCAGAAAAATATAAAAAACGATTTGATAGATTATTATTATTCCTTTGTTATCATACTAATTATTGTATAAGTTGCTAGATTTTACTTTATGCAATTATTTGTTTTTCTTTTACCTTTTGTAAATTAATTATATCATTGTTATTATGTTTGTTAATTTAGTAAAATATTCGAGCTAATTAAATTTTTCAGTATCTAATTTGTGTTCAATTATCATGAGATGTTCAAAATGGCATAAACAAAACAATATTTACATTAGGTACTGCTGGTCAGTCACTGCCCTGATATCTTTCTGAAATTCACGCGCAGCAGGTGATAGGACTGATATGTCAAGGCCAGAGACTATTATAGAAACTGCTGGTCGGTCACTGCCCTGATATCTTTCTGAAATTCACGCGCAGCAGGTGATAGGACTGATATGTCAAGGCCAGAGGCTATTGTATGAAGTGTGAGACTTTTTGAAAATGATTATAATTAGCTTGGTACTTCGAGAGCGAAGTACAGGTCAGTCTGGCCGTGATAGATTATTTAAATAATTTCAGTTTGAATAAATCACTTCTCTTTTTAATTGAACACAAATAGAGACACACCTATGTTAACTATAACCTTGTTTACATTTGACACACAATTCCTCATCAGAATATTATCAGTAATTGTTAAAAATACTGTTCTTTTGTGTATATGACATGTTTAATTTGTTATTTACAAGATAATGTGACCTATTTACTGATTAATTACATAAGAAAAAGAAAAAGTAATAATAATTGTTTGGTGATTATGTTTTCATCAGTATGTGTACCGCTGGTCGGCCTTCTATTTGGTGTCAGCTATCTCACCGGCAGCGGGTGAATGTGGCTGGCATGTCTATGTAGTTGGCAATTAAATCCGCTGGTCGGCCTTCTATTTGGTGTCAGCTATCTCACCGGCAGCGGGTGAATGTGGCTGGCATGTCTATGTAGTTGGCAAATATTCGCTGTTACCTATTTGTTTGGTGGTGGTCTATCTCAATGACAGCGAATTGAAGGGGACCACCATGTCTATGCAAGTAGATGAGAATAACAAAATTATTACTTATTGATGAAAACATAGTCAAATTTTAGTGGTATATCCATGTGCAATGAGAATAGAACTTGATTTATAAAACGTGTAACAAATAATATCTAATGCTTCGAGGACGAAGCACTGTCAGTATGGCCGTGTTAGCATAATTAGTATATAACTATGTGTATACATATTGGTATTTAAAGTTGTGTATCATTGTTATTCATTTTTTAAACTTAAACCAGTAAACAATATCGTCGTTCGTTAATTTAAAATTAAGAGGGTAGAACTTGTTTGTCACCGCCTATAAAAACGAGTGTTCCGACCGGCTTTACTCACTTTTGATCCAGACGTTGAACGGTGCGGAGCTCTCTGAGATTGTTATAAAGATAAGTATCTTGTGATTGTTATTGCTATGTAGAAGTTTATTAAAAAGTTGTTATTATCAATATTTAAAATTTGCTATTATATTGTGTGTTACATATTAAATTATGTATTTTGTAGATATAGATTATTAAATTATGTAAGTCTGTTTAAATTGTGTAATTTATAGATCATTATTATTAAATTATGGTATAAATCAAGTAAATATATATATAATATTGTTTTTATTCAATAAATATTGCCCCATCATTTATTTCTTTCTTTTTGTTTTAAAATATCATAATCTTAACTAATAATTAGTAGTTTTAAAAAATGAGCATTTCATTTCTATTACACGCATGACGTTCACAGACTGCATAAAAAAATTCAATCAAATATATTCAATAGATTAGTCACTATAGCTAGTCGCTTAACGGCAAAACCTATGGTTGGTCCATCGTTCCTATTTAGTTTGTTTAAAAAAATCACTTTTTAAAATTTCAATGGAAGGATTTATTTGCTAGTTCCAAAATACTCTTATGCATTAGTATTGCCGGTGTTTTCATTTATTATCGTCTTCAAATTATTATATTTTGTTTCTTTCAGTTTCAATGTTGCCGGAATTGCTAATATTATATCGTAATGATAAATAAAAGGAGAATAAATGATCAAACGGAAACCTTTGTAAAATATTGTTCAATCCATTTTACATTTTACGCTTTAAAAAAATAATGAAAAGTGTGTTCAGGTTTTCTTTCTTCAAGACCGTTTACTTCTTATAAAAGGATTTAGTACTATATCAGTAGACTGTCTCATAAAATACAATCTACAACTCTAAAATCAAGTTTTATGTTAATAGTCTTAAAATAATAACTCCACCGCCATACCTCTACGTTGACGTCGTGGTGGGGCTTGCGCGCTACTGAATTCTGGCTCCATGCCGGTAGAGTTTACTTTGCTGAAACACGTCTAGGGTGAGGAGCTAGACCAAGAGAGATACATAAACCCACAGGCCTGAACTGAACCCGAGCTGTTGGGCATTAGTGACCTTACGGACCCTATCTCCCGAAAGAACTCTTGTTCCTCACTCCTGGCTTGCTTTTATTGGCCGACTGGCGTGAACACTGACGAGGATCAGAGCTTGGGAGCTCTGATCCTCATCAGTGTATTCAATCCGGACAATAAAGGCAAGAAAGAGGTGGGCCTCTTTCTGTTTTGTTTTCATTTCCTGCAATAGTCCTACACCAACCGGGGGTTATCCTTGGGTGCATTTACACAGTGCATACAGGGCTAATCGTAGATTGGTGCCTCATTTAATTAAAAACGTCGAACTGGCCTCTGCGAGTTGGCTTCGGCCCTTTGTACGCCTTCCAAAGGTCCGGGACCCCGGGGTCCCGAGAAATGTCAAAGAAATAATGATAATAATATGTACATGTATATAAAAGAGGTGGGGATGCTGTTAACCGGAATAGTGCCAAAAAGGCTGCCAGCATTCCCACATTGTATGGCCATGTCAGCATGGCCATACAATGTGGGTGACTCTTCACCTGACCAGAGGGCTGGCCTATTTTTTGGCCAAAGAATCAGTTCTTTGGCCAAAAAATAGGCCAGCCCTCTGGTCAGGTGAAGAGTCGACCAACCGCTTGGTCTGGTTGGTTCTCTAAAATCCAAGTGGGCACTCGGACCTCATGGCCTTGGTATTTCAACCCTAAAAAGCTTTGACATTTATAACTCCCAATATAATTGGAATATTATCGCCGTTTGTGGTTTTCATTATTTTAAGACTGTTAGATTATTATTTTATGTAAATATGATCTTATGTCAATAAACACACAAGGAATACGATTTTAGAAATACCCCATTTGCCTAGCCTTTTCTCAACTATGTTGGGGTTGGCTTCCAATCTAACCGAATGCAGCTGAATATCATTGTTTTACATGAAGCGACTACTCGGTAACAGGTTACACTTTGGTGAGGCTGGTTGTCAGACTTTCGTGTTTCTGACTAGGTACCACTAACGACTGTCAAGTTGTAAATAAATGAAAAAGTAATATAAAAACCCGACTGCAACATAACTGAAAAGAGAATAAAAACAAGCATTGTAATATAATGCTTGTTTTTATTCTATAATCTATAGAATTTTGGTATTGCAGGCGGGAACAAACCAATAACCTGAAATATGGTGTAACCTGTGTTTGTCCCCCACCTGTAATACCAAAATTCTATAGATGCTTGTTTTTATTCTCTTTTCAGTAAATGTGTTTTTGCAGTCGAGGAATTTTCACGTTACTTTTTTTTATTTTTAGCTTTCTAGTTATTTATCATTTGTCATCCTAAATTAAATTTAAACATATAATTTTTACATATTTTTGTAACCACCTTTCAAAACCCTTCATTTTGATACCCCACTCGATAGCATAGGGATTTTAAACACTCTTTTGCGACAAAAATCCGTCATTTCGATTTTTATCATTTTTATATACATATAGGTCAAACACATTATGACACTCCTTTTTTGGCTTCGCCGCAGTTGGGCAGCCGGGACCAACGGCTATACGTGCATTCCGAGGCACGGCAAGGTCTCGGTATGTAAAGGATTCCAAAATATCTCAGTTTGTTAAATTGCTAAGTAGATACCTAATCTTCTGATACAGATAACTTGTTATTAAATTATTATTTCCAACTGCGTCATTAGTAAATAACCGCATTAGTAAATTACAAGAAACCAAGATAATTACAACTCCAGCGAAAGCGATTGATGTGACAGCCACTCATTTTACGAGCTCACCGAATGAAGAATCTCACAATAAATAAAACAATTATAAATACTGTGACAAGATAATTGATTCCTAGTTCATTCAATGTAAATGTACCTACAATCAGTTACAACAATGTTGATTTAATACTGATTATCGAAGTACTACGTTACTTAAGAGGGAGAATATAAAAATAGTTGAACTGTTTCCAATGTTGACACGTGAGAATAATGGCGGTTTTTGCCCGACTGCGGCGAAGCCAAAAAAGGAGGATTATCTGTTTGACCTGTATGTATCTATGTGTGTATGTCCGTCTCTATATTCTCTCGTAACTACTAAACGGCTGAACCGATTTTTATGCATGATTGGTCGTTAGATTTATCTTTTGCGCGAGTGTCACAGGGTATATTAAAATTATTTAAAAAAAGGCGGATTTTCAATAAATAAATTAAATTTAAAATTTTCTAATGGAATGTCAGTGGCACGCCATCGGAAAATCATAATAACGCCTTCAAATTAGTAGATTACCGAAATTTCTGACAAAATATATAATTAAGGTGTCAATGATCTGCCATTATAACACGAATACTTTAGTAGACTTGACTGCTATAAATTCACGTCGGTTGACCGTTCAGATTGATCCAGTCAGGTACATGGCAGCCGGATTACGTTCATCGATCAACCATCGATTATGTTTTTAGACGATTGTAATATCGACATGATCATTATCGATCTACTCAAATCAAGCTGCACCTTAAGCCGATACCTCTATAGTAGGTTTATTGAAATATCAAACGTTGTAGATAAAGATAAATATAAATATATTTGTTCAAACATGTGTAACATGATACATGAATATGCATATACAGATGGAAACATAATTTTACCGGGCGAACATGTTTTGCCTCACTCGGCGTACAAAATGTTTATAATAATGTTATTAATTAAATTGACAGTTATAAATTAATTATTAATTTCAGTTTCATAATATAAAATTAGAGTCAGTGCAAAATATAATCAATAATTAAAATATACAATCAGAGTCAGTACAAAAGTAGTAAATATTAATTACAGACAAAAAAAGTACAGAGCTGATTTGGAGTCATTTTTAAAGGAAATATTTTAACCGATGCTGAAGCGAGCGGTGCCGCGGCAGCTGCCGACGAGCGCTACATCCAAGTTGGTCGCTGATAGTTGTGGCAATTAATAGTTGTAGGACCCGAAATAGGAATTATTTGAGGTTCACAATCATTATATTAATGTGTTCAATAACATTTTTAGAAGCGCAAAATGGGAATGATTAGAGGTTCGACTAAATACATGCCATTTTTTATAATACCTACTCGAATTTTAAATTGAAAATATCTATAATCACCTCCTTGATTTCAAGAGAATAGAGAGTTCAATAAACAAAAACGTAAATGAAACCAAATTTTTATTTACATATAAATGAAAGTATGTCACAAAAGTTATGAAATAAGGAAAAAGAAATTCCGTAAAAGAAACGTGACTCAAAGCTTCAACGTATTTTAGAAGGAATGGTTTAATGCAACGTTTTCATTAAAATATCAAAGTGCAATTACTTCTTTTCTATTAATAGATACATTTACAGTCGGAAAATGCAGTCGCCTTTAGTTATTGCGACTTGTAGACTAATAAGGGTGCAGCGAACTAGACCGAACTAATGATCAACTTTTCTTCAAGTAATGTCTTTTTTCCAGACTGTGCGAAGGAGGGTAATATGCTTATCACGTCACAAACAATAGGGTATCAAGTCCAAGAATGCCTTGTTTTTGCGTTTCGGAAAGTATTTTTTTTTTCTACAAATTGTCAAGACAAAAACTATTTTTAGCACAAATAGTTTTCGAGATATGACAATACATTTCTTTATTGATCGTTCACTCGCGTCATTCACGCACCAATCAATACGGTCGCATTGTAGTTTTATTATTTGTCAGTTGCCGTCCAGCGATCGTCGGTGTCACACGTATTTATTTCGAGTTACGACGTCTTTGCGGACCGAAAACATAAAATATGATTATTCTATACAGTATTATTTTGACTTCATACCCTATTGCCTGTTAGATAAAAATACAAATCGTAGTATTATTTTGACTTAATACCCTATTTATTGCCTTTTAGAATAACGCAAATGTTTTTTTTTATTATTATTACCGTATTGATTGTTTTGTTTTGATAATCTCTAAATAATACTTTATAGCCATCGATTTGTTTGAGATAATACTGTATTAAACGTAAATAGTTGCGCAGTGACCGAGTGTTAAATGAAATGTTACTTTTTTGTCAATGTTTATTTTGACTTTTATTTTATATTTTAGCTGAACTCAAAATTATGAAGAGAAACAAGAGGACAGAAAAAATGATGAGGGCAGTTTAAGATCGCCAAATAACACCTCAGAGCAACTCAAATCATGAAAATGGGGATCCTTTTGCAGATAATGATGACATTAGAGTGCATTTCATCAAATAGTTCCTATGCCGTAATGTTGGCTCCACTGTTAAACTTAACAACAGACCAATTAGGTAGCGCCGCAGCGTATTCCCGTACGTCCTACAATAGTGGCAGCGCTACCTAATTGGTATGTTGGTAACGTTTAACAGTGAAGCCAACATTACGGAATCGGAACTATTTGATGAACGTATTTTCCTGATGAAAATTGTCGGTCTCGATCGATGTAGTAAATGCAACAGTTTTCTTAGCTGGGATCACTTTGATAATGCGGAGTTCTTCAATAATTGCGAATTCAATAACAGTATTGCTCAAGAAATTAGTAGAGAAATAGTTGATAGTACCCTGACTGGTGAAAGCAATAACTTCTTAGCAGATGAAACTCTAACAGCAATAAACAACGATAAAGTTTATTTGTGGGCGAATCGACAAAATGTGCCAATCACCTAATACGTATTTCTGGAGTTGTCCATTCGCCTAAAAATAAATTATCTTCGTGCGAATTGCCCATAGCAAAATATATAATGTTTCGGACAAGTAAATTCGTACGAATCGACTAATAAGCCATTTTCATGCAGTATTACATTATTGAACTATTATGTTTAATCTTCTTTTAATTGTAACTGTTTTGTACGTTTTGTGATACCTACTTACTTTAAGTATATTTTAATAAACCTGTTTTTAGTATTAAGCAATAGTTGGGTTTTTTTGTTCAGATAGTTCCATACTTCTAGAGTTAAAACATCACATTTTGTATTTTTTTAATGTATAATTTTAAATTTCTACTTGCTGATATCAGACTATAGTCAATTTCGTTCGGGCTAGACGGTCATAACTCAAACATATTAGCAATTTGAACTGCTTATACAGTATTATCTTCACCCGACCATATAAAAGTGCAAATAAAATTAAAAACTGATACACGCACAAAACTAAAAATAAAGAAGGATAACCATAAAATCTGTATATAAATTAAGACATTAAAACCTTACCATTACTTCAGGAATTATGAATTTTCAAACTTTCAAAACGCGATATCCCAAAACACAGTTTTTGCAGATAATCCCCTTTTATTTATGTATGTATGTTTGTTCCTTTGTGGTGCTCTAGAGACCAAACGAGTGGGCCGATTTTTATGATTCTTACTTCAATCGATTTGTCTTAATCTTGTGGGTGTCAATAAAGACATGACGGTAACCAAAATTCAATATGGCTACCACCAGACGTCATAATGTGAAAAAAACAACGCACTTTGTCAAGTTTATCATTGAATGGGTTTTGAAAATCATCTCGGCAATAAGTCTTTATTGTTAAATTTAAGAAGATGCCTGATATTGTTTATTGTTTCCATCTTTTTTCTCAAAACGCGCGCGTAAACCGCCGTGATTGGTTGAATGTTTCATCAACAGCCAATCGCAGCAGGTTGCGAGCGGTTAATTTTATTTATAGAAACTGGCCTTAACTGTATTATTACATGGATTTTAGTAAAAATATCAGCAACATCGAAATTGAAAAAAAAAAAATTGCTTTAAAATTTTACACTTGGCTATTGTATGCAGCCACTAGAATTCATGTGAAGCATTAGCTGACTTTTTTCAGTCTTTGTTCCATAATATTGTATCAATATGTTGCTACAAAATTTATTACACATTGGGTATTAAAATTTTAGCTACACACTGATAGAATATTATGGAAATCGTTAACAACATCAAATATTTTCTTGTGATCTTTTTAAGACTGGCTGTACTAACTCAGGGTAAAAAAATATTACTTACGAATTATTTCTCATAATAATTTGTATCAGCTTCCTCAAAATGGTAAAAGCCAAGCAAGCAAGTAATTAAGATTTTGTATCTAATGACGTCAACGCCATCAAAACAAAACATTTCATGGTCATTTTGCTTCAAAGGCGTGTAAGAATTTTTTTATAAGAGAAAAAACAAATTAGTTATTTTACTATTACCTGCTTTTGTTCAAAACACGTTTGTTTCGACGAAGTTTATTCAACTTTTCGTTGGCAAAAATAAAAAGAGTCTCGTATTCAGAAGACCATCGTTAGAAAACCAGGTCCAGTTGGAAACGAGCGTCAGGCATTTGGCGCAGCCGCGAGGCACAAATTCCTGCAACGCACTTTACACTTTTTATTTTCTATTCTTTCTTTTTACTATATTTCTTTTTACCTGTGTGCCTTTCAGTCTGTGTTAAATTAATACATTTTCTTTCTTTCTTTCTATTTTTTTGCCAACAGTAAAGTTGTAAAAAGCACTAAGCAGTTCTGGCAGTTTATCCACTATCCAGTCCTTGAAATATGATTGAAATGAAGAAATGAACAATGTCTGTTAAAAACTGGTGGCGTTATAAACGTTAGCGACGTGTCAAAACTTTTTTGTTATAATTTATGAACGTTCAATTTTCTAGAGCGGAGTTAAACTAGCATTTAAGCTGGACGGATCATTTCGTCGAGCGTTTTTGAGAAGCCTAACTCTTAGCACCTACTGGAAGTTTTAGTTATTAATGGTTCTCGTGAAATATGAATACCTACACTTGGTCAGTAAACAGCATGAATCAGAAAGGTGTGGTCATATTTAAAAGTGTGGTAAAGACCATCAAACTGAACAAATTTCTCCATTGGACCAACATTATAATTAAAAAAAAAACACAACTGTCCTGCCAAATAACGAACTAAAAAGTCCTTAAATAAAAAACAAATTTTATTACTTAATCTGTTTAAACAAAGGTGACTCATTATTTATTCGCTGACTAAAAAGATAAAAAACATTACACACCTTTTTGGGCAGTCGTGTAATAAAATTGTCATTGCTGTCGGGGGACCGCTGTGTGTTTGTGTGGCACACTTTTAAATCTAAGAGGTCCCCTGACTGCAATGGCAATTTTATTTATCTATAAAGAAAAAGATATCTGTAAAAAATATCTGTAAAAAATATATACTCGTATACATCCAAATCTGTTCAGACACTTAAAAGTTATGGTGGAACAAAGAACCCCATATACATATACGAAACCTGAATACATTACACTCCTTTTTGGACAGTCGTGTAAAAAAAATATCAACTACCCCTACAAACCTTCAATACCTACTCAATGTATGGGAGGGCTGATTATTTTTTCGCGATTACAATATACATACCGTATAATAACATTTTGTGGAAAATTACACAAGTTGAAGCTTGTTATTTTAGGTAAGCTATTCATAGTAGGTATATACCTAATAAAATAAAGGTCTTCCATTCTAGAAGTTTCGATTCATCGTCATGAATGAAATGGATTCGCCCACACGTCTACGGTAACAATAAAATACGTAAACGTATGTGCCTAATTTATTCTCTGGGCTTTTCGTATATATTTTTAGGATTCTATTATTTGAGCACCTCTTAGATTAATACTATTTTAGGAATAATTTTGAATAATTTATTGTTTAAAAATAAAATTACATTCAAGTGCGTTGATTCCTGGAACTCACACTAGGATTCCCTGTGTCAGATCCAGGCTCGTATACTTATTATTTCTTAATTTAATATAATCTACTTAAAAAGGAATATACAATTTAAAAAAAACGAATACAGAAAGAAAACAGTAGATATACAAAAGTATGTTTGTATGTTGTGTGTAATTGTAATGGTGTGTGTGTATGTGTGATATGGTGTGTTTGTGGGGGTGTATGTAATTAAGATAGTTGTGTTGGTGTTGATAGTGTGTCTGAATGTTATACCGGAGCATGTATATAATTATGTGGATGTTTGTGAAATAAAATAATAAATAAATAAAGATATGTATCAGTACTTAAATTTTATTTTATTTTTGTTTTAGATTAGGACATTTTCAGTCATTTCACAGTCCAGAGTAAGAAGCCATTTCGTAACCGTAATTTTGCATTTAATTTGGGTAAGTTGTAGAATTTTGAGTTGATTATTGAGTTTCGTGTAAATGTGCGGTCCCATAGAACCGTATGACCTTCTACCGATTTTTTTACGGCATCGAACCTTTTCCCATTGTACCCTTTGACTTGACACGATACAAATGCACATGGAGGTCTTTTTTTAACCAACCCAAAAAAATAATCGAGTAGCTGCTAGGTTAATAAAATAGTGGGATTTTATCGAAAGCGTTTATTGACTACCAACTGAAATTGTCCGTATAGTCAAATCACAATCGTAATTTTTTGGCAGTTATATGAAATGGCTATAACACGACAGATTGACGTAGGCTGTCAGTATTCTTAACAATTATTTTTCCTGTTCCTACTAAGATTTTCCTATAATTTCCGCTTCGTTATTCCGAAAAACTTATTGTTCCACTAAGACCTGATTAGACAAAGATAAATAGAAATACGAGTCTCAGGAGTACTATTCATTCGTGATCAAGTCAAATGGCTGTAATTATATCGAAGAAACGTTTTTTTTTTTTTTTACAGTGGAGCCGTTTGTTATGATGTTACTTTAAAAGTTTATAATTGAAGGTGCATAATCATCTGCCGGGGTTGTGGGAAAGTCCGAAAGGGATACCGTGGCCCCTGGCATCGTACAGGCAACTGAAGGAACACGAGTGGGTTTTAGTCAGTAAGAATCTGACACGCCCTGACACGAAAAGTTATTTGATGAATTCCCACCAAAAAAAAAAAAACAGTCGTTTTTGTGTCTATCTGTGTGACCAGGTTGTTTTTCTAAAGTACGCAACAGATTTTAATGCGGTTTTCACGTGCATCATTTAGTCTCCAAATATATTTAAAATTTAATATTTATACTTACGTAATACATCACTTACCAGGAATGTTATTATGTTTATAACGATTGAAATATTCAAAACAAACTTTGTTTGCAATATTGTTATCTTTGCTTTAAGATATAATGTAGCAAATTGTGTGTAGAAAATTCTCATTTAATTTTAACAAAATTCTGTTACTAAATTATTAGTTCGTATACCTGCCTACCTATTTGATATTTGTACGCCGCTAACGGCAAAACATAGAGATATCTGTACCTATTTTATGTTTCACAAATAAAACCTTTGACTTTAGAATTTACTCCGAAAGGTTTAATTATTTATTTAATACTTCAAGCACAGAAATGTACAGAGCCGGACTTAATGCCATAGGCATTTTCTACCACTCAACCTTTGGGTGATGCAGAGACAAACAGTGGTAGGTACAATTACAAGAAATTGAGGAATATTTTTTAAAGTAACTATAAAGATACACATATACCTATTACAAACTATTAATATAATATATATGCCTAATTATATATAAATATATAAGCACAGATAAATATACATAAATACACAAATATACTAGAACAAATAAGACAAACAATGGGAAAACATTAATGTTGTGATGATACTGCCAGCTTCTTACGAATGTGCTCGCGAACTTTAACTTTAAAGGATAATCGGTTGGTTGCCATCCTGATTTCCTGGGGGAGCGCATTCCATAGAGAGCTAGACTGAACGAAGAAGAAAGAACGAATGAAGTCTGTGCGGTGAGTAGGACATTGAAGAACGCGATTATTTGACGACCGGGAAGTGGGTGAGTCAAGAAATTAAAACAAGGTGGTTAGCGCCCTTTGCTCTCTGCGTTGGCGTATGGGTAAACATTTTAGAAGCGACCGATGCGCAGCAACATGATCATATTTACGTAGATTAAAAACAAATCGAATGCAGTTATTGAGAAGACGGTCAAGTTTGTCGAGAAGACCTGCATTCAGGTCATAGTAGCACACGTCACCATAATCGATGATAGGGAATATTAAGGACTGCACAAGCATTGTCTTCGTACTTGTTGGTAGTAAATTTTTCAGTCAGTTCAGAGCCCGCAGCGTTCCAGTTACCTTCTGGCTGACCCTCGCGACTTGAGTACGCCAGTTCAGAGTACTATCAATGTGCAAGCCAAGGTCATTCGTATCAGTACTGAATGGGACGACCGTACCATTGAAGAGAACTGGTGGCAAGATTTTACCATCCACCTTACTCATGCTCCGAGAACTTCCGCCGGACACTTGTTTGGGTTTACTGCTACGCCAAATCTATCAGACCAGGTTTTTATGGCTATCAAATCCCTGTTTAATTCGTCGATAGCGTCAGAATTTTTTTCAACCCTCCCTTGGCAGTACAACTGCAAGTCATCTGCATACAGATGATACGCACGCTGAAGCTCGGAAGTTATAAGATTGGTAAATATAGAAACCAGAAGAGGAGAAATAATACCGCCTTGTGGAACTCCAGTTTCCAAATCACACCAGCATGTTGTTCTTTATGTGTATAAAATCATCAAACTTACATACAGTAATAAAGAAATCGAAACATGGGCGGGTTGCTAGTTTTTAATCAAATTATGGTGTACAATAAAGAGTTGTCTATGTAGGATCTCGTACATAAATTGGTTTACCACATTTGACAAAAAAATTCATCCAATTGGAGTGACGCGCAAGTGTTATTCAACCTTAGGATGACACAGCCATTTCGACGTCGTCTATACCTAAAAGTCTGCCTGTTATGTGCTACCCTGTGACCAAAGGTTTTGCTACACAGGTCACGATCATCCGTTATAAATAAAGATTCAAGAAAAAAAAGTCTACATTTGAATCCATAATTCATATTATAGAGAATTCTATTGTATTCTATTCTAAGAAATCAAAATTAAAGCAGAAAATTATATCATACAGATACTCGTAAAATCATAAACTGTTTCATCCATCCTACTCAAGCAATAAAGTTCATTAATGAAAAGATACAACGCCATTTAGGGCATAATATTATGTAGATTGATACAATGTATTGATTGATTTAGAACCCAATTAAAAAATGAGCCTAATTACAAACGCCTACGATATTGTGATGCAATCAAAGACAATTAAAAATAAGTTGCAATCAACTACAAAACAAATAAAAAACGTAGTTTAAAAAAAAACAATAAAATGTGATGAACATTTCCGTAGGCACAGTTCGTGATTTTATCGATCGCAGAGATAAGTTTGTGTTTCATAGTATCTAGAAAAATCGATAAAAAACTAAGTTTTTTTCTGCGATTGTAACCGTAACCACCCAAGTCACAAACTATTAACTTAATTAAAAAGGTTTATTTGGAAACATCATTCTTTTTAATTATGGGTTCCAACGATACCATGTGCATAGAAATATGTTTTTTCATCTGGAGGGAGGGCCACTCCGAATAATTTATTTTGTAATTTCTCCACGCCATTGTTTACCGGTGCACCAAATACACCTTCTTTCCAATTTTCATCGATATAGTGCTAATAGTCTGCGAGTAAAATTACTGTGTGTCAATCGGACAGACGGGCAGACGGACAGACAGACACACGAATAGACGGATACATGGACATGACGAAATTATAAGGTTTTTGGCTACGGCCCCCGATACGACTGTACGACTTTATGTAATCTAATGCCGACATTGATTATTTATATATCAATGAATGCCGATCTAATAAACCTCTATGATGTGGTTGACACGCCGAAAGGACACGAAGTAATACGATACTGTTCGTGTGTTCATGTTAACTACGACTTACCGCTTGATATTCTCATCGTTCCCAATTTCAGAGCTTATTAGCAGGGATAATGCTGAGCGATGTGTATTTAATGTAGAGTAATTACTTCCCATATTAAATGCTTCTGACAAGAAGCCTGCCTATAAATTGCGGTATAGAAGCTTTGTAAATATCATTATTATTACTGTGGCAGTGTGCCCATCACTTTTTATATGAGGAATCATGTTGTTTTTGAGTAGGTACCTTGAGCTAAGGATCCGATCTTTATTTCCAAGGAAGCTTGAGGTACTAGGCTGTTATTTATGGCATTACTTTTTGAACAGCCTTGTATATGTCTTAGCTGAAACGCCGGAGAAGAGTCCTGCAGCCAAGATATGGTTGGAGCTCAGACAGTGTTGTTTGCTAAAAGGAGATGAAAGTAAATCATTGCTAGCATTAATTGTGATTGGTTTTGATACAGTCAATATTTTAATTAAGGGAAACCATGGCTATGCTGACCACCAAGGAAACACAAGAATTCCCTCAGCTTGATCATGTTCAAACATTTAGTAGGGGTACGGGGTAGGGGTTTAATATTAACTGCTTGTAATTCTAGGCCAATATACTTACAGTAAGTATATCAAAGATTTGATCATGAATTGATGTGACCCACCATCATGTGTCTCGCACAATTTAGTAGAACATTTAGGTATCAGAATTGATATCTCGTATCAAAAGCTGATCTTCGTGCGGAAGTTTCTCGTACAGAAACGGATGGTGAGATGTGAGTACTTACCTAACTTTTCTTTTCTTTGCCGTTTTGATTCATCATGGCAGTTACGATACAGGCGTCGGCGAGACAATTTTTTAAATTTCTTCTTCATTCTTACTGGACGTATTTCCGTTTTAGTTATTTTATTTAGGGAAAAAATTACTAGAAATGTGATAAAATGATTTTCAGATACAAATCTACACGTTGTCGCGAGCGCGCGAAGTCGAAAATTGATTTGACAGATGTCAGCGCTGATGGCTATTAGCTGCATTCATTCTTTTTTTGTTTTTAGAATTCTGAATATTTACGCGGACGAGTTCGTTGCAGACGAATACTAGCGTTTATAATTGTTTTCAGCATTTATTTTATGGATGAGTAATGGAATGTCTGCCTCGTTGGTGTAGTGGTCGCAAAAGCTACTGCTGAGTATGAGCTCTTAGGTTCGATTCCCAGGTCGGGCAACGTGTTATTGGGTTTTTCCATAGGAATTTCTCAGTAGCAGCCAAGAGTCACGATTTGTCCCCGGTTGATGGCAATAGGCCCGCTCCTTATTACATGGGACTTAAACATAACTGTCCAAAATGTGGATGTACTGTAGGTACACTTCTGCCTAACCCTTCGGGTTTTTAAGGCATGATGTTATATCGTGTTATGAGAAACATAAATAAACTCTGTACATTGTGTTTTTGTTTAGGATAGATGAGTTGTACCAACATTGTTGTTAATAAAAAAATATTTATTATAAATTATTTATTAAATTCGTTTATGTTTCGTGGCCCAAACGTTTGAAAGTTTTTTAATGTCGCCCTTTATAGAACTAACAAAGAAAGTCCACCAACCTATTAAACTTTTTAGACGTATTTCGAAGGAATGATAATAAATCTCAAAGTTTCTGCGTTGGCGTGAGATAATAAAACCAACACCTGATAATTATAGAGAATTTTCTAGAATAAAACATTTTGATGTCTAGAAGTTAAAACTTTTGACGAATTGAAATTGAATTCAATAACTGCATGAATCTTAAGTTACAGTTAAGTTTAAGTTCAATGTATTTTCACAGAAAAGGTAAGTTACAGTCAGGTACTAAAGTTGCTTTCATTTGATCTTGAAGAAAGGGGACTGTATTACGAAGACAATGACTCAATAGCGTTCTCCATCTTCATCGTGTCGATGGCACGACAGTGTACTAAAGTTGTCCCAAAACTTCGCAACTCCCACTTAATAGCCTTAAATATATGTATAAAGTACTAGCTCATGCGCCTGCGGCTCCGGCTTATTGTTTTATTCGTACAAATTTACTTTTGACTTTTATGCAGTAAAGTTAGTGTACGTTTTTCTTAAGTTTATTACATAAAATTCAAAATGTGTCAATTGCTTCATACATATTTCTGGAGTTGTCGATTCGCCCAGGAATAAATTAACTTTGTGCGAATCGCCTCAAGTAAAAATTATGTTATTCAAAAGTGTCGATTCGCCCGTTTCAGACGAGTAAATTCGTACGAATCAAAAATAATCCCTTCACCCGCATAGAGGTCGGAAATTATCCCACGAGAATGTACTACCAGGATAAATAATATATCCTAAAAACTGCGCCCCGCAGTTTTACCCGCATAAGTCTCGATCCTGTGAGAATATCGGGATAAAAAGCATCCTATGTCCTAATTTAGGTTATGGTCTACCTATGAGCCAAATTTCATGCAAATCCGTTAAGCTGTTTTAGCGTGAAAGCGTAAGAAACAAACAAATGAACTTTCCCATTTATAATATTATATATATTTATGAAATACGTTACTGAGTTGACTACATAATCGGGGCGCGCCAGCGCCGCCTACGAGTAATGGCGTTTGACAGAGTCTATATAACGCTTGGAACGGCCACCGCCAGGGGCTCAGCAGAGCAGACTTCATCGGTGGCGGTCAAGCAGTGAAGACATTTAGAAACTGTCGCTCATTCCGAATAGTTGTATCGTGTACCTACAGTGTGTGAATTGCTAGTGTGATTACTGTTATCGAAAATTATAATTGAATCTGAACTGCAAACAGTTTTTCTATTGCGTAATAACCAACACTACCCATAGTACGCCCACAGTAATTAAAATATGGCTGATAATAACGAAAGACACATACCCTCCTCCGTCATGTATATACTAGCTTTCGGCGGTAGCTTTGCCCGCGTGGAGGTTGGAAATTATCCCACAGGAATGTACAGACAGGTCAACCTACCCGAAACTTTCAAATTTTCCCAATCAACTTTGAACCTTAAGCTTCAGTGATAAAGTTGAAAATCTATTAAATAAATTTGACAGATTATAGTAGGTTGATGTGCTGGCGTCTGTACTACCGAGATAAAATGGTTCAGGTAATCCAGGTTATAAATTATCTGTGTCTATCAACGCCGGCTGTCGCTAAAAACCAGCGCTGGGGCTCTGTCTTGCATAGGTTCGCAGCCTCATGCTGAGCGATGGCCGTTTTGCGTGAATGTGACGCATATTTTCCCTAAACTTGTTTCCATTTTTTAATTTTGTGTTCTTTTTTTGCGTCATGTTTACCGCAAATAAACGTATTTTCTTTCTTTCTTTCTTTTCTTTGTTTCATCCAAATCCGATCAGTCAGCCATTTTTGCGTGATTGAGTAATAAACCTCCAAACATACAAACTTTCATATATATTAGTAGGAGGATAGGATAAATTAGGATGTCTCTCTCTTCAGGCCATGGTCTACTTGTGTGCCGAACATCAAAACTCTGAACGGATTTCTGTCACCTTTTCAAGCCGTTAATCGTGTAAAGGTAACAGCCAGATACAGATTAGTATGGATGGATATAATTTTGGCCGACATCCATTAATTTGTGGTTATTTGTAAGATGTTTATACTTATATTCGACATCTAGGCCATTTCAAGAGGTCAATGCAGTTACAAATTCATTTTCAATTCATTTTACAAAGAAAAGAAAAAAAAAAAAAAAACTAAAATAAAATGTCTGTTTTATTGCAATAATCCATATTATAAAACAAAGTCGCTTTTTGCGTTTGTTTGTAAGTCCGCGGTGTTCTTTTAAACCACGCAACAGATTTTGATGAGGTTTTCACCATCGTTTAGAGATTTTTTTCCGAAAGGTTTACGAGATGTGTATAATACGTTACTATTAAAGTTACGTTTATCTAAGAAATCTCGATGTTTTGTCAAGTCGGAAAAACCGTGCTTTCTCCTTCTCACTTACGGACATACGGTAAGAGAGACGGAGAGTGAAGCGCCCGTAACTTCGGCCGAAACTACGGATTTTGCTTAGGGAATAGGCTCCCAGCAGGAGCGGGCCGATAGTGTAACATAATTATGTTATTTTATACGTGCGTGTAGATTATAACACTCAATCAGAGACTCGACTGTTTCCTGTACAATTATTTCTTTATTGTTCCAAGGTTTTTTACCTGGTTTTGTAATTACGATAATTGAGAGATGGCATCTAATGTTTCCACAGTATAGTTGTAAGCTAAGTCACTTGCAATATAAAGAAAATATCCGAAGTTGCAAAAAATGTTGAAGGGACAATTTCCGAACGTTCACATTTTAATCTCAGACTCAATCTATCAAACATTCCTCTAATTTACCTACATTTTTGACAAGTTTTTGACAATTTTCGATGAGAAGAGAATGCGACTTGATTGTGAACGTTTGTAAATACAGGATTTTGATTGGCCTTCAGTGTTTCTAAGCACTAACAACAGTATGAATATGAATATAATATTATATAAAATGTTTCTAGATTATAGAGGAGCTCGTGGCTAAGAAATAGCTGCCGCACGGGTCGATCCATCAGGTTAAGCTGCGCTAGCCGCTGGTCGCGACTGTCATTTGTGGATCTTTGACAGTCGTTACGAGTCGTTAGAAGCCCGAAAATCTGACAACCAGTCTTGCCAAGGGGTATCGTATTACCCAGTTACTGGGTTGTGAAGGTCAGATAGGCAATCGCTCCAAGTAAAATACTGGTATTCAGATGCGTCCGGTTAGACTGGAAGCCAACCCCAATATAGTTGGGAAAAGGCTAGCCAGATTGATTGTTTCTAGATTATTGCAATTTTCTCAACACGTGTAGCACGAATTGGAAAAACGTGCCATCTTCAATCACAACAGGAAAATTAAAATTTAATTGTATCTCTTAACCTAGTGTACGTATTTGAATGTTAGTAGGTATCTAAAGTATTTAGGTACTTCTAAAGTTGCTTATCTAAATACATTATGAAAAGGTTGCCACAATTTATCAAAAGTTTGGTTTGGCTCATAATATTTATGTTTCTACTAACTGTTTCCAAAAACCACTTGGTTTCACCCGCATAAGTCGAAATATTGTAAGAATCTCGGGATAAAAATGATCCTTTGTCCTAACCTAGGTTATGATCTACCCATGTGCCAAATTTCATCCAAATCCGTTAAGCCGCTTTAGCGTGAAATCGTTACATACAAACAAACAAATAAACAAACAAATCACTTTTGCATTCATAATCCTAACTAATATTATAAGCGCGAAAGTGAGTTTGTTTGTGACTTATACGGGTGAAACCGCGGGGCACAGCTTGTATATATACCTACAAGCTGCGCCCCGTGGTTTCACCCGTATAAATCAAAGTCCAAATTTCATCCAAATCTGTTTAGGAGTTTTAGCGTGAAAGCGTAACAAACAATCAAATAAACAAACTCACTTTCGCAATTATAATATTAAGTTAGGATTATATTATAGTATACCTATAGTATATTATATAAGTTAGGATAAGATGAAGATAGTTTAGCTAGTTTGATAGCCATAAAATGAAAACATAGGTACCAAACAACAAGAACAGAGAGACTCAGTTTCTCATTGACTTTGTTAGTGTGGATCGAAGTGTTTCAACCAATTGTGTGTGTGTAGTAACCAAATGAGTAGTAGTATGTGTATCATCAGTTACCACACATATGGCTAGTTATAATGACCGGTAGTACAAGTTTTAATTACACTACATAACTATATTTTAGAGCTTTTGCATAGGACTATTAGTCCTATTTTGTATACTATGCTATACATATTCCTGTACTATTATGAAACTGAATGTAGATGATACATTGTTTTGATAACATTATAATGGCCCTAGGGAGTAATGGGGTTTCTATGTTTGGTCAAGTTTTGAGGAAATAGGTAAATAGATAAAGCCGAGAACAACTTATTTTCAAGCATGCATTTTCGTTTCAATTCTGTCAAGTCTTTTCATCAATTCTTTTCAAGCATGAAAATTTTTGAATAAGCTTGGGCGTTAAAACCACCTGCTCCTCAGCTCGCGGGCCGCCTCAACCCTCCATGTCTATGCCCCAGGCACGCCCTTTATGCCTAAAGGCTTTTATTTAGATATTGTTTACGTTTAGTTATTTTTATGTCTGCCTGAGTATAGTTCTCGATGTTTTTGGTTGGTCATACGGCTATTTATAATTTTAATTATGTTTTGTGTTGCGTAATGTAAATTAAATACTATTATATAGAATCATTTTTTTCTAACTGAACAGACAGCTGTGCTGCTGGGGAGTTCATTGCGCCACTTCTTCTTCCCAGCTAAAGCACTAGGAAGTGGTGAAGGGTGGGCGTTTTGGGGGACTGTCTTATGTAAATTTGAATAAATGACTTTTGAATGTATGCGGGCTTAAATGAGATTCTAGGGGTAAGGCAGACAAGACTACGTGGAGTTGGTTTTTCAGCGATTCGTTTCTGTCACGTACTTTTGTAGCACAACATATTGACTTTTTAAAACAATATTTTAAATGAAAAATAATAATAAAATAAGATTATTCCAAATAAAATTCTGCCATCTTAAAAGTATGCCATTGTAAATTCGGACATATAACATACAGCCAAACAATAATTATATTAAATATTTTTTATTCCTTTAAAATATTCGTTGAAAGAAGATTATGCCAAGTGTGTTATGCCAAATAAATTTCGGAGCATCAAGATTCTGCGATATAAAGGGAACTCCTAATTAAATATATTCAGATATTTTTGAATCTTAGCATATTCCTAGAATCTATGTGTAAAAAATTAAATTATTTACAAGTAATATTATTTATTTGTTTAACTGAAAGTAAATACTTTTATTAAAATTATTCATATTGTCAGAATAAGTTAGTATAGGATACAAATACAACTAATTGTGATGAATATACTAATAGCTTTTTTATGCCGTAACTCTAGGATAAAACTAGACAAAAAGATATACAAAAATTGCAGTAAATTTACGTTTGCCATAAAAAGATTAACGACGTACAAACCTATGATTACTTCAAAACATAGATTTTATAAATACAGTCTTTCTTGGTTTCCTCATTCTTAATAATACACAATGCTGTGTGTGGCCCATGGGGTTTTACCTTTTAGGAGCCTCCTCTAAGCACAGCCACTTTGACCGGTTCTGTGCTTCTTACAGCCATCGGATTACTGCGGCCTTCAACAGGTCATCAGTCGACCTTGAGGGAGGCCTCCTAATGCTACGTCTTCCGTTACGCGATCGCCGCTCCAAAACTTTCGGCCCCATCGGCCATCTGTTCTGCGAGCAATGTGGGCTGCTCACTGCCACTTAAGTTTGGCAATTCGTTGGGCTTTGTCGGTTACCTTGGTTCTCCTACGGATCTCTTCATTTCGATCACGTAGGAAAACACCAAGCATAACCTCCTCCATTACCCTTTGGGTGAATTTTAGACTTGCGGTTTCGGTTTGAATTGATATAAGTAATTTAAACGATATTTTTGTACGTGTTTTATATTATCTGTACAAGATAATACCATATATACCTAGAATAATTACGGTGGAAGAAAACACAATAAGAACTTGATTCACAAAAGAAAACTAATTTGGGTTTTATCTTAACTAGCTTCTTCTTCTTAAGACAGGAACTTTGCAGTGATAAGTGTTACTCAAGGCAATGGTATAAAATAATTATAAAAGAGAAGACCATTACTAAGTCCGTACTTACGTGAAGACTGCAGATAATTGTCGCGTCGTTTTTAACCGACTGCAAAGAGGAGGTCCTCTATTCGTTTGTATATTTTTTAATATACAATAAGTTTATTTTCTCCCTCACATAGAAATATTCAAGGTATAATATACATAATTCAAAGAGTACATAAGCGAATTATAATCTATGTGGGAGACTGGTTTCTGTACTAGGAGACCTGTATGACAGATTACCAGCCTCTCCAGCCTCCGGAAGTGGGTAACAGGTTCTAGGTGTACATCATTCCAGGTACATACATTGTATATTAATGTTTTTTCAGTTACTGGGTTGTGGAGGTCAGATAGGCAGTCGCTCCATGTAAAATACTGGTATTCAGCTGCATCCGGTTAGACTGGAGGCTGACTCAAATATAGTTGGGAAAAGGCTAGGCAGATTGATTTGTATAATAATGTTTTTTCATCAAATTAGTTTCAAAACCAACACTAAACTTCAACGCCATCCATTTGAAGAAATACTAACGAGGTAAAATACACACAAGATTTACAATACAATGCCTACAAGGCTATATTTCAATGCCTTTTGTGTTAAAACCACCTGTTACTTAAGTTGTCTTCTACAGTGTATAAAAACAATAAATAATTTAAAAAAAACAGAGACAATACTACTCGTATGTGTTAAATATTTCTAGCACAAACCATTATATATTTTGTGGTACGGTACGGTATATTCATTAATTACTTATGGCAGCCATTTAGAGAAACAAATTTAAATAATACGGTAAAAATATGACGTGCCAATAGACAATAATATGTCATAATCATTAAAAGAAGAAGAAATATTGCAGTACAAATTGAGGGTTCCCTCAATTTGTACTGCAATATTTCACTGTCTGAGAAGATGCATTTGCACTATAGTGGGACGGACAGTCACAAACCATTAGTTTTACAGGCAAGAAAACAAGATTGAATCCCTTTTTTTACCCGACTGCGGCGAAGTCAAAAAAGGAGGGTAAAAATGTGTGTGTGATTCTGGCGCCAAAATGTGAGTTTTTAAAAGAAAAACCTCCCTACCCTATCAAGTGGGATACCAAAATGAAGGGTTTGAAAGGTGATTAGAAAATTATATACGAGTACAAATCATATGATTAAAAGTAATTTAGGATGAGAAATCATAAAAAAACTCTGAAAAAAAAAGAAAAGTAATATAAATATCTAAAAACCCGACTGCAAAAACACATTACTGAAAAGAAAATACAAACAAGCATTATAATAATCTATAGAATTTTGGTATCGCAGGCGGGAACAAATAAAAGTTAAACCATAAAATTCTACAGATATTTTTTTTTTTATTCTCTTTTCAGTTTTGTTTTTGTAGTCGGGTTTATAGTTCTATAAATTCCTTTTGTTTTACTAAGATTTCCGCGAATTCTGTACTTTCAATAATTGCGAATTTAATTTAATAATATTGTTAATTAGACTGTGTTTCCTTTTAGTTTCTGCATTGGAGTTTTTCAAAATTCAAAATATTTTTATTTCATATAAACCTACATGGGCACTTATGAAACGTCAGAAGCTAAGTGCACGGTTCCAATTGGTTGTTTCCTATGGAGAAGAGCCGGCAAGAAACTCCACGGTTACTCTTTTAAAAATAATGGGCTTTTACAATATTTACAAATAACAGTGTTATTAGGTATGGGAGGATAGTGTAGGTCTTTCAACAAGTACCAGGTACTTAACAGAATAATGATGGTGAACAAATCTACAGTCCACTAGGCCTACAGCGTTCTCACATTCACAAAATTGAGAAGAATCTATATAAAGATAAATAAATTAATAAAAATAAAAACGTATTTTAAACGAAATGACGTGATTGCTATTACGGCTGTATCAAATCTCAATAATTATCATGTCCACAAAAGCCACTAATAAAGAGTTGAAATAAAATTTTAGGTATATAATGTCAAATAATAGGGTGATTATGTCAAAGAAGAATGTAAAAAAAAATAAAAAAATGTATACATGGTAATTTGGGAGCAGTTAATAGATTCTTACATAATTTGCCGTTAATCAGGTACCAGGGAAGCCACATGTGCAGAAGGAATTGGAAATGGAAGGTTTCTCAGTTGAAACAAGACCTTTTGTTTGAGGAGCCTTGGGCTTCAGATCTTTAGGGGTTTCAGGCTTTGTGATCTACAAAGCACATAGAGATAAATGTATCAATGTACGAATGCAGTTCGGTCTTCACAACTAATATAGTAGAAATACAAGATCAAAATAGTCTTAGTTAATCGTCCTGTTTCAGAGCAAAGGCGTCTTCTTGTATCAAGTGGAACCAGTTTTGAAATTTCCACTTGCTCACTGATTGTTTGACATTCCAGACCATTCATATTACTTATTTTCTACCGAACCCTGCGAGGAATACAGGTATGTGTACTTTTCATGATTTTCTCCACAAAAATAGATCAGTGACTGATTTCTAGACATAAACAACAAAGTGTGCGATTGTCTTTGAATATGCAGTAGGCAAAAAGAGTAAATTAAGGCATATTTAAAAAAAAAAACGCTCGAAATATCTAGATCGAAGTGTAAAATATATAATGTATTTTTGATAAACTAGTCGACGGCTCGAACTCGTTGGTGGACGTAAGTCCCCAACGAGTAATATGCATGCTAATTAGTCTAATTATTTATTTATTTAGTTATATTCATGTAGTCTTTATTTATCTAGTTTTTATTTATTTATGTATTTATTCATTTATTTAAAGAAATAGACGATGATTTATATTGAAAACAAGCGCGTAAAAAATTTCATGAACAGACCTTTGCGCGTATAGATATTATGAACAAACTACTGAGTGTATTTACGAAATTCTATTAAATAAATTATCTCTCCCTGTACGGTTTCTCTTTTGCCATTTTCATACTACGTAAGTTATTTATTTATGCCTAAAGACAAGTTAAATTTAGTGTTAAAATATGGATACAAGGCTAGATAATAAAAGGACCAGGCCCGGGTCGACGGCGCGTTGTGTTCCACGCGCGCCTCAAAGAGATGTCAGCAAGTGAAGGGGTCCGATAGGACCGTTGCCTGCCGGGGTTGCGGGAAAGTCCGAAAAGGATACCGTGGCCCCTGGCAACGTACAGGCAACGGAAGGATCACGGGTGGGTTTTAGTCAGTAAGAGTCGCTCCACCCAGAGCGGGAGAAGTTATTTGATAATTTCCCAACCAAAAAAAATAAAAATAAAAGGCTAGATAATAAACAAGATAAATTGGTATAATTTTTAGTTTTGAACGTACACTGTCAAACAGACTAGTGATCACCATACTAAGTTTGTATGGAAGAATGACCGACTAGCGTACCCTTAAGGAGTAAACTCCAGAAATCTAAGAAGATTGATACCTCAATAATTGAATTAAAAGGCTTTTAATTAGTTACATATTAGGTACTTTGGTTTGATTAAAATCATATTTTCTGTTTTGAATTCATAATTATTAATTGGAGTGAACAATGACGGTTGGGATGCTTTTACGTCACCCTCGTTTTCATTTCAGAATTTTAAATCATTTTAGTATAATAATAAAATCCCTTGTTATTTATTATGTTCCTAACCCATTGTTATAAAGATTGATCCTTACCTTATTTAGGTCCTCATGTCACAAAATAGGTAACTACTAACCTATATATCACGAAATTGATCACGATTAATTAAATCACGAAATTGAACACAGAATTTAATAACAGTTTTTTTCATGAAAAAGTTACACAATTTTTTGCATCACAACTCACAAGTACATAATACCGTTAATAATTTAAAACAATAAAAACACGATGTTATTGTTTATATGAACCGGTTTTTGTCCACACTTGTGTAACCTCAGAACTATAAAACTATACTGAATGGCCAACAGTGTCTTTTACAATTTTGATTGACGTTGAAAAAATGCATAGCATAACAAACATGTATTTTTAAATTAACTTTTTTCTGTGAACAATTAACCTCTTCGGGTACAAAATTGTGTAATTAGTGGACCATTCAGTGTATCGCTAAAAAGAATAACAAAATAGACTAAAAACAAAAAAACTCAAAAACTCTTTATGTAATTATTTCTTTATTTATGCCTGGTTAGGTAAGCCATTTTTAAGCTTAAACCTTTTTCAGAAAAATGTTGAAACCCATTTTGTCTATCTGTTGGTGTTGTATTTAAGGGTCGCTGACATATGGTTGGGTGCAGACGCATCTTTTCAGTGCTTAATTTCAGGCTACGATCACCAATTTACTTACAGGTATAAATTTTAAAAGGTTAAACTCCTTTGCGGCTTAAGGCTATGTATTCCCCTTTATTTATGTAATTAACAGTTTATCTACAGATACAATAGACAAGAAAAACGGAACAGAAAAATACGTACAAAGGTTGTCCTAAAGAAATCTTTTCCAGCATACCTGCGATAGGAAAGTGCATAAAAACAGATGTAGACAATATGTGTAAGAGTAGAAGAGAAAATAAAAACATTAATTACAAATTAATGAATTACTAATTCACTAATTTAAATATAAACATACAATATGAGAATATACGAGTACTTATGATATCAATCGTGTACAACGACAGCATTGTAAACAGTTTATTTTTACGATATTATAGGTGACGTTATGTCCAATAATGGATGCGGGAAGCACAGAACCGGTCGAAGTGGCGGTGCTTGGGGGAGGCCTATGTCCAGCAGTGGACGTTTTTTGACTGAAATTATGATGATGATGTTGTCCAAAAGTCTTTTTCACATACAAGAGAGATGTATTGCTTAATTTTTGAAATAGTGCACAGAAAAAGAGAATCTTAAGACTTGCTCGTGTGGCAGCTAATTTTTTCTTTCCAAAGCTGTTTGTTGTTTGTTTGTGGTGATCTAAATGTTGATCTATTAGTAAATTCACCTAAAAAATGTAAGCTCATCTCACTGTTTAAATCTTTCAATTTTAAAAGTATATTTAATGTAGCAACTAGAATAACAGCAACCTCAGCTACATGCATAGATAATGTATTTACTAATTGTAAAATAAAAGACTCGTTCCTAATTAATTAGTGGCGTCAGGTTTGATCATACAGGTCAACTTATATCCTTTGAATCAGATAAAAAGTTACGTTTAAATAAAACTATTCAGTTAAGACCTCTGACTAAAAATAAATTGAAAATGTTTAATAATACAAGTAACACGTAAGCAGGATAACAGTACACATTTAGAACAATTTTACAGTTTAAAGTTGAATATCGTTTGTCTATGAGCTTTGGGTATAGCCAAATGCTGAACTAGGTTGAGTTCGGATGCTTAAAATTCTTAACGCTTAATAAATTCTGTATTTCTGCCCTTCCCTTCTTTAAGCTTAAAAACCACTCTCCGTAAGATTATAATACAGACGTTATTAAGCATTACGCATTCCAGGTGACTTAAAACTGAAAAACAGCTCCGTCGGAAGCATTTATCCGAGTAACAATAATATGTATTGCTATTATTAAAGCAGTTTTCAGCTAGTAGCGTTTCAAACAGCTAATTGCTGAATAAAGTATCACCTTCTGAATAATATTGTTACATAATTCTATCATAGCGCTTGATACTGAATAATTGTTTTTATTTTATCTTCAAACTGGATAAGATTCTATGTTTTACTAATTATTCAGCTGCTGAATAAACGGTATTATTTGTGTTTTTATTAAGCTTTTTTCAGTTTAATAGAGGTATCAAACTAACTTAGTCAAATTAAAGACCACATTTCTATTGTTATAGCGCCCAGAGCTTAATACCAGCTTAATTTAAATACTATTGTACGTAGGTATTTGTTTTATGCGTTGTTTTGCATCATGGATCGAAAGTCGTGGAAAAAACGTAAGAGATCCGGTAATATAAAAAGAAAATTGTTAAAAGAATATTTAAGTCCAGTTGGTGTTTTAAGTGTTCCTAGTCATCCAAGGATTTGTGAAAATAGTTTGACCAAAACTGCTCCCGGCCCCAGTCAGCATGCGTGGTTGCCGTGCAATGGACAGGGTTCCGTCCCCCAATATAATCAAACAGCATTGGGATTGATGCAAGAAGATTGTGCATCTGATGGCAGCTGTACAGATATCGAAGAAGAACAATATACCGAACACATGAAAAATTTGATATTTCGAGAAAAAATTAGACAATGGGCTGTTGAAAAAAACATCACACAAGTAGCACTTAAGGATTTGGCAATAATATTAAATCAAAGAATTCCAGATATTTTACCTAATGATCCAAGGACACTTTTAAATACACCGAGACAAGTCCACATAAAGCCTATTATGCAAGGTGAATACTGGCACAATGGCGTCATTGAGACGCTTAAAAACATAATGATTAACACAAAAGTTGTGCCAGAAAACATATCACTTAATATAAACATGGATGGCCTACCAATTTTCAATAGTTCCAAGAAAGAATTTTGGCCAATATTGTGCAACATACATGAAATAAATGAGCCACCATTTATCATCGGTATATACTATGGGACTGGAAAACCGAAAGATTTAAAAATCTATTTAGAAGATTTCATTTCTGAAATGATTATTTTGTTAGCAGAAGGTATTACAGTGCAAGAAAATAAAATTAACGTTGCGATAAGATGTTTTATTTGCGACTCTCCAGCTAGAGCTTACGTAAAATGTAAGTATAATTTGGACCTGCAGCAGTAGAATTCAGTTCTGAATGATAGCACAGAACACGGCTGTTCTGATCAAGATCTGTGTCGGTGTCTGTTTTGTTAAGCATATTTGCCAATTCTTCTTCAGCCTCTTCAAAGGTTTGAAATTTTTTTCTTTTCAAGGAACAACTCATCGTAAGCCAATCTGCACGAGGTTGGACTGTGCTATCTTTAATTAATAAATTAGCATTATATCTTGGCCATCGAAGTTGTCCTTTTTTCTCCCATTGGGACGGTACAGTGCACAATTCTTGACGACCCTGTCGACGTGTCGATATAATTTTAAACGACATTTTCCTGAAACGAAATATAACTTATCGTTACGATGCATTGATATGTATTTTAATGTAGATGCAACATAGTAAATGACTTATATAAATAAAGGAACACATACTGCAAAGTTTAGCCTGTCGCGCGCGTCTTACCAACGGTCGTTATTGTTTATTTTTTGTAGGACTCAACTCGCATGACGCTCCGGACGCGTATGCCGTCTAGCTTGCTCGCTACCAAACCGACTGACTGGCTGGCGTGGTGCCGTGTAGGTAAAGCGGTAGCAAGCGCGCGGGCCTGGGGACTTCCCCGTGAGAGCAGGGGCGAGTGCGGAGACAGAGGCGCGGGATTAAACGCGCGCGGGCCATTTAAAATTCCAAGTTATTGGAATTTTAAATGGCGCGACAGGGCGACGTGCTTGGACAGGAAACCTCCCCGTGTGCCTGTGGGCTGGAGTTCCCTTATGGATGCGTCCGGGGGGAAGGCCAGTCTCCGGGACGGTGCACCCTGGGGTACGGGCAATGACTCCCCATTAGGTACTTTATGCCTAAGGGGTCTCGTTGCCCGTATGCCAATATCCTGTCGGAGGAACGCTCTAACGTGTACTCGGAGAGAGCACACGTTGAGCAGCGTTGGAGTGCGGGCTCGGCGTGCACTAACACTGCCGTCGGGCAGGCAGGAGGAAGTCTTTTCTTCTGCCACCGTTGGTCTCGTAGCCCCGAAGAGTGTCAAGGTCATGTCTCTGGCACTTGACGGGGGTCGAGGGTCCTGGCTTAACCGCCCGGGTCGCGAGGAAGAAATCCTCTATAAAAAATTACCCCAAACCTCCAAGCGGCGGCGCACCGTGAGGGAGGTTGCAAGCTTGATTAATGGGTAGCTAAGGAATTAATCGCTAGTGCGAACCGAAAAATTTTTGAGTCAATAAAACATGAAATATACTCGTGGGAACAGCTATGGTAAATAAAAACAAACAAAACAAAAAGGAGGGGGGGAGTGATGCGGGGTCGGAGTCCGACGCTGCATCGGGCGCAAGGAGCTCGAGTCAGAGCTCGGAGCGCGAAGTGGTGGGAGCTGCAGGGAGGAACCGGAAGTTCCTCCGGAAGCGCTCCAAACCGGAAGAGGGGTCGTCCGCTGACGAGTGGGTCTCGGGCACTGCCCATAGGTCGAAGATCCACTCTAGTCGGCGGGGTGCGGCCCGGGGAAAAGGTTTGGGCAGAGGCACCAAGAAGACCAAGAAGGCCGGCGAGCCGAGCCAGGCCAGCCCAGCTGAGCTGGAGAGGGTTGCCACGGGCGAGCACCACCCTGTAGAGACCAGCACCGGGGCGGCCCTTACAGAGCCTGCAGGTGGTGAACCGGACGCCGCTGGTGGCTCCAATTCGGAGCGAGCGGCTAGGTTTGAGGAGGTAGTGGCAGCCGCAATTAAGGGTGTGGCCTTGAAGAGGATCCAGTCCTCTAAAGACAAGGCCATACCCGCGGCCACAGCCTCTATCTTGGCGGCAGCGGAGGCCTTACACCTCAGTCCTCCGTCGGACGGAATGTCCGAAATGCGGGCGGAGGTCGCCCGCTTGACAGCCGCCATGGAGCTTCTCCGAAAGGAGAACGAGGAGCTCCGAGCGGACCTGGTAGGGCTCCGAGGAGCCGGCCCTTGTGTGGTGCCGCAGGGGAAGGAGCAGCACGGGCAGGGACGACCCGTGCCTGCCGAGGATCGGGTCCTGACCCTGGTGCGGCAGGAGATGGCTTCCCTGCGGTCTCGTTTTTCCGCTCTAGAGGCCATCGTCCTGCGCCCCCCGCTAGCGGCTAGCATGCCAGCCTCTGGCCAACGGAAGGCGACATCCTATGCCGCCACCGCGGCTGCCTCGGCCAAACCGGGTTCGTCGGGGCAGACCAAGGGCGGGGCGGCTACACAGGCGGCGAGGGCCCCGGCCCAGGCAGCGAGGGCCCCGGCCCAGGCAGCGGGAGCCCCGGCCTTAGCGGCGAAACGGCCGCCCCCACCTCCTTCTAGATCTCCTCCGGCTGATGCTGAATGGCAAGTAGCCGGGGAAAAGGAGAAGAAGGGGAAGGCGAAAAGGGCGGCCAAAAAGAAAGAGAGGCGGCAGCGGCGCAAGGAGCGAAGCGTCGCGGCTAGGCTCCGCGCCCCGAAGTCCGCAGCTGTAGTTATAACGCTACAGCCAGAGGCGGAGAAAAAGGGCGTGTCCTACCGGGACGTGCTCGCCAAGGTGGGGGCAGCGGTGGACCTGAAGGAGATCGGCGCCGTCGATGGCATCCGGGTAAGGGTCACGGCGACAGGGGGCCGGATGCTGGAGGTCCCCGGTGCGGCAAGCGGTCCGGCCGCTGACGCTCTGGCCGCAAGGCTTAGGGCGTCCCTAAATGCGGACGAGGCCCGAGTGTCCAGGCCCACCAAATGCGCTGATATGCGTATTCTGGGCTTGGACGACTCAGTGACGGAGGGACAGGTGGTGGCCGCTGTCGTTAGGACTGGGGGGTGCTCTGCCGAGCAGGTTAGGGCAGGCACCATCCGTCCTGACTACACGGGGATGCGAGCCGTTACGGTGAGCTGCCCCGTGTCAGCGGCCAAGAAAATAGCCGGGGAGGGCCAAAGGCTATTGGTGGGCTGGGTTTCCGCGCAGGTCAAACTGCTGGAACCCAGACCTCTGAGGTGTTTCCGCTGCCACGTGGGCAACCACGTGGGAGCTAAATGCACCTCGGAGGTGGACCGCAGCGGACACTGCTACCGCTGTGGTCAGGCCGGTCACAAGGCCGGCTCGTGTGACGCCACGCCGCACTGCGCTGCATGTGCGGCAGCTGGCAAGCCGGCCAATCACCGGATTGGGAGTAAGGCCTGCGCCCCACCCGCCAAAGCCAAAGGCAAGCCCTCTGCCACCGCCGTCACGGCCGCAACCGCCACCACCGCCGCCGTTGCCGCCTCCAAAACCGTCGTTGCCGCCGGTGCAGCCGCCGCGGCAGGGCCCTCACAGGGGGCACGGGAGGGGGCTGAAATGGACTGCCAATAATGGCCCCATTACGCCTTCTCCAGGCGAACATCAACCACTGCGCCGCAGCTCAGGATCTGTTGCTCCAGAGCATGGCGCAGTGGTCGATTAACATCGCCGTGGTCGCTGAGCCGTACTTTGTCCCGCCCAGGGACGACTGGGTGGAGGACCTGAGCGGCTCAGTGACCCTAATTTCGTCGGCCGCCGCCGGTACTCCGTCCCTCGAGGCTGTTAAGAGAGGACGGGGTTGCGTTGCAGCACGGTTCGGGGAGATCGTTGTGGTAGGGGTTTACTTCTCCCCGAGCCGAACTCTTGCCGAGTTCCACAACTCCCTTGCGGAGTTGAGAGTCGTCGTCGTCGGGTTCTGTTCCCTTCCCGTGTTCGTCCTCGGGGACTTCAATGCCAAAAATGTGGCTTGGGGTTCCCGATATACGGACACACGGGGCAGGATGGTGGAGGACTGGGCTCTGGAGACAGGCCTGGTCGTCCTGAACCGGGGTTCTGTCCCCACGTGTGTGCGGATGCGGGGTGAATCAGTGGTGGACATTTCGTTCGCCAGCCCCGCTCTGTCACCGCGTGTAATTGACTGGCGCGTCATGGAGGGGGTGGAGACCTATTCCGATCACCGGTACATCCGGTTTGACGTCTCCGCCCAGACCTCGAGTGCGCCGGTCCGACAGGCCCCGAGTGGTCCGCGGTGGGCGCTGAAGCAGCTGGACCGGGAGCTCCTCCTGGAAGCCTCGATCGTGCAGGCCTGGGTGTCACCACCGGACAGGCCTGCCGACATCAACGACGAGGCGGAGTGGTTCCGGGAGGCCATGTCCGAAATATGTGACGTGGCAATGCCCCGGGTCCAGCCCGGACGTGCTTCGCGCCAGGTGTACTGGTGGTCGCAACAGCTGACGACACTGCGCAATGCGTGCGTTGCTGCGCGACGCCGGTACACCAGGCACCGCAGGCTCCGTATCCGTCCTCCGGATACGGAAGCCATTCAGGCGGAGCTGTACGAGGGGTACAGAGCGGCGAAGACCGCCCTCCAAGCGGAGATCCTGCGGGCCAGGGGAGTGGCCCGCGAGGAGTCGCTGGAGACTCTGAACAGGGACCCGTGGGGACGCCCATACAAGATGGTGCGGGAGAAACTCCGCCCATGGGCTCCCCCGCTGACGCAGAGTCTCCGGCCGCAGCTTGTGGGGGACGTGGTGAGCGCTCTGTTCCCTTCGAGAGGGGAACATGCCTCCCCGCCCATGGCTCCGCCTACTGCGGTGCCCGATGCGGATCACACCGCCGACGACGACGACGATGCTCCAGAGGTGACCGAGGTAGAGATGAGAGTGGCGGTACGTAGGCTGAATGCCAAAAATACCGCCCCAGGACCCGACGGCTTACCTGGGAAAGCCTGGGTCCTGGCCTTGGAGGCTCTCGGGCCTCGACTAAGAGGGCTCCTAAGCGCATGCCTGGAGAGGGGCCAGTTCCCACTTCGCTGGAAGACGGGGAAACTGGTCCTCATCAAGAAGCTGGGGCGCCCTGCGGACTCTCCGTCTGCTTACCGGCCCATAGTGCTGCTCGATGAGGTGGGCAAGCTCTTTGAAAGAGTCATTGCAGACCGCCTCGTCGGGCGGCTGGTGCGGGTGGGGCCGGATTTGGCGGAGAGCCAGTTTGGTTTCCGCAGGGGGCGCTCTACGGTGGACGCCATCATGCGCGTGCGAGCCCTCACGACGGGGGACGCTGTGTCCCGGGGTGGGGTCGTCTTGGCGGTGTCTCTAGACATCGCCAATGCCTTCAATACCCTGCCCTGGAGTTGCATCAGGGAGGCACTCCGGTATCACCGGATGCCGACCTACCTCTGTCGTGTGGTCGAGGCCTATTTGACGGACAGGGCCGTCATCTACCCCGGTCACCAGGGAGAATGGAACCGGCAAGAGATGTCGTGCGGTGTCCCACAGGGATCGGTCCTGGGGCCGCATCTGTGGGACATCGGTTACGACTGGGTGCTGCGCGCCGACCTCCCTAGCGGCGTCAGCGTCGTTTGTTACGCTGACGACACGTTGGTCCTTGCGCAAGGGAGGTCGCACCAGGCGGCGGCCGAACTAGCGACACACGGGGTTGCGACAATCGTGGACAGGATCCGGCAATTGGGACTCGAGGTGGCCCTGCACAAGTCTTCGTGGAGCACTTCCGACGTTTGGCTCCCAGACTGGAGCGGGCCGGGGCTGCTTTGAAGCGGCTCCTGCCCAATCTAGGGGGTCCAAACGCCTCCTGCCGGAGGCTATACGCGGGGGTCGTGCGGTCCATGGCCCTTTACGGGGCACCGGTTTGGGCGCGTTCATTGAGGCGGCGGCCAGCCCGCCGGTTGAACGCGTCCCAGAGGGTCATGGCCACCCGGCTGGTCCGGGGATACCGCACGGTCTCCGGTGAGGCGGCGAGCCTCCTTGCCGGATTACCGCCATGGGATCTGGAGGCAAAAGTCCTCGCGCACATTTGGGAGTGGCGCGAGGAGGCGAAACGCCGGGGCGTAACTCCGCTGCCGCGAGAAATCGCGGCACAGCGGACAGAGCTCCGGCGAGATCTCATGGCGTCATGGAGAGTGCGATTGTCGCAACCCAGTGCTGGGCACGCCACTATTGCGGCGATAAGTCCCCTCTTTGAGGAGTGGCTAGAGAGGCGCCACGGCGTCCTCACCTTCCGCCTAACGCAGGTCCTCACCGGACACGGTTGTTTCGGGAGGTTCCTGTTCCGTATCAGGCGGGAGGAAACGCCCGGGTGTCATCACTGCGTGGATCGCCCGGAGGACACGGTTGAGCATACGGTGGAGGTCTGTCCGGCTTGGGCAGAGCATCGCCGTGTCCTCGTGGAGGCGATCGGCGGCGGGGATCTCTCGCGTCCGGCCCTAGTCCAGGCCATGGTACGGAGCGAGAGGGCATGGGAGGCCGTCACCTCCTTCTGCGAAGCAGTAATGCTCGCGAAGGAGGAGGCAGAACGCGTGAGGGAGAGGCAAATTTCGCGCCCTCACGCCCCTAGCCGCCGCAGGAGACGCCCTGGGCGTCGGGAATCGCAGGCCGATTCCCGGCCACCGTAGGCGCGGGCTTGCGGACGGTGAGCAATGGGTAGCTCGCCGTCCGATAAGGACCAGGCCCGGGTCGACGGCGCGTTGTGTTCCACGCGCGCCTCAAAGAGATGTCAGCAAGTGAAGGGGTCTGATAGGACCAATGCCTGCCGGGGTTGCGGGAAAGTCCGAAAGGGATACCGTGGCCCCTGGCAATGTTCAGGCAACGGAAGGAACACGGGTGGGTTTTAGTCAGTAAGAGTCTGACACGCCCTCCCGCTCCACCCAGAGCGGGAGAAGTTATTTGATAATTTCCCACCCAAAAAAAAAAAAAAAAAAAAAGGGCGACAGAAAAATATTCATTAACCTGTAAACCACATGTAGTATACGTTGAATACAATCCATTGCACCTATTCGTTTTTAAAAAAATTAAGTATTACTATTTTCTTTTTAATTTTTTTGGGCGAATGAAGCGATTTTTTCGAATTTTTGCGAGATTAATTAATGTTTTTCTGTCAACCTGTATATTATCTTTGATGACGACGCACAGTGTTTTTTTTACCCTTATTTTGGGACTGCCTAATTTTATTGAATTATCGAATGGAATATATCACTAACGCAAGAGTAAAACTCCCACGGGCCTCGCTCTCATAGTTTTCAAAATATGCTGTATGATCTAAAAGTACCGGTATTTTATTATTGTTTTTATTTTATTTTTATTTATTTTTCTATGAATGTTATGAGTTAGTTTCATTTTGGATAGGTCAAACGGTTTTCCATCATTAGTGAAAGTCAGGGAGGAAAAAGGTTTTTGTTCATTCGATTAGAGAACTCTAAAAATCTGAGTAATGGAGAAATGTGGTCAACTATAAAATTGTTGTTCAGAAGTTAGTGTAATGAGACTACTCCTTTTCAAGTCATATCTTAGTAACAAGACGTGTGTGCACTTTTATTCAGCATTATAAAGAGAACCATCGATCACCATTAAACATCTTTATAATTTATACTTACAAGGAATTTACGAGATCACCAAAATGCCTAATCTTAGAATTACAACATTTTCATCTCGATTCATGTTATTTTGTTGGATGAAACTTGCTAGAATTAGCTATTTTGTCACAAGTACTTTTGTCAGTCCTAGTTTGAATACATGAAAATACTGTTTACAATCGTTATCTTGATTTATTCTTACGGCGCGTCAAAAATAATGACAAATAAACATAACTTTTCACGACAAAATTACTTGCGCACTATCAATTAACTTAAAGCAGACTGTAACTTAGTTAAAATAAATATTTACTTACCGATTTTAAAACTTCACCATTACATTAAAGTCACCAACGTAAAAATATCTATCAAAGTCATTTTTTTTCACAATTTGTATGAATATTGTTTGCAAAAGTGTGAACAATAAATTAAATACTTAATAAAGTCTGAATAATAAAACCAATTGGACTTAGCTGAAATATTGAGTTGTAAGAGCTTAATAAAAACAATGTGAGCTGTTATTCAAAAGTTATTAAGCTAATTGAAACGTTATTAAGCTCCTACTCAGAAGTTGCCCAGAATTTATTCAGCGTTAAGCATTCAAAATTGGGGCCCTTTTTGCTTGAATAACAGTTGAATAGACGGTAAGTCAGATGTTATTCAGCTTAGTATTCAGCATATGCTCTTGATGACAGCTCTTACGCAATCTTTATTCAGCACGTCTGTGTTACATGATATGTTCTTAGCAATCTTTCAACAGCTAGTTTTGATTCACGAGACCCCAATATAAATTACGGTACACTATTTTCTACAGTATGCCAAGAATTCAAAAGTTCATAAGGTCATCGGATTTTTCTGGTTTCTTCGTATGCCCGGAGTATGAGGTCATTTTCCAAAGTAAATTAAATTAACTAGAGACGTTACAATACAGCGCTTGTTATTAAACCATATGATAGGTAATTACTGCTTAACTCGACCCCTGTCATACAGGATGTCCTAGTTCAGCTGTCGAGATCTCATTGATGTAACGTGTACTGAAGTTTTGGAAATATATTACTATTAGTGCTTTCTTATTTCTGTGTGGAATGTAAAGGCGCCTTCATTAATTGTTTGCCAAAGTATAGTAACTTCATTAAAGATAGCTCAGCTAAATGTTATTAAATTGATTGAAGCATCCGACATTATTAACTGAATTGTAACTTTGATGCTTAACGTTGAGACTCTAACAAATTTGACTTCATGAATAAATTGTTCGAACCAACAATTTGAAAGGAATAAGTAGGTGTTGACCTACCTATCCCTTTCAAATTGTTGGTTCGTCCGGCGCCATACAGTTTTTAAAATACTGATAAAAAAACGATGTTTAAAAGTGTCTTAAGACGTCATATCATCAGCTGTCAAGCCCTGTGGCCCATAATTGACGCGCTCTCCGCGTCACATTCAACTTTTTTTATTAATTTAAAATTGTTGCCTTACAATATTTTTGATTTTGAATGATTTAGTTGACGAGTATATTTGTCAGGCCATAGAGTGAAACTGCCCACAGACGATATTAGCCCTTAGTTAACATTAAAAATAGAAATCTAAGCCACGTGAATAGGCCATTTAAAAGATCTACTTACAAAAATAAACCATTAATAATATTTAATTTCATTCCCGTAGGTAGGTAGGTAGGTACTTTACAAAATATTAGATTAGCCAACAAAGTACCTACAACTCTTTTTCTTGATTAAAGTGTGTAATGTGAAACTGTGTTCCATTAGAAGTTCTTAAAGAAAAGATAAATTAATAAAATGCTTAAGTTGATTGTAACAAGTACCGAGTACTAACACAGAAAGTCAGAAAATCCATCCTGAGAGAGAAACAGAACCTCAGTTGCATTAAATCATCCTCGAGTATCGAATACCAAGAGTGCATTTATCCTGAACACAAAACTATTAGTTTAAATTAGTCTTGATAGTTTCTATTGGTCTGCACCTACTTTTTTACACCTAATATAATTCCTAATGCGTATCGGTAAATACTTCAATATCAATGATACAATGTTTGTTATTTCTATAGGTAGAGGCAGCATAACAAGTTGATCATAAATATATATTTATTATATAAAGTTTTGTCAAAACTTATAATTATGTAATATCGTACGTCTAAGCATTTTAAGCTAAATTTCATTTAGGTAGGTAAATGATATTTAGTTCAAACTCGCATTATGTAGAATTAATAATTTGGCATGCAACTCGTTTTGATTGAGTCTGTTTTTTTTTTTAAATTATCATTTATATGAGTCTATAACTAATAGTATAAAAATAACTTGAAAATCAATCGGATGCAAGAAAAGAATAATGACCGTTACTAATTCTTATGCATTCGTAGAATATACCTTGATAAAATAATTTGCATTGATTAAAAATAAGAGCTCTTAGTTATACCTTAGGTACGACAATTTACCGGAAAATATGCCTACAACTTCCACATTCGATCTACATAACAAATAAGAGTTGTACGAACGCACTTAACTTCTTTCAAAGATTTTTTTAGAAAGATAATAATAATGAAAGGCAGGTATAACATTTATTTGTTTTATCTTATTACGGCTTAGTCAAAGAAACGTTTTGATTTACCGCTCCGTTCAATGACCGAAATCAAAGCTAGTATAATAAATTGTTATAAAACAAAATAAAACTTATTGTTCTTTTGTTTTCTTGGAGAGAGTAACCTATGTGACTAAATGCTTACCGAGCTGATCAATTTATTAGGTATGGGTTTGCCGTATTCACAAATTAAGTGATTTTATGGGTCTCCATACTTTACAGACCAAGATGCATAATCAGCAGAGCTCGAAATAGGTAATGGATATTTACCTAAACTTCGAAGAAGTAAGTAACATAGAGTGGATAAGACCTCCTCTAAAATCCCGCAATCATAAACATGACGATTAAGTCCCGGGATTTAAGAAATTGCATTTTTTTATTGCACTTTGAATACATTCGTAACAAATTATTATTTCAAAGAATCTCATACGTTTTTAGGGTTCCGTACTAAAACGGTTAAATGAAAGTTTTTTTTTACATACAAAAAAAAAAACCTGAAAAGTTGGCTATATTGCGATAAAAAGAGTAATTTAAAAAAAAAGTCAATATTTCTAATCACATATATTTACATAAAATTACAAAACTTTCTTGTTAGCACTACACAAAGAAACAGAGTAAAGTAGTTATTTAACCTTTAAAAATATAGCACACACAAGTTTTTCTTAGCATAGGGATCATTGATCAATATTTGTGTATGTGTACTTTTTATTATAATTACAGAACAGAAAAATAAACCTGTTTTTGCTGTCGGGTCATCTATTGGGTAAAAATTCAAATGCTCGTAATTCGTAGTATTTAACATAAAAATAAACAATGTATTTTTTATTTATTCATTTTAGTTGATACAAATTAAAATCAGAACATCATCATTGTTTTCGGTTTTGGAGTCAGGGTTCGTACCTTTTTGCTGTAGAGAATTGAAATAGAATACTATTTCTTTTTCTTTTTCCTACTTATAGCAAAACATTTAAATTTGACACAGTTTTAGTACGGAACCCTAGACATGTTTTTGTTTTATTGACGCTGAGATTGTGAGTAGGTTTTGAACATTTTTTATTTTCGGGTATGGGTATGCCTTCAGAACTGAAGTTCAATGTGTCTTTCAAGGCACGAAAAACATTCGAGATACATGATCATGATGAACCCATCCAAGGTCAGGCCGCAGCAGGTGCAGCTTTACTCGTACTAAAACACACGACTATCGACTGCCTCGTTGGACTAGTGGTCGCATACACTACTGCTGCATGGGGTTCGATTCCCACGTTGGACAAACTATTATTGGGTTTTTCCATTAGGAATTTCTCAGTAGCAGCCCGGAGTCTGGATTTGTGCCCGGTTGATGGCAATAGGCTCGCCGCCTATTACTTGGGACTCAAACATAGCTGGCGAAATGTAGGTGTACTATAGGTACACCCCTGCCTAACCCTTAGGAGATTTTAGGCGTGATGTTTATGTTATGTATATGTAATGTGTAGCCTTTGTCCGTAAAAAACTAGAATTGGCTGATGTCTTTTTATTTACACCTAAGAGTTCAAAGACCTGAAAAACTTGTTAATGTTACTTACTATAACTGGGTAATTGCATGAATGCAAATGTTATTTGCATAAAAACTAGTATCGATGTTATGGGGCTAAATACCTATCACTGTGCACATACAGGCAACCTTGTATTTTCGACCTCGTTATTGGTTTATCAGATTCAATGTCAGTTGCACGTCATAAAACGCCAAGGTTTATTTTTAGATTAGAAAGTACCTACCAATCTTAGAAAGTTTCATTTTACTAATACCGGGTCGTAGTACACGAATTGCCTTAGCGTGGCAGTAGCGGTTATTGACCCACCTAAATCGTTCAGTATTCTTTATTTTAAAAACTGAAATAAAGTTTGCTAACATCCTGAATCGATATCTATCTTCAACATGTTCTAATCTCGGAAAATCATACATAGTTTATTGTATAGGTTCCTACGGAGATGTATTAGGGAAAGGGCAATGCCACGCTAAAGCGATTCGAGTTTAGAACTTTTTGTCAAAAGTGGTAAAGCAATTACAACGTCTACTGTATCTATTAGAATTTGTGTCTGCAATGCTATACTTTTTTCGTATTTCTGCAAAAAGAAGAGGTAATTTTCTTCAGTAATAGAATATTTGATTTCACTTTCCTGCTCTATAGGTTTCCGAGACGCCGATGAAATAGAATAAGTAGGATCTTGCAAGACTTTCACAGACATAGTTTTTGTTCGGTCCTTCGATCAACAATTGGTGAAGGTGCGGTCATATACAGGAAGAGTACAAAAATAAGTAAAACTGCCTTCAAATTTTTTTATAAAGGCGCTTGCCTGAATCGGTACTCGAACCATGTCCAATGCGAAGAACACCTGTATTCTTTTATCATACAGTTTACCTGTCTCGGAAAGCATATTAAGCCGTTGGTCCCGGCTGTCATTCATATATCTTTGACAGTCGTTACGTTTAGTTAAAAGCCCAAAAGTCTGACAACCAGTCTTACCAAGGGCTATCTTGTTTCCCAGTAACTGGGTTGACGAGGTCAGATAGGCAGTCGCTCCATGTATAATACTGGTATTGAGCTGCATCCGGTTAGACTGGAAGCCGACCCCAACATATTTGGAAAAGGCTAGACAGATTTTACCATTTTAAAGGGTCAAACCTAAAGGTGAGCATAAACTAGAGCATTTTGTTGAGCATTTCCATGTAATGTTACGTTCTTACGAATAGTAAAATACAAGCAAAAGCTCAAGTAAAATTAATCATGTGATGTTCTTGCGAATGCTCGTTACCTGAAACATTAGAACTTGCGTTCATTGTAACCACCTGCCCTCGACCCGCGCACTTTACTCCGCGTCGAGTCACTCGCGCTCGGGCGCGCTCGTTGCTCGATTAAATCTTACACCAATAAGCACGTTGGTTTTTTAAATCAGGTTGTAACAAAAAGTGCAGTTCGATAAAATTTAAAAACGGCGAATGCTCGATGTTCTGTCACAAGTAAATGCTCAATCTATTCTCACCTTAAGCATCAAATTTCTCAAATAAACATTTTATCTTAAATTGAAGGAACATCTTGATAAGAGGATTACCAATCGTTTTTAGTGGTTCTAAACCTGTGATGTATATAATGGTGTAGGATATTACCCAGAAGTGGTCATCGTATTACTGAGTCAGCAGCTTCAATATCATCAGGATTGTGCGAGAATATAGCAATTCGTCGTGGAAGTGGTACCACAGCAGGTCTCCTGACATCTTCTCGCTGTCATCAGAAGACCAATGACTTTTTAACCCCTGCACTTTCCATATCAACAAAATTTGCGTGCATAGCTACAAAAAAACTTATGGTGGCCGCCTTTCGTAGGATTGGAACTGTGCACGAGAGAGAGCAAGCAACCGTTTGACAGCACATCGACCACGAAACTCGAGGCTCAATATGGCAACCGGTCACGCAATAGACATGATGTTGATGTCACACAAATGTGTTGCCGAATTTAGTCCTTGACAAACATTTAGATGTCTCTTTTTTCATATGCATTACTTTTTAGTTAAAAAGAAACAAAACGCTTTATGACATTTGTGTGTCGACATGATAGATATTTGTATAACTATTCTTGCTATAGTAGAATATGTTATTCCCTAGCTTTTCCTACATCAATGTCAGAAGACAGCCGGCACGTAATCATCGATGCGACGCTCTGTAGGGTGACAGTAACCAGGCAGAATCACTCTAAACCGACCTATTCGGTGTTTCCTAGTAACTTCGTAACAAACTAGACGGCGCCACTTGCTACGCTGTCAGATATATTTTTCTAAACAAGATTTTTTCTACCTCATCAAAATCTGAAATCGTAAACACGAATATAGCAAACGTGGTGTTCTATTCATGTCCGATCTCTTTATAAGAGAAGTAATAGTTACAAGCCGATATTAATCTTCACACGTTTTCATTCCAATTTCTTTTATGCTCCAACTTCACATTCATTCCGACTGAAACTATTTGAATAGCACGTATCAGATCAATGAATGGGGAAAAGAAGTTCTAGGAAATTTGCTCTAGGGTTTTAATATTGACACTCGTTAAGTTGCTCATCATATGGTAGAAATGGAATTTCCATTCGCACGCTTTTCAAGCTATGGATGTTTTTTTCATTTCTCAATACTTATGTGAACTCGTGTACTGGGTTAAATACCTACCGGTTAACGGAACCCACTTTGTTGGACTGGATGCAAACGGGATAAGTGAATGATTTTCGTTTGTTTTTAACCCTACCCTTGGATTTGGGTTATGGAGCGCCTACGGATAAATATTTATAAATAGTTTTAGTAACCAATATTAAACATGAATATTATATGTACAAAGACATAAACTGAATAGAATAGTAAGATCGAAATCAAATTGCTGCATTCATTTTAAGGTAGCAATCAACCCCAACTTACAAACAAATATTAAAAATCTTAAAAACAATTAATTGCTTTTTATGTAAATTATTCTGATATTGTTTTGAACAAAGTAGTCTTGGTAATAAACAAGTAATTGAAGTTATTTTTAACTTACAAATTAAAGATTGTGTATAATAAAACGTAGAATAACCGGGAGAAAGTTAAATGCAACCCACAATTTATTAATTTCGATAAAGAGAAACGAACGCAAGAAGTAAATACCTAAATGATAATTATACTAAACTTGTGTAATAATGTATAAATGGATGTAAAAACATAATAAATAGTTTATTTTGTATAACAAAGTTTTCAAATCATGTTAAACCCAATTCTGTATTTATATGTAGCATGTTAGATTAGGTTTCTTGTCATTTAATTATTAATAATTATTCCCAAAAAAAAAACTACCACTAATCATGTGGAATTTTATCTTCATTTCTGTTAAAGCGTATGAAGGCCAGATGCTAACAGATTTAGAATTTTAGATTGGGCTATCCATCTTACCTATAGACTGAGAGATAGGTACCTGAATCAATGGAAAATATAATAAAAAATAGGCTACCACTGAGATTGTTGTGGTTGATGATGATGGAGAGTTATTATTAATCAAATGATGCAAAAAAAATTGTATCAGAACGAGACAATAACTTCACAAAATAATTATTTTCACGTTCTGCTATAGCTAGGTTAAAAAAACAAACGAGCGAGCCTTACAGTAGTCGCATTATTATGTTTAAGATCTGACATCTTGACTGACGTATATATGATATAAACAATATTCATCACCATCACCGTAACCGTCTCCGTCTCCGTCTCCGTCTCCGTGTCCATCTCCGTCACCATCACCGTCACCATCACCGTCACCATACGGGAGACGGTGACGGTAATGGTGACCCGTTACCGTCACCGTCTCCGTCTCCATCTCTGTCACCATCACCGTCACCATCACCGTCACCATCACCGTCATCAACACCGTCACCGTCACCGTCATCAACACCGTCACCGTCACCGTCACCATCACCATTACCATTACCGTCACCGTCACCGTCACCATCACCATCACCGTCACCGTCACCATCACCATCACCGTCACCGTCACCGTTACCATCACCGTCACCATCACCGTCACCGTCTCCGTCACTGTCACTGTCATCGTTATCGTCATCGTCATTAACCTGTTTACAACCTCTCGGAAAATGAGTTGGTATCATCTGACGGCCAACTCAATACCACGCACGCTCATTGGTCAAATCAAATAGCGCGCGCTTCACCGGCTTCCTGCTACACTCTTCCATCGCTTTTCACGAAATCACTCCCACAGATTTTATTATTTAGATTTTGATTGCAGGAAAGCGAGATGAAAATGTTAAACATGAAAAACAGTTTAATCCGTTTTCAAATCCAGTAAACAGAGGCATGTTTTGATAAACAAGTTCTGGTCATGTCAATGAATAACGCAAACGCGTTCAGTTTTGCATCCAGCGGAGCCAATCATGAAATATGGATGTGACAGTCTTTCTTTCCCTGATCCATGTCGTTAGCATTCAAATACTGAAACGACTATAAATGACGAGAACATCTCCATTCTTACAGGACATGCAATTTATGCTAATTTTGAACGCGAAGCTGCATTGCATAACTAGATGTATTGTAAGACCTTGAGGAATGGAAACTGAGACAAACGTCAGGGGCGTTGCTGCTCATATTAAATTATATTCCTTGGCACAAACGAGAAGGATAAAGATGAGATCTTTTATAGACGTTAGAAAACGAGGTTTGGAAGGGTAATGTAATATTTTGTGATAAAGCAGTCGATTTAGAAATTCTCATCGTTTCATTTCATAATTTTTTACGTGTTTTCGCGAATGCAGACGTTTCATACTTGTTAATCTTAGGTCAATTCTTGAGGTGCTTCCCATTTGCTCCAAAATTTTGTAAAACAAATGGTGGCAAAGAATTACAGGTAACCAATAAAGGGTACATGGTATAGGTATGTATGCACCAGGAAAATTGAGAAACAAAAGAAGATCGATTGCACCACGTTCGGTGAGTGGAGATCCTAAAAGCTCTTCAGCACACTTCCTGGTCAAGTGTGTTGAAGAGCTATCATTGCCACTCTCTTTGTTTAATCGATCGCTGAAACTGTGTACGTTTCCAAAGTGCTGGAAAAAGGCGCACGTTGTGCTCTGTTGTGTTGTGCGCATATTGTACTGATTTACCCAGTTACCGGGTCGTGGAGGTCAGATAGGCAGTCGCTCCATATAAAATACTAGTATTCAGCTGTATTTAGTTAGAACCCGACCCCAACGTAAAAAAAGTCTAGACAGATTGATTGATACAATAACATGACGAATATAGGATTGAAACTTCTCGGTTTTATATCTAGGTCTACCAAAGCATTTAAAAAACCTCAAAGCTTCATATTATATAAAAGCCTAGTAAGAAATATATTGGAACACTGTTTGATAATCTGGTCACCGTGTTACGCAGTACACTCTGACAGAATTGAGAGTGTGCAACGAAAATGTCTTAAGTGGGTCTCGTATCAGTACGGCTTCACTAGAACGCTACATAGCTATTCCGAACGCCTTGTTAAATTTAATTTGGAACCTTTACAAGCTCGTCGCAAACAGCAAGACTGAATAAACCTGCATAAGATCTTATATTCCACAGTGCTGCCCCTCATAAACAACAATACTAGGTATAACACTCGAAAACTTTTGCACTTCTGGTCTTTATAAATAACACCTCATTTTACTTTATAATGAAATTTCAAAAAACAATAACAGTATTGACATCTTCAATTCTCGTGCCGCTGCTTTTAAAAGACATGTATGTACTCTTTCTTTTTAATATTTTAATCCTCTAATGCTTTTAGTACTGTTTTCTTTAAATAATGTAACTTTGTGTCATTTATGTTTGTACCTGCCTAAGTAGAAGTGTGTCGGAGGGCAGACGCATAGACTTTGTTGCTGTAAATTTGTAATTTTGTGAACTAAGCTTTTTACTGTAATTGTCATTATTATTATTGTTGTTGCTAGTCATGTTGTGCGTTTATGCTTTAGGTGATAATCAGGACGAAACCTATAACGTGAACCTAGTGATATAATGCGATTGTTACCTGTTGTAGTTGCCTTGTGAATAAATAAATAAAGGTCCGTCTAGACAGTGCGAGTCATGTGCTTCGAATGGTAAGCAACGCATGTTACGGTTGACTATGCTGGCTCTTCTCCATAGAAAACGACCAATTGGAACCGTGCACTTAGTTTCTGGCATTTCGTACGTGCCCATGTAAGTTTGGGTTGTTTTTTTTAATGTCCGCTTCGTTGCCAACGCGATCGTCACGCGAGTAAATATGCGATTGTCACGTTCTTTTGTTCGGTGAACCCGAACGCGTAGTCCTGCCGACAGAGTGCCTTTCGGTTTTCCGGACAAATGAGTGACATAATGAACGCGACAATCGCGTATTTGTGCGAATGATTTTTTTGGTTAGGACACGGGGTCAGGCTGAGGCATTATGATATATAAAACTCGCACTATCTGGACGCACCTTTACAAAATAATATTATTTTTTCTGTTAGAAGAACAATTTCTACAAAAAGCACTTATCTCTAGTCAGATACAAACAAGAAAGCAAACATCTCTAGTTGAACATATACATAAAGTTTTATAGGCTCTTGTATACAGCATGTATCAAAAAAGTGTGATCAAATTTAAGGGTTTGGTACAGACCATCAAATTGATCAACTTTCCTTTACGATGTTGCTCATGGGACCAACATTGTAATCGCGATAAAATTATCAGCCTTCCCATACATTTGGGTAGAGTATTGGAGTTTTGTATGGGGCAGCTGATTATTCCTCGATTACGTTGTTGGTCCCATGCAGAAAGTTATTCAGTTTGATGGTGTGTACCACACCCTTAAATATATTTTACATTCTGATTGCTACTCGGGTTGGTCCGACACTTCTTAAGTCTTTGAGTAAACAGTATACAACTGAAGACTGCAATGCTTCGATTCCTTGCCTTTTCAGGAAAAATGCTTTTCAACGAAGGGTTTCCGTCGTATTTCTAGACAAATATTGATTTTATAGTAGGTACTATTTTTCTGTTTCTGTTTATCAGTGGAAGAAACTTTGTTTGTTATATAAATACTTTGATAATAGGTTTTGGTAATTTACCAATAACCAAAAGTAATATAATATACTCTTTGTTAGATCACGTAAAATTATTATGTTATTTTCGAAACTCCTTCAAACATTGGAAAAGAAAAATCAAGTTTGATCTTCGTGGTAAAATAGGACTGTGTTATATAACCATTTTGATAGGGATATTGTTTTTCAAGAAGTTACCAGATTATCGTGGCTTAATTGACTAAGTTTTTGTGTCGATTTAACCCACACGAAATTCGAATAGAGCAGAATATATCCGAGTGGACGTTATATAATCTTTGAATGGTGTGTCATCTATATACGGTTATATTGTTCTTCTTTATTATATATTTTGGTATTGTAATTATAGGCGGAGCTCGTGGCTAAGTAATAACAACCGCACGGGTCGATCCATCAGGTTAAGCTACACTTGCCGAGATTTGTTCGTGGATGGGTGACCATCTTTATATACCGAGACTCCTCCGTACCTCGGAAAGCACGTAAAGCCGTTGATCCCGGCTGTCATTCGTGGATCTTTGACAGTCGTTACGGGTCGTCAGAAGCCCGAAAGTCTGACAACCAAGGGGTATCGTATTACGCAGTTACTGGATTGTGGAGATCAGATAGGCAGTCGCTCCATATAAAATACTGGTATTCAGCTGCAACCGGTTGGACTGGAAGCCGACCCCAACATAGTTGGGTAAAGGCTAGGCAGATTGATTTTGATATTGCAACAATGTAAATGTAATCTAGCATTGTTAATGATTATAAAATCAGTAGACTTTTTCATTTAATATTTGGACACGTTAATAATATGATAATCTTATAAATTATAATCTACTTCTACTATTAAAACAATTTCACAAATTAGCATTTGGAATAAAATTATGAGCCATAACATGAGTTCTTCGTTAAGATAACGTAAAGATTCGTGACTAAATTAGTCATTTATTTGAAACTTATTCCTTCTTTGACCTTTTTTTTTTCAGTTATTATCTTCAGTCGTTTAGTGAAAAAACTCCAGATTTTTGTAAGATCTTTGAGTGAATTAACGAAATGAAATGGGCCAAAGATTGTTTTGTATAAGTGGATATTGTATCTATCCAACCTTTTGTGCAAATTTAGAAATACACTTCACATTTCATCTCTTTTGTATATTTTTTATTGTAGTAATATTTTATCAAGCCTCGTGTATAACATTAAGTTTTTTGTTTTGATGTTATTTTGTTATGAAATCATTAAAATTATTTTTTTTTATTTTCTGTAAATAGGTTTGTACAAACACTTTTACACGTCAATAGTATTTTAGAAACTAGATGAGGTCGGTTCTACCTCCCTTCATCGGTCGTCCGTGAGGTTGGAAAACAACAGGAAGTTCATTGTAATTTCTTTGATTTGGATCTTACCTTTGTAAGATTTTACTTTTGAGGGAAGTGTCCAAACTTTTAACTTTTAGCTTTTAACTCTTGCCATGAGGTATTAGATATTCCTGTTTTTTCCGTACTGTATTTTTGTTGGATCTCCTAAATATTCCAGTCTGTTAAAGAAAGGAATCGAAAAATTATCCAGATCTGCTACAAGTAGGCAGCCCTAATCATTAACAATGCATAAAACTCTACCAATAAACACTTTTTTTAAAATCTTTATAATAATATTATGACCTTACAAGGCTATTAAGTCTGTGTTTGCTTGTTAAAAATACTTGAAACAGAAAGTTAACATGCAACTGAGGTCTTTAACCCCTGTTGTTACCTTGCTACACGACAGCATTGTCGTGTAATTTAAATAACTTTATTTCAGACCATCCATTACAGATATACATCCATATTATTTTGTGTTAGAGAAAAGCGGCAGTACTGCACTTGATGGCAAAGATTTAAATCGTTAGATTCGCCCTACCGCGTCTAAAAATAGTCGTGTTTCTGTTTCGTTTTGACACCTCTGACACACGATACACAATGACGCAGTGACTACAGTTGTTTGTCATGGAGACGGTATTTAATAATGTGTGAGCTCACTCATTTCAACATGGACCCTTTTTCTTGTGACTGAGTACGTGAGGGTAAATGTAGCGATTTAAATCTTCGGGGGGTGGGGTTTGCTTTACGGTGTCAACAACGCTCTCTAGGAAAACACACCAACTTACTTTCATACTTGTAATCAACGTTTCGTGACGTCATTCGCCGGTAAATTCTAGTCTCTTCTAGGAAACCGTAGCTTTAGTAGCTATTCAAAAACTATGTTCATAAACCACAAAAATATAAAACAAACGAAATCAATTTAACACGTGGAGTGCGATCCAGTATCAGAAATGGCCGCTATTACTTTGAGAATGATGTTGAAGCTTGCTAGCATAAGGTGCAATAAGGAGGCTGCTCTCTTTCTCATGATGATGGCAATTTATCAATCCGAGCCTCCATAAATATGCCAGACGCACAACAGTATCTCGGCAGCCCCAACAACATCCTTAAGAAATTATTAAGTATATTGTACGTGAAGGGCATTGAGTGTCCTCTGAGTATAGTATGCTCACAGGTTGGAAGAATAAAACGATTGGCAGTATATCTTAAACATAGTGCACTTTACCTCACTCGGCCACCGTTTAAACCTCCAAGACATCATGTTCCTACGGACAGCCAACGTTTCCATCATTCCCTCTCAACGTCCACGTCATCAGCAAGATCCTCCATGTTAATTATGGATGAAGGACAAAAAAGAAATTAATATTTATAAGCTGTGAGACCTAAAGAACAGGAATCATGGCAATTTCATTAAAATTCAAAAGTACTAAAACGGTCTCCAATCGTCCTTTCAGGAGATTATCTGGGAACTTTTGTCACATTGGCCTTTTTAATGAGGTACTTGGGTACCGTTTTGCAAAGTTCTTCAAAGGTTTTAACTTCGGACCATTAGTAATGTTCGAGGGCCATTTACAAGTCGACAAATCACCTTCGAGATTAAGGAATTGGAGCGGACAATTTAATGTAGCCTAATGTTTTGACTGGAGAAAATGAGTTGATCATCCTGCCACAAGAGTAATAGACTGAAGGAGCTTATTAAGTGCTTAAAGTTTAACATTATCACTACCCGCCTATATATTCTTATATCCATAGTTTTATTTTATTGGCTACCCTTCTCTGTCCCACTTCTGAGCAAAGGCCTCTCCCAAAACCTTCTAAGCATCCTTTTCCAGAACCACCTTGATCCAACCCTTGCGGTACGTGTCTAGTTCGTCTCGTCACCTCTTCCTGGATCGGCCTCCGTCGCCGTCCATCCTCAGGCAGAAAGATGGACTAATCCATATTAAAAGAGGTAAACTTTGTGAGTGTATGGGGTATGTAATGTAGGGGGTAAACTTCGGAACTACTGATCCAATTCAGAAAATTCTTTCATTAATGTGAAGATACAGTATTGCCGGTTGTCATTAGGATATATTTTACGTTAAAACTAGTAATGTACGCCAACGAAGTCGTGGGCGGAAGCTAGTCTGTCATATTTTGCTATAACGCAAATCGCACGTTAGTTATAACAATCCTTGACTACTCTCATCCAGCTGCTACCAGCCCCCCTGCGAGGATCGCTGATCCATGTGGCCTGAGAGTTTAAAAAAACGTAACATCGAACTAATAATACCACTGAATGTTCCGCCTGTGGTAAATAACAATTAATTATCACACCAAATTTCTCCGAAGGGTTAGATACCCCCAGTTATGTTAAACCAGTTATGTAATCAGCGTATAATGTTGCCACTGCTGGGACAGGCCTGCCCTTGGTGAGAGGGAGTGAGCCGTAATCCACCACGCGGGCCTAGTGCGGGTGGTAGATGTCACATGTCTTCGATTTTTGGTTCTTATGATGTTTTCCTTCACCGTTTTGAGAACAGTGGTGATAAAATAATTTACACAAATTAAAGTGCCTGTCTGGGATCGAATTTACGACCTACAACGCTTCGCGTCGGCCAACAACGTGTCGTTAAACCCTATGCAGGTACTTATTAGGGGATTGCCAGCAATCGGGCACGAATCCAGACTCTTGGCTGATAAGGTTGCTTGTTCCTAATAGAATGATCTAATAATACATTGGCCGACCTGGGAATCGAAGCCTACCTCAAGCTTAGCAGTAGCCCTTGTGACTACTAGCAAAATGAGGCATTTAAATAAATCATTTAAATCTAGACTCAAACTCAAACTCAAACTCAAACTCAAAGCATTTATTTCAAATAAACCAATTACAGGCACTTTTGAATAGTCAAGGGGTCGGTCAGTCAGAAATATGAAGCTAGTCGCCCATTCCAAAGCGTAGTAGGTACCTATGGAGAAGAACGGGCAAGAAACTCCACGGACACTCTTTTAAATAAAATAAGATGGTTACATAATATTGGTTACATCATTCAAGTTGAAGTTATACATGTGAGAACGATGCAAAACATTAAAAGCGTCCGTTAGAAATAAAAATATAAATTAAATTAAAATCGCCGTGGCAGCTAAGAGATGACCAGTCCCTACTGACGGCGCCCGTTCACGAACATGACGCATGGATTAGCACCATTCAGCTCAACCATTTTGAAGGGAGCTAAATGATCCAACACACGCGCCACCGCCAGCGAGACATTAGAGTGAGCATGACATACTCTCAGCCGCCAGGGCACATTCAAGTCAATGAAAGACATACGAGTCAGTACCTAAATGGTAGCTTTATAGTCGGTACATGGTGCCCACACGTGTGCCATGCAATTATACAATGCTAAGACATTGAATTTATACAATGCAAAAATAGTTTTTAAAATCTTCAGCAGCTCCAACGGTGTTTTCAAATGCTAATCAATTAGTTTATGCTTTTGGAGCAGGACCAGCGTTGAGCCAAGCATTTTTATCAGCGATGTAATCCCCCAACTTATAATATGCTTGGCTGCATAGTGTGCGTTTAATATAAGATTTAAATTTCGTTTCATTCAGTTGAAGTATGTGGGGAGGTATTTTATTGTAACATTTTAAACAGTACCCCATGAAAGATGAGTCCACTTTAGCTAACCTGAAACCCGGTTGAACTAATTGGTCCCTATTCCTAGTGATATAATTGTGTTTTGCACCTCTTTTACTAAAAAGATGTAGATTTTTCCTTACGTACATGATGTTTTCATAAATATATTGACAAGGTACCGTCATGATGTTAATATATTTAAACTGTTCCCTTAGAGAGTCGCGCCTGCGGAGGCCATAGATGGCTCTAATGGCTCTTTTCTGCAGAATAAAAATAGACTCGATGTCTGCAGCCCGTCCCCATAGTAGAATACCGTACGACATAATACTATGAAAGTAAACTACTTTCGTAACCACTTTCAAAAAGTTTCAGAAAATGTTTTTCTTTTAAGATTTAGGTAATTACTATAATTGTTTTTCAGAATTTAATTTTTGTCCTCTTTAAGTTTTGACTGTAAGCTGTTACAGTAAGTAGTACAGTAATCGCGGAGTGGGGCGCGTCTTCGTGGATGGCACTATCTATATACTTTTGGCCAGGAATAAAACGCGTTACGTAACAATATTCTTATATATTTCTATTCTTCATGACAGTACAATTTACTCTTGTTACATTTTTATATTAATCTATGCGCCTCATATCGAATAACCATAACGTCAGCCGGATGACAATAATACGTCCAGATGTCAATTTGATGTAGCCCACTACTCCCATTGCGGGAGGTTTTAATGAAATTGCTGACCAACAAGAATAAATAAATCAACTAAAATACTTTAACAAACAAACTAATAACTGATAAATTCATATTAAAAGATTATTAACGAATAAGTTATTAAAGACATTGAAAACTAATAAATTCATGAGTGCATGACTTCCTGCCACATCAATCGACTAACATTTGTAATACAATTATCTACTAAAATAATAAATGACCTTACAGCTCGGCCATCCTGTTTCAAGCGAGACCCATCGCTTTGTTTCCCTTATTAAAAATCAAATCAAAAATAAATTAATACTCTATTAGCTTAATATTTTGGGTAACTATTCCTTGTTTTGTACACACGTCTGTTCGTTATCACTGGCGTAATCATTTCCAGATGAATCAGATTCTAAGTCTCTAGTGAAATTCATCCAGGGTTGAATTTTGTCGATTGCTACAATATTTTCATATTTTCTCCCCAGTTTACGTGTCAGAGGTGTATCCTCAATCAGGAACCTGTCATTTGGGAGCACTTTTATTATGCGATAGGGACCCTGATATTTAAAAGTAAGTTTTTGTGATTTACCATCATGCGGCACGTGTCTCTCCACTCTTACTAAGTCACCCTCTTTATACTGGGTTGAAGGTTTTCTATGTTTATTATAATTAGTAGTGTCTCTTACCTGTTGCTCCCTTATCTTTTCGCCTACGTTTTGTCTTAATGCATCTAATTCTTCCACAGGAGTCTGATTGAGAGTTTCTTTGATAATTTCGTTTAACTTACCTTCAGTTCTGCTAGTAACATTAAATCCGAACAACAATTCCGACGGGCTCTTCTGAGTCGTTTTATGTTTGGTTGTGTTAATGCCTACTTGTATGTCGGAAATGTAATCATCCCATGACTTATCATCTCCACCATGACTAGAGGTTGATAAAGCATCCAGAATGGTCCTGTTGAATCTCTCCACCTGCCCATTTGCCCTGGGTGTAGCAACAGCATTTTGGATGTGCTTTATGCCATGGGATTCAGCAAAGTCTTGAAAATGTTTGCTGGTAAAGCTCGTGCCTTTGTCAGTAATTAGACGTGCTGGAACTCCAAAGTAACTTACAAATTGCTTCATCACTCTTACTGAAGTTACAGCTTTGGTATTTCTAACTGGATTTAAGCTGACGTATTTTGTGAAACCGTCTACAATTACTAGTAAATAACAATTTCCTGCCTTGCTCTTTACGAATGGTCCTAGGTGATCTGCGTGAATGGTATGAAAGGGTATAGTAACCTTCTCGATAGGATGTAATTCACCTTCCCGTTTACCGCCAGGAGCCTTGTGGTGAGCGCATTGTAGACAGGAGGAAACATATTTTTTTACAAATCGGCGCATTTTCCTGAACCAGTAATGTTCCTTAATTCGATGTAATGTCTTCTCGAACCCGCAATGACCAACATCATCATGATTCATCTTAAGGATTTGCCAGCGCACGCCTCGTGGTACAAGCCATTTCAAGTCTTCCCCAATTATGCGAAAAACTCTATCGTTTTTTAGTTTATAATTTTTATGCACGTCAATAGCCTCCTCAGCAGATGAGTCCAAAAGAATTTCTCTAATTTTCTTGACTTCATCGTCAGCGGACTGCACAGTTGAGATCCAGTTTTGATCAGATTGCTGTATTGGTAAAATGTCCAAAATATGTGGTTCACTTGTCGGGTTATCCACTGGATTCCTGCTGAGTGCATCTGCGTGCGCCATTCGGGCCCCTGGACGATATTCTATAGTGCAGTCATACTCCTGAAGCACAACCCACCAACGTGCGATTCGAGGTATGAGATCCCGTTTTACTAACGTTGACCTGAGTGCATTGCAATCAGTCAGGATTCTAAACGGTATACCTACCAGATAAACCCTTAGTAAACGCCTTTTCTTGTTCGTTGCTCCAGGTCCACCCAGTGTTTTTTTTTAGTAGGTCCGTCAAAGGTGCGGTAATCACAGCATATCCTCTGATAAATCGTCTTTTTTTAGTAACTGTAGTACCTCTTCCAGCCGTTGTAGTCCCTCTCTGAAATCTTTGGACGGAATGAGGATGTCATCCATATATATAATTGCATATTTTAATTTGGCTTCCATTAATATTTTGTTGATGGTGCGCTGCGAGTAGATCCAGTTGATCTTCCACCCTGGGGAGCGGGTAGTGATCCTTCTTGGTCTTTCTATTGAGTGCCCTGTAATCGACGCACAATCTCTTATCGCCTGTTTTTTTCTGAACCATGACGATCGGGCTCGCGTAAGGCGACGATGATTCCCTAATTATATCACTGTCTAACATCTCCTGTATCATGTTTCTTACCATCGACCTTTCAGCAAACGACATGCGATACGGGCGGTAAACCACGGGATCTGCATCGTTGAGTTCGATGGTCATCTCGGTAACTGGCGTGTAACCCAAGTCATGCAGTCCACTAGAAAAGCAATCACTATACCTTGCAAGCACACCTTGTAGTTCCTTGGACTGCTCTTCATCTAAACGAGGGTTACAGTTTACCGAGGTCTCCATTTCAGTATCTCCGAACGTTACGCAGAACGTATTTAGTGTATTACTCGATGAGATAGAGTTTCTTTGGAGAGAGCGAGTTAGAAGGGTACCTTTAGTCATGTGCATAGGGGTCGCTGATATATTATAAATCAAGACTGCACCCCTTCCGTTCTTGATCTCGTACTGTCCAGGAAGTAAATAATGCTCATGACCTTCAGTACCTCGTAAAGTACCATTTATATAAACATCACAATCTAACTGCGTATGCGTACAGATTTTTATTGCTTGTAATTTATTGCCAGAGATTTCAGTATCAGTAGACACCATAATATCTATTTTATTTGGCGGTAGTCTCTGGTTTAGATGGGCCTGGTCGATTTGAGTTGCTTCCCGAACGTCGATCATTTAGTTTCCGCGTAGAGTCTTGCACCTCTCTACTCGGACCACTTTTAATAGTCCTAAAATATTTTAGTACCTGTTCTGGTTCGTTGAATTGGACTGCTTGAGCGCCAACCTTCGCCGTACGGTCGTCTATTCCATGAAGAAGACAATCTACTGCTTGCCTACCATATATTTTACATCTATTTAATAGGTTAATCTTTACATAATAATAATGCTCCAGTGAATCCCCATATCTTGCTTTTTTAGCAAGCATTTCGGTTAAAAGCTCTGCGTAATCTTCCCTACACGGAAAAGATTCAATCAGTTTCCTTTTCCATTCTGACCATGTATGCAATATCGAAGTTAGACCCTGATACCATGTCTTTGCTACACCGGTTAGCTTAGGTAGAGAGTAGTGAATGATTTCTTTTTCTTCCCAGCCGTAAATTTCGGCACATTCCTCAATTTTGGTCAACCAAGTCAATATAGTTTGTTCTTTAGATAAAGGGTCGAACTCCGGTATAACATTAGTGTTAAAAGACATCTTATGTTTATCAGAACCCTTAAATGTTTCTAAAACAGTCAGAAATTTGTCCATTAACCTATTATTAGACACTTTTCCCTTCGATTTCCTTGTTCTTTTTGGTGATGGTGATTCGCTTGCCGACTCCGAAGTTGTAGAGTAGTATCGCCTTATTCGTGATGATCGTTTTGCAATCTCCGTTCTTCGTCTTTCTCTTCTTCTGTTCCAGTCTTCATATTCCTTCTGACCTTTTGTCCCTAATATAACGCTTTGGTTTCCATCCGAATTTGTTTGCTCTTGCCTCGAGCCGTGTACATTCCTTTCCAAGTTTAGATTTTGACCCGTTACCTCGGGTTCTCCTTCCTGCGTATGTGCCAGTCCTTCCCCTCGACTGGTCACATCACAAGAATTCGTATGTGCCAGTCCTTCCCCTCGACTGGTCACATCACAAGAATTCCTTAACCCTTTACCTCGGGTTTGATTTGCAACAGGGCCCTTACCTCGGGTTGCCTTTATAAAAAGCCCTTTACCTCGGGCATTTCCTTCATGTCCATCCATCTCAGTTTGCGGTTTTTCCGAGCTGTGGACGTGGAAAGATTTTTTAATTTTTCTTGGATATCCCGCTTCTGAACTTTTGGCCAGGAATAAAACGCGTTACGTAACAATATTCTTATATATTTCTATTCTTCATGACAGTACAATTTACTCTTGTTACATTTTTATATTAATCTATGCGCCTCATATCGAATAACCATAACGTCAGCCGGATGACAATAATACGTCCAGATGTCAATTTGATGTAGCCCACTACTCCCATTGCGGGAGGTTTTAATGAAATTGCTGACCAACAAGAATAAATAAATCAACTAAAATACTTTAACAAACAAACTAATAACTGATAAATTCATATTAAAAGATTATTAACGAATAAGTTATTAAAGACATTGAAAACTAATAAATTCATGAGTGCATGACTTCCTGCCACATCAATCGACTAACATTTGTAATACAATTATCTACTAAAATAATAAATGACCTTACAATACATAGGAGCTCGACATTTTGAAATAGTAGGTAAGTACTTTAGTTATTTATGTTCTAAACGTGTGAGATTGTATTGATTATTGTCCTTCTTATCTGAGAACAGTCGAATTTTTCAGCTGAAAGTTTTACAGTGTCTCAAGTATTAAAAAACGACTAAGGACGCGTCTTAACCGATAGCGATCGACGCGTTCTTTTATATGAATACTCGCGCGATCAATCATGTTGCGTATGTACACACGGCTACACATCAAGCTATACATTTACAGTTTATGCTGATCTGGCATTGTAATAGGATTTCGGTACAATGCGAGGTCAGCTTATACTGGAAATGTGAAGATAAATGTGATTTTTATGGATCACGTGATATGATGATTATGATCATTTATTCTTTATATTATCGTTCGCACGAAACCGGAACGCGCACTCTGTCGGTGCGACCACGCGTTCGGATTCGTCAAACAAATTGAACGCGACGGTCGCGTGTTCGCGTGATAATCGCTTTGGTTAGGTTAACCGCCTTATTAAGGTAACCGATCGCATAATTGCGTATTCACGCGATAGTTGCTTTCGTTTAGGACGCAGGGTAATAATAACCTTGTGATAAGACTTTCTCTTCAGCGGTCAACAACCGTCTGTCAGAGCGAAGCGAAAAGAACGTAATCAATCAGTGAGCTGTGATTGATTGTATTAATATCAGCTTCAGTATTTTCATATTATTATTATTTCGTTTATTTAACATTTTAACGTACCAATACAATACATTTTTAAATATGTTTTTAAAATTATATAAAAAAAACATTTAAAAATATAAAAAATAGTGTTCCGCCGGTGTCGGGAGCAGGGTCCAAGCTACCGGTGGTTAGGCTTGCAGAAACAAGAACCTCCTCACAATACGAGCCGTATAGAGGAGTACTGCCTTCTGAATCAAGCCTTCGATCCAACCGCCTAACGAGAGCCACGAGAGATGTTGGTCGAGGCTTTCGGCCATCAGGCCATTGGCCGTTATGACATTCGGCAAAATGATAGCTGTTTCGTTCAATTTCGCGTTCCGGTTTTCCGAACAAAAAGTGATATGAACGCAACGATCGCGTATTTGTGCGAACGATAATTTAATAAATAAATGAATAAAAATCTTTATTATTATTTTTATTATTTTGTTATTTATCCAAATTTTATATTTCAGAAAGGTTTCCGTGAAATATTTTTCATGACTAATAACGAAACACGATATAATATGAACATATTGAAAATATTGACGGAAAATTTACATCAGAGATAACGTTTAAAAAGGTACCCTATATTTAAAATGAGAATATTTTATTGCAAAGAATTTTACGGCAAACTCGTAAATCGCAATTTAGTGATAAGTCAAATCAATTTAGTTGAAAAAATTGAAATGTCCTGGTAAGAGGTTCAAAAGACGAAGTTGTCGCCCAATTTATCTACTGTTTTATACACCATAATGTTTATCCTAGGGGTACGTATTGAATTACCTAAAACATCTCGCGCTAAACGATTCCAAGAGGCAAATTGTTTTGTACTTTCTCACTCATTCTGGTCAGTTAGCTCCGCTACCATCCTCGCTTTTGAGCTTCTATCTATATAGGTATTAACATTAACAATAATTGTTAATATAGATTTCAGAGACAGTCATGAATAGCTGGCTGTTATCTACGTAGATATTACAATTATAATTGCATTGGAAAAACTGGCGAAATGTGGGCGGTACATGTTTTTAGACAGAAGTATTGTGTTTCATGAAGTTAAGAAGCGACCTCTCTCGTTGACTGTAGATTATTCACTAAAAACGTAGGCAGACCGTTTATATTTGTGTGGTCTGCCCTCAAGATGGCGCTGTTCGCCACCGTTAAACAAACTTATCTTTTATAATGCACAGGACCTAAAATAAGAAAGAATACAGTATTTTGTAGTCACCCAAATAGAACAGAAACGTACGCAGAGTATAAGAAGTAGGTATCTACTGATAGCTAAATTTCATTTTGAGATTTACTCCTTAAGAATCAATTTTCATATATGTAAGGCCCCCGGTATGGAAATTTTATGAGTTTATTTTATACTACAAGCGTTAACTCAAAAGCGTTACGTTTTCTTGCGTAACGTACCTTGCGCACCTTTCACTTTGAACACATGTATGTGTATACAGGGGGTAAAAAAGTGACTGTGTGTCAGCACTCAGCTCTGACGCACGACTGGAGTTTACTCATTATATTAATGAGTAAACTGATTTACGAAAAATAAAAACCCACCCCTTGTATAATTTTTTTAAAAGCTGCTTTTTTTACCCTTAATTGTCTTTGAATATTCAATTCAAAGACAATCGTATACGTATTCAAAGACAATCGTATTAAGGAGGAAACTCGTAGCTGACACACACTTTTTAAAGGATTTTTAATTTGCGTTTCGTTATAGGATTGAAATAAAGCGACTAGCTACTGTATTTTTTTTAGGGATTGGACAAATAATTTCGAACACCAGATTACTTTATCAAGTTTATTTTCAACTTTAGGCATAGGGTGTAAATAAAAAATCAATTTAAAAAATACTACAGCTCATATAATCCAAGTTACACTTTCATTTCATCAACAATAATCACAAAAGTTTCAATTCTTTTGTTTACGCACCGCATAGAACATTCCGTTGGCATACAACTTAAAGTTTCATTATACAATTGAACGTATTATTTAAAAATAATTTTACTGGAACCATAATTTATTATTTTTTACTTTATTTACATTAAAATTCGCAAATACAACTGGTATTTACATTATTATTTTATACATAATGTCTTACTGATTTTTTGCTTATTATTTACAAATTCTACGTTTCTTAAACAACATTTTGGTCAATTCTTATTTATAAATAAATAGTTTTTTTATACTTTGAAATTTAGCTAAAATTGGGACTCACTCGCAAAAGTGTTCGATAGGTATAATTATACTTTTAAATATCATTGAAAGGTATAAATTATATTCTAGTCGGTAGGAATAGAAGAGTTCAATTGATAAAATATAAATAGTACGAGTACAAACACTTTTGTGAACACTGTCCTAGACAAAACAGACTATAAAGCAATTAATCTTAGTGACTAGACTCTTTAAAATTCTTCATAATGGGGACAATTCATTAGGCTACTGTTAGGTTAAGACCGATAATGTAAATACCTAGTTTTACTAAAATGCCACTTTTTTATTAGATACTAAATTGTGCGTTTTGGATTTCGAAATTGTCTACCGATTAAATAAAATGGGGAAAGAGAAAAAGATGATTTATTTTTATTGAATAAATGTTTGGAAGGACAAAAGTTAAAATAAGATTTCAAAGCAAAACACCTAAAGTGGCAGTTACTAGTTAAACTGTAGGTAATTATGACGTGTAAAAATGTCGAGGTAGTTACAAACACTAGGGAATATAGAAAGTATTTTTTTAAAACACTGTTATGAAAAATTTTAGGAAAAGTTTTAATAAGATGGGTAAGATATTATTTAATAATAAATATAATGCAGGAAATATTTTAATTTCTACACTAGTTCTGTCGTATATCTAAATATACTAGTTGGTGTTTTTTTGTATAATATTACGAACGATTAATTTATAGGATTATTTATTTACCCTACCTAAATACAGCTATTGTAAAATAACTGAAAATACGGAAGGATATGGTTCTGAATGTAATTCACTTAGCGAAAGAAAAATAAGTAATGGTGAATTTAATGAACTATTTTTTTTATTTTACACTTCATCGATTGCTTAAATCAGATTGCTTAAAGCGTTTGCTTTACATTTTTTTGTAAAGGTAGCAAAGTGAAAATAACGTGCTGAAAAAATTGTGTGAAATATGGATAAAAATCAGGCATTTTTTCAGAGACGTGCAAAGGCAATTCTCATCAAAGTGAATTACAACTAGAACCAAATAATTAATAACAAATAAAATACTGGTGAAAAAGACTAGGTATTTCCGTACGGTGCTATTTCTGTGGAAACCTCACTTATTTTTATTAAACCTTATATACATTGGTTGATATTTCAGTCATTACAACATACGTAAACAATTTTTACAGTTATATTTTATGATTATAAATTGCAGGATTTATTTTCACCCATAACTCTTCCCTTTCCTATAACATTTCAATAGATATTCTGAACAAAAGTGCATTTTGTATTTTCACTGAAAATTGCATTTTCATAAACGTCTTCCTTTTTGGTAACAGTTGTGGTTTTGGGCTGCTTGCAAAGGTACATTATAAGCAGCCCAAAACCTAGTAGAGCTTTTCGTATTTATGAGGGTCTCATCGCATATAGCGCAATCGATTCATACCGGCTTATTCAAGCAAGCCGTTAAGTCTATTTGGATCCGATCTAAGTATTTCTATTCTAATACTGGTATATTCTATCAAGGTTTAACATGCGTGCTAAATTACCTGCTATTTTTATATTTATTTGAATTTGATTTGTGAAAAATCAGTGCAGATTTGTTTGAGCAAAGTCCATACAGGTTTTGATATTTATGTTCAATGCAAAATCCGTTTTTTTTTTTCAATAGACTTTTAAGAAATCTAGCTAAACGACGTTAATAAAGGAGGGAACTTTTAAAACTAAAATGTACAAACAAATTGATCCCATCGTACAACTCGTACAGCTACAAAATTCAGATATTTACTAAATATTTATGCTCTCAAATTTTAGATTACCTATTTACATTCATAAGTTATTAAGATAATAAAACTGAATTATCGAAATTTCGTAGTGTTTTAGGCACTATTTAGACAGCCATCAATCTTATGTCTTATACAAAGCTTTACTTAGGTCTAATTCTTAGAAAAAATTGTTTACAATCTACATGTCAATAGGCAGGTAGTAACAATTCAATTTACCTAATTATTATAATTATCTAAAAGTGTGTATACAGGTTTTTCTTTGAATATTTGCAATTGTCTCAATTCAATAGTTTTCGAACAATTAAAATTGAAATACACTTAGCTTATGCTCAACCACGTTATACGTAGCCATAATCTGACCTCAACATTTATATTTTAATTTTGTTTCGTCGTCTCTTTAAAACATAGTTTACTTTAGTGTTTATCTCAATAAATCTTTGTTTTATAGAGTCTTTAAGTATTTAAAATATATTACAAATAAAGTGGTCAGATCACCATGTTCATAGTTTTGTACAAAATATATTTCAATTACCATTCGAATACGATCAAAGATGACATTTACAATTCTAAAGTAGATGGAGTTATGTATAGTTTTTATTTCATAGCTAAATCTGGCATTGTGATATAGTATTCCAAATCGTGATACTGTCGATATATTGATAAATACTTACACAAGGAACCAAAACCAATCTATAGTGACCACTATGTGTACTTTACAGTAAATGCCTATGCAGTCAGTTTTCTTAATGACTGCATAATATAAATGCAAATCTATGTGTTTACTATTATTTCTTTAGTCACTATGTATTTATTTTTACTGCTATGTGTCTGTAACTACATCAAGAAATCTATGAAAGCGACTACTCTTAAATTCGTTTCCAAAGACTTCTCAATGTCATAATAACGGTGGCGTTCACAGAAAACCTTAGTAAAAACACACTCAGCTTATAAAACAGTGTTATTGGTTCCTCGAACATCAGATAAAACGTGAACAGACGTGTAGGTAATAGCTACCTATACTAATGCTGATAATGTATTCAAAATATCGTCTAACGTAATTAGCTAAAGCGTCTATCGATAAAGCATTTGTATAATCACAACAGCAAGTCCGTACCGCCTCATTTCTTTTCACTATCTAAACAATATCACTAGAAAACAGTCTGGCACATCCGAAACTTTGGGGAACAGCGAAGAAAACTACGGCTAACCTTGTCTCGCACCGCGGCGTGGTCCTTCGGTATGCCGAGAAAATCGTTTCACTTTGATCCGTTGATCACCCAACGCAAGATAAAGATGTCGAAAATAGTTTCAATAAACGAATTTAGTTCATATCGATATAAAAATACAAATCTTCACATGGTAATTGTTCGTTTTGATTTGCAATTTTATTAAGAAAAAAAAAAACATGAGATAAAATGATCATACGAAAACTTTGTTGAATTTTTCTGTTAATTTTCGCGTGCTGTTTTGTGAGCTTTGTAGAAACAATAGCAAATCTGCGTATCCTGGCTTTTATCCCAAATAACTTAATATTTTTCGTGCAAAGCGTTCATTGAACTAGTATCTTCAAATCTCTGTCTTCCGTAGTAAAACAACTTCCCCGGCAACCTCTTTCGGGCGTAGTCGTGAAGGGGGGGTCAGAGGACGGGCGCCGAGTTTCGTCGAGTTCAGCACAGGAGTTCGGAGTTGGAAGGCGGTACTCAGCTGGGTAGAGGAGGCCGAGACGCGTGTGGGGCGGGGCTAGACGGCTGCGGCTGCGCAGGCGACGGCGAATGCGTTGAGGTGCTCTCGGGAGCTGAATGCGTTCGCCCCGCCGGCTGCAGCACTGGGCTTGGTGGCCACGGGTGTGACGCTGTTGCCAGCGTCCTGGAAATTACATAGAAAATAATTAGTATTCTCTTCCTAAAATTTTAAAGAGAACTATAACTTACGAACGGGTCACCAATTAATAGGGTGTCATCTTTTAAATACCTAGGGCATTGTCTTGCCGCTGACCTCAGGGACGATGTAGACATTGAGAGGGAGCGCAGGGCTCTAGCGGTCCGGAGCAATATGTTGTCCCGTAGATTTGTGCGGTGTGCAGACCAAGTAAAAGTAACACTTTTTAAGGCTTACTGCCAAAGTTTGTACACGGGCAATCTATGGGTCAATTATACTAAGAGATCGCTGGATATCCTGCGCGTCCAATATAAAAATGCTTTCAGGATGTTGTTGAGGCTGCTTCGATACTGTAGCGCGTCGAATATGTTTGCGCAAGCCCGCACCGACGGCTTCTATGCAATTATATGAAAAAAAACTGCGTCGCTTCTGAGGCGAGTGAGGGGCAGTCAAAACAGTATCCTGAAAACTGTAGCCGAGAGCTTCGGCTCTCTGATTGTACAGCAGTTTGTGCGTAGGTTGATTGTTACTAACTATTGGCAATAAGTTATTTTTTGTATGTTACTAATACCATATGGATATTTTGTGTGTCCGAAATAAAGAGATTCTATTATATTCTATAACACGACAGTCATATAAAAAAACTTTAATGTAGCGTGTCGCTGGGTGCATCCCGAAAAATAAGAAAATCTAATCCATTTCTGGGCATTGATTTCCAAAATTGTTTTATAATATAGAAATCTTCACAGTCCGGAAGAATGTTTATTATTGCCTTAATAGCAGCGAAGCCAAGAGTACAATATCTAAAACCTACCTGGTGTAAGGCGTAATAGTAGATGAGGGCGGAGTAGGTACTGCTGCAGTGTCGGGATGCAGGAAGTTTCTTCTCTGCTCCGCCCTTTCCCAACACTGCTGTAGACATCGAGCCATGATGTCTGGTAAATTATTTACTTGTTCCTGAAACACATGGTAAAGTTGGCTTCAGTAAAACATTGAAATAGATGTTAAATACACGTCACTACAAGTAAAATTCTCTAGTTTTGTTAATAGTTACTTCTAGCATTCGAGTTAGTGGTCACAGTACTGAGCTCTTCGCTTTGTTTTATAAAAATCTACTAGTGACACGATCCCTAAAGGATCTTCAATTTTAGCTGTAAAACAAGACAAAAAGAGGTTATTTACTGGATGAAAATTTTCCTGCTAGCCCTACGACTACTATAATAGCAAGTAGAGACCATCATCGTGCAAAATTCACCCACACAAACCACCTGGAACTAGTTTTGTACCTTTAATCTCAAACCCTTCATTGAGAGGTACTTTTGTTGCCGTGGTTGCATCTTCTTGATAACCAATAAAATTTCCATTACCTGTAATGAAGTAAGTTTTTCTTCTAAACTAGTCAGCCTCTCTTCTATGGTGTCTTGTCTCGTACTCATGTCAGAAACAATCTCGTAGACTGTGTTCTGGGTCTGTAAGAGAAAGGGGTCCTAATATCAATCGCTTTGTAGTTCATTATTAACTGTAGTTGCTAATCACTAGTTCGTGTTAGTGTAGGAGTTACTGTATCTTTGTCTGTCTCATGTGTGTCCTGTAGTTTAAAACGAATGTCTATAATATTGTGCATGTCCTCATTTATTTTGAAAAATATTGTGATTTCTAATTCTAAATCATGCACGTTTTTAGCGGGATTGGTTTTGTCTATTTCAGCAAAATAATTTTGTTCTAAGAAATGCATGCGCAAAGCAAGTGGCCAATGGGTTTGAAATAAATTTTGTAGCATGCTATGATTTAAATTCCAATGCGATATTGAATTTATTCAGTTGATTATAGGTATTTATATAAAATTTAGCTTCTAAAGGACACTTGGGTTTTAGAAGGGACGGTAAAAATCTAAAAAACATCATAGAGGACTTCTACCGCTAAATCTATTGATTGCATTCTTAAAGTGCTAACTAGGGTTCTACCTCTAAATGAGTGTATGAGTGTAGCAATAGCGGTAAATATAATTTATGGGATTCAACGTACCTTTGCCATATCTGTTATTGTGTTGGCGTTGTCCATCAGCTTTCTTTGATCCATTTTCACTTTCCGCAACCTGAAATGTAATGGTACCTTTTTGTCAGTTCCCAAATTCTATTTAATTCACTTCCCCTCAGTTATTTTTAATATTGGGTTTTCTGTTATTTATTCTCTTATCAGCTTATAATAAGAAATTCATGCTGCCATTATTTCTGTTTAGGTTTTCGTATAGTTACGAATCACGAATGCAGCTGCCTCGAGGAAATTCACCGTCCGTCGTACTGGTATGGCCAAAAGTGCAATTACCAGTCTAGGGAAAATTTGGAGGAACCGTGACATTGTCGGAATACCAAAATACGACTAACCCATGCTCTAGTTTTTTTCATCTTTTTATATGGCGCTGAAACGTGTTGCATCCAAAGCCGCGAAAGCAGTAAGATCGATGCTTTCGAGATGTCTTGTTGGCGTAGGCTACTTCGTATACCATGGACCGCCATGAGAACGTATGAATCCATACTGGAGGAACTCAACATCACCAAGCGGCTATCTACAATATATGCCAGGAGCGTGCCCTCAGCTTTTTTGGACATATTATGCGTTCACCTAAGCATGGTCTGGAAAGGCTTATGTTAGTAGGCTGGGTGGAAGAAAAACACGCTCAAGGCAGAGCAACGGTGAGATGGTCAGACTCGATCAAGAAGGCTATTGGAGGCAGCATTTACCAAGCGGTCCACAGTGCAGAAGACCGCATAGCTTGGAGACGTGTCCTATGTGGTCGCGATCCTCAGCATTGGGGGATCGACGAAGAAGAGAGAGGTAGTCGGTCGGTAGTATCGTCAGTCATTTGTGTTTTTTATAATTTTAAGACTCTTAGCTTTTAAATTATGTAACTAGAATCTTGAATTTTGAAACAAAATAAAATATACTCCTTCAAACGTTTTCTCATGACCGTATGCTGTTCTAAGTTTCTCTTGGTAGATTAGTAGTGTTATTACAAAAATACTTACGCATAAATAGCTAACAAAAACTTTCTTTGATGTGTTCTCACTCTTCCAGGATGGACTCGTTTCACAAGCCTCGTGTGTTTGTATATTAACCATGTCTCCCGAAGCACGTTGGCAGCTGCATTTTTCAGCTGTAAGTATCCATAATATATTCGATCAGACAATTCATTTCTTCTCAACATCGAAACACATTATGACAACACATGGTGCCCAATGTTTTTAAAGCTTTCTGTGGTTCAAGCTATTTATTAGCTCAAAATTGTTATTAAACATTAGGTATTAGACTTCTATTTATTTATTAGTTTCTTTATTTAATTTCTAGCGAAGTGTCGCTACTCTTGTGTAGGTTTGCAATATCGTTAATTTCATCTAATGTGTGTTACTCACTGTGTCAAGTCAAGCATCAATTTTAAGCAGATTAGTATCTTTATTGTTTAATTTATTAACTTTTTCTTTAGCATAACCTAGCAGATAAGTCTTACCTTCAAAGTGTCCTTTAACTGTTACTCGAGTAACAGTCACCTTACCTTTTTAGTGAGCTGGGTTTCCATCATGAAGTTATGGACATGTTTCTCCGCTCTAGTTAACTCTAATTTTCTCGAAGCAACGGTCACTAATAATGCTGTACATCCCGCCCCCTGTTAATTAGATTAACAATAATTGTGATGAACTTATATCACAGCAATACTTACTCTTTTAGTAAGTTGTGTGTCCATCATGAAGTTATGAACGTGCTTCTCGGCTCTAGTTAATTCTAATTTTCTTGAAACAACCGCGACTAATAACGCTGTGCATCCAGCTCCCTGTTAAGTGAATACCTTAATGTAAAATGCAAGCGAACGTGTAGAAGCATTCAAGAATTTGTCATTCCAATAACGCAAGTTTGAAGGCTAAAAATCAAAAATAAACTATAATTTTTCAGCTATGTGCTATCCTTTAGATTATTTAATATTGTTTTTAGAAATTAGAATTTATTGAGGATAACAGACACAATAGAAAAAAGTACATATAAAAGCGATTTGAAAATCTTATCTCCCACTATTGTCTCAGTTACCCTCTTAGATAGCTTGGATATTTTAAAATTTACTATTTATATCTTGGTTGACATTATTTATTCATTTTGCTTATATTTATTCAAACCTTTTGTGCTAAAATGCAGAACACTTTGCAAGTAGAATAAAAGAAGGAAATGTCTTACCTATCGAAATGGTTTTCGCGAATATTTTATGGAAGCACCGGTTTCCTTCTTTTATTGTAATTTCACGTTGTTTAAAAAAAATAACAAGTTGTCGTCAAACACGACAGTTATTTTGAGTGCATATCCATCTAATAGGTGCACAAGATCGAATCAATTCAACGTTTACTTCCATTTTAACATTAAGAACATCTAATATCTCATTTAACTTTATCAACATTTACACAAACACTATTTTAGGTGCATTAAGATTTATTGTACACTTCTGTACAAAAATAATTTTAGGAAAAGTGAGCCATTTTAAAAACAAACGTATTGTGCAATCCAGTGAAATATTTAAGTGAAGAGAGAGCTAGAAATAGTTAGGAGAAATGAAGCATTCCATACTACAAATTATATAATTTCTAATAGCTGGCTTTAACAGGGAAATGGACGTAAGTTTATTTAAAAAAAATATTGAAACCGTACTTATATTATTGATATAGGTATTCCAAATAATGCTGTTGCCTGCAAGAACTACGAATAAAATTATACGATAGTAACCCTATATTCAAAATATTGTGTATACTGAGTGTGAGTTACAGAAGTGGTGACATAATACAGGTGTGTGTACATATATTATATATAATACTGCATTCACAATATTTCAACATAAAAATTTCGTGTTACAGATATCTGTGAACATCAATATACTTTATAAATATTTATAACATCGAATACACCGACAAATAGTTGTGACTTAGCGTAAGTTCTCGAGAGTGTGAAGCATTTTAGTGTGGTGTGTGAATTGTTTGGTACATTGAAACATTAGTGTTGACTGACTTCCACATCAAATAAAGTTAAAGCATTATATAAAGGCGAAAGCATTCCAACAGTATTGTGTTGGCGTGATTTGGCGCACATCGACATTCAAATATATTATAATAATTCTTATAAATATTTTTATTACCATCAGCTCAATAAATTGTGTCAGTCAACACGTACAGTCATAAAGTTTGTTTGTAAGGAACTTACCATAATGCCGGTGCTAACAGCAATACCTCTGCCGCAATATGTGTTTGGTACTATGTCACCAAAACCGACGGAGAGAAAGGTAATCGCAATAAGCCACATCGCATTCAGTAGGTTAGCGTGTTCTTCGTCGTGAAACCTGAATGGTCAATAAATTTCAACGCTTTACTCATTGACCTGTCTACCCGAAAGTTCGAAGCGTTCGATAAAGAAGTGTTCATTCACAAACCCTACCTACTGACTCGTCGCACGCAAGCCAATCCCTACACGCATAGTGGATTAAATGTAGAAAGAGATGAAACGAAAGAAAAGAGAGAGGAATCCGTGTAGAATTAAAGAGTTTGACTTTGATTAAAATTGAACTGTGAAATTGCTTCAAACATATTGTGACGTTATTAACAACACATAAAATGGCTCACCTTTACCGACCTATTATAGTGTCACCTAGACAAAGCAAGGTTTTGTAATTTAAACATTTTTAAATCTGTCGCAAAGCTTGCGATGCCTAGTACAGTTCACTCCTAGCCACACAAAACGCATGAAAGATGTATAAATTGTCAAACTAACCCAAAGTATCCTACTATGTTTTCATACATACCACCATACCGCAGGTGAGGGTAATGCCACGGCCGCAGTAAGTGTTGGGGACTATATCACCATAGCCAACACAGAGGAACGTTATAGCTGTCAGCCACATTGAGTTTAGCAAATTGGCATGGTCTTCATCGTGGAACCTGAGAGCCAAAATGCCCGACAAGAACCACAGATAACCGGTTGTTTCTACTAAAGTCAACATAAGTTCAACTTTAAAGGTACATAATAATGTAGATTTTAAACAGGGACCTCTAAGCAAAGTTTTTGTGGCAAAATCAATGGAAAAGACATGTCTATTTTTTTAATTTAAGGAATCAATTTTTAATTTTATAAACATTAATGTGATACAGAACTCCTATACACAAAAGAAAATTTTGTCATGCCTATAGAAAAACAAAACTTTCTTACTACACACACATTGTACGTACTAATACCGAATATAAAGATTCTTAAATACAACGTGCATCTAAACATATATCTGGGTTGAATACCAAATAATTATACTTGTAGCCATGCGTGAATTAAATTTCAAACCGTAGGTGAAGGTCATGATAACACAGATAAACATTGAGTAGATAGATTGGCGATAAGAGAGAAGGAAAACACGTAAGAGTGATACAGTTACAAGCAACTTGCTTCGAACGGGAAGAAGAGGTAACTTGTTTGATGCATGATATGATACGGTGCAATGGTTCTGTGCATGTTGATGGTAAGTCAGAAGCTTTATCTAACATTTAGTGTGTTGTAACCTAGAGCCATTTTGTGCGTGATTAAACTCTTATAATTTGTTTAATTCATATTTTTGTGTACGATATTTGCAATATCATTTATTGTGGTAAGCCGTGCTGTGATTTTTAATGCTGATTTATAAAATATATGATATAGATCCACGGTATCTATATCAAAAGTCTTAGTGTGCAGTTAACAGTGATACCATGTTTTCAATTAAAATTAAATCTACTATATCACAACAAGCATCCTCTTTCTTTACAACGGTTGGTTTTATCCACTACATCTAACACATCAACTAACAAAATATAAATTACAGCACTTGTGTTCTCAACACATCTTACAAAAGCTACAATTTGCGAAAATAGTCAAAGTCAAACTCTTGTATCTTTGTGATGATTATGAACCTAGCTTTGCTACATTAACTCTCCGTAAAACTTTTAACGTAGACATTGAAAACAAAAAACACAGTGGGTATAAGAAGCAAAAACAAACATATTTACAACGCCACAGTACAAAAGCATTAGCATGCCCACATAGGCAATACACCGGTGATCTTAAAACTTGATAACTTGAGAGTCAAACAAAGAATGTGGACATCAAACTAAACGATGGAAGCGAAGATACTGACAGAGAATTAGGAACGACTTTTAATGAGAAAGTAAAATATCGGAATAAATCGAATGAGCAAATCAACTTCCCAAATACTGTTACAGGATTGGAGTACCCCACCCAAGATTTCGAACACATAATTATCACGCAAATTAAGATACGTCACTTTTACAACATATATATGACAACGGTACCAACCTTTCACACTGCCGAAGCGTCCAGCTCGCGATTATCCAAAGAGATACCATAAAAACTAGTAACACGGTGCCTGGGCAAATTGTCATAAGTGTCTTCAAGACAAATCTGTGAACAGGCAACATATATATTTTAAGTAGGCAAAGCAAGGCTTTCAGTACCTAAAAAAAAATTATTATCCAACAGTTGGCAGCAGACATAAACAGTATAATACCAAACAAGTAGGATATTATTGTGGATCTTAAGACTGATAGAGCAGACAGATTTAGTATGGCATAATCAGCCTAAAATGTTCTGTGAGAATAAGTGGGCCGTAATCCTTCACGCGGGCCAAGTGCGGGTGGTTGGGTGTAGGATAACTTCTGTTAAAGTGTTTAAAAGTGAATATATATAATTATAAAATAGTGGTAAAAGTATTTAAATATTTACCTAGTGTTAAAATTAATTCTGTTTAAAGCTCCTATACTTCTGGACGAAGCGTCCGTGAATAATTTACTGTGAAGCAACATGACCCTGCATATTAAATAGAGTCGAAAGAACATCGGCAGAGACAGCGTGACATCATATGGAACCTGGAATGAGAAAACCAATCACTTAGTAAGAATATATTTTGTAGGCGGTCAAAAAAATTCAAAAGTCATTTATTCAAACTAGGCTGAGAATTAGCACTTTTCGAACGTCAACATTACATAAGACAGTCCCACAAAACGCCCACCCTTCACCACTTCCTAGTGCTTTAGCTGGGAAGAAAAAGTGGCGCAACAAACTAACCCAGCAGCACAGCTGTCTGTTCAGTTAGAAAAAAAAAAATGATTCTATATAATAGTATGCAAAATGAAATTTACATTACGCAACACAAAACATAATTTAAATTATAAAATTAATAGCGCACGCCACTATACCAACCAAAAACATCGAGAACTATACTCAAGCAGAAATAAAAATAACTTAACGAAAACAATATCTGAATAAAAGCCTCCAGGCATAAAGGGCGTGCCCGCTTACATATAGCTGTAACTAGAAGTTATAATTGATAAACTAGGACCATTGAGGTAAATTAAAAAATTATCGGGGTCGCTAGCTAACCACATATTGCAATACAACTCATAAAAAAAACATTGTAATGAGTAGATTATGGCAACAATAAATAAAGTAAAATTAGTAAAATTATAAACAATTATATAAACCCATATGACAGTAAGTAAGCTAATTCTGGAGAAAGAACATTTAATCATTGTCTTGAGTTAATCACAGCGACCAACTATTCTTATCATTTAAGTAGTCGTTGATAGAATAGTATGCCTTTGAACAGAGGTTGGATTTTACTTTAGTTTTGAACGCATTAAAAAGCAAATCTAGCAAAGAAGAAGATAGCTTGTTATAAAAGGTTATACCAAGCCCAACAAATGAGTTATGAACCTTATGAAGCCGGTGAAAGGGAGTACGTAGTTTGTCCTTATTTCTAGTGTTAACATTGTGAATGTGTAGGTGTATGAGTATCCTGATTCGGTAACCTTAAGGCACGTGATATTACAATACTTAACACAGAATTTAAGGTAGGTACTCGTACAATAAACATTTCAAGTGATGTCAGTCGTAATTTTGTGAAGCCAATAGAACTATGTGCTTTGTGCTAAAGTGATGTTCGTCTGTCCAAAAATGTAACATTTAGCACATCAAAACAAATAGTTTAGAACGAAACGTGTACCATCATTGCTAAATAGCCTATTTTTTATATATCAAGATAAATTTTAAATTTTATTTAAATTTTTTTGAATTCATAATTTCCGTAAAAGCTCGTCACAAATAAATTCGATAATCGTATCATAACTACAAGTACCGTGTAGTTTTTGGTTAAACACAACGTCACTCAACAATACTCACTAACATAATTATGTTCCTACATGCATACAAATAAAACAAGACCGAACAGATATTAATGCTAATGGCAATATTACACGGTTCAACTAAATTGAATCACTATGATTTAAAAGTGCAGAAATGAAGGGTATAGCCGATATCGAATGATTCTTTTACGTTTAAATTATTCAATTTGGTTGCTTTATCCAAATTGAGATGGAAGTGAACCGTGTAATTCCGTAGGTAATAGAAAAAAATCAGTGACATACACTCTATACCAATTTATCAAATTCACGTACACAAAAAGAATAATGTTTTGTTCGTACATAAATTGGAAACATGCTAAAAACGAGGACTATAGCATCACTTTAAACTTGGTAACACTTCAACTCAATGAATACAGACCTGAATTTGCTTAAACATCGTGCCCTAAGGAGAAAATTAAAAATGAACGTCAGTTAGCAAATAAAGTACAAGGATGAATCTAAATAATAGAAAGAAACTAATTATACGACACAAATCCATTATCTACATAGATAAGAAAGAAAGATGGTTTTCTTATGAAGAGTAATAGCGTTTCTACTCGTCTCATACAAACTCGTTTACGATTTCTAAACTAGTTGAGAGATAGAAATATAATATTAATCAAAAACTCCATTAAACTACAAGAAATTATAAGTATCAAGAATAAACACCAGGACATGATCTAGCTATGTGAAGAATATCCAACTGGACTTAGTTTTCCAACAAATAAACTTACATCAATTAATTGTAAATTGAAATACAACATAGAGAGTTAAAAATGCTAGAATGACAGTGTCATCTACAAACCTAGAATAATATACAAAACCAAAAAAAACTTACTACTTCTACGCCTATGACGCCCCCTTTGTTTGCGAGTTTCGTGGTCCAAGTAAAGGTATATTGTCCGGGAATAGGATGCACGGCGCAAATAGCAAGCTCGAGGCCAATTTGAGCTATCCGCTGCCACGTCATTGCTATCCGCCAGTCGTCAGCGCAGTTGTCTATCATAAATAACTGAAAACCAATAAAACAAAGGTAAGCAAAACACGCAAAAAATAGCAAGAACTTAACGAACTTTTACCAAAATTAATATTAGAAGACGCATATGTTCAAACTTCCTAACTTTCTTAATAAAAATCGAAAGGTCTTTTGTTTATAAGGAGTTCCGTGAAATTGCTTTATTGATCCGCTGCATTAAGTAGACGGAAATTAATTAAGAAAGTTTCCGTCTCAGAATCTTTTAGAACCAAAGTTTATGGAGTTACATTTGTTACCTGTACTTCTAAAGCGTGATACGCGACGATTAGGCCAAGTAAAATCACAGTCGACATTGATATAAGCGTCTTCAACGCCTGCGAATATATTGACGCCTGGAATAAAGTAGCAATGCGTTAACATCAAATGATTTCTAAAGAAGGAATCAATTTATAATTGCAAATGTTACCTTACCTTAGTATATACACCAGCACTTGCAAGTTCATTTTCTATAACCATAATTATTATACCAAACATTCCCATTACTAAAGCGTAATCACTTATTCGTTTCCTTTTTTCGAATAACGCCTTTCTTCTACCTAATCTGAAAAATGAAAACACAATTTATTTAGTGCGTTCAATTTATTATGGAGGCAACTTATTTCTCTACGGAGTTAATGTCGAATTTCAGAGGGACTTCAAAATTTACGTGGCGTTCAAAACTAGGTCTCGTTTGGCTCAGATCAAAGTTTTCGTGCCGACGGCCGGTATCACGGGATTAGCCTTTATTGATGAAGGCCCATGGCCATTGATTGGTACCTTGCGATCTTCCTGATTGATTTATCAGTAAATTGGTCTTTGAAAGGATTAACTTCTAGGTTTGAACGAGATGACTGTAGACAAATTAATTTTGTTATTTTGCCACTGCGTTTCCTTGTTGCTGTTCAATAATAAAATGATACACAAATACATAGCATTCTCAAACGATATTGAGCTAAACTGTACCATCTTCATCTTAATTAACTAATTACTTTGTGAACATAGTGACCTTTAAACCTAGCACGTTTGGAGTACGTGACTCTAACAGCGTCGATGCATCTCACGTTGCTACCGCTTGGCGTTCTGATTACTCCATAATAGGAAATATCAAGAAAAAAATCATACATTTTCTGTTCTGTTAACACATTAACTCTTTTGTAATACGTCCTATTGACTTAGTAATAACAGTTCTAACCAGCCTTGAGAGTTTCTTAGAAGAAGCGTCGACATCAACGGTGGGCAAGGTGGTAGTTAATAAAATATAGCTAAATGGATCGTGATAACATCAATACATACTGCACTTAAATATTCTGAAGACAAATAAAATCGATACGACCCTGATGCAAGTTATTTCCGTTCGTTCAAGGTTGATAGGCATTATTAAAATGTTTCTAACTTCTATTCGCTTTATGAAGTGAGTTTTGTGTGATTTATAATCTATTTATTGATTTCGTTTGAAGTCTATGTTATTATTTAGTGTATTATTTTGCTGCTCGAATAGCTTTACCCAAAGCCTTTTTTGAAGATTTTGTCTGTTGTCTTAAACGATGAATTTGTCTTCATAATGTTTGAAATGTGGAAAAGCATTATTTTTTCGAAAATTTATTTGGTAGATCATATTCAGAATATTATATGCCCTTCACACATACCTAATAATAATCCAATACAACAAACCGGTTTTTTGGAAATACACAAATATTTTTTTACAATTTTCCAACCAATGATCAATAAGCGTCTACAACAATTTACTTGAAGATTTGAAAAAGCATATTGAACATTGAGTCGTAAGGTAAAATCGGTCGCTTGGAAAACTCACTTTACATATTATATTCGTTTGTATTTACGAAAGGTCCTAAAAAGCGTGGGTACGTTGATACAATGCTGATAGGAGCACGCTTGGAACCCATAAACTAACATATAAAGTGCTAGGAAAGGATTTCGGTTGGTATGCCACTCGTATCTTTGTGGAAACACAATGTACGAGTATGTTGGTGTTGTTGAATTTTAATGGATTTTTCTATAGACGATAATTATAAGTAGTTGCTATTAAGAAGATATTGATAAAGCTAAATATTTGTGGGTACGCACAGAGATTAAAACATGTAGTGTACAAAAATATTAAATGAAATGAACGATGAATCCGATTATTTTGCAAAATATAAAAAAGGATTTCGGGTAATGAATGTTAAAATATATGTTTGTATAAGTATATCTAATTTTAATGGTTAAGTAAACAGTTCCGAATAAACAGTATATATGTAATTATGCACAGGTTATACAACTCAATTAGTAAATGAAATGAGATTTAAATCATTTTTCAAAAGGAATTGAAATTATTATAAGGATAGTATAATTTAGCACAATGGAAATATTTGCAGAATTGGATTCAAAGCAGTTATTTGGCGATTTCCATTTGATTGAATTTTTATCGCGTTTGACTCAATCGTGGCGCTCCTCAAAAACTGCTAAATCGATTTTGCCAGATTTTTATTGCTCGGCAGTTGTTAAACGATTTTCGTTGAATATAAAAATTTTTGAGATCTGAGCTTTAAGAGAAAAGTGAAAACCTAAAAAAAGCAAGACCGCTTGTATCATTCTCGACTTCAATAAGTGCAAAAAACTGGCCAAGTGCATGTTCGGACTACGCACAATGAAGGGTTCCGTAGTTGGACTGAATTTATCCCAAGAACTTGACATTGTAGTTGAAAAATATGTTCTCCCATACATTCCAACTGCAAATGTAAGTTTGTACGTATAATATTGACAGATTTACCATGTTATTTTAAGACCATGGGCTTCTTATAAGTTTTCCTGTATGTAATCTATGTGTAAAGAACCATACTCCGTATTTTTTTCAAAATTTTAAGCTTAGTAGTTTGGAGATAAGGGGGCATGCTCAATTAAATCTATTTTCTTAAATATCTTTAAAAGTTTATATTTTAAAATTATAAAAACAAAATTGGGATATCCTCGTAACAAGCCCTTTCATTTGATACACGGTACAGTTTGCATACCTTTCCTTTTTAATTTTCTTATTCGCCCCCTAAAACTGACCCCCATATTCAAAATTCATTTATTTACGTTACACGTCTGTGTTTGGGTCACAGAAATACATATTTGTTCCAAATTTCAACTTAATCGGTCCATTAGATTCGGAGCAAATTGGCTGTGACAGACGGACAGACAGGCAGATAGACACACGAGTGATCCTCTAAGGTTTCCGTTTTTTCCTTTTTTGGTACGGAACCCTAAAAAGTATAAAATTTTGATTGTTTTTAAATGAAATCCTTGTCCATTAAAATATTTTTTGTTCTCTAAAGAGAGCGTCAAACGTACCAATAGACGAAGAAGATGCAGTACAAGTGATTTTATTTTTAACTAAAATAATAAAGTTTACAAATAGCTCTCTAAGATAACTTTATAGTCAGTCGTTATGCGTTCCACCCTTTAACAGTTGCAAACGAAATTATCATCATAAAACAGATATGTCTCAATTCAGCTGAATAGGATCACGTAGTCGGCCATTGTTTTGAATAAAACCACCTAACTGACATGCCTACATTGTGCTTAGGCATGTAGGGCTGGTCCACGTAGGATGATACATCATTTATGTATTCAAGTCTCAGGAGAATTTACTCGTCAGCTCTCGACCAAGGATTGACCCCAGCTTTATTACACCGCTTATTGGTTTTATATAACCCACGAGACTTCATGAAAATAGTAGGATCCGATATCGGAAAAACAATGAAGTACGCCGTAATAATGATATGTTGTATTAACTGTGGTTTTATTGGTCGCATTTTACGAATGACGTAAGGATTCCTTTTATATTGCTCGTAAAATTTTCTTTGGCAGCTGATGTGTTATTAATATGGATAAACCATTGCCTTGAATTGCGATTTTAAGGTGTGGTTTGGTTTAAAAAAAATTACTAAATAGTGGACAGTAGTGTAATAATAAAGTCTTTATGAAATTCTATTAACAGAATTTACCTGCCAATAGAAAAATTACTGAAGTATTATTTTATCAAACACTATGATCAAAGGTTTTACCAAAAAGCATCACTTAATAAATAAACCTAAACTTTTGAAGTGTAGTCCATTTTATTTAACTTTAAATATTGATACCTAACCGTATTTACTTTACTCTCAAGTTGCGTTTACACACAGCATTTCAAAGCGATCGCTCGTCCACTGTGAAATGGAAATTTCATATTGAAATCGAACCAAAATGCAGGGCGTATAAATCTTTCCCAGGTTTGCGGTTCGGAGTAGTGGTTGATCTGATCGTGACTGATGGTTCGCTCAATTTACATTGTGAAATCGAGTACTGGGACTTTTCAGGTGAAAATTTTTAATTATACTAACTTTTGCCCACGGCTTCACCCGTAGGTGGTTGAAATTTATACAGTTAATACGTTCAGTGCTAGGAGCCCTCCTGGAGGGTTCACCTAGTCACATATGAGATGCCAGAAGCCTTCGCGGAGGGCTAAATTTAAATGTAGGTTTTTCTTAGCGAATTTAGCATTATAAAGTGAGCATTTAAAATGAGCCCTTCGCAAGGGTTCCCGGCATCCCATATACGACTTGAGTGAACCCTCCAGGATGGGTCCCGGCACTGAACGTGTTAAGCGCTTTTCTGTTGCATACGTTTTCATTTCAAAGCTATGCGCAGACTTGAATCAACATCTTTTCGTTACACAGACGATTACTCGTAACGAAACAGTCTCAGCTATTGAAAGTCAAAAATCTACTGAAATAAACTTGTCTGACTCAATTCGAGACTCTGCAGACAGAACTGCTTTGACTCTGTCTAAAAACAAACAAAGCAAATGAAATTCGTATGGTTTCCAGCTAAAAAACGGACAACCAAATGAAGAACACAAAACATGTCGTAGTCGTTATTTAGTCGAACGCTCGCGAAACATTGCAAATTTTATTTTTTAAGTCATACAGTCTGTTATTTTGCTAATCAACGAACGATTCGGAAATTACATGGTGTTAATTTGCGTTTCGAATTCAATTGGCTCATGTGTTTCGAGATCTTTATCGAGCACGAAACGTGAATATGAATGATAGGTATTCACAATAATTTTAACTCGTAATAGGTTTTATCATTAAGAATTTATCAAGAACTTATTGGTGATGTTCTTCAGAAAGGCCAGGTGTGTAATACTCGCAACCAGCGTGCGTGTATGCCCCAAGGTATAAACGTAAACTAAGCAACAGGAGTATGTAAGGATCGTAGCAGGTGGAGTTCTGTTGTTTCTGCCGCCTTAAGGTACCATTCCATACCCAACCGCAGGAGTTTCTATGAATTTCTATGAAATATCTTCCGTAACTAGCGACACGTCGTTGGCAGCTACGGGCGAGTGACATGTGACACGTGCAGCCCAACTGCAGACCAGTAGTGCCGCCAACGCTCGAGCGTTAACACATTTCTATCTTCTATCTACCGACTGGAATACGGGCTGCTGCTGCCTGCGGTTGGGTTCAGAATCATGACTGCAGCAACATGACGCCACGACACGTCACGTGTAGTTGCTGCTTGCGGTCGGGTACGGAATGGTACCCTTACTCACGCCTTCTTCCCATGAGTTTATGTAGGTAATTAAAAAAAAATATATATATAGGTGTGCTGGCACCCACATGGTATACAGGCATGAGACCACGGCTTCCCTTGACTATTTTTGTAACTGTGTCTTGATTTCTGTTAATCGTTTTATTGTTTCGTACGTTTAAGATTATTTTTATTTTTCCATAGTTACAGTTTTTTAAACTTAAATTTTTATTTAATACTTTTCCGTTTTAACGCTTGATATATCAAGCGTTAAAACGGAAAAGTGCGTTAACTTGATATATAAAGCGTTACGACATCGTTAGTGAGAGTAATACAATAGGTCAGTAATTAATCGAATGAGGCAAATATGTAACCGAGTACTATGTATCTTTTATCTAAATAATTATATTCAGAGAAAAATTATTTCCTAGCAAGAACAATCGACCGTTCACTATTATTTTTACGGTCTACTTTTAAACGTATGATGGCACGGTTGGCGCAGTGGTTAAGCGATTGACTGTTGCGCTGCGTATCGCGGGTTCGATTCCCGCACGGAACAAATATTTGTATGACCTACAATTAGTTGTTCCGGGTCTGGCTGTTTGTGTATGTGAGTTTAAATGTTTGTAAACGCACCCACGACACAGGAGAAATTCCTAGTGTGGGGCAACGTTTTATCTAAAAAAATAAATAAAAAAAACAAAAAAAAAAAAACAACGAAACCAATACTACCAAACGACTTTTTGAGACAGAACTGGAATGAGGAAAATATGTAGCCGAGGATGGTGTATCTTATAAATAAATAATGTTATTCATAATGTATTCAATAGATTTTATAATATGAGAGTGACAAACAGTATGACATGCTATGATGAAAAAATAAATAAATGTAAGTCGAAACAAAGAGGCCACATATATAGCACCTCCGTCCCAAATCGTCTAGTTGTCAAATTCCGAAGGGTGTTTCGTTTTTACTGTTTCTCTCTTGGTATTAAGGTCATTGCAAATCGTTACTATTTATTGAGATTTGATTAACTGCGCGTTAGTATCATTTTATTTTATTTAATCATGCTTTTTATTATTGTGTGTAATTATTGCTTTTTATTAATTTCACAGCCGCGCCGTACATAGCGCAGTCTAACTTTTGCTTGTTTTTAATTTAACAATTTAAACATATTAATTTACTTAGACAACATGATATATACACACACATGACTGGTAGAAAATGCCTCAGGCATTAAGTCCGCCTTTGTATAGTTTTTTTTTACTTGTGCATAAAGTTTTAATAAATAAATATATATACATATTTTTGATGTGCTTGTTGTTAAGTACCTTTCTCTTGATACCGAATATGGCATGATTATCTCAATGATTTTTTAAGAGGTCAGGAATTTATGTGTAAAGTTCACCATACTAAATTTACGGAGAATTTATATAGCCTATGTCACCCGGACCATTATTACAAACCTACTACCTACCTATTGATCTTATTCATCACAATCAGTTCAGTAGTTTAGGCGCTACGGTGGAACACACGTAAAAGCAAGCACATAAATACATACTTACATACATAAACTGCTAAAATCATAACACTTCTTTTTGGCTTTGCCGTAGTCGGCTAAAAACAGGCCGGACTCTGGATTTATTGTTTGCAAAATCCTCCTCCATTAACACAAGGGACTTCAATATAACTGGCGAAATGTGGTTATAATTAACTTCCACAACCCTTCGAGTGTGTATATTCAGATTAATTAAATTGACGTTTTAGAGGAGCGAGGAGCTTGTGGCTAAGTAACCCGTGCGGCTATAACAGCCGCACGGGTCGATCCATCAGGTTAAGCTACGCTTGCCGGTTTGGTCCGTGAATGGGTGATTCTTTACATACCGAGACTCATCCGTGCTTCGGAAAGCACCTTAAGCCGTTGGTCCCGGCTATCATTCATGAATCTTACAACAATCGTCACGGCTCGTCAGAAACCCGAAAGTCTCTCATACCAAGGGGTATCGTATTAACCAGTTACTGGGTTGTGGAGGTCATATAGGCAGTCGCTCCATGTAAAATAGTGGTATTCAGCTGCATCCGGTTAGACTGGAAGCCAACCCGAACATAGTTGGGAAAAGGCTAGGCAGATTTTTAAACTGACGTCTTAAATATAATATAAAATGCAGTTATGCAGTTATGTATTTACGTATCTCTCTATCTTATTAAGATTTGCTGTCAGAAAACCCAATTCTGGGTTAATCCCGCCTTAGTACTTAAGCTGTTTTTATAATATTATAACATTGCTTTTTTAATTATGTGTACAATAAGAATAAGATTAAAATTCTACAAAGAACTAGTCAAAAATTTTGAAAATCTTTTCGTTATTATTTCCCAAGGTAAACACGAATCCACATGCTAGAATGGAAAGCTCAGCATTGTGTGATCTTACAAAGACGCCCTCCAATTATTCTGAAGTACCAACTTTGTCTGGTTCATTATCATTTCATTGATCGACTCTTGAAAAACTCTTACTGTGTTCAAAACTTCACGATTAAAGACTTTCTTTGAATTCTTTGAAATTTGCGACACCGGTGGAAGACCTTATTGAATATTTTATTTGTATAGCAATTTCAAGTTTTGTTTGTAAATACTATAAAACAATCCAATTTTTTTGTTGAATTTGATCTTTAGAAAGGAGATTTTAAGTTAAAATTAATGAAATACTACTAAACTTACTAAACTACTAATACTTTCGAAACTGTTTAAAAATTCTACTGACATATACTGAAACAGACACTTCGTGAATTAGAAGCAACTCTTATTGAGAAAACACAATTTAGCCTTAAAAGGATAACCCAATATCCTCGCGACAACTCCACCTTATCACGTCTGAGCATTTGATCTCAGGTACAATTTAACTTAATATAAAAACATCACGCACATCCACTCCAATTACAGCTAGAGCATTGGACACTAACCTATATCCTATATTGGGTTTGTGCTTAGCTGTCCCCCCTCCCTTGTACGTGCCGCCGCCAAGCGCTCGTTCTTCGCCGAAGCGCGGGTACTCGCTGTGCACGCCGACGAGTGCGACGCCGGCTTCCTCACCACCCGCGTCCCTCCCTCCCCCCGAGTACGCCTTCATCGCGCCCGGGATCGAGAGCGTCGACACCGGCTTCCGCAGCTGAAATACACCGAAATTCACTGTCAGCAAATTGTTGGAAACCACCAAAATTTAAATCTCAAACTGAAATGTGCACTGTCGCATGTTACATTAAAACCGTACTGTTGAGTTCGGTGGGCTTCTAAAATCAGTTTCACGATATTAATGTTTTGATTCAGCTCTATATTTAACATGTTTATTTCAATCCACGATGTCTCATCTCGCATTAATAAATGTGGACTTCATACAAATTCAGAAATAAATATTCCGCTCTGAAACTTTTCTTTTAAGACTATGTTGTATTCAACCGTAAAACTCCTCGTAAAACTTAAGATATACGAGTTGTGTTACATTTTTGAACTCATAACCGTTTACCCTTCTTAACATAACAATGTCCGCTATCCTCTGAAACGTAAAGCTGCCCTCGAGGAAATACCGTCATATCCTTGACCCGAGATTAATAAAATGACGCTTTATGGAAATGTCTTGGTCGAGTACAACCATTTTCATTGTGGTTACAATGAAAATGGTTGTACTCGATCAAGAGTCTCTCCATTCATGTGTTACGCTTTTAGAAGATGCATTTTGTTGGCCAAGGTTAAATACGTACTATACTTTAGCTGCGCAATTATTGCGTGACTAATGAGAAATACTTACTAAACTCTTGGAGCTCCAATTAAGTGGGGCACAGAAACATTTTTGAGAAATTACGCAAATAAAATGCGTGCCTAACCCAACTCCTAGTTAGTAAGACATGTTTCTGCGTAATTAAAATGTTCAGGATACTTGAGTGCGTCCAAGGCAACGGTGGGTGAAGCAAGGATAGAAAAGTAAAGTGCTGCGATTTCCTAAATAGCCCTTTTCTCTTTTGACCAGCATGTTTCTGCCGGCATCTAATTAGATTTATTATCTACGTGTATGCATTCTATAGGTTCCCGCGTTGGGTTAAATAATGTTTTACTCGTGTCCATTAGCTTAATCTAATTGAGGCAAATTATCTGCAAATGCATAGCTTTGAAAGCTTTTATTTTGTTGGTTTTATTAGTTAAGTTGTATTTGATGTGAGTTTGTTCATTAGGTGTAAGATTTATATCCGTAATAACATGTTAATTAAATTTCTTCAAGTTCATATTGTATGTCATTTGGCAGGTTTGTATTCACCGAAGCGTCTGTTTGCGTCATATTAGTCCGATGGTAAGGGTGACAGAATCCTCAAATTAGCCAATTCATGCGTCCAGGCGTCCAAATCGACCATGCGTGACGCCGATGTGCAGAAGCCTTAAACTAATCTCGTTGTAACACGATAAACCTGGAATATTGCGTGTATACTGCTTTATTAAACTTTATGAACTTGTATGATGTATTCAAAATACGTCTAACAAAGTCTGGTATGAATATTTTAATTAAAATGGCGACCCGTAAACTGTGAAGCTTATAATGCATGCAACAACGGCCTGTACTGTACCTAAATGAAAACACTGTAAGTGAAATTCGTGGTAGGCGGAGTTTTTATAATTTTGTTAAAAGATCGTCTAGCTATAACGAAAATGTTTTGTATATATTGCAGTACAAATATGATTTTGCGAAGAAAGCTTATTTTGCTTCAAACTGAAATACCTTCATAATTGCTTGAATTCAGTATGAGATTTGCAGTTCAAAACCGCTAAAGTCCCGCGCGCCCCCGCGTTTTTTAGCCGATTTATCCCGGAAACGCCGCGCGTCATGACCGCACTCAAATACACAAAACACTCGAGTTTTTTATTACGTCTAACATCTTATCGTTAATTGATTTGGGCACAAGCTTAGACGAAGCATACTATAGAATGTTTACAATATTCGCTAGTATGTATTGCTAAATAAACATTGTTATCGGGATTTCTTTTGTTCATTGTTTTGACGATTTCTGATAAAACTACTGCACCAATTCTCTTGAAATTTTGCAGGGTACATTATGAATAGATAAGTTATCTATGAACAGCATTTTTTACAGACAAACACAGAAAATAAAAAACACAAAAAATTACGACTATTGAGTAGGTACGAACCGTTTGATTACGTAACATTATTTGGTTCAAAAAATGTTTTTACTGTGTATTTTTTTGTTTAAATATTATCTAAAACGATTAACTAACTACATGAAAATTATAAATAAAAAGACTGCAGAATTTTTGTGTGCACAAAAATAATAAAAATTGAGGTTCCACATTTTCATTTAATTTTGTAATATCCAACTGCTGAGCGCATATAGGATATGCTGCATATTTTTTGTCGATATTACTACTATTTCAAATCTCTATGTTTGCGGTTGAAAGATTTTTATTTCGAATTCCCAATCAAAACTTAATATTTTCCCCGTAAAATTTGAGCACATAATAATTTTATGAATGAATTCCGGAAAATATAGGCCAAGCTATTATATAACATGCTTAATGACTTATTTACATTCGCTACTTAATTGCTACCAATGAAAACAATTCACTTCTCAAACTCAGCAGTAGTTGAGCTACCGTAATAAGCATTTCTCGGAAATAAAACGCGTTCACCGATGCCCAGCACTAATATCGAATAGATCTGCGGTATCACGTCGCCAATTCGGTTAAACTTCGGTGATCTGATCGTAATAGCACCATTCGTATAAACTGCCCTCGCTGAAACTACCCGTTTACTCTTTCCTAGATGAAATATCGGAGAGAACAAAGATGGTATAGGTAAGAATGGTAGCATGGTGATAGTAATAATGGTATTTTTATTATCACCATGTTTAAGGAAAAGCTCCCTTATCACATCGCTGTGTGTGCTCAGAATACAGTTCTTACTCTTCTTTCGTTCTCTTCTTCGATCTTTTTCGATACTTGTAACATGAATATCTACAAAAACTCGTTGAATAGTTTGCTGTAGTAAAATAACCTCTTTAAAAAATGTAATAACAAAACAGTTCTATTCTTAACAACACCCATTTGGTATAACAACATTTTCACCAAAACAACTACACTAGCAACTAACTTTAGATAGCTTTGTGCATACAAACAAAACGAAATTAGAAACGTAAGTGCAAAAACGGAACGCGAATATTTTTGTCTTTATTTTCGAGTAAGCACATTCATTCATTCACTCATTCAGAATTCATAACACGTAGGAAAACTTTTTCGTTTCCCGTCAAAACTTCAGAAACCTTTTTTTTTGTTACTACACATTTAAATATTTTACATTTAGATACGTATGGTCCGGTATTTTCGGGGACACATAAATGAGCGTCGTATGCGTTGGGAATTTCGCAAAGATACGGATGGATCTTATTTTATCTACAACTGAGTACCTATTAGTTAGGTATTCGTAGTGTTCTACAACGTTCAAAATGTCACGTCAAAACACGTATCTAATTTTACAACCACTATAAAGAAAATGAGTCAAAAAGATGTAAGTTGTATAGATTGTTTCCGAACTCAACGCGGATATAAATTTTGCTCATAAATGTATCTATTTTGCTGCGCCCAAATAGGATTGAGTTGCTTGTCTAGTCAGGTGACGACATATTGGGGATTGAAGCAAGACTTGAATACAAATGGCCGAGATAGGAAATGCTGACGTAGACGATGAGTGTTGGTAAACACTGATGACTTTGGTCCTTATGAGAGATAATATCGTGTCTAAATTGAGTTGACGATTTGGCTAATGTTTGTATGTGAGTGAAATGTTGAATTAAGTCGATGTAACATAAATCAAAAAGCTTTTTAAGTTCTAAAATCCAGATGCGTAAATACTTAAAACAAGAACTGGAGAAATGTTTGTACCTAAGCATACTGTATTTTTATCTTCCCTACTTTAAGCAAAAAGTAGCTACCCCAAGTTATGTGAGCAAATGTTTTGGAAAATTATGACAGTTATAAAAAGACGATTCCACCGCTCACCGACGGTTTTAAGCCAAACGTTGAAAATTATTATTGTAAATGGTTTTTATCGTTCAAATTTTGGGGAGAGGCAGTATTTAAACAGCAAATTGTAATTGTATGGTAAACAAGGCGTGATTAATTACTGCTATAATTTTGGTTTTAATAATTTTAGCATGCATAATTTCCACATTTCAAAAGGAAAATACATAATTATATGGAAATATGTTATACAAGCAATGTAGGTTCATTTTGCGATGTTGCTAGAATATAAATCTGTGTTTGGAAAATATATGAAGTTCTTTTGCAGTTAATTTACCCTTGACAGCAGAAACCCAACAGCAACCTTATTGTAACGACAGTAAGGATCATTGTGATTTTGACAGACTTGTCAGTGGCAACCCAACGTCAACCTTAACGTAACTTGATTAAAGACCACTGTGTGTGTTTTCTGTCATAAGCAGAATTGTCGGCGTCGGCACCATTGCCATAGAGACAAATAGAATCGAATAGAGGGATCGCTGTGACTTTGAAAGTATTACAAAATCAGAGAAAAAATACTGTGCAAGGTAGTTCTTTCCACTGAAAAGTATACTAATAAATAAATATATTTGCCGTAAAAATACAGATAGGAACCTAGGTGATTCATTATGAAATACTGTACATTGTATAAATCTGGTTCTATGTTAAAATCTGTACTCAAGTATTATAACCCTGCCTCTTAAACTAGGTAAATCTGTATCTTAAGAGACAGTGATCAGCCATAAGGGTCTTAATCATAGTTAATTAACAAGTTAATGACAAAAATAGATGTGTGTCGATCCATCCATTACAATTAATACTTGTTGGATAAGACTATAGGGTAGATGTGGTGATAAGTTTTTAAATCGCTGCATAAACTAAATAAAGAAAAAAAAGTTAGGTTAGGTGTAGATTCTCCTTCTGCGAAAATGTCATGTCGCAAAAGGAGGCAACGGAAAGGCAGAAGGAGATTTCTAGTGCTCTTCCAGCCCGCAGAAGGCGCACCGGGCGTCGGCAGAGGGGAGATAATGCCCTGTTCCAGGGACGGTGGACTCGGGAACGTCCATCGCCCCCTAACATATAAGACCCGAGGTGATGGCACGTAGTGTTCCACGCGCGCCCCTCTTAGATGTCGCGGGGGTAGTCAAACACCTCACTCCCGCCGCTTGACCAGACGGAGCCCGCAGAGGCGGGATGGTACCAGTCGGGGCTGGGTTGAAGAGTGCTTAAGTGCCCCAATGCAAGTGTGCGGGGGAACACGGGGTGGTTTTGGTCCGTAGAAGTCTGTCAGACCCGTCCCACATCCTCCACCCAGGACATCCATGTGGATTTCTACCATGAGGATTTTTTCCGTTACATTAGGTAAGATTAGGTATAAAATTGTGCCAGCAATTACAGTGTAACAAAAGCACACCTCATTGGTTACACATTTTAAATGTTTTTGACACTTAAACATCGTTCCGTATCGATTTCTACATACATACATAACAATAAAATCAACCTACACTTTCTTGAATGATTCGAATCAAAATCATTGTTCAAGTTACAGACATCAAAGGCCATTGACAACCATTCGCATATAGACATAATAACGCATACCTAACGATCAGAAAACCGACTTTCCTTTCACTTGTCTTCAAAAGAATCAAAAGTCGTTTGTCGATGTTCCTTCAACAAAAAATAATCTTGATTTACTTAAGGGGGATGCGCCAGGGTAGCCCGCGAAATTAAAATTTTCTTTAGTTTTTTGCTATTTGTAGGTCAGTGTCAGGTTGTATGTTGATTAAAATATGATTCACGACCGTAACAAATATGGCTTTAAATAATTATAGTCATTACAATCAGCAATACAACTCCTTAAGTTAGCATAATCCTCAAATGTCAAAATTTCATGAAATAGTCATTCAATAGGATTACATGAACTTAGAGAGTTGTATTGATTATTTTTAGGGTTCCGTACTAAAAGGGTGAAACTGAACCCCCGTTTCACCTTTTGGGTACGGAACCCTATTACTAAGACTCCGCCGTCCGCCTGTCTGTCCGTCTGTCACCAGGCTGTATATCATGAACCGTGATATTAGACAGTTGAAATTTTCACAGATGATGTATTTCTGTTGCCGCTATAACAACAAATATGTACTAAAAACAGAATAAAATAAATATGTGGGCTACCATACAATAAACGTGTTTTTTTTTATCGATATGATAACGGCAACACGCTTAAAATATTCACAGAATACGGTTTTTATAGATAATGGTACGGAACCCGTCGTGCGCGAGTCCAGCTCGCACTTGGCCGGTTTTTATTATGATTATAATTCTATAAATAAACATTTGATACCGCCGCGAATCATATTTAGATCAACATACAACATTATACTAACCTGAAAATTGCAAAAAAACATAAGAAAAATTGAATTTCTCGGGCTACCTTGACGCTTTTGCCTTAAGAGTGTCCTTACAATTTGTAGAAGACAAACCGCAAAGATACTGTTGAGGACAGGCCTGACTTATAGAGTTTAAACTGCAATAAAGTTTAGGAAACGACAGGCAGTTGGCTTAACGCCCATGACTACTTCTAGGACTGATTCCAACAGCATTTTGTAGGGGTACTTGACGAATAAATATGATTTCCTTTTTATATATTTCTTTTTTCTCGGGATTTTTGTAAATATAAGGCCTTTCTTCTTATAACCAATAGCTAACCAACCATTTCAGCTGATGCATGTATATGCATGGCTGTATAGCCTCTCCAAATAAATTATCTACCCGTATACAAATGATTAATGAGAAGCGACCCATGCCGAATATATTTATAATTCTAACCTGTATATATTTTCCCTTTTCCGATTTTCCATAAACCACAGCCTATTAATATCGTGGTACAGTGTAAATGCCTTGAAACCGTCAACAGTACGTTGTTACATATTCACCACGCAAACCTCACAGTGGATTGAACATGATAATCTAATTTTAGAATACTTTATGTGTATTTATTTTTATCACACGCTGTATAAACTAGGCCTTTGGATAAGGAGCATGTTGGCTTCAATAATTCAAATTTAAGTAATATTTTATATTGCATTGATAGATCGGTCACAGTCTAAAAATACTTTGCACCATAATATTTCTTGGTAGACTGCCTTTTTATTTAAAAACGTCATGCAACTAAAATTGTGAGTTTATTAACCTCTTAACTTCAGTGATATGATGAAGACGTAGGACGAAGTACTAAATAGTTTATGAATGTTAAGTATGTGTGTTAACCTACAGTCTATAATCCCATGTTTTGATTCTAGCTCAGTTTACCTCATGTCGCAAATATGTTGTTCATGATCCCGAGTATTTCAGCAAATTCTAAAATGCAAACTAGTTACTTATTTTGTTATTACAACTTTACATTATATTCCGGGCGACAGAGCCAATTTTGGTGCTGCATTGTTCGGTCATATTATAAGCTTTGGTTTCATTAAAATTGGTTTAATATTTCTAAAGTTATGCTGGTTAAACCAAAAGCCAGTAAATGAGAATTTAGGAAATTAATGTTCTTGCATGTTATCCGGGCAGTCTGTTTTACCAAGTTTTACGACCCATCATTTTGTGGAACTCATTATCACAAAGGGATACTACAGTCTGATCTCTAACCACTGAAACACTAAAGAAAACCTGACTTAAGCAGTCCCATAACTAATTCTGCAAGCGGACACTACCTGGTCACTATTAATATCCATCCTGTTCTAGTGTTTCTTTACTTAACCTCAGCTTCTCCAGGTAGGCCGTGGTTAAAAGACAAAATTAAAACACATTTTTACAACACTTTTTTGAGCCTTACTTTATTAGATAGTGCGTGAATCAGCCTCCAGAGTCAAAACTGTTCTGTTTACGGCAAGTTGTCAAACAAACTGTATCGTTGCTAGTCTGTGTCTTATTATAACATTTGATTGTTTTCATATAGCGATAGTCTGGCTAAAGGCAATCATGATTTAGGTCTGCACACAGCCTAAGAAAAAGCTTAGACCCTTTCGGCCACGTAGGTAATGGGTGACGGCTCTAGTGTTATCAATGCAAGATACGTAGCTACTTTTGTAGTCATAAATTACACTTCAGATTAAGATCACAAGTAGTGGCCTTAGCAATCTATGTAAATACGTGTTCTGTATACAAATGGATGAATGATTAACGTATTCAATTATAATGAAGAATGGCATGAATGAGAAATGGACCGGGATAAGAATAGGCATGTCTCGTTGATGTCTTTTAAAATATGGTTAGGGCTTAGGAAGTGTGGGTCTGCAGTATACTTACAACAACTAATGAATCAAAGCGTGATAAATAAGTTCCGTATAACCTTACCTGAATGTGAGGAGCACGTGGCTAAGTAATAAACAGCCGCACGGTTCAATCCATCAGGTTAAGCTACACTTGCAGGGGTTGGTCTGTGGATGGGTGATCGTCTTAACATACTGATAGTCCTCCGTGCCTTGGAAAGCAAGTTAAGCCGTTGGTACCGGCTATCATTCGTGGGTCTTTGACAGTCGCTACGGGTCGTCTTGGTAGGATAAGCTGTTATGTATGAGATTTTTTACGGGAGAAGTTGCGGTAAAAATATACGCGTAGTCATTCAAAAATCTTTTATTGTAGGTACCAATCTCTTGGACAAAGTACGGACAAGTTTTTTTTTTTACCTATGGGCTTTGATTCACAATTGAAAACTATAACGGAGGAAATCTCAAACAATTTGGCGACCGTCAACAAAGAAACAAAAGTAGGTCTCACAACAATACACGGAGTAACTAAACGCCTAATTGACGGTATTGGTACCTACCGTTACAATAAATAAATACGTTTCTAACACAAATGCCAAAGGAAACGGGTAATTACGTACTACTTTTTTATGAAGCTTGCCTCGAGTTCGAGCTGATCGATAATGACGAAAATAGGCTAACGTACAACTGTAAATTGGACTGCAAATGTCAGATGTTTTCCCATAAATGTTGATTATTGCACGTGGCATGCCAAACATGAGGTGAGCAGGCCTTTCAAAATGCAATGCATTCCTGTCCGTAATTCGGTTCTATTTAGGGTATGGGCACACAGGCATGTACTTTCTACATAGGTATGTGGGTGGGCTCAGAAATGATTAGTGTAGGGTATGTGGTTAGATTATACGGGACTGTACGAGTATATGAGAGACCTGGATACAAACGTATTTAGATACAATTGTGGGTGGACTTACATTAGAAGTGTATTACCGATTCATGGATGGGTAGGCATTAATATTTATATCGGTAGTCCTCGACTCAATTAGGATATGTTAGTGAGTTAATAAATAAATAGTCATTTAGACTGACATTTCTTCATTTCATGAAGAAATAGTAGAATTATATAAAGAATATCAAAAAGAGCACTCCACACTAGAATGGTACTTAAATTAGTAAGAGTTCAAGATATAAATGTAGATGAAAAAGTGTTTTTTCCTCAATTATTTATTAGATAAATATTTATTTTATCACCTTTTAGCAGAATATTCAGTTTTTAATCATTTTGAACTTAAAAAAAACACGTGTTTTCATTCTGGAATTGGATGTAGGTCTTTATGTAAATCATGAGAGACAAGGATATTTTGAATTCGAAAATTTCCATTCTGAAATTTGAATGCAACGCGAAATACGAACGGGACGAAGCCTTCAACCATAAGAGCTTGTGCGACCAACGTTCATGTTTCGCTGTATTTTGAAAATGGAACGCGAATGATAATTGCTCATACGCATTTTGATTTCGAACGAGGTTGAGGCCTATTACAATGCAGAGTTACAATGTCATCAAAGTTCTATATACGATAGGAAAAATGTCACGCATAAAACATTGCCGTTTATCAAAGGCAAATTATCATGATTGTCATGTAACTACGAGGAAATATAAAAATATTCAGAGAACACGTTAAATATTTATAAGTTACAAGTCGTTACTTTATGTAACTTCAGAAAGTAGCTACTACAACGACTAGTCAATTCAAATTCTGTAACGGCCAATTACATAATGAAAGAAATATTACAGATACCCCTTTCAATTATAATTGGTACGGGGCTAATTGACTACGCAAACTTTCACGACCGTTCGATGTTGATACAAAAACTTAGAAGGAAAAGTGGTTGTTTGCCAAACCTTAATTATGGTTTATGCCATCCATCCTTGTCTGATTTCAGCTAACATTGATCATAGTACCCACTTGGAGACCCGAGTGGATGATGGATGAGTGAATTTCGTACTATCACATTATTCGGGAGTCTAGTACTTGAACGGTCGTGAGCACTTCTAAAGTACTCCAGAAAAAGTTTTTTTCTGTGAAGAATCTATTCATATTATGATTTCGTGAGTGGCTGAAAGAACCAGCGAGTTCTATTATAGTCACAAGGCAAAATAATTCAATGCCAAAGGACCATTTTTAGTCTCGCGTCGAGCATTAAAAATTGAAAAGGAACCGTGTATTTATGGTTTGAATCAATATCATTAAAAATGTAGGCGCCCTTTTTACCGCCCTTGTTTTTGGATTGTTTCAAAATAGTCTGAACATTTCAATCGATACGAAGCCTAACATAAGTCAAGGTTAATTAACTCCCGGGAGAAATGTCATATCGCAAAAGATGAAGTATTTTAAATATCTGATTTCTGCAAATTAAACTTAATTGGAAAATAAATAAATAATTTGTATAACGTTAGCAGATTGGTGACAGACTCATGTGGAATAAAATAAATGCTGATAATACAATTTTGACGATATATTAACATGGAAGGGTACTATAAGTCCGGCCCTGGTATGGAGCGAGAGGGCATGGGTGGCCTCCTTCTGCGAAGCAGTAATGCTCGCGAAAGAGAACTCGTGAGGGAGAGGCAAACTTCGCGCCCTCACGCCCCTACGCCCCTAGCCACCGCAGGAGACACCCTGGGCGTCGGGAATCGCAGGCAGATTCCCGGCCACCGTAGGCGCGGGCTTGCGGACGGTGCGCAATGGGTAGCTCGCCGTCCGATAAGGACCAGGCCCAGGTCGACGGCGCGTTGTGTTCCACACGCGCCTCAAAAAGATGTCAGCAACTGTAGGGGTCCGAGAGGACCGATGCCTGCCGGGGTTGTGGGAAAGTCCGAAAGGGATACCGTGGCCCCCGGCAACGTACAGGCAACTGAAGGAACACGGGTGGATTTTAGTCAGTAAGAGTCTGACACGCCCTCTCGCTCCACCCAGAGCAGGAGAAGCTAATTGATAATTTCCCACCCAAAAAAAAGGGGTACCTATAAGGCATACGGAATTAAATTGACCCAAAATAAATATAAGCTGGAGACAAGTATCTAGCCTTCGAATTATCAATCAGTATTGCCAAAACAAATGAATGGGAAACGACAAATTAGACAGTCGACAGTTTTATTGTTCTGTTTACAAGGATAATGTTTTTTCCTCATTATATTAAATGGAAACTGTTTAAAGTATCTCACGAATTTATCGACACATACCAGTGACTGATACGAAGAAAGCGAATTTCTCGGATCATCATAAGAAAACTCAATTATATTAGATTTTTATTACTTGAACAATGAAAATGATCGCCAGTAATATTCAGGTTAGTAATTAGAGAGACAGCGAATGAAATGTTCCAAAGACTAAATATGTAGTTAAATTACTTGTAATATTTAAAGATAATTAATTTTTGCATCTCATTGAGGATATTGCTAAACACAATAAACTTACGAAGTATTTTACAAGAAATTTAAATGATCAGATTCAGATTTTAACCAAATTGTAGGTGCATAACACATTTACAAGACACAGGCAAGGAATTTGTAATGCAGTAACACAAATTCTTTTGTACAGGTTATCTAAATTATTATGTATAAACGGCAAAGAATATATTTCAGTATTACTTGCGTACTATATATGGAAGAGTACTTAAGCACAAAATTGGTTGTGATTTTAACCCAGCAATGGAATAATACAAGTTAATTTAATTTATTATTGGACAACACAGTACAGCTTCTCAAAATAGCGATGCCATGTGGGAATGAACTAATGGAGTCACATACTTTGAAGCTTTGTGTTCTTCCTAGTATTTACGATTATAAATTACAGGGAATTTTGGACTTTGAAAAGGGACACGTAATAACAGTTGAGTGTATTAACATTTTCTAAATTCACATACATATTTTTATATACATTAAATATGTACAATTAATGAAGATATACATTTTTCTTCTCTGTAACAATTTACTATTAAACGTTAATATTCGTTACACAAAGTCAAAGTCAAAGTCAAAGTCAAATCATTTATTTCAAGTAGGCCCGTATAAGGCACTTTTGAACGTCAAAAATTTACAAAAAAAATTAATTGATTCTAGTTGCCCCTTCCAAAAGGTAGTTTTCGTATGGAGAAGAATGGGCAAGAAACTCCACCGTTACTCTTTTAAAATGTTTTACAATATTTTGTATAAGTACATTAGTTATATAATTATATGTGAGGACGATGCACCTAGAATAAAATTATTATACCACAATAGGTAAAAAGAATTAAGAATTAAAAATGAAGCAACAACAGATAAACTAATTATGTGATAGATACATGGTGCTCACATATTTACAAACATTGTAAAAGTAGACGATCCTCCTAAGATTCCACAATTAATAAGTCAGTGTGCGAGGAATTGGTCATAGAAAGTAAAATCAATGTCATATAATAAAAAATAATAATAAAATATACACTTAAATTTGCAACCAGTTTGATTTTGTCTTGATTCTAAATTATCCTATGAAGCAGGACCAGCATGTTTCCAAGCATATAAGCAAAATAGACTAATAACATGATCAAGATGAACCACGTCATAAATTAAGGTTAATTTGTATTGTCACAATAGATCAATATAATCAATGAATGATTTGTAAGTCAGCCCCCGACTTTGAATACCACCATCTGTCATTGTCACGTCTACGATCGGACCTAAAGTTAATGAATGGAAATGAGAAATTTATTCGATATTATTATTAGAGCACGCCAAACCCAGTGATTTCCTTCTTCAGAGTTGAATAAAAAAAAGAGCAAATTGACAATAGGTATTAAATAATTCTGGGGAATCAGTCATGAATTCTTTATTCATTCATGCTTCTGTCCTTATCTTATTATATTGGGGTTTGTGCAGTAACGTTAGCCGTCATCGCAGTGTTTATTCCCAACCTAGCTATATTATGTATCAACTTTCACACAATCCATCCATCTTTTCTTTGGTCTGCCTCTCGTTAGACCAGTTCAAACTTAACGGGGGTTATCCAATTTTCAGAGAGGAGTTCGTGGTTAAGTAATAACTGCCGCACGGGTCGATCCATCAGATTAAGCTACGCTTGCCGGGGTTGGTCTGTGGGTGGGTGACCATCTTTACATACCGAGACTCCTCCGTGCCTCGGAAAGCACGTTAAGCCGTTGGTCCGGGCTGTCATTCGTGGATCTTTGACAGTCGTTACAGGTCCTCAGAAGCCCGAAAGTCTGACAACCAGTCTTACCAAGGGGTATCGTATTACCCAGTTACTGGGTTTTGGAGGTCAGATAGGCAGTCGCCCCATGTAAAATACTGGTATTCAGCGGCATCCGGTTAGACTGGAAGCCGACCCAAATATAGTTGGGAAAAGGCTAGGCCGATTGATTGCATGGATTTCCCGTAAAATGGTCGGCGATGCATCGTAAATAATTATGTCGCTCTGCAGGCCCGGAAAACCTCACCTTAACATTCTTTCTTTGCATTAAATTCCTATATTACCACGATAATCGGTTACCTACTCATGAATTCATTATATGGAAAATCAGCGCGTAAATAGGGATGATGCCTGGGTAAAGATTTAGACGTAAATTAAAACTATATTATTTAGAAATGTTTTAAGTTTTATATAAGTGTATGTTTAAATAATATTTAGTTTTAAGTACATTTAAGTATGTCTAGAGACTTATCAACCCCACAGTCAAACCATTGCAACGGTTTTGTGGGACTTAACTTATAAGTTACTTACCTTTTTAGAATAAAGATTGAATGATAAAATAAAAAAAATAAAAAAAATCTATTTAGTCCAGATAACGAAAAAATATTAGACACGTATATTTTGCTTTATCATATGAATAAAAAATAACTTAGGTAAAATGCATTAAAGTTGGGGAGTGGGGGTCGCTACCTCACAAGTAAGTATAAAATCTACATATTTGTGACGTCATGGCAGATTTTAACTCAATGTATTGCCGTAATCTTATGATTACGTACAAAATGAAAAAATATGTGTCCAATATTTTTTAATAATCTACCTGACGGATAAAAAATATTTTTTAGTCGTCGTTTTGGACCATTGATAAATAATTAAACATATTACGCCTTATCAAGAACTAGCACCAAGATTTTTTTATTTTAATATGTAAGTTTAATTTTAATTTATCTATCTATTAAACCTTCCAGAATAAATCCTGTAGATGATGGTACAAACCACTATCTATTCCGTAGTTTAGAAGAAAATCGCGGTTACACAGTCAGACACGAAAAGCGTCATTAATTTATAACATGTATAGATTACAGATTAGCACAACGTACACCTAAGTATTAAGTCACGTATCAAGTATCAATGGCGAATCCTTGATGTTAATACTATTTGATATGACATAATAAATTTAATACCCGGTGTTAATGATTCAAGGTTGTACCCACGTACGCTCATAGTATATTCTGGAGCTTTGTTATACCTCTAAAGGTATATATATTTGTTATATACTATATTTAAATTCTTATGATTATACCTATGTATAATCAAAGTACCTACCTAAATATACTTACCTAAGTGTTACGAAGCGTAAAATCATTTGTATAGGTTTTAATTTATAATGGTCAACCCTTTTCTCTTGGACATGGGTCGCTCTGTGTCAGAAATATTATTAAACATTCGAATTGACATTTAATACCTATTAATATACACTGTAATAAGGGTACTTTAAAAACATTGAGAAGCAAAGTTAGCCCGTTGGTTTTGCGTAATCGCATACTTCTTCCCAAATATCCGAAAACATTAGTATCGTTGCGCTGTTATCACCTTAAACGAAGTTGGAAGACAGAAAAGTGCCCAAATAAATCAGAACGGAGCCATGCGTGGTTTTTTATTACAAGCATCAGTAATCCTGCTTCCTTGTTGGTACTCCCCATCACTTGTCCATAAGGGTTCATTAGAAAACCAGTGTCAGACAGCATTTGTGCTGAAATGAACCTTTTTAGCGCAGCTGTGAGGCACACACTATTTTTGCTTTATGATTATTTTCACTTTTCATTTTGGTATTATGTGTCCAACCCACGAACCGTATCCACGAACTGTGTCCAAATAAATATTATTCTTTCTTTCTTTCCATTACCAAATTGACACCGAAAACTATTTTGAACCTGCAAATACGAAGTTCATAAAACACCTCGATCCCAGCCCTATTATTTATCAACAAAGGTTCGTTGTATATTTAGGTGTATCAATACGGGCCACAGGAGCAAATATCATAAATCAGCCAGTAAATAATGTCCGATAACGTCCATCCATACGCCCAGATAACTCGTAAACTGGGATACAGCGGCAAAATATGTTGGGATGGACCATTCACTTGGACATGTGTCGTTACTACCCTGAAATAAACGAAAGAGGATATGTAGGATATTACGACATAAATTTTATTTTTACATCACCTGGGAGACGTGTAGTGATATCAAGTACAAGGATTGATAATATGAGGTATTAGGGCGGTATAGTTTGGGATGAAAGGGTCGACAAAATTGATACAAAATAATAAAGTGAAGATATACGCACCCTGTCATATACCAAGCTAGAAATACTTTGGCTTATAGCACCAACATTTTATTACAGTTTCAAATAAAACACAATGTATCAATATACTTAATTTTTTGCACCATTTGCAATGCTCAACAAATCCAGTCGCTTCTATATCAAAAGTGAATATTTTGGAAGTAAACAATGCTATAAATCACGCCTACGACGCCAAGGATCTGTGCAATATACCAAAAAATGGGAAGCTAGTGAGCCGGTAGATTACCTTCTTTCTTGTTAGTTATGATTGCTGATGGAAGATAAATGTTGAAGACAATGGATTGGAAATGTCTTCATAATCATAATCATTTATTTGCGTACCATAATGTGTATAAAAGATGTTACATAAAGCTTAAAGCTAAAGTACAGTTATGGACCCTGTTAGGGCACAGCAAAATAGTATTTATTGTCTTAACATTAAAGATAAAATTAAATAAAATCAAGCAATCAGCAATAACAATAATAATCATAAAATAACATAACAGGTAGGTAATCAGATAAAAATGTAGGTGTTGTGTGTGTTGTGTAAAGATGTGAATTCAAATGTCAAAATTTACTGTCTTATCGTCTAAGAATTCCTTTAAAGTATAATACGATTTTATTGTTAGATATTTTTGGAGACTGTTTTTAAATTTATTTTCGTACTCTATATCCTTAATTGAATTTGGAAGCTTGTTATATATTTTTACACACATGGCTAAAGGTCCTGAATGGAACATAGTTAATTTTGAACTTGGTAAAGCTAGTTCATGTTGGTTTTGGCGTCTAATACTGCGATGTTGTGGGCGAAGGTCTTTAGTGAGTGGGAACAGTGACTGGTGTTTTCTTACAAATTTGCTAACTTCAAAAATGTAGATACTAGTTAGTGTAAGAACTTTGAATTTTACGAAGAATGGCTTGCAGCTTACTGTGTTTTCTATATTGGCAAGAATACGTATACATCTCTTTTGTAGAATAAAAAGTCTATCTTTGTCTACACTGTTTCCCCAGACCACGATTCCATAATTGAGCCAGGAGTATGCGTAGGCATAGTATGCTGTTAGAGCAGTTTTAAAATCGGTAGCTCTTTTAAGCTCCTCCAAGGCATATATAAAGCTGGCTAGTCTATTTGCCAATGTGTCTATATGAGATTTCCAATTTATATTAGTGTCTATACTCAGACCTAACAGTTTAAACTCGTTTATGCATTGCAGCTTTATATTGTTGTATGAGTAGTTTATATCTAATTTGCGTTTTTGGTATGGTCTATATTGCATTAGCTTTGTTTTGTTAAAATTTAATTCTAAGTTGTGATCTTTTAACCATGCTATTATTTTGGAGAGCTTCTCGTCTAGACTTAAGTTTAAGTTTTCTGTATTGGTGTTAGGAAAAATGATAGAGATATCGTCAGCAAATAAAATACTTTGAGCGTCAATTTCTTTAGGGAGGTCATTAATATAAATTAGGAATAATAAGCATCCCAGCACGCTGCCTTGTGGTATAGACATTGTTATTTTTGCTTTATTGGATCTTACGCGTGTTATTTGGCCAGTATGTGTGTCGCTATATTCTACCTCTACGAATTGTTCCCTATTTTCTAGGTACGAGCAGAACCACTTGTGTGCTGTACCTCTAACACCTATTGCATATAATTTATTAAGTAAAATTTCATATGAAACTCTGTCGTAGGCTTTGCTCATATCCAGTAAAATACCTACTGCATAATGTTTGTTATTGTCTTGTGAAGACGTTGTTTGATATAAGCCTTCGTATGATGAAGATGAGGATCATTCTGACAAATAAGGAAAGGATCTAAACTAAAGTCACTTGAGTAATTATGCAAAATATGAAGATCGTAGAATAACACCCCATTATATGGTGGCATAAGTATACCATCACTATTCTTGTACTTAAAGACCAGTTTTGTCTACTACCACCTCAGACTAAATAAAAAACTAAGACAGCGCTGCGAACAATACAGTGAATCATGCCAAAACTACACCTCCGCTCTGTGCATATACGCTCACACGCACACATTTACAATTAAACTGCACACATGTTTACGAAACTGGCCTCACCTCACTGTTGACAGCGCTACGTCTTGGTTTTTTAAATTTGGTCTGAGACTACCACTTAAAATTTGTTTTTACTACAAATACCAATATTTTGGATTGGTGCCAATTTTATATAACTGTTTCATTGTTGAGGAAATGAAAAATTGTCCATTTCCAATTTGCTACTTCAGCTTCTACAATAAAACGGATATTTCACAAAGGAATATATTTTATGATTTATTGTAACTAAGAAATATCCATGGAGTAGGCTTTAGCATTTCAATGCTATAAATTATTTAAATTGAACATTTTAGGCGATGAATCTAGTCAGGGTTTTCAATATTGTCTGAATATTTTTAATTATGTTTGTGTTTCCAAATAATTGTAGTGATTGATGATTCTTTACTCATACAGCGCGACTGGTGCCGAGTAATATTTTAGATTCTAGTAATCAGTGCAGGATTACTAGAATCTAAAATTTTACTCTGAGCTTCTACCAGCTTATTAAATATATTGATAGCTTCACAGGTTTACCAAATTCTACTTTTAGTTAGCCTTTATTGAAGATCACTTTTTAGAGACTTATTTCTATTACAGTGTATTAATATAGGTAGGTACAGTGTCTCCTTAATGTTCTTCATTTCTGTAAACATATTTGACTGGATAAAGTTATATACAGCGTGTATCAGAAAGTTGTGGTCATATTTAAGGGTGTGGTATAGACCATCAAACTAAACAACTTTCTCCATGGTACTAACATTGCAATCTCAAAAAAAATATCTGCTGTCCCATACAAAACGTTAGTACCAACTCGACCCAAATATATGGGATAGCTAATATATATATTTTTTTTTATAATAAAATAATAAAAAAGAATTCTTTCAGTTTGATGGTTAAATTTGACCACATCTTTCTGATACATGCTGTATATAACTTTATCCAGTACATTATGTTTACAGAAATGAATATATATTAATACACTGTAACAGAAAGAAGTCTTTATTATTTTACTATGACGTACCTACCAGTAGTTATAAAGTACTTAAAAATTATCACAGCATCTACCACGAACCTGAGCCATCTATTTGATATGTATCTTCCCGAACTTTGATTTATGTGTTCTTTGGAAGTTCATCCACATATTATTTCTTAGCAGATTGGATTTTAAATTTGTCCTATAACAGACAGATTAAAATTTCGAAAAGCAATCAAACTTTCTCTACCATGAACAAGTTATTGCGAGATTTGTTTTCTTACTTAAAGTAATTTCTAGGAATAAAAATACATAACATAATATCACGCCTGACTCCCTGAAGGGTTAGGCAAAAGTATACCTAAGTAGAATGGTACACCCACATCTCGCCAGTTATTTTGAGGACCTAAATCGCGTTGAAGAGCTGTCAGTTTCATCATTTTTGTGGAATATTGACACTGACAGCTCTTGAACGCGGTTTAAATGTGCTGATAGCGTTCAGTTTCACTAATGAAATTCACCCTATAAAAATAATAATAAGAAAAATATATTACAACGTAATGTAGGCGCCCCAAAGTCCGCTATTGATAACGAGCCTTCGAGTCTATAATTTATAATTAAAAGACAATTTTTTATTTTATAATATGCGTAACTTTAAAAATAAGTTTAGGTAACTTTAATTAATGATTTACAACTGATAATAATAGGCATTTATTATTTTAAGTGACACTATCAGCTTACACGAATTTAATATAAATTACTCGGTTATTAAGAATGATTTATACCAAAGAATTGTTCAAGTTGGGTCATGCTCGAAACTTATCAGCTTTTAAAATTAATGAGACGGCATATTTGAAAGATTTTTTATCGCAATCAATTAATGAATTAAATTTTATAATTTCAAAATAGACTGCTTTTCCCCCGGAAACCATTGTATTGTTGTTTTTGTTTTAGCATTTTTATTGTATTCCTTTTTTATTTTATTTTTTATCCATAATGCTTTATGGCACGTCTCTAGGTCTTGATCTATCCGAATATCAAAAATATTTAGCCTAGGTCTTAAGGTTGAGGCGTGAAAATTAATAGGTAGGCTAGATTAGGTATAAACCATTTACTAAAAACTTGCGTAAACTTAAAAAATGCAATCCATTTTGGCATCTCTCGTATTTCAAAGCAAAGTAAAGTTGTAATAAAAATAGCAGACGAGGCGGGGATTCTTCAAAACAAACAAAATCTTCTCGGTCCAATTTTTCACAAAAGCTTTGGAATGTTAGCATTTAATCAAACTGCATTAAAGCGTTGAGCACAAAGTTTTTCTGCCAACACTCTTTGTCTGGTTTGACGAAGCGTGGCTGTAGCCATATTATTATCAATATGAGGTTTTATAATATCTGCTAGAATATTTTCATACTTACTTTAAATATTTTATTTCTTAGAGCTCCGTATTTTTTACTAGTTTCTGCCCATGACTTCATTGGAAGTCGTAAGAACTAACTAAAATAACAGCCACATTTTATTAAAACACCTTTGGCCATCGACCCACCGCGTCGCATCGCGTCGCCCGCCCGTGCTATTACTTCGTTCACTTAGCGTTCTTTATTACTTTTTTTCTTTTTGCTCGACTCCTAAGGGTCATAGTGTGATGTAAAATAGCTTATAAGGTTGGGATATCAAATGCAAAAAGATGTTTTCAAATCTGACTGGTTGTTCGAGAGATTAGAACGTTCAAACAAAAAAACAAACTCTTTAGCTTTCTTATATTAAGTATAGATTATATTAACTCTGAGGAGCTTGTGGCTAAGTAATAACAGCCGCACTGGTCAATCTATCAGGTTAAGCTACGCTTTCCAGGGTAGGTCCGTTGATGGGTGACCATCTTTACATACCGAGACTCCTTGCAATACCCGTACCTCAGAAAGCACGTTAAGCCATTGGTCCCGGCTGTCATTCGTGGATCATTGACAGTCGTTACGGGTCGTCAAAAGCCCGAAAGTCTGACAACCAGTCTTACAAAGGGGTATCGTATTACCCAGTTACTGGGGTGTGAAGGTCAGATAGGCAGTCGCTCCATGGAAAATACTGGTATTCAGCTGCATCCGGTTAGAATGGAAGCCGATCCCAATAAAGTTGGGAAAAGGTTAGGCAAATTTGAGATTATATTAACTAACATACCATTCATCTTATCATTGATTTTACCCAACATACTCCAGGTAGAAATAACATAGTCACACTCATAGCTATAGATAGTCATGCAAGTAAATTGTATCTGAACTTAAACACAAAAATCACACAATTCCTGTTGACACATTGAGATAAATTACATCTGTATTTCATAGTTTCAAACAAAAAAAAAAACAAAAAAAAATAAGTTCACATTTCGTCAATATCAATATGTCGACATGTAAATAAAACAAAACACACACACACTAAGATAAAACACTAAGGTTCCTTGGTCAATCATGTCCAAAGGTTCCCAACTTTCATAAATCGTTAGTCCGTTTTAGCCCAGGTGTTCTTTATGCTTCGTCCAGTGTCCGTTACTCTTGGACTTAAGAAGTTTTTACTGGCATGACAAACAACTCCAATATTTATTATAACTGTAAGTCAATGTTACAAACTATTAAACTTTGAACACAAAACTGGAACGTTTTAATTGCAGGCAATGCAAACCAAACTCAGCTTGCTTCTTGCATAGTTTCTGCATTGTATAACTCAAACATAACTTGAACAATTATTTCGTGTTTCGTTATTTGTTCTATTAATGTTTTGTTGTTCCAAATGCTTATAATAATAGTTATCATAACACACGGTGCAACATGAATGATTGAAACAGATGTTACTAAGTTTGGAAATGTGATAGTGCAAGGCGTACTATCAGTATTTTTATACCGCAAAAGACTTATAATTCCCGGCGTGACCAATACAATAACGCGTTCAGGATGTGATGGGGTTGCCACGCTTTTGTAGCGCATCAGGTATGTTTGCAGATGCTCAAGTGGATGGCTTCCAAGCGATACATCGCAAAAGAATAGCGTCTCTGACGGGGCAGCTCCAACAGTTTCCTGCAGCTTATTGTAGAGAGAAGGGATGTGGACTGTTCTTTCATGGAACATTGGACAAAACTACATGTACGAGTAGTGCGGTCCTGATCCAATGTTTCCATTGTTGTGTCATTGTGTGTCTATTTCGTCATTGTGTGTCTATATTATTAAAAATAAATAAACATGTATGGGTGATTATAATTCTACTAGCGATTGTAATTTATTTGAAATAAATGATTTGAATTGAATTGAATTGATATTCCACAATATAGCTACAAAATAATTAAATAAAAATTGCGCTTATTGTCACGATTATCGGATAAACTAGTCTCAAAATTGGTATTCTTACTAATCTTGCCTACCTTATTTAGATAATAATAGGGACTTATTCAAGACAAATTAAAGATTCAGAGTCACACGTTCGATTTATAATTTATAACACGTGTGACTCGTGTAACACGTGTGATCTTTAATTTGTCTGTCCGTGATGTCTTGTTTATACCTTTTTAGTTGACTTTTTTTGTCGTAGTTGGGTTTTAGTTTTTTTTTAAGAAATGTTAATGTAGGTAAACATTTTGCTTCTATTAACAATATAGACAATATTTGGCGATCAAATAATTGAATTAGCCTTAATTTTATTCCTACTTGTTAATTTAAAAAAAACATTCAAAGTTAAACGTAACGAAAAAGTAAGCTAGATTAGAAGCTAGAATTTGCTAATAGACAATGATTTGACTTTTGTTTCGAAAAACCAAATTACAGCTTGTAAATGACATCAATGTAATTAGGTCAAATCGGTCCGTTTGCAGAACCTAATTAACTTATTCGCTGTCAAATGTTCGGGACAACATTAGGCTGGTAACATTCAAATGAAGTTTTGAATCTAAATCATGTATTAAGCTAGACTCCAATATCAGACCAATCATGGTTAACAGTAAGATTATTTGTTCATTATTTTTTACTTGTGCATGAAGCTTTAATAAATATATATAAAAAGAAACGAGCGAGCCAATGATTGACATCTCACCTTGGCAACATTAAAGGGGCGGGGCCTGGTCAAGGTCGTTTCTGACGGCCAACTCTAAAACCGCGCGCGCTCATTGGTCAAATCAAATAGCGCGCGCTTCCCCGGCTTCCTGTTACGCACTTCCGTCTCTTTTCACGAAATATCTCCTACAGATTTTTAGGGTATATAAATGTAAAGTGCACAGATTGCAGGAAAGCGAGAGGAGAGAGGAAAGATGTTACACATCAATAATCAGCATTGATTAATTAAATATTTATATTCTTAATGGTAGAATAGCAGAAGGACTTGGCGAGGACGGCTGAAAGACAGGACTAGACTGAGGCCTTTGCCAAAGGGCTCACAAACTCAGAACTGATATTAAACCTTTTTGTATCACTCTGAAATAAGACAATAAATAAATCATTAAATGTTTTTTTATGACTGCCTATTGAGATATTCTTAAGTCATCATCTGCTTAGCCTTTTCCTAACTCTGTTGGAGTCGGCTTCCAGTTTAACCGTATGCAGGAGAATACCAGTATTTTACATGGAGCGACTACCTATCTGACCTCCACAACCCCGTTATTGGGTAATACGATACCCATTTGCCTTTGGTTAGACTGGTTGTCAGGCTTTCGAGCTTCTGACGACCCGTAACGGCTGACAAAAATCCACGAATGACAGCAGGGATAGCTTAAAGTGCTTTCCGAGGCACGGAGGGGTCTTGGTAGGTAAAGATGGTCATCCATCCACGGACCAACCGCAGCAAGCATAGCTTAACCCGATCGATCGACCCGTGCGGCTGTTATTACTAGCTACAAGCCCCTGAGACATTACTAAGTGTTGCACGACTAATTAGTGACCAACTAAAATTACGTAATTACCGGTAAAGTTAGTTTTTAAGTAGGTAGGTACTTTTTATGAGCTACTGCAGTTTGGCAATTTATAAATCCTCCCATCTGAGTCGAACTTTCATGCTTTTGTTTACAAGAACTTGGTATAAGGTAACAAAACAGCTATTTGAAAGCTATAAATATTTTCTGTAACACGGGAAACGGCCACTAGAGTTGCCAAAAAAAGAAATACAGGCTTGGCACGTTACCAAAAATAGAAACCGCTAGATGACATGCAATAGTATCTAGTAACGTATTGGATTTAGGATTCGAGTTGACGTTCGATTTGAATGTTAGCTTTTCCCCAACCGGACTAAAGAACCTTGTTCAAAAAAGTAGCCGTAGGTACTTTAAAAAATTCGCATACATTCGAGCAATTACTTATAATCTTCATGTAATCTAATATGAATAAGCACTCTTTCTGTTTTTATTTTATTATAAATTTTAATATTCTTATTTAATATTAATAGTTTTTATTTTGTTTTGTTAGCTTTTCTTTAAGAAAGGCTCCATATTACGTACATTTACTTTTGCAACATCTTTAATATACTATATGAATATAAATTATATTATTGCGCATAGCACACAACATGCACACATCGTATGTTATAATAGAACGTTATAGTGAAATAGACCGTGTGCCCAATGAAATAAAAATTAAATTTCAGATAAACCTTCGTGGGCACTTATGAAACATGAGCAGTCAGTTGCACGGTTCCAATTGATCGTTTCCTATGGAGAAGAGTCGGCAAGAAACTCCACGATTACTCTTTCAAAAATAAATGGCTTTTACAATGTTTTCAAATAACAGTGTTGATAGCTATGAGAGAACAGTGTAGGCCTATCAACAAGTAAGAAAATGGTCTACAAATCTAAAGGCTATTAAGGATACAACGTTCTCATATTCAGAAAATATAAAAGAAAAATAATTAAAATAAAAACCTATTTAAACCAGATGACATTATTTCCATTATTTTATTACAACTGTAACCAATCTGAATTAATATCTTGTCCACAAAAGCCACTAATAAATAGTTGAAATTAGAACAGTAAGTATGTAATGTCAAATAATGAAAAGATTATGCCAAAGAAGTATGTAAAAAAAAAAAATTGAGAGCAGTTACTAGACATTTTCATAATTATGCCGTTAACGAGGTACCAGGAAAGCCACATGTGCAGAAGGAATTATTACCAAACTTCTTTGTCTTCAACATAGTCTTTAATCTTATAATATGTTTTTTGATAAGAACACGTTTGATATGGGTTTTGATCTTTCCATCGCTGAGTTCTGTAACTGACTTGGGCAACTTGTTATAAAAGCGGATACTGTTTATAAGAAATGACTTGCTAATTTTAGTTGGGTATCAAAATATTTCATGTTTACTACGTGTATTTATATTATGGGATTTCCCATCGGTAAAAGTAATGAACTTCCATACAAACTTTCATTCACTATTTAACCCCTTTACGGGATGGATTTTCAAAAGTTCTTCCTTAATGCTCACTTTCGTTACATATAGAACTGCTGTGGAAAGTTTCATGCTTTTAGACCCAGCGATATTTACATATAGGCTCAGTGAATGAATATAAGATTCTTATAAAGAAAATATGGAAAGCATCTTTAAAAAAATACTCTCATTCAAAATAACAAATATTTTGAATGAGTAAACGTAGTTTAGATAACAACTCTGATTTAGGTTCATTAAAGTGATAAATAATTCGCCCTGAGAAATAATCATAATCAGCCTATACCTATATCTACATTTTTATTTCAATACAAAATGACGAGATGATCGCAGTGGGAACAGTATTAATCTAATAAAAGCTGAATTAATGGTATTTTTTAGAGTGGAAAAATAGTTATGAGATATAAAAAAAAAAATCTGTTTATAAATGTTCATAGTAGCAAAAAATATGCATTTAATTAAAGAATAAAAGTGTTTTTGAAACATTCCTAAAAAAAATATCTTTCACTATCCTACTATATTTTTACTGAGAATGGCTTCAAAAATACTATATTTGTTATAAAAAAAGTTGGTAACCCTATTTGTAATCTACCACGCGGGCCCAGTGCTGGTGGGCAGATGTCACATGTCTTCGAATATTTGGTTCTAGGACATGCCGGTTTCCTCACGATGTTCCTTCACCGTTTTGAGAGCAGTGGTGATGAAATAGTTTACACAAAGTAAAGCGCTTAAAAACCCACGACCTTCAACTCGTAAGTCTGGCCGTTACCACTGAGCCGCCGCTGCTCTCCCCGAGACATAGTAACTTTTAATAAAGTTACATCTGACATTTTATGAGAATGAGATTAAAATCCAATCTAATGTTTCATTTCATACGTTATCCTAGCTCGTCTTTGTGGAAGACGTATTACTTTATGTCTGCATTTCAATTATTAAAAAATATTCTCTTTATATAAAATGAACTTTACAGTTTTTAATTAAATTCTGTTGACCTGTAGATTTTCTTGTTAGTCTAGCGGTCTCAGGCGCAACTGCTGGTCCTGGGTTCGATTCTCGGGTTGGGTGAAGTAAATTCCCAGTAACAGCCCGGAATCTGGATGTGTGCTCGGTAAATGGCAATAGTTAAGCTGGCTATCATATAAAGTTTGAACGAAACTGATGAAATGTGGATACACCTACTATATAGTCTATCCACCTCTGCTTACCCTATTAGGGGAAAAATACAACGTCATTTCATGTAATGATGTTGACCTGAGATTAAAAACTTGAACCATGGGTATTTGGCAAATGCAGACATATTTTATGTAGACATGTATATCCATACATTAATGTCCAGTGTGCCTGATGCTTATCATTTTGTGAAATATGTTTTAGGAAAAGTAGGGCGACATTAAAATATAATGCTTTTACTCCAAAAGCTCACATATCAGATGCATCATCGGTGGAGTTTTTCTTCCTCTTTTAGTCAATCTGCCTAGCCTTTGACTAACTATATTGGGTTCGGCTTCCAGTCTAACCAGATGCAGCTGAATACCAGTAGTTTACATGGAGCGACTGCCTATCTGATCTCCACAACCCAGTAACTGGGTAAAACGATGTCCCTGTTAAGGCTGGTTGACTTTCAGGCTTCTGACGACCCGTAACGACTGTCAAAGATCCACGAATGACAGCCGGGACCAACCGCTTAACGTGCTTTCCGAGGCATGGAGGAGCTTCAGTATGTAAAGATAGTCACCGTCCACGGACCCACCCCGGCAATAGCTTTACCTGGTGGATCGACTGCTGCATTAGGAGTAAACCAAATAAAAGTAAAATGCTTCATAGATAATTGTATTCTAACACCTGCGACTATCTATAAAAATAAAGATGGCGCACAGTGTCACTATCCAAGTTATTATAAATCTACTGCACGGTTTTGACATAAGTTTACTCTGATCTGTCTTCCACAGACGTAACTATTTATCTCTAGTGTGCACTGTCTAACATGTTTTTCACTACATTTTTACACATCATCGATTTTCTTTTTTAGGGAGGCTACTAGCTGCTAGATAATTTTGGTCACGCGACTGTTTCGTTCTTTGGATCAACTGGTTTATTATGTAAGAATCTCCCCGTGAAAACTTATGTAGGTCAAGTGAGCTGTTATTCCACCATGCTAGGAATTAACACTTAACGGCTCAATTCACCTCAGATATTACGGTGAGATTTTTACAGAATACATCAGCTGAAGTTCGGACAATATCACCATTTCCATACGGTACATTTTCATTTTTGGAGTTTACTCCTTAAGAATCGATTTTTATACAAGGCCCCCGGTATGGCAATTATATGAGGAGTGAAATTTATACAAGCGTTAATTCATAAATAACACGAATTTAAATGTTGAAAAAAACATATAACATATTTCACACTTCAAAGTAGATAATTATGTCGGCCGTTTGTTTTTTTAGAAATGCTTTTATTTGCTCTCTTGGCCTATTGCATATTCAAAAACAATGGTATTAAGGATTAAACTCCAGTCGTGCGTCGGAGCTGACATACACACACACCTTTTTTTATATGAACTTATGTTTTTTTTACAAACTAATGGCCTGCCTTAAAACATTGTAATTACGTTTAAAGGAAAAGTTTAGCCTTTATTTAGCTCAAATTATTTTTAATTCACCAAACTTTTACGTAAAAGGGGTTTTACATAGATACCTATTAATGAAATAACAATTGCGTTAAATCACAATTTATTTTGACCTGTTATCTTCGCGTTCGTTCGTAATTACTGCAGCGAGGTCGTTGGCTTAGAAACACGTCTGTACAAAAACAGCTTTTATTTCGCAAGAGATATGGTTTAATTTAGTTTTTATGTTTTATGTTGTGCGTGACCAGAAAACGCCCATGTCATTTTTGTCATGGGTGCGGACCACTCTAACGATGAGACCTGAATACAATGGAGATTTTGAATTTTAACGCTGAAAATGGAAGTAAATATTTTATTATTACAGAGGTAAATGTAATTATTAATTATTATTGACTATTTGACAGGTGAAACTTACAGTTTCTAATGATCAATTTATTAGTCAAACACTCATCTGGATTAATATGTGGAAATTAAAATTACATACATAACATCACACCTGTATTTCCCGAAGGGTAAGGCAGGGGTGTGACCGATGCCTGCCGGGGTTGCGGGAAAGTCTGAAAGGGATACCGTGGCCCCTGGCAACGTACAGGCAACTGAAGGAACACGGCTGGGTTTTAGTCAGTAAGAGTCTGACACGCCCTCCCGCTCCGCCCAGAACGGCAGAAGTTATTTGATAATTTCCCATCCAAAAAAAATAAAAACCTATAGTAAACTCATACCTATTTCGCCAGTTGTGTTTACGTCCCATGTAAATGGGGGGCGAGACCATTGCATCAACCGGGAAATACAAAGCAGGATGCAACACAGACACCCATAGTTTGTGCTGCATTATCTTGCGAATGGCTTAAAGCAGTAGTTAAGTTAGTAGCAGCCCGTCCGAACCCAGCTGCAACACAGCGTTTTGTAGTGCACACATTTGTTTGTATAAGGCAATGATAAGGCGAATTCAACGCAGACACCCATAGTATTATTTCCGTTAGATTCTAAACTATCGAAAATTTGTGAACTGGGTGAAATGGGTTAGGTAAGGTTAGAACTTTGACAAACCTACTTCCAAGTTGCTGGCAGCCAGGCAGACTATTTACTATTAGCGCAGGGTGCGTTACGTCACAAGCAAGTTTAAGGCCGTATTCTCGGCGGCAGCGGGCAGCGGGGTGGTGGCAGCGGCGGCGGCACGTTCAAATATAGTTTTATATGGAACTGTCCCCACTCCCCGCGCCGCTGCCGTCAAGAACAGTTCGATATAAAACTATGTATCACACGCCGCTCTCGCGCCGCTGCTGCCACCACACCGCTGCCCGCTGCCATCGACAATACGGCCTTATACCTGTAGTGTAGACAGAGCGAGTACTTATAAGCTGTATTGCAGTCGTTTTGTTAAAAAAAATCCTTTCGGAGCCGATAACATTGCAGACAGTTTTCAAATGTCTGTGGTGTAATACTTTATTCATCCGGACGCGGCTGCGTTATAGATCAGCTACTGTCTGTGTTGCAGCCTTTGCATTTACGCAACCAGGCCCAAATCGGGAATCGAACCTAGGACTTCATGCTCAGCAGTAGTGCTTGCGACCACTAGACCAATGAGGTAATATAAAGTTATTTTTATTATTTTAACTTTAACTATTACTGCCTTTGTTTTGCAAAATGCTTACCAAATTTTCGCAAAGCAGTATGTATCTATCTATTCTAAAAGGGCGCAAGAAATTGTAATAAAATATATACGTATAAGCACATTAGCTCTTAGATATGTGTAGTGTATGAACACCAAAATTCTCATCACTAATCATGTCGGTAAGCAGCACAAACTAAATGCCTCAACGAGTATACACGTTAGTATAGAAAACTGTTTCCAAGACTAGAAAATAGCTTGAGGTACCAACAAGATACCCATCCCACGAGATATCTTACTCCCGATGAATGCAATTCCTTAGTCGTCTCATACTACTCTCAGGGGAAATTGATGAGAACCTCGTACGAACAATACATTCATACATAGCTAAGACTACGCGGTAACTGAGAAAACACGATTATATGGACAAACAGGGTAATAATTTTGCTGATTACGTTGTGCAAAAACTTAACTTAACACAAGAGGCGCGGGACATACACAACTGGTGAGTGGCGCGGGCGTGGTGACGGCTAAACGCGGGCGTTGCGCCGCCCGTTTAAAAAAATGTATAGGATCGACGTGGCGCGAAACATACATAAAACGCCCACGCCGCACCATCGCCTCGCCCGCCCCACACCTCTTGTGTATGTTCCGCGCCACGTTGTTCCTATACATTTTGTATAAAATACGAAACGGGCGGCGCAACGTCCGCGCCATACCATCGCCACTTGTGTATGTCCCGCGCCTTAGATTAGACTATACCGAGCGACTAGTTTTTGGTCGCAAAATATCCATAGCTCTTCTATTTAAGTTTTGACATAAGTCGACTAACCATGTAATAGGTAAAAATACCACAAATTTTGAGAGATTGAAATCGTCATCGTCCTTTCCTCGAGTTCACTGTTGTGGCTCATTATTTGAGAGAGTAGAGAATTTTGTTCAAGTTTCAAGGTATGTGTCGCAACTCCAGTCCAAAAGTGAACGTTTTTCATTGTGAAGTGTCACTTATATGTCAAGAGGCAACTCGCTATTTTACTAGAGTGCGTTTTATCAAATAGTGCCTTTGACGTTATGTTGGCTCAACTGTTAAACTTTAACAACGGACCTATTAGGTAGCGCGGTAGCATATTCGTATTTATCCTACAACAATGGAGCCAACATTACGGCATAGGATCTATTTGATGAAAGGCACTGTTGAAGTTCGCGCCGCCATTGAAGACCTCTTGACGTGGCGCTACTGTCTACGTCATTGCATCACATTGCATTAAAATAAATATTGTTCCACAATTTTCCGCCGGCCTTCTTTCATGGAGCGCAATACTAATTCTTTAACACATCTGACATTAGCAGAATTGTTGACATCGGCACCATTGCCATAAAGAAAAATAGAATAGAGCTAATACAAATGTAAATCACCCTTTAGAAAAATATGACAAGTCTTATTTTAGTTGCGTCGATGAACAAGAGAATCAGTATCTATCTATCCTTGGTGTCTAAAGCTATTTCTAGTTCATATATAAAATATGAATTTAAAAAAAACATGCAACTTTGCTTTCGTTTTTTTTTAACTATCTTACGCTGTCCCACTCCTGAGCAAAGGCCTCCCTCCACACCTTCCCTCTTTCGTGAGCCGCGCGTTCTCCTTCCAGTTTTGACTGAACCTATCTAGCTCATCCCGCCTTATCCTACGTGGTCGGCCGGAACCCCGCCCCTGCTGCACTGTCTCAGAGAGCTGTTGTTCTGTCCTATTTGAGACCACAGTTTGTCCGGCATGCGGCAGACATGTCCTTCCCAGTCCCATTTAAGTTGGGCAACCTTTTGATCCACGTAGCGAACACGATACGTTAATTTAACGCATAGTATACTGTGCTCCATTGCTCGTTGGCAGACCTTGAGTTTGGATTTCTGGATGTTAGTCAAAGACCAAGTCTATGCACAATAGGTTAACTTTGTAAAGATGAAAGTAATCATTGTTAAGTAGACAGTACACATAAAACACTTACATAACCTGATCCACATTAATCTGTCTAAAACACCATTCATTGGCAGCGCATACATATTTGATTACTAACCGCCTTTTGAAATATGTATCTGTGCATGAAATAACTACGCGGGAATCAATACTTCCTTTAGATTGTCGCCTATTCAACGTCACGATATGTCACATGAGTGTGACGTCATACTATTGACTTATTAATGTCCAAGATAATGACTAGTACTGACTCTGGAGTTGTGAAAGTTATAATAAAAAGAAAATGCTTCGAGTCAGTGTAGTTTGAGTGTAACATTAGTTCTAAATTCAAAATAAGCATTCATTTGAATAAGGAGAATCAAAAACAGTTGAACGCCAAGAAAACCCTTTGGGCTTCCTATTGTCTAAGCTGGCAAGAAGTGATAGTTTACAGTATTTTTAACTCGTGGCAGCCTTAGTAAGGGATTTCGCGCACTACGCAGCAACGACCACGACTTGTAGCACGACTAGTCGCAAACTTGGCCGCGGAAGATCCGACCAAGAATAAAGTTTGGTCGTAGGACCGCTCCGTTCATCCAATCAGTTTTGTTCGTGACCACGTAGTGCGTGAGTTCATAGCTCATAACTGGTTTTTTTTTAAGAGAGCATTCTTGCCTTTTTTTGTAATACAGTAGAATGTAGTCTGGGTTGTAATTTGGCTAATGACTATATCTATTGTAAAAAATCTGCGAGGTAATTGTGTAACACACTTCCAATGCCTTTCATTTTGACAGTTCGACCGATGTATTTTTCAAACATATGAAGCGATGGATTAGAATTTTCCGTCAAAATATTTCGGATTATGATTGAAAGTGTAGTGCTGTTCTCTTTCTTTGAAGAGATTTAGTTTTTCTACAACACTTTGATAAATGTCCCTGAGATTATAAACAATACTTATGCTCAGATCTCAAACGAAATTATAATGGTAAGGTACTAAATACATTATGTTTTGAATTACTACATTATGTTTTGAAAATACATTCACTTTGCGTTTCCAGATTTTGAGCTAAACGTCAAACCACAAAATTTGGTTAGCCTAAAGCAGCCTGAAGCTTTTGGAATTCTGGCAACATAAAAGGTAAATCCAAAATATGACATGTTTGAAAGCGCTTTAAAGCTTAGATGTTCCTTTGAGGTGGATTTAGCGTTTGGCGGTTAATCTAAGGATTAAAACGTATATGCAAAAGCCAAAATAATGCTTTTGGGAGATGATAATTATTCTTATTATTACTACTTGGAAACATTACTTTGAGTTTTGCACACACGTTACCGTTTTTCATAAAATAGTAAATAGTAACTGTTTTTTTCAGTAAATAGTAACTGTTTAGGATTCTGAAACAAAACTTTTTTATTTGAGCATCTATTTAATTCATCATAATTTTTCAAAATAAGACAGCAAAGACCACTGTTCAAAAACTGCAAAATGTCCAGAATTAACTTATCGAGGAGAACTGGGTCAAACAATGTCAACTTATAATGCAAGGACTTCAATGGTAGCTATTCTGGGTCACAGCTATGATATTCTAATTATATGATCAGCGAAGTTTTCATTTTTCTTAGAATAAATATAGTAAATGTTGAAATGTTGCTATTCTATACGTTATGTAAGCTAGCAGCGACGCGACGGGTATGAGCGAAATGAAGCCGGACAGGTCACTAGCGTATTTCGAAGCTGGAGTATCATATCATAGTTTCATAGGTGCACGTAAAATGAGAGAATACCTTCATAGGAGAGTATGTGGCATTCGATTTAACAGATATATTTTTAACTAGGTAAATTAGAAGCTGAGTAGAATGTCCCCATTCTACTCAGCTTCTAATTTACCTTTACTGGGAAAAAAAAACTATTTAGTCCGTCAGTCAGATAATAAAAAAATATTAGACACGTATTTTTTGCTTTATCATATTAATAAAAAGTGGTTTAGATAAAACACATTAAAGTTGGGGAGTGGCGGCTCGTTACGTCACTAGTCAGTATTAAATCTACCGGGGAATGACGTCATGCCACATTTTATTTAAATGCCGTAATCTTTCGATTACGTAAAAAAACAAAAAATACGTGTCCGATATTTTTTAATAATCTGACGGACAAAAAGAAAAATTTTGTCAACATCTCTATTACTTATCGGAAAATCAGTCACAATTCTACCATTTGATAACGACAATTTTTTTTGCCAAACTAGAATTTCTTGTTCAATAATGGAGCTGGAACTTGAAATGTCTGTCAAGGCCCTTAATTTTAAGTTTTCTATTAAAAACTTTACGAGCACTCTCTCCCAATAGACCTGGATTCATTTGTTCCTTCTCTATTTCCTAAAAACATAGAAATACAAAAATTAATTAAACAAAACAAAGCATTCGTTTTGTAAAAGAAACGACTTCATTTATAGTTCCCTAATTGGACAAACATTTTGCAGTAAACATAAACCTGAACTAAGCCTTCTTCCCTGTTTTTGCTACCGAACTAAAATGGGGCAAGCCCCTTCGGTCACCCCAATTACTATCAAATTATACCACTGAGTGATGGTCACTAAATGTGGTTTGTAACATGGAGAGAAACTTAGTACAATAATTTGAAATTAATATGTGTGGTTGGGTCGGGTCAGGTTAACAGAAAGGCTTTGATTGAGTTAAACTTTATATTTTTGCCACACATTTTAAAACATAACGTGCCTACCAACGGCCTCTTGAGCAGGCCTTGTAATAACTGTCAGGCTGCCACCTTAGTGACAGCCGCCACAGAGGTCTGCTAGGATGGAGGAGTTCGTACACCGCCGCTATATATTCCCATAACTACGTCGAGAAGAAAGAACAATTGAGAATGCTTTATTTCACTTTGTGAAGATAAACTTCTTCAATAGTTAGATATTAACAAAAACAGATAACGACGAATCGTTTAAAAATATCCAGCACAATTGTTTGTAAAATTGATACTTTCAATTATTACGAACCAATTTCAGCAAAAATATTACATAACGAATATTTTTATTGGAAAATCGAAACAAATAACAGGAACATTGTATAATGAACGAGAATTGAAGTACATTTGGCAACAAATTATAACGAATTGGTACCTGAAAAATTCCTGAACTCGATGCGATGATTACTTGTCGAAATCAAAAAAAAAAAAACTACATTAAAAATTCTCGGAATTTTTGTTCCGATTTTCCGAACAGTCATTCCACAATTCCGACAGCTTCATTCCGATCGCAATCCGTAATCGGTATCCATTTGTCTGCAATCCTAGTAACAAGATGGTGAAATATTACTAAAAGTATTAAGACCATTTATCGTTGACTACTCTTCCAAACGAAATTAATTCTATGGTGTGTTAAATTCGGTGTGACGAGCTTAAGCTTTGGTTTCCAGAGAAATCGGTAAACGGTCTCACAATAAAGGCTGTCCATACAGAGCGTTTTTTGACACCACTTAATGTCAAATACTTGTGGTGAAGTTGACAGATTTTCATGATGACCGTTATAATTATGATGGGACCACTCTTCTAGGAAACCCAAGCTTTAGGGCCTTAACAGACATGCTTGCTACCTTTGTCGTGATAACGAAATTGCGCATTTCTGCGATTGTTTCAATGTTGCAACGCATGTTGGCAAATCACTGCATTTGAGTACAATAGCATAATTGCACGTTTTTGTGATGTTCCTCAAATGCCAGTGCAGCGTACAAATCGTATGTGGCGACTAAATTGCTGATGATTGATGCTAAAGCTGTGAAGTTCAGAGCTCAATATAATAATTGCTGTATCTAACTTCTGAAGAGCGAAAAATCACGTGAATCGAGATAAGTCAATCTGCTAAACCAAATACCTACCATACCTACCTAAGGAGTAGTTATGGTAGGTATTTGGTTTGGCGTGAATAAATCTGTCACCCTGAAATTATCTCCCGGTAAATAGCTGTTGTAAAACAATTTAATATGTATATCTACTGTGGCCGATGGCAAGCTACGGCATGTACTGATTACTGTATTTTCAATTTCAATCGGTGTTTTACCAATGGCATTTTAAAGTCGTGGTACGTTTAAATCTACAGTGTAAATCTTTATTATGTTTATTTGACTGTATTGATTATGAAAGTGACATTATTTTTGTATGTCCATAAAGGCGTTATGATTGTGCTTAAAGTTCAAACCGTCACCTTTTATTGAAACTGGAAATAGCCAGTTCTGCAATGAAAAATTCTTTAACCATATTTTTTAATAAAAAACTCACCTTGTTTGTGATCTCGTACTATTCTCGAAATAAACCCATTTCAATACGATGCCTTGTTGGATTATTTTCTTCTGTACTGAGCAACCTTTTCATTTTCATTTTACAACTCCTAGCTTTGAAATATTTTGAGCTCAAAATTCAACGAATAAGGAAAATGAATGAATCCAGTTTCCAATCTTTTAAAGTGAGAAGTAGGTAACTAATAGTAGGTTTTATACAATAAGTGAGTTCTTAAATTATAAGCAAAGTTTGAAATATGATCTCACTAGTAAGTAGATATAATTAAATAACGTAATTTTAAGGATTTTAATTTTTTATTTCTTACTTTTTATCTCATGATCTCAATAGTATCAATTGAAATGGTTTTGTATATAATTTTACTATAAAGTATTTTTTGCATGCTGAAATATGTAAATAAGCAAAATATGTGGAACTTCTTATATGCAAAACCACCACCTTCTTATATGTGGACCATATTTTATGCAAAATAAAGAAATTCAATTCAATAAACTAATATTTGCCTTGAAAGAAAAATAGATATTTTTAATTTGCACTAATCGCTGGTTTAATTGAATCTCGCGAGCGTAGTTCAGTTTACGCCAAAGCAGAGACTGCAAACAGATTTTCACTTTTTCACTTAAGATCAAGTTGATAACGGGCCGTTTAATAAAACCGCCTCAGTGGCTTTCCACACTGAAAAGTTTTGACTAGACAAAGTAGGTTACTGAAGTAGACCTCGCTGAGAATGGTAAGTGAGAATTCACCGATCCCTTACTCACTTGTTCACTTAGTAAAAACACTGTTCTATTACATAGCTACAAAAAATTTGTTTATCTCCAAAAAGATTTGTCCTTCCTCTCAATTTTGTGAACACCGTTTTCAGAGATAAGATTCCGTTGACAGAGCATAATGGCATTAATTCTCTTGTCAGATTTAACAAAAGGTATTTGCATGGATTAAGCTTGGTTTAAGGTGACATTGAAAAAAGTTTGTTTGGATTGAGGTTAAGTCCTTGCTGTCATCAAACTGTGGCACACGCTGCAGTAATTTACTTTAAGAAAAATTTCACTGGAACACCCTGATGGTTGAACCATGGCAGTGTTGTCAGCAAAATGTATACAACATAAGTGCTTCATAAAGATACAGGTTCCCAGTAGGTACGGACAAGTCGGAACGGATCGGTACCGATCGGTGCGGGCAAAATAGTACCATATCATCTGTACTCACACTTTCTGTGCGCTCGCACATAAAGATACAGATTGAAACTTATCGGTACCGACTACACTTTTTCATACCGGGCACTCGTGGGTTGATCTGTAGCAATAAATCAGATCCGGAAAACCTGTATTTTTATGCAAGCACCTTATCTCACCAGGCGTCTAATTGGTTGCTCAACCAACCATATATTTTTTGTCAGCACGACCATGTTTGCGCCACCATGGTGCAGTATAATATAGCTCTAGCGGTTATTCAATAGTTAAATCTGAATACGATAACTGAGTAACTATTCAGCCGTTAACAGTCTAGTTTGGGGAGCACAGTTTGATAAAGTTATGCCACCATAAGTTACAGTTAATCTAAACGATCATTGAGTACTTAGGTCAACATTGAACAATTTGCAGGTGTTCGGAAAAGTTTATTAAATTGTCGGGTCCAACTGTTCTGGCTAGGGTTATCGATCGCTTAAGTAAAAGGTCTTACTGGTGTGCGTTTTAACCCTAGCTCAGGTAAGACACATTTAGGTTGGAAATTAGGGACTTTTGGAGCTAAAACCTAGTAATAAAGAAACTATGTTACTCGCCTTTACTGTTAGAATTAGAATTACTTTCAAGTCCAATATTAGGAAAAGGTTAGTTTCGATGTAACCTATCTATACTACATAGGTTTAGATAGTTCAATAAAGGTAAACGAAAAAAAACACGTGACAAGACAGCTGTCAAATAACCGACTAAACGTAATACCTGTCACTTCAGTTGTCATGCTACGTCACAGTTGTCCTTTTGAATTTTGCAATGTTATAATTCGTTGACGTTTAGAGTTTGGGTTCTTTGCAATAGAAAGATTACAAAATATTATATTGTCATTATAAATCTAACAAAAAATTGCATCTACGAAGTTTACCATATATTAATAAAAGAGGAAAAAATTGTAAATTCTAAAATAAATTTAATTTGGTGTCATCTATAAAAAACCCGTTTTATGACTTTTTTACTTTTATTTAACTACCTAATATATTTTAAACTTTATCCTCACTAAAGTAAAAGCTACTAAAAAGTAAGCGAATACCCGTTTTATTATTGGCTCCCTTCACGTGTAAGTTATTCAAGACTTCATTATTCATGCTTATATTCTCACTTTATTAGAACAAAGGAGCAGAGCTTTATCTTGCCGCAACACGGTGAATTGCAAAATATCTGACTCGTGTTTTAATATCATCCTGTAGTTGTTGAAAACACTGCAATGAAACACAACAATTTCTCCATCTAGAAATTCACTACGACGGACAAAGAGACTGTTTATTTGAAAAGAGGATTTATTTGAGAACCGGTTTTAATAATAGGATCAAACAACTTTGCAATACAGAAAATCATTCTGTAGCATTTACGGTTAACCGGTTTGAGAAAAGCACTTAGGTACAGTAAATAAAATATTTTTGCAGGTCATTGAACTACAGCGCCAATATTACGTCACGCGGTCAGCACTAAAGAAAATGAACTATCGCCTAATAAATTAAGTGTTTTCTCTGTAGTTACAGACTTACAGAAAGCCATAACAATAAATAGGTTGTAACCTCCATAGGACGTGTTTACAAGGAACAATTTATACGCAAACGTACCAAAAACAAAAGTTACATTTATTTACATTTACCAAAGCAGCTCGTACAACTCCGACATATCGCTTCACAGAAGGAACTAATACAATAGATAAACATATATAATAGATAACATTTTTTTTTTTTTTTGGTTGGGAAATTATCAAATAACTTCTCCCGCTCTGGGTGGAGCGGGAGGGCGTGTCAGACTCTTACTGACTAAAACCCACCCGTGTTCCTTCCGTTGCCTGTTGCCAGGGGCCACGGTATCCCTTTCGGACTTTCCCGCAACCCCGGCAGGCATCGGTCCTAACGGACCCCTTCACTTCTGCTGACATCTCTTTGAGGCGCGCGTGGAACACAACGCGCCGTCGACCCAGGCCTGGTCCTTATCGGACGGCGAGCTACCCATTGCTCACCGTCCGCAAGCCCGCGCCTACGGTGGCCGGGAATCGGCCTGCGATTCCCGACGCCCAGGGCGTCTCCTGCGGCGGCTAGGGGCGTGAGGGCGCGAAATTTGCCTCTCCCTCACGCGTTCTGCCTCCTCCTTCGCGAGCATTACTGCTTCGCAGAAGGAGGTGACGGCCTCCCATGCCCTCTCGCTCCGTACCATAGCCTGGACTAGGGCCGGACGCGAGAGATCCCCGCCGCCAACATATAGATAACATCAAAGCAGTTTAATAAAGCAGGGGTCTTACTTTAGTGAAGTTTCAAACTCGGCTCAAGTCTGATGCTGCGGTTTCGATCAACGATGCATTGCTAAGCTAAAGAACGTAATAGTTTGGCGAATCTCATTATGCAGAAGTCTATAATCTATATAAGTTTAGAAATGTGGGTCCATCTATGAGCACTATGTCTATAGTGTAAGTAGTGAATTCTACGGGAATAAAGGTAAAGCAAACAATGTATTTTTGTCTAATAAAGTCGTCAAGTTTATCTGTGCGTAGTAACTTTTATATAGTGCCGTAACTTAAGAATTCAAAAGTTGATGGCAAATAAAAACAATAAAATGTATTTTATCTTGTATTTTCGACAAGAAATTATGAGAGTTTTTAAATTGTACACAATAGCAATTATCATTTTTCATTCAAAGTCTTAAAAGCACATTCTTGCAAAAATGTGTTATCTGCTATCATTCACTTGGTCGATTTCATAAGATGCTGTACAATGTAATAGTCTTTATATGTAGTATCAACCATTTCATCTTATTCTTGGTTAAATTTACTAAACAAGGAGCTATGTCTGCCAGCAAACTGCTGTGCAGTTTGGCGGAGGTAATAATTATATCATGTAAAGAAATAAAATTCTGCGAACAAACACTTTTTTTTCACATTGGTCACACAAGAATACAGCTGGCATGTTTTTTCTTGGCACTGCCTTCTTATCAGCATTATGCAACCAAGTTTATGGGCCAAAAACTTGGCGAGCATATTCATGCATAATCAGCCTTTAATGTTCGCACTGCTGGGACACACAGGCTTCCACTTTTCGAGAAGGAGAGGCCTGTAATCTAACACGCGGGCCCAGTGCGGGTTGGTAGATGTCTCATGTCTTCGAATTTTTGGTTCTAGGACATTCCGGTTTTCTCACAATGTTTTCCTTCACCGTTTTGAGAGCAGTGGTGCTGAAAATATTTACACAAAGTAAAACGAGGTTCTGGGTTCGAACTCACGACCTACAATTTCGTTAGTCGGTGCCGTTGCCACTGGGCCACCACTGCTCCCTAAAAACTTGATTTATGATGTCGAAAATAATGCACAAAATGATAGTTTACTGTTTGAAATCATGCCAACATATTTTTGATGTCACCGGTTAAAACAAGTGCCTGTAAAGATTACGAGACTAAAAAGTTACAAAGATCATAACAGAAAAATGTACAGAGAATTTAAAGCCGCTTTCATATAACTAACTATATTACGTTATATAGGTATATTCTTAGGGATATAAATATATCACGACTATAATCATCTTACTGCGACATATATGCGGCAAGAAAAGAACAAGACTAAAACAAAATGCAAAATAGTTGAAAATCGCTTCTGCGTCCATTTCACGTTATAAAAGTGCAATTTCTCGCTATCTCGGTCGGTATTTCTCTTGGCGTGGAATGACAGAAGACAAAGGATTTGATTTTATCTACTGGAAAGTGCGAAAGTGGTTAAGATTTGCGGAATTAGAGCGTCAACCTGAATTCAACTTCATTATTGGACTCAAACTATTCTGGTGTGCTTCTAACGTTTACTCCTTTGAGAACAAGTTTCGTATCAATGTACTGGTATTGGTATAATGTGGTTTGTAAAGAAGAAATCTCGGTGGTCTAAATACCATAATGTCTCTTAAATACCATATTGACAGGTCGTGTATGCATTTAATTCATATGAACTCACAGGCTATTCATGGTACGATTGCTTTATCTCTCACTGGCTTCAAGAATCTCCACGATTTTACATTTATCTATCGTTTGAATTCAAATTCAAAAGTCATTTATTCAAACTAGGTTGAGAATCAGCACTTTTCGAACGTCAAAATTACACAAGACAGGCCCCCAAAACGCCCACCCTTCACCACTTCCTAGTGCTTTAGCTGGGAAGAAGAAGTAGCGCAACAAACTCCCCAGCAGCACAGCTGTCTGTTCAGTAAGAAAAAAATGATTCTATATAATAGTATGCAAAATTATTTACATTACGGAACACAAAACATAATTTAAATTATAAAATTAATAACCATTATGACAGCTAGCACGCGCCGATATACCAACCAAAAATATCGAGAACTATACTCAGGCAGAAATAAAAATAACTAAACGAAAACAATATCTAAATAAAAGCCTCCAGGCATAAAGGGCGTGCCCGCTTAAGGTTTTTATTGTTGGTTCTTATGCTTTTGCCTATATGTTACGATTAATTGTTTTCACATAGCCAAAGCTACATTTTGATTATTGTTCTATTATAAAAAAGTAGTCGTTTAATTAATGTTTTTGACGTTCTGCACTAAAATCTACATGTTAAATATGATTAGTCGAAGTGTTATCTTATTAAATATAATTAGTCTCAGTGTGGCGATGGTTTAACATTCACATCCCATATTAAACCCGTAAACTTAACCGTATGTATCTATAGTTCAGTCGTAAGCGCTACGATTTTCATAGTCGATTGACTAATCATTTGAAATCGATGTAATCATCCACGATCGGAACAAAGGCCTCTGGGGCATATAAATATACCTCTAATTATTATAGTACCGATTGAAGTTAAGCGTGAATGATGAATGAATGAATGAGCGATGCTTTAACAAAAAAAATAATCTTATGATGAGACAAAGATTCTGTAACCAAAATATTTATAGTAATTTTCTTTTTTCCTAATAAATAAATGGAAAAAATTGGTCTATTAGCATAAATATGGATTCAGGCTTTCAACCCATTTTTTTTTTGTTAATTCCAGATAATTATGAAACAAATATTATGACGTCTGGAAAAGATATTTTATTTTATTACCTTAGGAAAAACACAATGTTGCGTTTTCATAATAGCTTGTACAAGTGCCAGATAGAAAAAAACAGCAAAGCAAGCTTCTGTAAAATGAGCGTAATTTAATTTAATGTCACTCGAAGCACTCGAAAATAATAATCTAGTAGTTAAAAAACGACTATTAAATTAATTATCCGATTTTTCTTTCCATTTGTAGTCGTTTTTAGGACCTGTTTCAGTGTCCGGATTGACAAATAAATGAAAAAGTGGAATGAAAAATATTATCTCTAAAAGTTTGCCTAATAATTTATAAATAGAACTGATCTAGAGGTTATGAATTGAACAATTAAATCTTTTTGGTAGATTTTCGATGGCATATTACAGACTTATAGAAATATAGGTTTCAAAATGGAATAATTTACACGTTCTTAAAACAAAAATATAAGACGAATTTACAGCTATTTTACACGTGTGTGAATGCGGTAGATACCACCAAATTTAATGAGTTGACCTATTTCTTTCAGTTCAATCTTACGATTTGCATGAGGATATAGGCGATTAGATGCAATCTTTTTTGTCACTTTAATGAGCATGGAAACGTACAAGATGTAAACATAAAAAAATATCATTCCCTTAATCGACGATACTGAAATCAACCCGATTTCACCAGTGAAACTGAACGCGATCAGCATTTCTAAAACGCGTACAAGAGCTGTCAGTGTCAAAATTGTTAGGGAATATATATATATATACACTGACAGCTCTTGAACGCGTTTAGATGTGCTGAACGCGTTCAATTTCATTGGTGAAATCCGCACATAGAAAAATTACTCGAGTGAAATGTCACAACTCCCAATTTTGACACCAGTCGCAAGTTCATGTAACCTGATGCTTTCCCTTTCATTTAGAACAAAGGTACCCTTCTTACTTTACCCAGTTCAGTCAGCTAACACAATCTGTTTTAGTTTTACCCTGAGCTCAGCGTGAAAGTAAAAAAGAGTTCGTTTGCTATTGTGTGCAGTTAATATCAAGACGGTCTTTTTTAAATTGATTGGTTCGCGTTTGACCACTATCTCACTTGATGACGACGAAGATGGTGCTTGCTTAGACGTAATTTAGGGCTTTTGTACACGTTTATTTTACGAAGAACGTTTGTGCGTTTGTTTGTTTATTGTTTCCCAAAAATTACACAGTACAATAGTGTTGAAGATATATATTATCACCTCTATGTACACTGGCTACTGGCAAGATAGGGAACTGTCTAATTTGAAATAGCTAGATATTGTTTTTGTACGGAGCTCCATTTTTACATTCTTACTTGTATACCTTCTATTAAAAAATACTTATCAATATTCCATGTATTTATCGCTCTATAAACCACCCCAACATATGGTAATCAATCAGTATTTGCTAAACTACAAAACAGTTTGTCGGTAACGTTGACGCGTGTATACGCGCTTCAAATGGAAATAGTCCTGATTTTGGGCAGAAAACGCGTCGTCAAAAAACGTCTTGTACATAGGCTCTTACTTGAGACTTAAAAACTCCCAAGACGTACTTAGCACATCATAGTAGTAGCAATAATTTACAACGAAACTTCAGGAACATTATAGCCAGTTGGTTATTGAATCATAAAACATCCAGAGTTGTAAACAAGTACCTACGTCCGTCGTCCAGTTCATCTGATGCGGGTAAATGTTGAAGAAAGTCGGCATTCATCCTTGAGAAACGTGCCTCGGGTAACAAACTGCATGTAGTATATGATTTTCTATTACTTTGCCCCAAAAGCCGCCGCCATCCAACTTTGACTTTTGAAACGGCCAACTTCCATTGTGCCGACAAACGAGCTTAATGACCTATTTTGATTCGTGTATTGTCAGTTGAATGATAGAAAGACCAACAGTGGTTGGTTTTGTTACAGAAAATGGTCATTTGAATAATAGTCGGTGTGCTTAGAAAACCTTTTGGTGCTATCAATTATCTAAGCGTAGAATAATGAATGTTCGTTGTTCGGAGGCGTTTAAAAAAAACAATTAAAATCGAATGATTTTAATTGTAATTGTATACACTGATTTATAAAGAGTTAAATCAAGAAAAATCTACGAAACTTAAAAAAAAAATACAATCAATTTTCTTATCTCATAATTCTCCGGAAATGTTTACAGTTCCAACCAAGTTATAAAAGTTATCTTGCAGTTTTAACTTGAACTGTCACCACTATTTTCACTTCGAACCATTTTCTCTACAAACCAAAAGAAAAAGTACTTGCCTACAACCTATCAACAGAACAAACAAGCTATCACCCACTCATTGATCAAGTAGACTTGAATGCCAAGAACGTTAATAAAGGCCTCGTCACTCGTTCACAATACCATCAAAGGTCACCATTGCATGTGGAAATATCACAAAGATTGCTTGATTAGAACTTAAGTGAACGCCAATTTTCTATAGAAACCATGTAACAAAGAACTTAAGTTATCAATCGTAGAATTTAACAGCGATTACGGTAGAACACGCAAGTATAATGACGATCAATCGTATGGTCATTGGTCGGCCATTTTTGTGCATTTTTCATTTGTTAAAATTCCTAGAATGAATTTATCTCGTAGTAGGCTGCGGAGGCGCAGGCGCGTAGGAGTGGCTCGTGGCTAAAGATTAAAAGCCGCACGGTTCGATCGAAGGTTAAGCTATGCTTGCTGAGGTCGGTCTGTGGATGGGTGAGCATCCATTACATCCGTTACCTCCGTGCCTCAGAAAGCATGTTAAGCCGTTGATACCTGTTGTCATTTGAAGATCTTTGACAGTCGTTACGGATAGTCAGAAGCCTGAAAGTCTGACCTACCAAGTCCTACCAAGGAGTATCGTATAACAAAGTGACTGGGTTATGTAGGTCAGATAGGCAGTCACTAAATGTAAAATACCGATATTCAGCTGCATCTGGTTAGACTGGAAGCTGACCCCAAAATAGTAGGGAAAAAGCTAGGTAGATGATGAGTAAGCCGCATTTCTGCTGTGCCCAACAGTATCCGTGATTGTTTCTCAAGAAAAGGTTTACCACCTAAGCAACATACATTGCGGAATGCAATAAAGTATTGAGTATTGAGTATATTGCAACTCCGTACTATACCTACTAGGCTAAGTCAAGGTCAAAGTATTATAAACCATCGACGTTCGACGGTACTAAAAATGGAACTACTGGTTATCGTTTCCTTTTCTTTTCTTCTTCCATTGGATTACAAGTACTGTTGATATTTTTAACAAAATTAGAACAAGACGTACAATGGCTTCAGCATCAATTGTCAATACAAGCTTATTAAAAGTAAGAATTTCGGTAAAGAATTTATATTCGGGTTGCAATAAAAAACAGCCTCCAATAACGCCGGTATCAACCTGTTACCTGGTTAAGTAATAATTTGTACCACGTTAATATTTTCTTCTATAGGTCGTACTGAGTTTCCAATATAAGAGAAGTAGAAGATTATGTTGGGGGATCGCAGAGCACTGTACGCTGCGCCATCAACGTCTAGAGAAGGCAGTAGTCGTCCAATTTGCGCATTAATCTTCATCATTTTCAAAACCGTCAGTTTTTAGGGTTCCGTACCTGAATGGTGCCAAACGGAACCCTATTATTAAGCCTCCGTTGTCCGTCTGTTTGCCTGTATGTCAGCGAGCTGTATCTCATGAACCGTAATAGTTAGACGGTCGAAAATTTCACAGATTATGTATTTCTATTGCCGCTATAACAAAAAATAATAAAGTTAAATATTAAAAATGGGTCTCCATACAAAAAACTGGATTTTGAAAAAAAAACTGACCCTGGCATGTCATTGTCTAGAGCTCAACGAGTAGAGAAATGCTTTTTTTTTTAATCTTCCGAATCGAAGAAATAGGGGAACGTTAAAGTTTGTATTTTATTTAGATATGAGTGATTTTCTGCAACTGCAAAAAATAACTTTGTAATTTATAGTATCATTATGAAATACAATTTATCTTTGCGATTTTTCGAAAATAATAATATTCTTCGTTTAGTATTTTCATTTATTTGCTAAATATTGTACCGGTGGTACGGAACCCTTCATGTACGAGTCCGACTCGCACTTGGCCGGTTTAATTTTTACGTCATTTGTTTTTAAGTACGAGTAACCAGTGACACGGTGTCTTCATACTCTGTGGGAAAGATAAACTTCGTAGAATGACCCAGTAAACTCATGTCACAGTAAGCAAATAAAGTCAAAGAATTACTCTGCATTACTCTTTTCCCACCAAAACAAGTTACCTACATAAAATATCACCCCATTTCCTTAATGATCAGATAAAGTCATAGCCCTAGCTTAGGCTGAGTTCTACCTATGCAAATTGAATTAAATTACCTAGGCCAGGCCAAAGTAAGGCAAGCTTGTACAGAGATAAAGTTTTCAGCTCGTGCTTAAACACCATTCAGGCACGATGCCAGGCTAGTTTTTCGACAAGTAAATGTCAGGGAAGATAGTGACTTCCTTCATTCCTTTATACACTTTCTTTTAAAAACTAAGTTAAAACTCCGTTTCTTTTCTCCGTGAAACTTCAACTCAGAAGTTAATTTCGACTCTTACGGAATATTTTTATAAGTGTGAGCGCTTCATTAATGCCGAAGTGTCTACTTCTTTGGAGTTTGGTCGTGTTTTTTTCTCCGAAATCACTTTCGAGATTAAGGCCAGGGTTAAATCTTAAGACGTAGATATATGCCAGTGACCTTGAATGGTTAGCTTGCGTGTTCTGTACTGAGCTCACGCAATGCGTCGTACGTCCAGCTAGTAATAGGACTCTCCCATCAAGGAGCGCTGTCCCAAATTAGACGCATTATTAAGTTATTATGCAACAAACAAAAGATATTTTAATAATTCAACACATATACTAAAAGATCAATACTTAAATTATCTTTTAAATGGTGAAGGTTTCAGAAAAATATGCTTTATAGATTTTGCGTGATTCTCAATTTTTTATCCGCGTTAGATATAACTTTACAAATTAATTTCACTATTTAATATAAACATAATCTAAAATATTCCTATGTTAAGTTATTAAAAAAATGCTCTAATTTAACATAATTATTTGTTGTTGTTTTTTTTTACGTGATCTTCAGTATAAAATCATTAAAAGTCGGTTATCGTTGCCTAAATGGGCTCTTGATGGCTTGATGATGTGAAATCAAATATGAAGGATTTAATTGCCTAGAACAGATGCTAAATACAGAAAGAAAGAATAGGAGAAAAGGAAAGAATTTCAATCGTCGATTCTGAACTTCAAGACAACGATAGAAAAAAGTCTTGCGCCAATTTCTTTGCGACACACATGTACCTTACTCCCAATAAAACTGCTACACTCTAAGCTCTAATAACGAAAGTCGCAAGCCTTCTTTTATGTCGAACCCAAGTAATATAAAAACAAACAAAGCTAGACTTTTTGTGCCCAAGTAAAATAAAAATGTAGATAACTTTATAACCTTCAAAGTTTCTGTACAATAGTGTGTACATAAAAAAACTTAATACATCACATGCATGCACGACTGTGTAATTTCATAAACTGTGTGAGGTGCAGCAATTATTGTGCAAGGACAATACAGTTAATAATAAAGTGCAAATGAAAACTTTTACCCACAGGAAGTCATTACAACAAGTAATTACTAGGAAAACACTCCCGACATTCGTGTTCATTTCGCTTCACGTCAAACTCTTTAGAAAAAATCACAAAACATTTTATAGAATATAGTATTCTTGGTAAAAGCTGCTAGAAGTCTATAATACAACTAAAAGATGCATGCGCTTACAAAATAGAACATGGTAGCTCATTAAATAGCCTAGCTTCGATAAACACAAACGTACGCGTAAAAATTTACTCGTAAATAAAATCGTAAGTGACTATTAACACATTATCTGAGCTTAGTTTGAAGGTGTTAAGGTCGTATAAGTCCTTTATCCCGATAAACATGTTTGTGTTAGTTACAGGCAGACGTGTTTCTAGTTTTGACAGCTCTGTCGATTGGTTGAGAACTGACAAAGAGATACTCCGTTCTGTATCGCACTACCAACTGACATTGCAATCCGATTACTTAGTCACATCCGTTTTCTGGACGTGCAAACTTCTGTGGACGTATTTCCTTTCGTGATTTTCTTTGGTAACGAGCGTAGATTTATATTTCTTCTCTAATAAAATATTCATATCCTTTGGACTAATTAATCGATCAATATAATGTCATGTATTTCTTTGTAGATCATTATGTTATTTGGATAACTTCAAAGAAAAGTAGACTTTACGACCGGTATGCTTAGTACCGATATACAAAAAATTTGCTCTATCTGCAAGTAGGTAGGTAACATAAACCAACGAATCGATAAAGTCTACACAAAACTTGTACAACATTACTACGACTTCTTCAATTTGTATTTCTAACTAGAGCACTTACTCACACCACTAAGGTATGCAGCTGATTAAAGCAGTGTGTCCATTGGAGTGGAAAGAAGCATAGCGTTGCGAGGCTGAGAAAACATTAACTAGTAGAATTAAATATAATTCACGTCTCCGGTCTCATACACTTCAGGTACAGGGCAGTTTTTGTACATTTCAACCGCGAAATGGATTTAAGTAGAACTGTTTAGCGAAGCGATTCATCAGAGTAATACATTACGGAGCGAGGAGGCAAGACAAAGATCGCAATTCCGCTCATTTTCTTCGAATCGAACGCTTAGTCCTCTTCGCTTCAGTAGAACAGGCCTTCCTACTACGCTGCTCCCTCACCCCGCTCCGCTTACTCGCTCCGCTTCGCTTATTCGCTTCGCTTTTATGAACAGTCAGCCTTATACTTTACGGCTCTCGGCTCGTAACTCGAGACCGGACATTTACTTGCTAGTGCTAAGTCCGGCAAGTATTGCAAGTGACGTGGACTGTTATTCTGCTCAGTACTTTATAGTTCAGAACAAGTTCTCTTCAGTACGAGCTAAAGTTAATATACAGGGTGACTTGTAATTTGACGTATTCCTTCTAGGACGTGATAGTGTAACCTATTTGCAACAATTAACCACCCCATAAACGCTAGGCAAAAAATTATGGATTAAAAAAAAACCCAATTTTTAAGTATTTTAGAATTTTCCAATAAATATTTACTAAATATCACTTTTCTCTAAAGTCTCAAATTGAATGGCCTTCATTCCAATTCCATTGGGTATCTAATACTATAATAAACCTTTCGATGTAACCAAATTTTCTAAAACATCAAACAGTTATAAAATAAAGCAAGAAGTTTAAGTCACCAGTTATTTAAAAAAATACTATGGCATTAATCGTACGTAAATGGGAACATAAAATATTAATACAGGTATATTGTAGGTTTATAAAATATGACTCTTCAGAATTTACAATTTTCCTCTCGTGAACATTGGATTTAAAGCCGGTAGGTAAATTTGGTAGTAATGCTTTTACAATTATTGGAATTTTATATCATTAAAACCTTACAAAGAGTTGAATGTGCACGAGTTCATACCAATTATAGTACATTACATATTTAAATACATTTTATTTAGCTAAACGATATATTTATCATTTTAGTTTTATAAGACTGGGACTTACCTACTGACAAAATTCATTCTGCGCTAAGATGACATATCAATTTTTCCACATAATAATTCTTCAGATAAAGTACATTTCACTGATTAATAGGATGAGATTGACAGAAAGTACAATCAACTTTTTTCAAAATCATGATAGAGGTGTTTCTTCCTACCATGTATCATGGTGACTGGATTTTTTTTTATAGACAAACGAATAAGTTATTGAAACATCAAGGGTAGTATAGTAATCTATGTGTTTAAAAAGATATCCTATTTCCAGTGCTATATAACGTACCACTACAATGGCGACATTAATTTAATACACAGTGGCCAGTAATCATAAAAATTATATTATCAACGTAGCATTCCCACTTCGAAACTGTTCCCACGACGAACAATGGATTGATGTGGTAAAAGGATAAAAATATAATATGTAAATAAGAAATTAAAATTCGTAAACGGTCGCCGACAAAGGGCTCTCTCTTTTCTTCAATTCGCCTACTCTTTGCACGTTATTCGTTTTAATTTCATTGATGCGGTGTTATGATCCGTGAACCTGGAAAATGACCTCTGCGCAACAGTTCTTTAAGTACAGATTGCTCCAAGCAACTGCTATTTTAGAAAATTGTAAATAATACAATAAATAATAACGTTTAATAATAAAATAAATAAAATTCGTTTATTTCAGACTGGGTAATGTCCATATTTTTGTTAGTAACAAATTAATTATCTTAAGGCTAAAGTTAGTAGCAATTTATGTAGGTACAGATTAAAAATACAATTAAAATAACTTGATAAATAATAATAATAATAACAATAAATAATCATTCTAACAACAATTTCAATTATTAAATTCATCAAAACACGTGAAGCCTGATGAGCCTTCCCACCACTGGCGAAACTGGTCGATCTGCGATCATCTTCAGGATTCCGTTGCCACTACCTCGAATTCTGCGAGTTAGTGAGGCTGACTTTTTGCGCATTATTAAATTAATGAAATTAAAATATCCTTATAAAACGAAAACGTGAAACCGTATACGTGTGTAAAATGAATGTACGCTGTATTTTTACAAGCTATATTGATGGGAAGAAATAAGAAGCCAGAAGTGGTAATAAACTGGAAGATAACTCACAAAGTTATCAGTTAAGATTATCGTTGCTTAATCCTATTACAATTTGAATTCAAATTGGGCTTGAGTCCTCATTGCATTTGCACTGATTGCATTCAATCGGCTCGAATAATTCCATACTAAGCTCTTTATTATTCCCTCAGGACTGTTTATTGTTGCGGTCTATAAAGACAACAATGTTTACCGATAAGACGATCGTAAAGATCTAATATAAAACCTTTCTCTCGTTTAATAGACCTTCTAGGTATAATAAAAGTTTTATTCTAAAAAGGTTCTCAGCCCACGAAAGTTTTGATACAACCTGACCCAAAGAACAACTGATCCAACTTTAATTACCAATTTAAACTGGAAGCAAAGGAACTAACCGATTAAAAAACAATAGAGGGATAATAAATGAATCTCTCTGTATGTGGAACGAGAAAAATAGAACTGGTCACGGTAGAATTGTCTTTGTTCTGCTGATTGAACGGAAAGCTTTGAGTTGGGAACTGTCGTACTTTAAATGGGAGTACTGACTGCCATAACATTTTTCTATTTGTCTATGTGGGGCGAAATAACAAATTATGGCGGAGTAATGTATTTGTGTAACAGCTTATCCATTTGTTTATCTAGAAATTAACGTGAGGCTTGTTGTTGAAGAGAGTCTCGAAACCTAATTTGCGTTTATTTTTTGACATAATGGAATTGTGAAAAGGTCACTGTGGTTTGTCTGTCTACCACAGTGATTCCCAGAGTGGTCCAGGTGGACCCCCAGGGGTCCACGGGAGACTTGACGGGAGACTACGTTGGCGTGAAAAAAAATGGTGGTTCACAAGTTGTAAGTGGGGTTCACGAAAATTTATCTGGTTTCTATAGTAAATAACAAAAATGTTGGCTTGGCTTTACCTATAAACATAGGAAGATAATAAACTACACAAAAAAATGAAGGGAAAAGAAAATGTTCGGTGATTTTTGACAGACTGTATTTCGGTGAAAAATGGCCGTATTGAGAGTTTAAAAAAATCTTTTTGAAGCTTGAAAGTGGTCTACGAGAAAAAAAAGTTTGGGAACTTCTGGACTACCATTATAGGAGAAAAACAATAAACGTTATGTATTTGTCCTTTGGATGATTGCTTGTAAAGCGTAGGCAGTACTTTGCAATGGAATTATAATATTTTTCAGATTTTATTTTATATTCTCGCGGAAAAAGAGTTCCTGGAAGATCTTGAGGGAGGCCTCTGGCCAGCAATGGGCTAAACAATAAAAAATCAATTTTTGTCATTATTTTTATATATTACTACTTTATGCACAAGAAAAAATACCGTACAAAGGCGGCTTGAGGCATTTTCTACCAGTCAACCTTACTTAGGGTGATGTAGAGATAAAGCATGGCAGGTGCAAAATAATCGATACATGACTCGAAAATAATTCATACTAATACATATATACATACTTATAAACAAAATAAACTTAGTCATGAGAAATAACAATAGGTAGAGGAGAAAACAAATCCAGCAAATTAACGCTGGGATGATTCTGCCAACTAAGTTCAAGTACGATTCTATTAAAATGTGCAAAAAAATTGAGTTGTCTAAAAATCTATTAAGTACGTAGTAAGCGAGGACGTCTTAAACGGAGTTCACTTACTTAAAAGAAGGTCTAAGTACTTAGGCACACTTTTATTTTTTTCGTATCTGAGAACGAGGGTCTTTGTCACCAATAAAATAGTACTAAAATTCTCATTACAATCTAGACGCCACCCAAATCAATCTAGATTATACTGATATTACTTAAACCTCATTGTGATTGTCCAACCAAAATTGGAAAGGAAAAAGCAGTATAAAAGCAAATTAGCTTTATTTTGGGGACTCCAAATGCGTATTGAATATACTCGTAACCAGTGAACTGGCCGACTCCCGAAATCTATTGATGTTAATTTCAAACATGAACGGTTGGAGTAAGTGAGATGGAAAAGGTTCTATCGATTTCCTCGCTCTAAACGTTGCATCCGAAAATTAAAATTGACGTCTTAATACCAGAAGGAGTCGATTGTGACGCGAATAATTCATCGTTCTGTCTAGATTTGGGTCACGGTCTCAAGTATTGACGAGTTAGGGATGGGGCTTTTGACACTCAGCCAACACGTTGTTTGCTTTACAATGATTTACGTTTTGCTCATAGCAGAAAAAAAAACAACTGTGACATATAGTTATATAGACTTACTAATGTAAAGATTTCATACTTAACTTTTAAAATGGTTGTTTTTTACGCAAACCGTAAACGACTTTCTAAATGGCATACTTTTAAAACAGCATGACATTTCAAATGTTTTCGGCACAAACAGCAATGGCAGCAAAACAAAATAGACAAAACCACAGAAACGCTTTCAAAGCTGAAATGCACTGTCAACCATATAAAACCCTTTTTAAGGTTTTCCGAACATCCCACATGTCATGTTTTTAAATTAAAAACATTCCCCTAAGGGTCAGTTCACACCGAGACGTGACGCGACGCGACGATGCTTGAAGAGGCGCTGCGCAGCGCGGCGCCGCGAGACGGAGCGCGACGTCGCGAGGTGTGTCGTGAAGTCGCTGGCACCATCACGCCTCGCTGCTTCGTGATGCGCAGCACGACGCCGCGAGGCATTTTCGAATTATCTCAATTAAATGTGTATTTTTTTGAGTAATAAATAAAGTTATATTTTATATCTCTATCTTAAAAAGAGCGCGCAGCGTCGCTTCGTGTCACGTCTTGGTGTGAACTGACCCTAAGACCGGTCCGGGAACAAACATGGTACGAAGTAAAGCACTCTTTATTTTGTATGTTTAATTATGAGTGTGTTATTATTTTATTTGCATGCCCACATTTACCCACTTCTGATCTGTAATCCCTTAGTGGTAGTCAGAGTTTGCTGTTGCTACACCTACAATTTGCTTATCTTAGCTTTGCTTATCTGCTAATGTGTATGTATGTATGCAGAATTTCAATTGAAAAAACTGATCACTGTGCCAGATTTATCGACAACCGAGAGCTACAACTACATTAAATCATCAATCAAATGAGGCATTTGTCATCTATACTATCTATACTAAATATTATAAAGAGGTAAAATTTGTTTCTTTGTAAGTTTGTATGTAGGAGGTAATCTCCGGAACTGCAGTCATTTGAATAATTATTTTTGCATTCGATAGACCAATTCTTGAGGAGGGATACAGGCTTGCGGACGAAGTTGCAGGCAACTGAAAATATTAGCTTTATTTATATTTTTGAAAAAAATAATTATTATAAATTATTCTACTATGAATGAATAATCTTCTTGGAATCTTCTTGGAATCTTTGTACTATGAATGAATAATTAATAATAATTATTCATTCATAGTACAAAGATTCCTCAAACAGCACATTGCATGCGTACATTGAGTTGAAACAGGCGATTAAGGGATTATATATAACACAGGTATAATATCATTTCATTGTCAATTGGCAGCAGTAGTCATGTGTTCAATAAGATTATCGTAACTACTTAACCGGGCTGTCCTGTGGCTGCCTTAAGCTACTAACTTAAAGCCTCCAGCCAGGACAAGAGCATGGTTGTGTTTGCAGTCTTTTATATATAGTACTAGCTTCCACCAGTGACTTTGCGTGCGTGATATCTTTATAAATTATAACTTTTGTTTTTTTTTTGTGGGTAATTATCAAATAACTTCTCCCGTTCTGGGCGGAGCGGGAGGGCGTGTCAGACTCTTACGGGCTAAAACCCACCCGTGTTTCTTCAGTTGCCTGAACGTTGCCAGGGGCCACGGTATCCCCCTTTTGAACTTTCCCGCAACCCCGGCAGACAAATTATAGCCTTACTCAGTGATAATATCTATTGGTGATAATATTAATAATGATGATGATAGTATTGTGATAATATTCTATTGGTGAAATAATTTTTAAAATCGGTCTAGTAGATTTGGAGTTTATTCATTACAAAAAATCAAATCTATTCTCTTTTTAATATTAGTTTAGATTTAGATTGACTAATATTTAGGTAGGTACTAATTAATATAAAGACCAAGTAGAAGATAGTTATTGATGAGCCACGACCACGACCAGTGGTCGTACCGACCACGTAAACTATAGAAACCGATATGAATCGCACACTTGGTTGCAATGGCCAACTAGCCGGTGTCTATAGTTTACCTGGTCGGTGCGACCACTGGTCGTGGTCGTGGGCGTCTAGTGCGCGATATCCCATAGTAGTTGGTGCAGATAGAAATAGTAGGTAATATCGTGAGTAAACCGGCATATCCTAGAACCAAAAATTCGAAGACACGTGACACCTGTCAACCCGCACTGGGTCCGCGTGGTGGATTACGGCCCACTCCCTCTCACAGAGATGAGGCCTATGGAACATAATCAGCCTATAATGTTATGTAGAAGATAGTTTGTTGCATTGAAATATCACATTGAAAAACCTACTTCACTTGAGCCAAATTGTGATAATTTATACAGCAATGTCCCGAATCTGGATGTTCGGAATTATTGTTATGTGTCTTGGCACCTACTTATTTCAGATGATATTATCGTTTCTATGTCTATAAATCTACCAAAACAACTTTCGTTATGCGACGCCACCGGTCAGACGGTCAACAAAATATTGAAAATCAGCATGCCGCACAACATGAAGTTAGTCTTATCAAACTTACCAATAGGTATTACTAACGTGGTTTTGAACGGTGTTAACGCAATTACTGTAGGTATCGCTTGAAGTTATAGGAACTCTCGCCATGGAAATTAGTACGTGCTGCTGTAACCAATACTAATTTTTCAAACATAGTTCCCCTGAATTGATAGACACTTCTAGTTGGTGAAATCGGTCGTTTTGTGCTTTAAATATGATTAATTTAACCCTTACGTAACAGAGAAACTTCAGGATGCCACAAAATTCTACGTCCAGACGAATTTGGTGATCAACATTTTTTGTTGAATCTGTTTGTGGTCTTGCTGGCCCCTCCGACTCTTTTCATCAATCTGATTTAATATGTATTCATAAAACAATTTAATAATTATTAAAGCATAGTAAAAAAATCTTCTCACATAATATTATCATCAAAAAGTGTGTTCACGTCGTGCCAAAAATAAATTACAAACCCAGTCAGTAACTTGAAAGCGAGGCTGTCTGCCCGAAGACATTTGTAGGTATATGAATAGTATTGTGGCGGCATCTACATTCCCACATGCGAACTACGTATCATACTGACGTCACGCGAAATCCTGCATCGCGCAAGCAGTGTTTACCGCGCGATCAGCATATTTATTAGTGATAACTATATAACTTCCCGACATCAATCGACTGTCAGTTGCTCACCAGACACGATACCCGTCTGGTCAGAGGATTCTTCCTTTTCTATAGAGGATGAGTGAACTTAACACCCTTTTACTCATACCTCTATAGTATAGCCATTCTTGCAGACTATTTTAATGCACCCAGAAACACTTAATGATCCATGTTAATAAGGGCATAACGTATTCCAATACACTTCGAAGAAACTTTATTATGCAAAGCGGAAGAAACTTCAGTAGTTAATTTATAAGTACCAAATTCTTGGAATCACTTGCTTATCAAACCTTTCAAGTATTAAACGGTTTTGTATTTTAATAACATGTTTGGAACTTTGGAAGTTCCTCGACGTAAGTAATTAGGTATTTAGAATAACTGTTAAAACTAAACAAACAAAAATAGAGAGCGGCGCGCATGCGCCTGCACTCCCGACGTGATGCTATGGGCAAATTATATCCGGTCTCGAAATTGTTACAAATATGACCTATCTTTTTAATGCATAACCATTACTCTAGCATTAAACGTCTTATTGTTATTAGCGGTTGAAATCTTACATGTTTTTGTCGATCGGAAATATTCAACTTACCACCAGTAAGTACACCGAGCGAAAAGACAAGACAAAAGAAAGGTCGTTAGTGTTTTATTTTCTGCAAGTTGTGAAATGATGCAGTCACAGTTTCTGATGTTTTTTCTTACAAATAATTGCAAAAAATACAACCTCCAATATCTGATGAAAATACGATGTGATCAATACGAAACACCTTCTTCAAATCATGTTTTGGCTCGTAGCCAGAATATGCTTTGATAAAAGAAACGATTTGTGAGCTCATTAGCAGCCAGAGTACTAGTCACTTCATTTTTATTAGGGCCGACTTTTTCTTTTTACGAAGAATCTACCAATTGACCTTCAAAGCCCAGGATATGAAGGTCAATTGGTAGATTGATATACCTATATTACTAAGTTAATTCTATTAAATAATTGATAAGTCTAAATTAAGTCAGTCTGTCGAAGTCAACCAATAGACATAGGCAAATAACCCTCATATCAAATAACCCTATTAAAGACAATTACCCTCTTATTTATAAACGTTGCTTAAAATTAAGACTTTTAAACGTCAAAAAATGTATGGTTAAGCAAACGCTAATCATTACTTAACTTTAAGCAACGTTTATGAATAAAGCGGTAAAAGATAGGCGCAAAAACAAAAAGACAACGCCATGAAAACTTAGTTCACCCGAAACCTAAAGGTCGGAATACTGCAAAAAAGGGGAGACTCAATACCTATGCTAAAAAAAATATCCTCAAGGTATTACATGATCTACTATTTTGAAAATAATTAAAACCAATTTACCACTCGACCCATGTCAGTGTTTATGCAGTATCAGTATCAACCACAAATCTTGTGGCGCATGAATATTTTACTCCATACTTTTACGATTAGATATTCAGAGGTTAAACTTATTTGAAGGACAAAAAGATGTCAACAACTCCACCCACAAAAAGGGTGAATCAGAAATGAGATAAATCCCACCGGACTTAGCGACACGAAATATGTTGTCAGAGAAAAAAATACATGGAATTAGTGCGGTGACCTTTAGAAGACCTTCCGAGATTATATTTACAAATTAATCTCGCTATCGACCTTTGCAAGGGCCGGAAACTGAATAAAATTCTTTAAAGACAAAGGCTACGTCATTCCTTTTTCACCTTTCCCGGTTATTATTAAAGGTAAGAATTCCTTGGTGTAAATACTTTGAAGTCTCATAAAAATTTAGAACGACAAATAAAATGTTAAAAGCGGTTGACCTTTATTTGACGCAGCTCGACTTTTCGCAATCATCTAAATAGTTTTTAGTATGTAATAGAAAATATTTACATAACATAACATACCATCATGCCTGTAATCCCCGAAGAGTTAGGCAGAGGTATACCTATAGTACACCCCCATTTCGCCTTTATGATAGGAAGAGGAAGAGTTCTTATTCAGAAATAGACTGATTTCTACACATAACATCACGCCTGTATTGCCCGAAGGGTTGGGCGGAGGTATACCTATAGTAAATTGACATTTCGCCAGTTATGTTTAAGTCCCATGTAATAGGGGGCGAGCCTATTGCCATCAACCGGGCACAAATCCAGACTCCGAGCTGCTACTGAGAAATTTCTGATAGAAAAACCCGATAACACTTTGCCCGACTTGGGAATTAAACCCAGAATCTTATACGCAGCAGTAGCGCTTGCTACTACTAGACCAATGAGGTAAACCAGAGAAAATATTTAATTATAAGTAAACCGCTAACGACTGCTCCATAATACCAAACGATCTGTGTGTCATACACGGAGGCAGGAAAACATCTTTTCATAAAATTACATGGTTTTAAGTCTACTCTTGGTAACTAGGTTTTAAGTCCCAAAATTGTGAAAACCTCATTGAAACCCGCATAGATAGGTAAATTATAATGTGTTATTAAAAGCTCTACCTAACATTTCGTTTTTCTGAACTAAAATGAAGAATTATTGTTTAATTGCCTTCACTAAATGTAGGAGGATTTCCATAGGGATGTATGTTTCCTTTGGAAATTGTAGTTGTAAATACTAGAGTTGGTATTGAGGTCTAAGGACATCTCGATTTCACACTCTCTATAGGGAGATGGTTGATGACTGAATAGACGCAACCTGATCTGAGTTTCGATGTACAAGTACTACCTAGGTACGTAAGAACTATGTACCCAAGTTTTGCCTTAAAATACGAGTACGTATAGTTCAACAAAACTGGAAAATTATGGCAATGTAAGCTAAAGTTTTTGAATCAGTTTCAACATTATAAATGTAGTGTTTTGATATTTGTGTTGAATTTAAATATAATTAAGACGTCAAAACAGGTTGCTTTTAATCATGATACATCATCAAATTTCCGTAACTCGTATTTGATTTCACTGGTCATAAATTCGATGCCAATAATTACATAGCAATAACAATATCCGTAATAATAATCCGAAGACTGATCTTAGTAACAGAGGGCATCAATCATTTCACTGCATCTGTTACCAATATATGTCAATATATGCCATCAAATTCTATTAACTGGTAATGTAGATGTCGTATCTTGACCATCAGTCATTATCGGTTCATATAATACAATGGATCGGATTGGTTTGTGCAAATATGTTTACGCTGGTTTAAAAAGTTTGGCAGAAATAGAGATTCGTGATTTAAATAAAGTACTGGCTGACAAGGACGTGCCTTGGAAAGCAAGTTAAGTCGTTGGTCCCGGCTGTCATTCGTGGATCTTTGACAGTCGTTACGGGTCGTCAGAAGCCTGAAAGTCTGACGACCAGTCTTACCAAGGGGTATGGTATTACACCTAGTTACTGGGTTGTGGAGGTAAATAGGCAGTCGCTCCATGTAAAATACTGGTATTCAGCTGCATCCGGTTAGACTGGAAGCCGATCCCAACATAGTTGGAAAAAGGCTAGGCAGATTGACTGGCTGACAAGAACATCGAGGCAAGGCATCACACGAGACAAGCATGGCAAACTGGCAGCATGGGAAACTGTTTTGCTTGGGCTTGAATGAATTTAAAAAAATAAGAACAACATACACATGAGTTGGAATGTCTATTAAAAGCACAAAATTAAAAAAGGAATAGACATAATGTTGATAAAAAATAATAAGAGTTATAGCATAGCAAAATTGCAATGCACTCCTTCCAACAGTTCATTCTTCAACAGTTCTCCATAGGTACCTACTACGCTTTGGAATGAATGATGTATCCAATATTATGTAACCATTTTTTTTATTTAAAAGAGTGTCCGTGGAGTTTCTTGTCCGTTCTTCTCCATAGGTACCTACTACGCTTTGGAATGGGCGACTAGCTTCATATTTCTGACTGACCGACCCCTTGACAATTCAAAAGTGCCTGTAATTGGTTTATTTGAAATAAATGCTTTGAGTTTCAGTTTGAGTTTGAGTTGGCTTTAGACATACGGGACCATATAGATGGTCATACCGGTAGAAGTTTTTAAATGAACACTAAGTACGATAAATTTAAAGTTTATTAAATTTAAAGCTATAAGCGGTTATTATCGCAAGCTGTCGTACTACGTATAGGGTACTACGTGTGAAATGTAAGAAGTATGTGGTAAAGATACATCCAGTGCCAAGTTTCGCTCCACGTTATAAAATACAGCAGCTTATCCTTTTAGGAAGACGAGTGCAGTTTCACAGAGGGTATTTCGGTGCGGTTTAGAAGTTTTATGTCGCGATGTGAATTTGAAACAAGTATTTTTAACTTTACAGCAAAGAGAACATAGAGGTGTGAAATTCTATTTATAGACTTATCGCAACAGTACTTTAAACTTAAAATAGAATGGAAAAATTATTTTCATTTGATGGCGTGTTGGTAACACATAAAGAATAATAAACGCTACACTGAAATGAAACAGCAGACTAAACATTTACCATGTGAATCATATCTGGTACAGTCCCTTTTGAATAAGCCAACATAATTCAACATAAGTGGCAATAATGCACACACAATTTTACACAACAATGACACATTTAAATCAGAAATGGACTCAAAAATCCTACTAAGCTTTACAACGGAATATGAACAAAAGAACTAATGTGTGTGTAACGGCATTATCGCTACTGCTTTAGTAGGTAATGTAAAAAGTTTGGTTCAAAGTGTAACATATGTGTGCACTCAATGCCAGTTAGTTGGTTCCATTGATATGTATATTCGGGATGTTTTATGGTGGGCCTTGAAAGAGTGGTTTGCCCGGGAAGTATGTAGAGTTAATTCGTGTTCTGTATAGTCAATCTCGTACGTACGTCCGGTCGGCTTTAAGTCCTTACCTTTTCTTGTTGATTATTATTACTGCTGAGGATTTTGTTGTGCCACTTATTCTTCGTAGCTAAAGCACTAGGAAGTTGTGAAGGGCGGGCGTTTTTGGGGGACTGTCTTGTGTAATTTTCGCGTTCAAAAAGTGCTGATTCCCAGTCTAATTTGAATAAATGAATTTCGATTTTGATTTATTCTTTATCAACGATCTAGTACTGTGTCGAAATAATGATAGACAAACCGCGTAGGTACCATAAAAGTCACCTGGAATTAAAACCGAAACCGAAATTGTAATCACCATTGACCTGAATACACAGATTGAACAGTAAAGTATATTAAACTTTCTGTTGTAACAAAAATATCAAATATGATAAAATTACGTAATCACCTAGAAACAAAACGCTTAGCCTACTTGTGTAACATATGGGTAAGCAATTTGGGAGTAACAAGCCGGTTTTACAGTAAAAAAATAGGTTTTAGAGGCTTTTTCGGTATTAAATGTTCTTTCTGCGGCTCGACTTGAAAGTGAATAACTGGCAAAAATAATTGTCTAACAATTAGATAAATAGGAACTTTATTTCGTTTAAGTTTGCTGGATAAACTTAACTTAAATAGTGGTTTATTAACAACATAGTTTTAACATAATATCGAATCATTTTAAATTACTAGCGAACGAAATAGTAATCAAAATTCAACACCGAGATTACGGATGAGACTCATGAGAAGAGAAAAACATTTTTATCAAAAAGTCCAAACAACAGCAATTCTTTTTATAAGAACATGATCTAATATTGTTGTAGATACATTCCACCAAAGATTCAAAGAACATTGTACCACTAAAGCCTTTCCACACAGATGACTAAGATAAATACGGTCCGTTGCCAACAGTATCAATATTTGCCTACTTACGTTCCCTTCCGATTGTGGGTAGTCATTTCCCGTCGTAAGTGTGCTCTTGGGAAGGACAGGCGTAAAAGGTAAAAGGTTTCTATGAATGTACCTGTAATTGCAATCTAGGGAGATGATGGAGAAACTACTTTTGTGTAGCAGTGTAATGTTTCAAAATTTTTTTTATATATATCTTTTGCAATTGACGTTTCGATTATTTTGAAAATCACCCTCCAACATACAATACCATTATCAAAATAATGTTGCAACGTATCTGCACTGTGCACGTACCCCTTCACAGCCAAGAGAGGCTACATTAGGATTAGGAACATGTAAAATATAATTATAAAATGTATATTTTAAAGACAAAAAAACATAAATGGATTTAAACAAAACATCTATTTGGTGGTAGGTATACCAGTCAATAAACGCTCCAAAAAGTTTCCCAATTTTACGATTTTAAAATACAATACCGCCTATGGGCATGTGACCGCCCGTATTTTTCTGAATATTCATGAAAAATGATCGAAAATTAACTTTAAAATAAAAAATAAATCTTTAATATTTTTCATGTTATTCAATTATTTATTTTTTGTAAAATTTATCGACTGAAAAAAAAAAACGGAGGTGAAGACAATGTTTTCTAAAATAATCAGTATTTATTTAAAATACCAAGTGTAAGTCCATAAAATCACTGGACAATTGAAAAAAAAAAATGAATATTCAGAAAAATACGGGCGGTCACATGCCCATGGGCGGCATTGTATTTTAATTTCGTAAAATTGAGAAACTTTTGGAGCGTTTGTATACTTATAGATACGACATATTAAAACCACTGTAGCCTCAAACTTTATGATCATAATAGCATTACTAACGTGTAATACCTCTAGACACAATAAATTTAGAAATAAAAGCCTTCTAAAAGCTCGTCCTACGCACAATTACCGACCTACTAACAATTAACCTTTACCACACATGCCAGACAAATCTATACACGTGTCGCTTTAAACACCAAATATATACCTAAGTTCTGATTGGAATAGAAATATAATATTTTATATTTGAGAATACAAAAAATACAAAAACAGTGCATTGGTATATTTTTGATGTGTCGAATGTTGCGTGTTGTGTTAGAATTTCCTCTCGTTATAGAAAAAATACTGAACCAAAAACTGTGTTTTTACTGGGATATAGAGTTTTTATTTCAGGTTATATTTCCATTTTTCGACAAAACCGTAACATAGACTGCTTCTTTAGTTTCACTAGTTTTTTTGTTTTCTGCTTACCTACTCTTATCTGTTTGTATGCACGTGGTTCTGTGACATATAAACCTATTTTTCTTTCTTTCTTTCACTACTGCACCAATACCATTCGTTTGACAAACAAAAAAGTCTGCCTCAGAGAACGAACCGTAGACGCAATAAACCACATTTCGATCCCTATTAAAAAGTATTTTTGGAACTCGGATTCAAAATTATACCTGCAATGTCCTCATTAAAAGTTTTCGTGGCTTCAAAACTATCAATAATTTATTCACAAAGGTAACGTAATTCAAATTCAAATTCAAAATATTTTATTTCACATAAACCTACAAAGGCACTTATGAAACGTCAGAAGCTAGGTGCACGGTTCCAATTGGTCGTTTCCTATGGAGAAGAGCCGGCAAGAAACTCCATGGTTACTCTTTTAAAAGTAAATGATGATATTTACAATTTTTTCAAATTACAGAGTTAATAGGTATGAGAGGACAGTGTAGGCCTATCAAGAAGTACCAGGTACTTAGCAAGATAGAAAATGGTCGACAGATCTACAGTCTGTTAAGCCTACAACGTTCTCACATTCACAAAATCTAAAAGAAAAGAATCTATATAAAAGCAAAATCAAATAACAAAAAGCTATTTAGACCAAATGACATGATTGCCACTACAGCTGTATGTAAAAAATCTAATTTATTATAAAAAAAAAAAAAAAAAATTAGGTATATAATGTCAAATAACGAAGAGATTATGTCAAGGTAGTATGTAAAAGAGAGAAAAAAAAAGAAAAAGGTAAAATAAAATAATCATCTTAATTTGGGAGCCGTTAATAGAAATTTACATAGTTATGCCGTTAATGAGGTACCAGGGAAGCCACATGTGCAGAAGGAATCATTGCCAAACTTCCTTGTCTTCAACGTAGTCTTTAATCTTATAATATGCTTTTTTGATAAGGACACGTTTGATGTGGGTTTTGAACTTTCCATCGCTAAGTTCTGTAAGTATGGTTGGTCTGTTATTCTGGCATCAGGTGGATTAGAAGCGCGTTCGCACGGATTACAACGAAGTGTCAAATTGTATCCTCATTCATTATCCTTATCTCTTTAGGGAGCTCCAAATGTATTTGTGAGATTCTAACTTATTCTGACTTTAATTTGGTTCATGTTTTAAGGGTTTAAGGTGGATATTTAGACCTTTGTACTCGATAGCAGTTAGTATATTGAACAATTTTGTAGTTCTCACAACTACCTCTTAGCCTTCTGATGCTGATCCATGTAACTGGAGAAACGTCGGTCCTTGTCATACAGGATTTCCTAGTTCAAAAATCTTTACCTCATTGATGTAACGTGTTCTGAAGTTTGGAAATAAATTACTATTACTATTACCTCTGAAGTTTGTATTAAAATTAAGTATGTTCTACTTTTGTTGTCGATATGACAACCTCTAAGGACAAGGGAATTGCCATTAAAGTTGTAAAATTTAAATAATTGTAATTTCATCGAAAACTGGTTCATTTAAGCTGCAATAAAATAAGGGTTGCCTTTAGCCTGCTTGGCTTTAGTCTGTCTGAAAGCGATAAACTCAAAAACTACCGAACGGATTTTCATACGGTTTTCACCAATGGACGGAGTAATTCATGAAAAAGGTTATAGGTTATTTAACATCACGCTACGACCCTTAGGAGCCAACCAAAAAGACAAAAAGTCAGCGCGGGCGGGCGTTGCAACGTCCTCCGCGTTGCATCGCCCGCCCGCGCTGACCGTTGTCGGGGGCCGGGGAAGTTTATGAAAATGTGGCTGTTATTTTAGTATATCGTGTATCTTACGGAACGGAATCGTGGACAGAAGCTAGTATTTTATAAGTTGATGGATATTATGAGACAAACACAATTTCGTATTTAGAAAATTAAAAATAATAGGAATAAGCTTGAAGAGCTAACGGAGAGGGTCATCATGTAAAAATATGTAGATTGAACTATAGACATAATTATTCTGTAAACTAAAGAAGCTTTTCATTTCAATTACAATCCCGGTAGGTAACATAAAGACGCGGAGCCCTTATAGTACCTACTAATAAATAACTAAGTAGGTATCTGGCTATATCAGATTTCGTGCTAAAAGACAGCCTAGGTCAGTGGTCGGCAAACCACGGCTCGCAAGCCGCATGCGGCTCTTTGTCCTACAGAGTGCGGCTCTGTACAAATGTCGATGAGTGCGAGTCGGGGTTTCGGTCATTAAGCAAGATATCAAGTTTTATTCAAAATCAAACTATATTCAAAGATTTATTTTCAAAGTATTTTCAGCAAAAATTAACAGGACATCGAAAATGAATCATTTACTCTACGTTTCAAAGTTTTCCAAGGTTAACTTGTTAGGTAAGATGCCTTCATCATAGTATTATCAGCCGATATGATGACGATGACGATGAAGGTATCCAGTAGGATATCTTCATCCACAACGCTTCCTGAAATTAACTTTCTAAGAAGTATCTTAGAAAGTTAATTTTAGGAAGCGAGAGGAAGATACTTCTTAGAAAGTTAATTTTAAGAAGCGTTGTGGACTGAAAGATGATTAAGAAAAATGTATTGAGACAGTTTGAACACACATAAAGAATTGGATCTCATAAGAAATCCTAGTCGTCATAGTATTGATATTTGGCCCTATTGACTAATGAGTTTTCCGACCACTAGCCTAGGTCAACAAAATCAAAAATTTAAAAGCAAACAAGCTGTTTATCCACAAATGTCTAGTTAATGTGACATTAATAACTCTCGCAACATGACCTACATAGATCTAGACATTCGATATCGATTAGTGTTGCTACTAAATTAATCTCCTTAGACTTGAGAAGCTTGTTACAAACTTCTATGTAGCGACCACGATACTTTGATATACGAAACATAATATTTATAGATATAGTTGAGAAATAATAATTATGTATTCAAATCTAGCCGGACAACATTTCATTCATGTAATATAATTAGAGAGTGGGCCGTAATCCACCACGCGGTGCCAGTGCGGGTTGGTAGATGTCACATGTCTTCGAATTTTTGGTTCTAGGATATGCCGGTTTCCTCACGATGTTTTCCTTCGCCGTTTTGAGAGCAGTGATGATGAAATAACTAATACAAAGTAAAACACCTGTCTGGGTTCAAAACTCGTAAGTCGCGACTGTTATTTATTGATTTAATACTTCAAGCACAGAAATGTACCGAGGCGGACTTAACCTTTGGGTGATGCAGAGACAAATATTGGTAGGTGCAATTACGAGAAATTGAAGATTTACCACTGGGCCACCACTACCCTCAATGTATTCATACTTTCTTATAAAACTCCACACACATGCCAAAGTACTTTTTGGTAGAGAAAATCTGTCTCATCGGTTTTATAAACTTTGACATCTAGTGAAAAGTCCTTCAATTCTCAAGTCGAGTAAAATTTTATTACGTTTATTCGTACAAGAAAAAATGCGTAGTTTCCAGGATTTTATTATTGGAACCGGTAAAATTTACTTTTACAGGCCTATCTGAATAGATAGGTCGAATTTTACTTCTTTAGTTACCATGGGAAATAGTTTTGCTATAGTGTATACTAATATTGCCATGGTTCTGTTTTCATTTAGATTTCCCCGAAAACTGGAAGTATTTGAGGACAGCAACATGTAACGAAGGTTCGCTGGTAATATTTGGTCACCGCCACGTACAAATCATTTTACATCAAAAGTATAACATCTCGCTTGTACCACAGTGTGCCGAGATGATACTGAATTAAATTCGAATTGGTAGCATTTGCATACAATTTTCATGCGAGCACTGATATTATCATAAAACTATATACGACGAGATTTCAACCAGCGTGTTTCACTGTTTTATTTTTCGTCTTTCCAAGCTTTATGTTTGCTTGAATCAGTGTTCTGTTCTGCTAGACTTATCTCCACGCTCGTTTTGGCTTATAGCTTATGCAATGCTCCACGGAGTTTGTTTATTTTATACGTAGATGCATCGAGAAACGTACAGGTTGAATGTGTTTCGGAAAATATCACGTTGGGGAATTACCAGTTACTGGTTACACCGCCTCTTATGTTATTGGTGGTACTGTAGATAGTTTGTTTAGATTTTATGATACCGCTACGAGAAAAATGTAATTGAATAGCACAGATTGCTTTGATCCTCAAAAAGCGGTAAGTGTGAAAACAGATCGTTTAGTGCCATTTCCGAAACAATTTTTCAATTTTATTTAATTATTTGTACACCAACGCTATAACACTTTCCAGTTCAGTTCTGTTACATTTAAAAACCTTTCAAAACATAAAAGAATCATACACGCGCTCCCAACATCTTCCGTCATACATTATTACCCTAGCTAGAGTAGTCAAGGCGTGGCGAAGGTCACGTAACGCCTTGATAGATGCACGGTATATTGTAACCTTTGCAGAAATGGCCAACATTATTCATCTTTTTCATATCATAGTAACGTTATATCGCGGTTTGAATCGACACCGTTCCGATAACGATCAGGCAATACTGAAGAATGTTGTTTCATGGGGCAAATCGATAGACAATAGTTTACGTGGCTATGGTAATTGGGTTTCAAATTATTTTAATACATTCATAGGTTTTGAAGGTTTTCTTGCTTTAAACAGCTCAAACCTGACGATTGAAAATCTATACTTAATACGATTCTTCTGGTCAGTGCAAAGATGAAAAATACCTGAAGACATGTAAAATAAACCGTTGGAAACCTTTCAATTTAATTACATCTTCAGGTATCTCTACCTGATCCCGTTAGATATCCAATTTCTTAGAATCAACTCCAGGAATTGGATGTAGTTGCTTCTGGTTCTCAAGCATTTGGACACCGGTGTTATTTACAATATTTAGTACCGGTAAAATTTTGCTTTAGGCTTAAACGAAATCAATAGTACAAGTACAATATACACCGGGCGTCGGGAATCGCAGGCCGATTCCCGGCCACCGTAGGCGCGGGCTTGCGGACGGTGAGCAATGGGTAGCTCGCCGTCCGATAAGGACCAGGCCCGGGTCGACGGCGCGTTGTGTTCCACGCGCGCCTCAAAGAGATGTCAGCACAACGGAAGGGGTCCGTTAGGACCGATGCCTGCCGGGGTTGCGGGAAAGTCCGAAAGGGATACCGTGGCCCCTGGCAACGTAAAGGCAACGGAAGGAACACGGGTGGGTTTTAGTCAGTAAGAGTCTGACACGCCCTCCCGCTCCACCCAGAGCGGGAGAAGTTATTTGATAATTTCCCATCCAAAAAAAAAAAAAAGTACAATATACAAGTGGGATATTTAAAACGGAATCAGAAAGTATCGATTCCGAGTGATTTTAACTTTGGCGTTTAAAACCATAACAGTAACTTTGTTATACCTTAGAACATAATAATATTAGAGTTATGGTCAGCATACATGAGTAAATACCGTTTAAAAAATGAGGATAAAATATGCTAAATACTCGTATGTTTAAAAAAAATCTGAACCTCAGGTACCCAAAGGAAGAGTTGCTACTTTGTGTGGTCTGCAAAACAAAAGCCTTTTGCAAAAGGAAAACAAAATTCTCCGAAATGTTATTAAATGCTATAAACCATATCCTTGGCACGCGACTTGGTTCTCACAGTACCGTATACAAAAATCGATATTTTATTAACCTAATACCCGGGAAATCCTCGAGATTGCTCCTCATAAAATTACGAAACTTCAGATGCAATTTTAATTTCGTATACCCCGCGTAAATGTGGAGTATGCACTTAAGTATGCATCGGTTCCTTCCATTTTGTGCGCGTAAAGCCGCTTGAAGCTGCTTTAAGCCACATGCGGTAATGACGTGGTCGTTTTTAAGAAATATACGCAATTTTGCTCTCTGTCTTCGAGTTTCACGCTGTATTTCCTTTAGTTGGATTTACGATACGCGTGGCGAGATAATCTACCTTCATTGCTGTATTTTATGTGGCACTAACTCATTCCCGTAGTGGAATCTTGGTGACTTTAGGTGACACGTTATAGTAGAAGCGTATTGTACCTAGTAACTACTTAGAAAGTCCTTGTAATAGTTTAATCGATGTATGAGTGATTCAAGAGAGTTGATTGAGTATGTTGGTGATTCAATCTGTACAAAGGCCTCTCTCAGACTGCGCCACAACACTCTGTCCTCTGCCTTTCACATCCAATCTGTCCCAGCCACCTTTTTAAGGTTGTCGGACCATCTAGCTGGGAGGCTCTTGCCGGCACGCGGTCTCCACTCCAGGACTCGTCTGCTCCACTGGCCATCGGTTCTTCGACAAACATGGCCAGCCCACTGCCACTTCAGCTTGCAAGCAATGTTGGTTGATGGTATCTTGGTGATTAAACTGCTTCAATGGGCCCACCTAGTGCCAATTGAGAAGGATTCATAAAAACCCAAGTTGCTACTTTTGTAAAGAGACTATTGGTATTGAATCAGAACGACAGACTTGAATGTCAACAAGTTAATACTATTGACTTAAAATCAAGGTGACAGACAAAGGTTTATTGACACTGTAATCGTATTATTTTGAAACCAAGGGAAAAGTGTGTGTCATGGCCAATTTTTATGTAATATACGATAATACTACACAAAAAGCATATAAAGTTTAGCTTGGCATTTACCTTAAATTTATTTCAGATCCAAAGGTTATTGGTATTTTTTTCTGAGATAAGAACTGTAAAGTTAACTTTATCGCTTCATTTTCCTTCAAAAAAATAATAAAACCTCTCTGACCGAGTCTTTATTAAAAATGACTTTGGAACCTGCGAATCCACAGCTTACAAAAGTAGAGGCACGAAACAACAGGTTGTTTCCCAATGAATTACTAATATTTAGTATGGCTACGTAAGTGTTAATGCTGTGCAATATATATAAGGTAATCCTCTCGACTCATCACTCTGAACTGGCGAGCTAAATTATTTAGAAAGGAACAGAAATCAATGCATGTACTATCGAAAAACTGATTCCTGTTGGGGTAGATTACAAATCAGTAAGATGGCAACAGTCCTCTCACAAATATTTTGTCTCTAACAGTAACCCAACCAGCAAAATGAGAATGAGAATAAAGATCATTTTGATTTTGACCATGATGCAAAATCCTGTCACTGTCACTCCTGTGAGTGTAAATGGAATGGTGCGTGGAAAATAGCAACTAAATGAGACTGAATTCGAAAAGGGGATCATCGCATTCTGAGGACCATAAGACAGTGACATAGAAATCACTTAGTATTGAGGATATGTCTATCTAAGAACCGCTGGCTGTTGGTACAGATTACTTCAAGAGTTACGATAATCAATAAACAATTATACTATTGTCGAGTCGAATATCTGAGCCTCTGAGCCAGACGGACTAGATAGCAGCTAAACCAGACTGTACTTGTGAAGGGGTTAATCGGATTCCGTAGCGCATCTTGAAAGATAATGGTGTAGAAATGAATGGTCACGTCTGTCTTGTTGTTCGTAAAGACAGAATTGGTTAAAATTTTCTGTTATACGGTCATCTTTACCAGATGGACTGAAGACTTGATGACTTACTTGAGAGAATCATGTTATGTGACTGTCTCGTTGGTCTAGTGGTTGCAAGCGCTATTGCTGAGCATGAGGTCCTGGGTTCGATTCCCCGGTTCATCAAAGTGTTATTGGGTTTTTCGATTAGGAATTTCTCAGTAGCAGCCTGGAGTCTGGATTTGTGCCCAGTTGATGGCAATAAGCTCGCCCCCTATTACATGGGACTTCAACATAATAGGCGAAATGTGTGTACCTACTATGGGTACACTTCTGAACACACACTTCTCAATGGTAACCGTTTGATCTTGAACTGGCCTAGCAAAGTACGGAGTTTTAATGGAATGCGGGTCCAGCTTATACTGGTTTTGTTACCACAAACACACGGTCGACTGTATATATTATAATCGCCAGTATTGAAATATTTTGGATCAAGATCAATACTATCTATTTAACTCAATCAATCTGCGTAGCCTTTTCCCAACTATTTTGGGGTCGCCTTCCTGTCTAACTAGATGCAGCTGAATACCAGTATTTTACATGGAGCGATAGCTTATCTGCCCTCCACAACTCAGCAACTGGGTAGCACAATACCCCTTGGTAAGACTGGTTGTCAGATTTTCGGGCTTCTGACGACCTAAAACCACTTTCAAAGATCCAATAATGACAGCCGGGACCAACGGCTTAACGTGCTTTCCGAGGCACGGAGGAGTCTCAGTATATAGAAATGGTCACCCATCTACGGATCAATTCCGGCAAGCGTATCTTAACTTGATGGATCGACCCGTGTGGCTGTAATTACTAAGCCAAGAGCTGGCCTAGCAAAGTACGGAGTTTTAATGGAATGCGGGTCCAGCTTATACTGGTTTTGTTATCACAGACATACGGTCGACTGTATATGAACACCAGTACTGCAATATTTTGGACCAAGATCAATACTATTTAACTTATTGATCGTAAATTGTCCGAGAAATTAGAAAAAGATTTGTCGCAAAATTTTGGTCTGTTTTATCTCTCTTGTGGAATGTTTCGTTGTAATTTATTGAGGAAGAATCCAACCCCCTCCAGAATTATAGCATTAGTTGGACCAATTCTTATTTCTTTTCTTTTTCCATAAATTTTGCGTCTTATCAGACTATTTCTGAGCGCAGTGACAAATTGTAAATCAGATTCAAGTGTAAGTAAATGTTGAAACAAGAAAATAGGTTTTATTTTGCGAAAAAAGTGTTTGTTTATCGTTTATAATGTTTAGTCGTTAGGACTTCAGATACGTGAATAATAAAAATAGTCCCATAAATAAATATTTTCCTTCAACACAAAATAGCATTAATCAAAAATGTATAGCAGACAGTGCGAATCGTACAACGATGTAAAAACAGTACGAAACTATAATTCCATTACAAAACTGGTAGAAAAACGTATAAAAACTTCCAAAAAGTATTACTTGACACTCGCTTGGGATTCGGCTAACAAACAAAAGCAAATAAAATTCGGGGAAAAAGTGATGCAATATATGTGCTCCACTGGGTACGAAAAAATATCTTGTTGATCGTAAAAAAATAAAACTTTTACTATTTCACACAATCTGAGCAAAACCACAAACGTTTAAAATTCTGATTCTTTACTCGAAATTCGTATATTAGATAGGTAGGTTTCTAAGGGCCCGTTCACATGTACCACAATCAAACCACATCGCAGCGACAAAATGTGGACAAGCAGCGGTTATTATGTGAATAGTGCCACTGCAACTGCTTGCAGTTAAGTTATCGTAAGTAGTTGCCATGTGGTTACGTTGTAGCTTTTCAATCAGATGGACTCTGGCTATGCCAGTGTCGTCACGTCGACGGTGATGCAACGTTGTGGTTGCGTTGTGGCTGCGACGTTACATTGATGTGGTCGGTATGGGCGATACTGACCACTTCAAGGCAACACACGGTTGATTTTGGCGGCCAATGTGGTCCATATGAATAGTCTATTCATTTTCATACAAAATTAGTAATGATTGAGTTGACAATTAATGTAATGGTTGAGGTGTGGTACAAGTGATCGGGCCCTTAATATCAATATTACAGGCCATAAATTGGCTCGTCCAATGTGGATCATTTAATGTCAGCTATGTTCTTTAATTTCTACGCATTCAGTCCAAAGTGAAATGAAATAGTTGACCCATGTAATATTGCTATTACAAACAATTATTCATAACATAGTGGGAGGCGATATAAAATTATTTGTATATAATTTCACTGCACTGCACACATTAAAACAATACCATTAAGTTCAATGAAATAGACCACATGTTGCTACCCCAAAATGTTCATGCACAAATTAATGGCTGATAATCCAAACTTTGTTACTGTTCGGTCGTTTATTCCCTTGGTTATAATACTATGATGCCAAAACGTTTCATTATTTAATTTATTCATTGTATCTTGCAAGCACTGAGTTAACAAATTAAATCGTTTTAATGGCCATACTTTACTAATTCTGTTATACGGTAAAAACGTTGGCTCGCTTGCGAAGACTCGGCGCCGCTGATTTATTTAGGAGCTCCCTAATAATTCGCTTGCTAATCATTTGGCTTGCTTGCGATGCTTAACTTGGCATTTTTACCTAGGGACGATGAATTGCAAAACATAATGCTGACATTCGCTCGATTTTAAAATTACAATATTCCAAAGAGATTTGGAAGACAAAGACATCAGGAGATCTACAATCGTTTCATCTCAATTTCTCTGATCGTCGCAGCATGTGTGACAATTCCAAGTTTCTCGACGAAGTTACAAAAAGTTACGCGCTTGGCGACTGGGTTTTAGCCAAAAGCGGTCCAAACAATCAGTTGAACCTTAACAAATGGGAAGCCATAAAAATAAATAAAACTTTGGGCGTAGGCCGATTTTTATCAGGCCCTTCTAAGGGAAATACGGGGGGTAAATTCGCTCACAACCTCTTCTAGTTACATTTTCACCCGATAATAGATCTTGCGTGAAATAAGGAATGTGCCAAATTGGGATATTAAGTGCCTTATTTTCGTTCAAAGACTAAGCTTAGACAGAGTCCGTTTTCAAGCCAATGGGTGGAGATAAGGGCGTCATGTTACTTTTCGATTCATTGGCTGCTGTATCCGAGGGCGTTTTGTACGAGTATTAACTTGGTGCAATACCTACAATCATGAAAAGCAAGTTTTTTTGTTGTTGTGGTAAAATAAATCAAACGAAATCAAAAGAGCGTCTAAATAAAGAATTTGAACACCCCTTAAAAACACGGTGTAAAAATGTATGAAGTAGTCTAAAATTTTAGTATTTAATTATTCTTTCAGCTTTCAATTTATATCGCAATTTATAAAACACAGGGAAACTAAAATAAACAGACGTTTACGTTTTCTTCTGTATTTCTAATAGCCAATTATGAACCTAAAATAGTGATAAATTGTTTTAATTAACTAAGTTACCATTTCGAAATATCCTCAATTCCGTGGTAATTCTTTAGTCCCGAAGTCTTTTTAGAGCATGGAAAAAGTTTTATGGACAAATTATGACACCAAATAAACAGTACCAAGTTAAAGGAGTGAAGATTTGAATATTCAAAAGCGGGCCTGGAGCTATTAACAAGAAGAATGAATTTGAATTCGACACTAAAGTGTCGTTGGAATTGCCTTCAATTAATTTGAACGGGTGTAGCTTCTAATTTTCTCACGAGTTAGAGGGATGATTTTACTGTGAAACTTCTTTTAATGACACTGAAAAAGCAGATCAAATCTATTTCGGAGTTAAATGAATATATACCAAATTTTGTGAAAATTCTAAACACACGCTTACATTTTTTTTCGCAACGTTTTGTAAGTCATTATCACCATTATTTCAATAAGAAGAAGAAACAAAATGAACCAAGTGACTTAAAAAAATATTAAACACTACAAAAAGACGCAATTGAAAACCAATACCTGCACCGACAATATCTAAATGGAAAAAGAAGAGAATAATTTCAGCAAAATTCTAAGGCTGGATGAATACAAAATTCTAAATTCAAAAGTCATTTATTTAAACTAAGCTGAGAGTCAGCACTTTTCGAACGTCAACATTATATAACATGACAGTCCCGAAAAAACGCCCGCCCTTCACCACTTCCTAGTGCTTTATCTGGGAAGAAGAAGTGGCGCAACAAACTACCCAGCAGCACTATTGCCTGGACAGTTAGAAAAAAAAAACTTGATTCTATACAATAGTATGCAAAATAATTTACATTACTCAACATAAAACATTAAATAAAATTATTTGCCATAATGACAGCTAGCACACGCCAATATACCAACAAAAACATCGAAACCTATACTCAAGAGAAAATAAAAACTAAAAATAATAATAATAAAAATGGGAAAATTATGTTACCTAATTTAAGCCTAACGATCACAAACAACATAGTTGAGGTCTAGTAGATCAATCAATCAACGGTTGGAAAACGGAGACTAAACTGAATAGCTCAACCTTCGGAAGGGCTTTAGTCATTATTTACTATTCTTATATACGAGCCACATTGTTTTATTTTTATTATGACTTCGATATGAAATTGGAATGTTTAAGACAAGTTGATAAGCCAAATCAAGGTAATAAGCAAAAGCTAAAAAAACCAGCCAAGTGCGTGTTGGACTACGCACAATGAAGGGTTCCGTAGTTGGGGTAAATTTGTCACAAGAACAAACTTAACATTGTAGTTGGAAAAACTGTTCTCCCATACATTCCAAATGCAAATGTAAGTTTGTATACACAATATTGAGAGATTGACCATGTTATTTTATGACCAAAGACTTCTTACGTATAGATTTTCCTGTAATCTATGAGTAAATAACCATTCCCAGTATATTTTTTTTAATTTTTCGCTTCCGTTTTTTCGGAGATAAGGAGATAATTGTCTCCAAACTACTGATGCTAAAATGGTCAATTTTATATATAAAAGTATTTAATTTAAAATAATTTATAAAATGACATCCTCACTACAAGCCCTTTCGATATGACACACGGTACAGTTTGTAAAGCTTTTATTTAAAATTTTCCAATTTGCTCCCAAAAAGTGACCCCTATTTTCAAAATTAATTTATAGACTTTACACGACCGTGTTTTGGTCACAGACATTCATATGCGTACCAAATTTCAACTAAATTAGTCTTGTAGATTCGGAGCAAATTGACTGTGACAGCCAGCCAGCCAGACATAGACACACGAGTGATCCTACAAGGGTTCCGTTTTTTTTCTTTTGAGGTACGAAACCCTAAAAATCATAGATAGAACGCTAATAGACCAAGTTATCAAACGTGTACGCATAATACCTATTAGTAATATTTCGTAACACCAAAAACCACTGCTAATTTATTTACAAAAAGTATGTAAAAATTGAATCTACTTACAAATAATGTTTAGGTACAATACCAGCATACGAGGATGATGAATAGTAAGTAATTATTAAATATAATATGGGTACGCTAAGTATAATTATCTGCTATTCGTAAAACGTCGTCCTTTGAATCTCTACGCACAATTCAAAAAACATCTTTCTCTCACACGAAATTTTTATTTTTTTAATATTTCAAAACAATAACTTGTTTAATCTCACGTAACAAACAAAACTTTGTAATTGAAAAACTTAGGTTGTAACCTCATACCCAACACGGGCTCAATACTGGCCTCAGAAACTATTTGCGTGTAATTAAACTAACTATTTTAATTATGACGCTTTTAATCATGTTTGTATCGTTAGCATATAAAATTTGGTACTAAAATATATTTATTATTTAAAACCAAGTATTTAAACCCGAAAAACAAGTGGATTCGGCGAAAATCATTTTCGATAAAAGGAAAATTGTCTAGAAATAAATACTTATCAACGTCATAATTACACATTAAAATGTTGCCCTAACCTGAAAGAAAGATGACCAAAAAGTTTCTCCTCCAAAATTATTTATTGAAAGGATTAACCATCCTTCACAAAGATAAATGTTAGTCGAAAAGTTTTGTGTTTATGCGCAAATAAGTGTTGAATTTTGCTCAAAAAGTTTCGTAAAGATTTACCTTGTAGGCTGTAAAAACAAGCGTTCAAAACAAGTTAGAACGCGGCCTTCTCTTAGGTTAAGTGCAGCCCAGAAAAGATTTTGAGCTAGTTAAAAATATTACAACGGAAAATTTAATCTACGACCCGAAATCCGGTCAAACAATAACAAAATCAAATATTAACGAACACTGTCAGAACTAAAACCATAATTTTGAATACTACAAAAGCCAAATTGAATAAACATAATCACTTCCTCGAGATCTTAGAAATGTGATTTCAGATATGTCTCTCTTACAGATAGATACTATAACTAAACGCAGGAGGAATTTTGACAGTGGAAAAGACACATTGACTGGCGGCATATAGCGAAAACAGAGCAATAATTTCATAGCGAAGACATACTCGTATTTCGGGAGAATGTCTTGTGTTATTTATCTAGAAAGATAGGAGTAGTGTCGAAAATAAGGTCCGGGATATCCATCTAGAGGAAATTTGCTCGTGCCCTGATATGTAGATATGGTCTATCTTGTCTATATCGTCGTCCGTGGAGAAAGGGTAGAAATTGTTTACATGGACCCGTCTTGACAAAGATCTTCTGATATAGGTTAATGTTATTTAAACGTGTCAATATCTTTGTTGGTTTCGTCAGATTTTTTTTTGTTTTGTACCTAGGTTTTTGGTGTTCCATTTACATCTTTATGCCAATATTCAGTCATCAAGATTCTAAATTCAGATTTATGTGTCACTGTCTCCTTTGTATTATTGGTGCTTAATTTAGTTTGCTTTGTCGAGAAACCCAAGTATTGTCACATTAAGAAATTACACCATCTTTGCATTCAATAAGTGCTGCAAATGCATAACATTGTGAAAAGCTTTTAAAAGCCATTCATTGTCACTAACGCCTCAGTGTGCATGTAGCGTACAAGCGCGTTGTGTTTGCTGTTGTTATCTTATTTCCTCCTAGTGAATGTATTACGTACTACGATTTTGATTGGGAAACTACCTTCATCTTTCTGACTGACCGAACCCTTGACAATTCAAAAGTGCCTGTAAATGGTTTATTTGAAATAAATGCCTTGAGTTTAAGTTTGAGTTTGAGTTTTGAATTGGTCCCTGTTTATTTTCCCTTCCCTTCTGCAGGTGGGAATGTATTCAACTCTTTTTTGTTTCAAAATACGTTAATACCGATTCGTCTTTTTTTTTACTGTATCGTGTACCTAACAATCACACTTTGAAAAGTTGAATTTATCTTTTTTACGACTAGATTTTTGATGGGCTACAAAATTCTAACTCGATTACGACTTTGACAATATTGACCAACCGTGACGGAACGTTTGATGAGCTTCGAGTTTTACAACATTGTAAATGTCACTTTTCTCATTATCTCGAATGTCTTATTGCTTTTAATTTCCTTCAAAATGTACACTTAATTTATGACATGCAGGAAAATAATTTCAAATAAGCCTCTTCATCATTTTAATTGCGCATGAAACCTCTTGAAGCAGGACGCTTTGGTCTGAAATATTGAATGGGTAGATAAAAAAATTTTGCTTGCGAAGTCGTTACGAAGTAGGGAAGCGATTCGCTAAAAGCTGGCGCCACAACTCTATGATAAAAGATGCTAGTAAATAACACTTTTCTGCCTTACTAAACAAATAAACATCAAGGAAAAAATACGCTCTGTAACACCCGAAGCTGAAAAACAAGAAGGTGAGAATAAACGTGTTGTTATTTCGGTCTTTGGATTTAATTTCAGCACATTTGGTATTTAGATCCGGACCACGCATTAAAATGACATCCGTGAGTGGTGATACTTTACTTACGTACGTTCAACCCGGGCCATCATCCCCAATACCACTTTGCTAACAGGTATAGCATATTTACCGGTGCGAAATCTAGCGAAGAATTTAGGCCTTTATTAGCTGAAGTAAATATGAATACCTACATCATCTGTCACGTTTGCTATTCACTTAACTATAACACGCAGTAAACACACCGGATATCCCCTTTAACCCTTTCACGTCGTTCTAGGTGGAAATATTTCAGTTTGTTTGCTCACATACTCGTATACATTATGCAGAGTCAAACGTGCATTCATTATGACAGCCATAATTATGTTATGAGAACAACCTTGCCACTGTTACCTTCATGTCGACAAACAAGCACATTGTCAAGAATTTATGAGCGTCACGGAATAAAGATAACCCCTTTGAATGGGTAATGAAGAAAACTTGGATTTGCGTGCAAACACAACATTTTATCAACGAAACGATAGCATTTTCAAGTTTCAATATAATATTAACCTCTTAGAACTGTGTCGTATAAAAGAAGCACTTATTTATTGGGTTTTTCTTCTGAAGTTTGATAGCATTTACTAATAATATTGGAGTTATCGAACCAATCTAAACTTGTAGCGGGAATCTTGTAACTTTCCAAATTCACATCTTAATCGCGTAATTTCTGGTGGCAGCTTAGAAGGATATTTCTTCTATTAAACTCTTATATAATATGTTCTGATATAACTTTACATTAATTCATATTGAGTATGCAGTTTTTGCATTGAAAATTATTACAGAAAAAAGGGAAATGAATTGAGCAATAGAGGTTTAACGACTAAAGGCAGTATTGACACAATCGTCCCTATGAAAATAAATGGCAGTCTTGAGCCTGGTCGTAAACGACTTGTAATAAACTTCACAGCATGGTTGTCAATGTACACAAATCGGTTGGAAGGTTAAACATAATATAACGCCGTACTTGGCATAATTTTATGCAAATGACTGTTTTAAATACGCAAAGAGATTGACAATTTATAGGCACTCTAAGTGGGGTTTTATTTACAAACTAAACCACTTGACTTAATCTTGCGACAATCTAAGAAGCCCGATTTGACGTTTCTCATTATACATGCCGCGATAACTTTGTATGAACGTATACGTAAGAAATCGAAAAATCAAATTCACAATCCTAATTAATTACTATGATATCCATACACTATAACAATGAGTATCATACGTAAGCACCAAGTTTCATTTTTTATTGTAAAATGCACTCAATAAGACGAATTAATCGTTGATTAATATTCCGACAGGACGTTATTACAATGACATGTCTTTGGGTTCGTTGCCATAGTGTTGTGATTGCTTTTAACCGTTTTTGATCGAATAAAATCGATGTTCTGAAAAATCAATACTTTGTAACACCTTGAGTTAATTACTTGTGTCCCTTAAATCTGCAAATTTATGTGATGGCAGTGCAACAGCTTTAAAAAACAATTCTAAAAAAATTGGGCTTAGATCCAAAAAAACCGACAAACAAAAAATTATGATGGAAAGGTATGACATAATTATACAAAGAATATCATTCTTATGAGAAATTTATAAAATAACCAACTGGCACAAACATGTCGATTGCCAATTTTAAGTATTTTATATCGATATGTCTCGGGAATAGGTTTTTAAAGCAACCGATTTTTTTTCCCAGTTGTTAGATGTTTTTTTGATAGATGTGAAATCGGACATCTTAGATTGTCGCGAGATTAATGATCTAATTTTATTCTGGTACAACAACAAAATTATATATTTGTAATTTTACAGTTATGATGAAACTGGACGTTTCAGCATAATGAAACTGAAGAAAAAATTAAAACAAAGTGACGGAAAAAAGGAAAGAGCATTGCAAATTGTTTTCTTTGTTCTAGTTGACTCGCGGATAAGAATTGAATTGCTGCCTTCATACAAATTGCACGGAATATTAAGACCAGACAATCAGAAAATTCTACTATGATATTAACAATAAACGGGTAATATTTAACGTAGGTACTTCTAGTTTACAATTTAATAACAAAAATAAATCATAAACATCCTCGCAAAAAGGGTTCAAATAAAAAATGCATACCAGCTACCAACGAGAAATAAAACAATCCCAATTTTAATTAGCTTCAACCCTGAAAATAATTCGGAAAACTAATTACAGTGAAGTCTAGAAGACATTGAAAATTTAAACAATACACTTCAATGGTTTATTAATAAACAACATGGAGTCACGAAAGGTACTCAAAGCTCTTACATCTACCTTTCAAGCGTACTGGGAAAGACGGTTACCGCTTTTTCAAGAGCTACACTTGCTTTAATGAAGCAGGTAATGAGTCTCTGAGAGTCAACAGCAAACAAGTTGAGGGTTGAAACTTAAGGCGGAAGCGCTAGGGTAGGCTTCGAAATAAAATAAAAATTAATGCTTTTTTGCAGTTCAGTATCAGCTTGTTTAGTATTTAAAAAGTTTACGGCGACAGTAACGAATACGTATTTACAGAATCATTATCATTAAAATCATCATTGTGATAGAATTTGGCGAAAATGTCATGTTTTTAAGAAAATGCCAGAATAATTTTGCATCAATTCTGATTTACAAAAATTACTTTAATGATTATAATTCTACAAATGCATATTCCTTACTTCCGCCTTTAAACTTTTGATAAGGTACTATAATATCACCTGATATTGTGGTGTGCATTGCAAGCAATAGCAAAATAATAAAAAAAACAACGGGTTGCACTCCGGGAGTGCGGTCGTTGCGGTCTACTCTCCCTCCGTCTTACGAATTTTCGATCAGGTCACGTGTCACCACAAAAAAGTGCACAACGCCGCTAAAGAAATTTTCACTTCAAAAAAGAAATTCGCGGGCTACCTTAGCGCATCCCCTTAATCGGGATCTCTCAAAGAACTCCAAAGACTTTTTTCATCACGCATCGTTTGTGTATAGTATTACTGAAATGTTGTCGTAAGCGGATAAGGAATTACATCTATTATCGCTGTGTGTACGCTAGATTGCTTTGGAAGGTAAACAAGCTGAGTTTCTAATTTTTTTCCTACAGATTCAAGATTGTTTTTTGTATCTTCCTCTCTTAGAAGAGATTTAATTAGTATCAGAAGGTTGAGTCTATTTTACTTGTTATTTTCTTGACTGAAGTTTTATAAAATTCCTCAGAGAAGATAAGCAATACATGGATTACATTTTTATCAAAAGCTATTTTAAGAAAAGTACAACTATCATTATCTACAATCTACTTTATAAATAAAAAACGTTGCAATTTACTCTGTCCTTAGGCTAAATTTAAATAACTCTAGAATACTTGGAAACAAATTAAAGTTGAAAATTCCTCCAAGTGGAAAATAACTCGTCTTGCGCTCACTTTTAATAAATTAGTCTTAGCGAAATGAACTAGAAAAATGATGTCACCGCGGAGTGTTAGCACGCAATTTAAAGCTCTCCTCGTTTCGGACGCGGTGGCAATTTATCATTTCTTAACAAAAATGAATGACATATTGCTTGTGAAGCCCTTCACTAAAGTATCTCAGGCGCCACTGGAATTTTGGGTCCAAGCGAGACCTGAATGAAGACCGCATATTTCATTTCAGAGTACACGGTTAATATATCCTTCGACTTTTGAATAAAGTCATTCAGTATAAAACATTTATTGAGCGCCAATTCTGTTTCCAGTTATGCCAGTGAAATTAATGACGTCATTACATGAATGTTTTAATTTTTTAAACTCTCCACATACACGCACGCGATACAGCTGTTTGTCATTGGCCTTTACACGGGGTAACACAGGGGATTCGTCGTCAAAAACAAACTGCGGAACGGGTGTCCTCGGAACTTCCTGCTTAATTAAATGAATGTTTGTACAGGCGGACCGACGAGTTCCACGTTGAGTCTTATTAAGCAAAATTGGTCTAACTTTACAAGGTTTTTTTTCTCTGAAAATGGGAGAGACATGATGTGTTACTGCTTGGCTAGAGAAATGAACTTACGTGTCATTGAACCGACTTCGACTTTGAGCACCTTTCGAACGTTATATTTGAATAAAACTTGATTCCATGCTCAAGCTCACTAAGGCTGTATACTCGTAAAGTTTTTATGCAGTAATTTACTCAAATCCTTCTCCAGAAAAATACGTATTAAGTCCAGGACCGTTTAAGTGAGGGCAAGTTAAAGCAAAACCCAGATCGTTAGGTTGTTTCCGAGGAGTCGTGAATCCCTTTTCATGATTTTCTCAAGCTTTCCCTTTGAGGCGCTTTAAAAGCGATGAAGCGTAAAACCCAAACCAAGATGGAACAAAATATCTGGAAAATTTCTACGAACCTATGCCAAGCTTTATTCCAAGCTGATGGAAATGAACGAACATTTTGAGTGGATCAAATGACTTTTAAGGCAACTCGACTTGTAAAATAAACCCTTCTTTCCATCAGTTCTACCGATACTGTATATAATTCTCTCTTTTGCGAGGACTTGGAATGCTGCTGACACTGTACCGTGAAATAAACGTGTCTATTCAGCCATAACTATGTTAAAACTTGTCACGGCCCTACTCTAAACATATTATTTGTCTTCAAATATTCAAGATGGGGCAGCTACACGCATGTCGACCAGTAATTTAGAAATGGGTTGGACATGAACAACACGCGATGATGCCTAAATAAAAATGTTCCTTATTTTTTACAACTGGTGTTGTTACCATCAAATATTTAGTCTATGTTGCAGTGGGCAGCTGAAGGACGAAAACATCGATGTTGGTTTTCTTTTGTTGTATTTTTTAACGTAAAGCGAAATATTTAACATGAAAACATACAACGCCTGTGGTTTTAATTTTAATAGCAGTCGTAGCGAACACGTTTTGTTTTTACGCACATAGATACCTACGTGTTTAATATTTTTCTTGCTATTTGAATACACCGCTCGGTTTTGGTTTGGGGTATCTGTGATTGTATTACTACAGCAAATAACGTAATAAATTATGCTAGGCAGAACAAAATTATTTCCACAAACCTTTCACATAAATTCATCCGACAACGAGTGGAAAATATTGTTAGTAAAACAAATGAATATTTTTATGGAAAGTGTCACTTCAACAAATTGAAAAATTGGAAAATTGAAATATTTTTTTCCGATAGCAATCTCATGACGGCTCGTATTAATATTATAGACAAGAGAATATTAATGTTGTTCTTAGGACATTGAGATATTTCTTTTAGAAATGTTGGAGACTCTCTAGGTATGATCATAGATCTAATAAATTGTTCACCTTGAGCAAACATCCATTTATCACGCTGTCTCGACTGTGTCGGGATATATTCTTTCAGTGAGAAATATTCCACAGAATCAAGTCTATTGCCGTAGGAAATCCATTCTAAATGATTAAGCTTTTATCACTGTTTTCTTTTGCCAATTCACCTGTTTTTCTCTTCATGTTTTCTTCCAGAAATGAAGGGGCTCTTTGTGCTAATCGCTGTATGGACCACTCTTAACTTAATAAGATCGGTGAGTGACTTATTGGTTTGTCTTCAAAAAAAGTCAGGTGCAGCCCGAATAGCGTCCTAAAGATTATTGGCGAGAGAACCGATACTGTTCTGCTCAGTTGGTTCACTGAACTCTATGTGTTGCGAGACCGATAAGCCTACTGTGCAGGGGTTGACGGCGTGTCTAGTTTCTTCCTTTATTTTTTTAATTACTAATATTAGTTATAAGCAAAATTCTTGTTACTAACAACTTTGCCTTGCCTATGGATTGTTTTGTCTGATTTTTTATTTTTTTATTGCATAGTATAATTAGCAACTGGCGGCTATTTATGTGAACATGAACACGATACAAGATGCATATGATGTTGCTACTGAAAACCATGCCACATACAACATTTGTTTACACGCATTATATGAAAAAGGCGTAAGTTTTATTTATGTTATGTATAAAACTGATAAACACAATGTATTTATCAGTATCAGTTTTTTTTCCTCATCGTTAGTCAGTCATCGCTTGACCTTGAATTCTTGGATACATATCAATGCGGGTCATCTGTACTAGGAAGGAGGATCGTTTGCGATGTTGATACCTAAATATTTGGGTATATAGCTATAAAGGTATCGGAAGTAAAATAGCCGATACCCATGCTAAGGTGTGTGTGTAAGTGAAGGGGTCCGATAGGACCGATGCCTGCCGGGGTTGCGGGAAAGTCCGAAAGGGATACCGTGGCCCCTGGCAACGTACAGGCAACGGAAGGAACACGGGTGGGTTTTAGTCAGTAAGAGTGATACGCCCTCCCGCTCCACCCAGAGCGGGAGAAGTTATTTGATAATTTCCCACCCAAAAAAAAAAAAAAAGGTGTGTGTGTAAACATTGTCTATGATCACATTTTTGTATTTTTGTGTAGCTTATTGACTGTCATATGATATGACAATGGTCACATGAGTTTAATTTCAAAAAGATTTAAAGAAAATACTTTTCAGAAACTCATTCGTGAAACAAATTATCAGAAGAAAAATCTGTGTCCAGGCTATATTTCACTGCTACACACAGAAACCTAAATTCTTATGTCCATAAATTCAAACGGCAAGAAACTTTCCCCTTTCTGAAGTTGCGTAAGAAAGGGCATATAAATTATGAGGAAAATACTTTGCCTCTCGGGGTTCCCCGTACTAATGAAAAACAACAGCGTCACAATTCGGAAATTACTAAAAACGAAAAAGTTTTGATGGTTCCAGTAATAAACACATCGGTAGTGAAAGAGCGTCGGCATAAACGGATTTAATTTGAATTTATCAATTAATTTTAGCTCGAGTATACCACCTTTAGCCGAAAAAATAATTTCGGGTGTGTCACTTTTCAGCGGAATTTTAAAGCGTTTATTTTTACAGGCAGGAAAAACGGTGCTAAATCAGCATTTTTACAGTAACACCACAAACGCTTGCCTCCCCTGACTGTTATCTTTTGAACAAAACTCAGACGCCAGAGGTGGAACGACTTACCCATTATTTTGATGATGCGACAAAGCTTTGAATATGACTCGACTGTTTTATAAGACTTTTTCGGCGTTGGCTTGTATATATAGGGCTATTTTTGTAATTGTTCCTGTTATATTTTCATTTGTCAGTTCGAAGTCACTTTTGGCGTCTTTTTGTCGAGAGTTCCGCTTTTTTGCTACCATCTATTTTGATCAGGGCCTGATTATTGTTTCACATTATGCACTTATTTTTCACAGGTAAAATAATGATTGAAGAAAGAACTTTGTTCATTTGAACTTTTTTCTTGTGACTAGGTTATAGAAATATTGTTTGTGGATGAGTATTGATTATGTATACGAATATTTCGAAACGCCATTTAAATAATTATGTGCTTATTTGAACGAATACGCAAAGGTATGAGGGTAACATGAAACAAAATATTCTTTCACCCACATATTAATATTCAATTTTGACGTATAACGACCAGTATCATGCATTAATGAAACTACATAAACTAAAACGTACCTGAAACGACGAAAGTTCAGCGACAAAGCAGACTATCATCGACAGAGTTATATCGCTGCATCAGCTAGAGGTATAAATAAGTCGGCGCTGGCGTCGACAGGGCATGTTCCGGTTCTGTCGAGTCTGTTGCATTGATCCTGGACCCCTTCACCTCGCTTCCTTCATTTTCGATTATCGATAAACTTATCGTCAGCATTCGATTGTACATAGTCTGCACTTCACTATTTGAGCACTGGATTTGGGTCACTGTTTTTAGGCTATTGGGGTTTTAGTTTTAAATCATGATTGAATTTATCTCTACCTTAATATTTAACTATACTGTATAAAGGATCTGTTTGAAAATGCAGCAAAGAAAATAAATTTGATGTAAAAATTATTTGTTTTGAAATTATGACCAGCACTCGTGCAAAAATAAGTACTTGGAAAAATACTCAAAGAAGGGAAAAGGTTTTTTATTTTTGGTATACCAAAAATATACTCTTTATTTAAAAAATATACTAGCACAAAATAGCATGACAACATTACTGTACGTAAATTCCCAGAAAGTTTATGTAGGCCAGATGTTTGCAATGAAAACAGAGTTTTTATTATTAGCCGGTACACATTGGACCGTCGTTTGGCAGAACATTCAGTTAACAAGGCTCCATCGTCAAAGCCACTGCCGACAGCTGGTTTACAAAGAGCGTAGATCAAGTTGGTAGCTACGAGTAGACTACGCGGCTACGACAGTGCTACGGCGTAGCAACTAACCGATTTCCGAAAGTATTTTACAACCACGACCAAGTTCGAAACAAGACTCTAAGTGTAGTAAACGAGTCATTAATTTCGTTATTGAACAACTTTTTCGCATTTTATCTTAGAAACTCTTGACCAGTCATATAAGTTCGTCCACAAAATAGGAAGGAAATAACCAAATATTTATATCGAACGTGAAAATCTGCCCAAATAATTATTGAGCCTTAGCTTTGAAAAATACTTTTAGCTTCATGACGAAATGATTGAGGAAAGTGGTCCTAGAATGAATAATAACAAATTCTTAGTATTACGTACATTTTTAATTTAATTGGATCCCTAGGCTTACCCTAATTTGGGTCAAGTAGTCCTAACCTCTCCTGGACTACTTAAGATATTGAAAGAACTTACCAAATGATGTAGTTGGCTTTCTACACACTATGCTAAAGTTTGTTAGCAAGAGACCATCTTCGAAATATAACGTGTTTTGATAGCCAGGTAGGTTTCAAGATGATCTCCAAAGTGATATCGTCTAGGGGTTGTTTGTTACTCTCACGTAGCTCCAGATCTCGGCTTTTAGTAATTGGGACTTACAGAACTTTGTAATTTATGTCCTGTTTGTCATCAGTGTTTACCAATGTTTCGACGGCACGGTTGGCGCAGTGGTTAAGCGATTGACTGCTGCGCTGCGTGTCGCGGGTTCGATTCCCGAACGGAACAAATATTTGTATGACCTACAAGTAGTTGTTCCGGGTCTGGCTGTTTGTGTATGTGAGTATAAATGTTTGTAAACGCACCCATGATACAGGAGAAATTCCTAGTGTGGGGAAAAGTTATTAAATTTTTTTTTATTTTTAAAGTTGGCAATTTAACATAATTATGTAGCTTTCAAGACATATATTTTTAGGTTCCATACGTCCGAATGAAGACACGGAATCCTTATAAGATTACTCGTGTATCTGTGTTGAAAAACATGGTAAATCTCTCAATATTATGCGTACAAAATTACATTTGCAGAGAACATGTTTTTCAACTACAATGTTAAGTTTGTTCTTCGGACAAATTCATAAATTTTTTAACGTTTAATTTTTGTCACGTATACCTTTTACATTTCTTGTTTTGTTAGTAAATTGATTAATTCGACTGGTTTTATTGTGAAGATTATTTCTTTGTATATATAAAACAATACTCTGCAGCTATAAGGTTGAATTCTCGAGACCTAATTTAACATTTTGTCTCCAACTCCAATTTGGATCGATCTATCGGTGCCTTAATTGCCATTACCATTAATTTAACCTACGTTCGAGTTTAGAGGAACCAATTTTTATTGGTGGAATTTATCGTCTAAAGCTTTAATTTTGGTCATTGATGTTTGATCGTCGCCCTCTAATTACGTTCCCTCAGAAGGTTAAGGTGGGTAATTGCATTTCAGAAAATGTGTACAACAATCAAAGCCCTTTCTATCACAATTTTGTTGTATGTATTTGTATATTTATGTAATTGATTTTGAATTATAATACTTTTAAAGCCTTATAGATTTTCATTACTCGGTCAATTTATTATTTATTTATTAATTATTAATTTCCACCAGCGGCTTCGCCCGCGTGATATCTTTATAAATTATAGCCTAAGCTACTAAGTGATAATATAGCATTCTACAGGAGAAAGAATTTTTAGAATCAGTCCAGGAGTTTTTGAGTTTATTACAAACAAACAAAAAAACATAAAAAAATATTTTCTTTTTATAACATTAATTTACATTTCTACAAGACTTGGGTTATCTGATTATGATGATTAAAATCAATGATTATAATGAATAGGAAGAGAAAGAAATTAATAACCTGCTTTATAATATAGGGTGGTAAGGAAATCGACGCGCAACCCGTTACCATGGATTTAGTATATGATTCTGGACTCCACAGCGTTGAAATTTTTCGTCGGTTGAAAAAAAAAAACTGGTTTTTCCTACAAAAGTGCAGTATCTACTTCACGCAGTCAAAATGTATGGAAAAGCAATTTTTTTTTTGTCTACCAAAAAATTCAGCGCAGGAGGGTCCAGAATCATGTACTGAATGCATGGTAACAGGTTACACGTCGGTGTCCCTGCCAACCTGTATATCAACTCTTTTGCAGCTTCATAGGAACTGAATCATAGATCCAAGTGTTATGAAATTGGCTTATAGATTTTGGAGCTAGAAATTCATTCACCATGATTTATTTGGCAGTTATGTATAGAATAATTAATCCATCCCAAATTAACTTGTTTCAATAAGCATTTATGATAAATTATACTTTACACAGCTTATAATAATTACTCAATCACTACAATACTGATGTTCCATTTAGTTTATGTATCTTTTAATGGTCCACCATAATTGTTAATGGAAGCGTGGCATTTAAATACTCCTATTAAATAAGAGCTATTATAAATTTTATAGTACATTTTGCAGAGTCGATCAATGTTCGCGCGTACATTTGGAATACCCTGGTTTATATTTTTAATGGTACCCTTTTAATTAAGAACGAATGAACGGCGAAATAAACCCGTTAATTTTGATGACTTACAAAACTCTGTTCATAAACTGAACAAGTTTAATTTTGCCTTCAAAAGGCCTAGAATTTTGAATGTTGATTCTGAGCGAAGTTTGCCTGGCGTGTTACTCGTTAGACTTCGGCAAAGGTACCGAACGATATATTGTTGCCGATTGTTTCAGCACTGTTGGACTTAATACTTGATCGTTATTGAAGCTGCTGATTGAATATGAAATTCGAAAACGAGATTTTAACTCGAAACCATAGGAGGTCGGAAAATTGAATTCGATGGCAAGCAATTGATACATAACGATCAAAGATGGAAATTAATTGACAGATATTAACCAATATGATTTAAACAAATACATGGAATTTTCATCATCTATCTTCCATGTAAAATCGTTACCGGTGGCAACGAAAACACAATTTATATAAATCTCCTTTAAGAATATAATTTAAATTTGGAAACTGAGACATTTGGAGTTCAGTAGCCTTTAACAAGAAAAGTGAAGAAAAATCAATAGTATAGTCTACCCGAAAAATACACAATAGAAAACTTTAACAAGAAACTTTATTACAAAGAGGGTAAACATCAAATAAAAACTTTGGGAGATTTTTATTCATTACTCTCATTATTATGGCATCCGAGAACAAGTCTTCGCTACTTGTACACAGACCCTTAAGAGCAAAGTGTGATTTAATTTAAGTTCGGACCCAATTCGGATCTTAACGCTCAATCTGAACATCTTTAGCGCAAAGTTAGAAGAACTTCGGATTGTTTGGATGTAAACAGATAAGGCCACGGATTCTAACAATGTGGTTTTCGGAACGAAAATACGTTTCAGAAAATATATACGGAGAATTGCGCGCGCGCGCTGAGGCAGATTTTGGAATGTATAATAGCAGTAACTAACCTATTTTGTTTTTGTGTCTCGGAGTTCTTTAGTTCACTTACATAGATCTTTGTTTGCTTGTAGACGAAATAAAACGAAATTGCTTCTAGTACCATAAATTGTGACTCAACAACACTACTAAAAATATCGTATAATTCTTGAAAACAAAAATACGTTCAAGCAAGAGCGTGTCTAAGAAAATAACGTTTTGTCGTGGGCATAAACGTATGCGTACTTTTGTGCCATACAAAAAGTGCTGAAGAATTAAGAAACCAAAAGATTAGACGCTACAAAAAGTAAGATTTATAATCGTATGAAAGGAAAGTTGGGGCAAAAGTTAATACATTTCGTAGCCACGGCATTACTGTTGAAAAAGACATTTGCAGCAGGATATGAAGTGGAAATAAAATTGCGGTAACAATCGTATAAATCCCCCGCACTTTAGGCTTATGAACTTTTTACGTTGGTTGACGAAAAATACAAAAGTAAAAACGCGATACTGCTCACATACCGGGCCAATTTAATGTCAGTACAGAACGTGTTAGCACGTAGCCGTTACCAAACAAATTTATCTGTGCCCTTACTCAATTTGCTTACTCGTACTCTGTTGGCGCCAACCTTTTATTATCCTCATAGAATAAACACATGCAGACGGTTGTTTGAATCAAATTACCCAAATAAATGTAACGGCAATTTGAAATAAACTTTTTTCGATTTTGCGTTTATTCATTGTAAAACATTCAGATTCAACCAAGTTGACTTTGTGAGTAAAATATTTACATTTTGTAGTTGAACGCTGTTGCTGCTACAGATATTGAAATTAGATTTTAATAATTATATTCTGCATTTAATCATAGGGGAAGCCTGGAGGAGGACTGCCAGCAGTGGACATATTTCGGCTAAAAGATGATGAATCCGAAAACAAAATGATTTAAAAACAAAATGATTTAAATTAACCAAATTCACGCAACAGTAACAATAACACCAACGACAGGCCCCATTTTATGCTTAGGCAAATCACTGTTCATTCCAGGGTTGCCTGGAAGAGATCGCGGGAAGCAATAAGGCCGCCCCCAGTGTATATTTTGTAGCGTTTGTTTTTTTTAATGTATTTTTGTGGTGTACAATTAAGTATATATAAATAAAGCCAGACAAACAGACCTGCCGTTACCACCGTCACCATTTTTCAGAGCACCAATGAACATAAAAAAGAATTGCATGTCTGTGTCGCCTCTGTAATCTATGTATTTACTGTAGCTATCCAAGATTGCGGAGACTCGACGGCGTCGCTTGGGCGGTCGATGCACGCGTCACAATAAAACCTTTAGCGAAGCTCACCACATTTCCCCGACCCCAATGCCTTCGAGATATTCTTCGGAATAATTATGGAACTGTGATTTTTTTTCTCTACACTGTAATTAAGTTTGTCTTTTCTGCTTTGAATGTGTTATTATAATTGCATGATAGATTTGTACGTTTTTCATGTTTATTAAAGTGATAATATTAAATTATAGATGTATTATTATTTTAAAGTGCTAATATACAATTTTATAGCTGTTTTCATCAAATTTAAAGCGCTATTAAATACATTCCCTTAAATATTTCTAGATTGTATCTATCAATTAAGCTTAAATCTGAATTGAAACAGATACAGGCTGTTCTAAGAATAATTTTACACTGAGAATCGATATTTTACTCAACATATTGTTGGGGTAGAAGGCATCATTATCCAGTAGTAAAAACAATTTATCATATCTCTGTTGTATGAAATGATTGATTCGCTCCTTTCAAATTCGACTTCGTATAATAATAAATATGTGGGCACAGTTATCCATCTTAGAGCCAAGTTTTACAATTTCTATGATCGTTTGTTACCATAAGATAATATATTTCCAAAGAATTTAACCTATCTTCCGATCCTCTTTATCAATAAGGCAATAAGTCTCGTGAAGGTACTTTTATCTAAAATTTGTAGGAAATGGTCATTCCTAGCCACGATAAATGGGCAATTTCGTACGTAGAAAACGGTCACAATCATTTTCGAGTTAGTAGACTAACGTTTATGTTACTTATTGTAAAATTTTTACGTTATTAGAGATTTATCTACAGATACAACTATTTGGGTGGAATGCCCTGTCTGACCTTTCTAGTTATTAGGTAGGTATTGTGAATACTTATAAATATTAAAGATATAAGTACAATAAACTATGTTTGATAATATCTCTATTTTTTTTTTGGTTTCTCTTTTGAAATAATATAACTTTATAGTAACTACTTTCTTTAAAATGATCTTTTTGACCTCGTAGATATATTTTTATATTTTTTTTGACTGTTAATTATTTAGTACTAGCTTCCGCCAGTGGTTTTGCCCGCGTGATATTTTTATAAATTATAGCCTATGTTACTCAGTGATAATATAGCATTCTACTGGTGAAAGAATTTAAAAAATCGGTCCAGTAGTTTTTGAGTTTATTAATTACAATCAAAAATACAAATCTTTTCTCTTTATAATGTTAGTGTAGATGACCTAATAGAACAAACAGACAGACGTCTGTGGAAAAGTGAAAACGAGGCCTTTGCCCATCAGTGAGATATTATAGTACATATATGCCCTAAAGACAACGTCAAAAAATATTTTTACCTTTCTATATTAGCCTTATCCTTACATATTATAAAACAAAGTCCCCCACCGCGTCTGTCAGTCTGTCTGTCGGTCTGAACGCGATAACTAACTAAATTTTCAAACGGTTTTCATCAATAGACAGAATGATGCAAAGATTTTGATGTATAATTCATTAAGGTTTTGTGTAAATTGGTTGAAATATGACGATTATTGTTGAAGATGTCGGAAAAAATAACGCCGACTGAGAGCTTTACTGGCGTGCGCCGTGTAAACCGTGAGAGATAAATAAAAAGTATGTTCTACAGGATTATACGTGTTAAAAAGTTCAACAAAAGAGTCCGTAAAAGCATATGTCTATCTTCTAAGGATGACCCACAATAAACATTTTTATTTTTCAGAATTTGATAAACATTTCATTGTTGTTCCCGAAGCTATTTTGGACCGGTATTATATTTATCTTTATCCAATAAAATATTTTATTTAAATTGGGCATTTATTTTGTCTATCATTAAAATTAATACCACAATATCACATATTCAAAATTACGCGTAACAAAATACGCGGGCACAGAGGTAGGAGTCAATGACCTTTTCCTCGGCTATTAGGTATGTAATCCCGGTAGTACGTTCCCGTGGGATATTTTGCGACATCCATGCGGGCGAAGCCGTGGGCAAAAGCTAGTTATTAATAATAAACCTGAAGAGTTTTTTTTTTTGTTTGTTAGAACGCGCTAATCTCTAGAACTACCAGTCGGAATCATTTATTGCATTCCACAATGTATATTGTATATGCTTCTTGAGGAAGTTTATAGACTATTTAGCTACGACCCTTAGGTGCCGACCAAAAAGAAAAAGTTAGAAATAACGTTAAACTTAAACGATGTAACGGGGCACACCTATAAGATGTATTTTATGTTAAAGCAAGAAATTTCACGCGAGTGGCGGGCAGGAGCTAGTTAGAGAATCACGCTCACGTACTTTTTCTGTAATAAAAATTGTCTTGATGAGTGGACAAGCAGAACTAAGATCGTTAAAGTAAGTACCTACCTATGCTATAGTACATGATGATGATGTTCAAAGTTATGATAGTAATCTAAAAATAAAACCAGCCAAGTGCGAGTCAGACTCACACACGAAGGACCCGTGCTACCATACATTATTTAGCAAATAAATGAAAATACTAAACAAAGCATATTATTATTTTTCATCTTAATGAAAATCGCAAAGATAAATTTGTATTTCATAATGATACTATGAATTACAAAGTTATTTTTGCAGTTACAGAAAATCACCCATATTTAAATAAATACCTAGTGAATCGACATTTTTAGTATTTTTTGATTATATATAGTATATGGTACATGATAGACAGAAGTTTCAAATTCCTAACTTGTTTAGGTGTTGAGATAGAGCTCGTACAAAAATGATCTAAAACTGACAACTCTTACGGCCCCGTATTTCATCATTAATGAAGTTAAAAAAAAAGAAAAAAAATCTCTACTCGATGAGTTTTAGACAATGACACCCCATATGCCAGGTTAGATTTTTTATTTTTCAAAATCAAAAGTTTATTGTATGGAAATTTAATAAAATAAAAAATTGTTTTTTAATTTTATTTATTTTTATTATTTATTGGTATAGCGGCAATACAAATGCATAATCTGTGAAATTTTTAACGGTCAACCTATTACGGTTCATGAGACACAGCTCGCTGACAGACATACAGACGGACAGACGGTTACGGTTCCGGTGTTCCGCGCCCTTCGGGTACGGAATTCTAAAAGCACCAAGAAGTTGCGAAATGGATCTATTTCAAGATATTTCAAGATTTTAATCAATTCTTTAGATACCACGTTTAGATTATTATGAATTAATTTTGAAAAAAAAAGGCGGTATAAAAATAAATTCAAGTACCTGTTTTTTTGAATCAGACGTTGGAATTAGGTACCTATGTCTGGCCTACTTTGGAATACTTATGATGTCACTAATTTATTTAAAGGGTATCGACTCACGAAAACTTTACCCAAATATTACCTTGTTTTGCATAATACGTTTACATTACTCTCCTGATATTCCCAGATAATATTATCATTAAGAGCCGTTATCTTTAAAGTACGCCATTTTTCGCACCGTAGCAGTTTCTTTGTAGTTGTTTTAATATTTTTTATCAGGTTAATTTTCTAAGGAGCGGCTGCAAAATTAGATCATACTGAAAAAATAAAATGAATATTCTGTAACTGTTTGTGTTGTTTCAAAAGCATATTTCCGCCCATAGTTTTAAAACATTTTTTCGACCCTTTTGTAGCGTTTGCAAAAACATATTTTTTTTTCATTACGGACAACCCTCTGTGTTTATTTTATGTTTTCCTATTGTACAACATTTTTACGAGATAAACCTTAGGTATTCCAGACCAAGTTGTGGTCAAAAAAGTATATTTTTAACGTACCTTTGACATTAATCACAGATTATTATGCTGTCTATTTTTGCGAGACGTACCTTTGTTCTGTGTACGATTGGTAATATTGGAAGGAAATTGGAAAATAAGATATGATCTTGGTCGAATAAGATACCTTATTTCGTTGCTAACCGTACAATGAAGAATATTATTTAGGTCTACCTATACTATTCTGGGAAAGTAGATTATCTTCTAATTCGTATAAACAACATTGCAAAGGAAGGCGGTGATCTGACTTTAGGACCTTTTTTTTAGTAGAAATAACATTGGAACAAAAGATTTATACTTCTTAATTCCTTACCCATGTAGGTTAGAGCTATAAAAATGTAGGACACGGCTCATAAGTGTGTGAATCCACTTTTATGATCAGTAACGTTAGTAGAACTAATTGGTGAGTGATGAACCTATAAAATGCTATGACGTTAGGTAAAATTGGTGCCACGAGCAACTCAAAGGAACTGTCACTTAACCCAGACGCTCAAACGTTCACGTTCCATATGTATTTAATAATTATACTCCTGAACAAATAGCTAACTATTAAACGCTCCATTCACCGCAGGTGTACCTATTTTCTACGCAAAGTAAATTTAATTAACAATTTAATTATATTAATGGAATCGTTTGCACAAACATTTATTTGCATAAAATAGTGACCTTCTTTAGAACATACTGTACATGTGTGTCATAATCAAAACGTTGTAATAAATGGGTGTGAACTTCAGAAGGTATTTAAATTTAAGAATTGCTTTTAGGTTAGATTTTAGGTGGTTATAAAATTGTGTCCATAAAAAGTTTAGATTAAAATATATTTTAAAGCATATTTGAAGGAACGCAACACAAAACAAAGAAATAAGCCGATTTTGCCAATCGTGACTACGTAAAGCCTTAAAGCATAACAAAATATTTTTTTCAGGAAAACAAGTTTTATACCCAGTGGCGAAAGTTTATATCACAGCCATTACAGATGCACTTCGGCATTAGGTATATCCATATATTGTTATTCTTGTTAACCGATCACTTTTAAAAAACCTAATTTTAATTAAATTTTAACTTTTTTTAAGAACCAATAACAAAACAAACACTCCAAAATTAAACGAAAAAGAACACTAGCGAATCAGTCTGATTTTATTTTACTTTATTAATTTCAACAACAACGTGTAGACGAACGAACGACACGTATTTGATTTCAATGATTCTGACAGCCGGCGTCCGAAATGTTAAACCGTGAGAAATCTGTTTTAAATGTTTTTTTAAATACAAATAACACTGACATTCTAAACAACTGTCTCCTTGGATGGATTGAGAAGTGTCATCTCGGAAGGTTTTGATCAGTGATTATGTATCGAGCGGGGCGCGAGCGCGATACTACCCCGTATACGGCGAGTTTCCAACTGAATCACCCCCGATTCGATGCCTCCGCCCAACATACAGCGCTTGCTCGCCGCGCCGCCGCATCAGTTTTAAACCTCCAACTCCTTAATATAAAGCCCAAATTAGCTCGTCACACCAATTGTGGTGAAGAAGATTCGTGCTTCGGTTCGTATAAGCGGCCAATACGCATGTCCACGACAACGTATATAAATTCGTATAGAAGGCATAGTTTCCTTATACATTTGGATTTTCTCGAGTTCAAGGACTTTGCGTTATCTGTTTGAGTTTTTAGACGTCGAATCTCTATTATCAAATTACATTGGATATTGATATGCTAATCCGCGATTTCAATTCGCGTTTCCAATTGTCAACGTAAACAATAAACAAGCTTGTTTATGTTTTTTGTTGAAAGAAACTCTTGATTAATGTTAATGACCTTAAAGACGATACAAAATACGTAACAGCTAATTGATTCTTTTTTATAATTGTTTTTTTTTTGACAATTTTATTTCTTCTTAATTTCTAGACACTTTGCTTTTTGTCGATTCCCAGTATTCCCTTTGTTAAAAGTCCACATCCAACTATTGACAAGATCAGTGATGGAATTATTTAGTAACAAACATCATGGTTATTATTTCCGTACAATCGTGGCAAGCACCAACTTCAATGGAAACGTTAATTGAGTTAATTTAACAAAAACACTCGTAGTTGTAAAATGTGGAAAATATTAATTAACATTTTGCTTCCGCCCTCAGAAAAATAAAGGAAAATATAAAAGGGAAAAAAAATTGCTAGGTTAAATCCCAGGGTTTTTACATCTGCGAATATTGTTGAACAAGGCCAGAGCGTGATTCAGTTGATCAATATTAATGCATAGCACCCCCTGAATAAGTATTATAATGGTAAGAACCTTTCACGGTAATGAATATTTCCCCGCTATGTGGGAAAGTAACTTAGTTCTTTTATTTTTATTCGTACGCTGTATTACTTTTGTATTTGTTGTATGAGTGAAATACGGCCTGGCTTTCTAAGCCTCCATCCGAGGTCTTAAGCAGAGGATATGTGCCCGTCACACTGATGGAGAAAGGAAATCATTATGTAAGCTTGAGTCAGTCGTGTGGAATAATTTTGTTTTTTATTTAATGAATGCGGGTTTTGATTTGTTTGGCAAATAAAACTTGCGAATGTTTTGTTAAAGCTGGGTTTCTAGGAACGGTTTTGTAATGGGTATTGTAAAAACACCTTTTAATATTGACAAGGGAATTATTGAGTTGAAACAGGACCGTTCACGATTTTATAGCCATAGATAATACCAATTACTATAATAAAAATAAAAATAAACTTTGAAAAGGTTGTAATATTTTAAAACATAAAATGATTCTTGTTTTTAGTCACCAACATATACTATGCTGCTTTACAAGCAAAAATAAAAGCTACTTTGGGTACAAAATTTAAAATAATGATATGTAAAATGCATCAAAAAAAGTAGTTAAAAAAAAAACACAAAAATAAAAGCTAGATTTGATTTATGTGTTTTTAAATTCCGTAGAAACATGACTTGAATGGTTCCATTAGAAAGGTTTTTTATTACACTGAAAAGCTACTGTATGTTTATTCAGAACTAAAATGTGACAATAATTTATTTATTCATGCCATATAACAGCAGTCTAACCCAGCCAAATTAATATTCTCTGTTGTATAAATTGAATGAGATTTTGTTTTCGCCAAAACTAATGAAGCGAAATTACCTTTGAACTATGTTAAAGTTAGGGAAAGGTTGGCACAGGGCATCAATTTCCCGGAAGACTGTTATTTCAAACCCAGTCTAATATGATGATTGGGGTAATGTGGTCCACACCCTTTACGCATTTTGTTGACCTTTTGTTTCGCTTTACAACTTGCATATTTTACGAAATAATATGTTTTTCATTTGATATGGGTAAATGCTGACTATGAGCAGATTGCTGAGTTACAAAATAGGTTCTGTTTTAGTTGTTGTCGAAGATAAATGAGGTCAAAACAAAGCCTGCTGATTTATTAATTTATGTTTTTATTACGGTACATTCAATCCATTATAATCTCATATATTCCCTCAGCACTTCGTGGGTACTATCAAAGAACTTCATATCTAAGCAGTTTGAAAACAAAATCCCGCGAACACGATGACAAAATCTGTTTAAATACATAGTAATATTTTGTCGTTTTTGTTTTTTTGTTGTTCGTATGTTTTGTAGGCTCTGTTACAATGATCACAGATGTCTGACCCTTTTTCGACCACTAGGAACAGAACAGAAGAAACAAAGATGAGAAAGTTTTTAATGTTAATGTTCATCAAAAATATGATGCTGCGATACTATTGGTTGATAAGATTTCTATAGCGTCCGAGCGCTGCAAGCAGAAATAGTCTTTACGGTGATTAGATATGAATTTCTACGATAGTACCTACCACTTCATCATTTTCTCGATCCATTTTCGGAAAAGAAACAATTAATTTCGAAACATCTCTGGGGCCATGAATCCAATTTAGGCTTTTCTTCAAAACATGATCAATCAATATCTATTCAGTCATGACTTTATTTTCTCCGATGAACACTTTATTATAACGTACAACATTTATTTTCATTATCAGTGATTGTGTTATATTAGATAATATCACGCCTTATACTGAAAGAAAAGAAGAGAAAGAAAGAAAAGAAAGAAAATACATTTACTGAACAATGGGGTAAGTAGAAGTGCCTATATCCACATTTGGTAAGTTATGTTTAAGTCTTTTACGGGGTAAACCGGACTCCAAGCTTCTACCTAAAAAAACCGTGACGTAAACCCAAAAATAATTTACCCGACCTGAGAATCGAATATGTTATGATGGTCAGACGACGAGTTTTCGACTACTAGACCAACGAGACAGACGTCATGTCATACATGAGCTGAATATAAATTGCTTTAAGATATGATATGTTTTAAGTGACGGGTTTAATTCCCTAAAGCGCACGTGACTGTCAGAGATACACAGTTATACACGGTTACACACGGTTACACACGGTTCTATTATGTGCAACGGACAGACGTCGGAGGGAACGTTCCTGTGAGGCTTATACGGGTGTGCTAATGAATATAATGTGTGTAATTATGTATCACTCGCGCTTTGATACGGATTTTGGTGAGTAGCAAACTGAATTTTCTTTGAAGACGTGACTCAGATTAAATTTGATGGGATATGATTACCATATTTAGCTATGTTAGGTGCGTAGGTAATCCTTATTTACAAGAAAGAGAGTAGAGTTATCATTATTGCTACCTAAAAGTTTGTAAATCAGGTTATTTGTGAAAATGGCACGAATAAAGAATCTGTAGGCACTTAACAACTAGTAAAGTAAAGTAAAACAGCACCAGTTTTCCTTATTCTGTATTCTACTGAATATAAATTTGAAAATCTTCTCCGCGAAGTGAAAATGCTAAGAGCGGTTACACTCTTTATCTTCCAGAGCGGAATGAAAATTAATAAAAATAAACAAATGGGGCTAGAGGGATATGTAAGAAATAAAATGGCAATCTAATCTCAGCCTCGCTGATGTAATTTTCAGGAGAGATGATGCAGAAAACACAATAGCTGTGACGTCACTGCATCTGATACTATTGAAGCCATCTCATTACTCTACGGCTGATTGCAAAACACTGCATGCATTATGTACCAAGGCTTTGTTATCAGCTTAGGTCCATTTCCAGTTTTATGACAAGCCGTTGTATGAAATTCTTTAACCAACAGGGACGATAAACGAGGGTTATTGTGTCATAAAAATTTATTGCAAACACTCAAGCAGAAATTTTCATTCGCTATGCTGTTAAGTGTGTCCGTCTCATTACTTCTATTCATCAGTAATTTGATTAAACTTTACAAAAGTGTGTCGAACTTCATTGATTGATTTGATTATTTTGAAAAGGTGAGGGCCAAAGTTCTTTGAATTTGAATCACTGGTTTTGGTACAACTTTGGTGTGTTAAGTGGCTTGTTTATTTCCATGCTTACCTTTTCCACGATTTTATAAATTTTTAAGTGTTCTCATTTCAAGTTCTCATAAGAAACCACTGTACCAATTTCCATAATTAAATTAGGTAGGCACTCATTTCATTTAATTAGATATTCTTACACAAAACCATCAAATATTTATGTAATGAGCAATAACAGTGAACAGGTACTTCGAAATTGAAATTATCTTGTAAATCCCTGAATTGTTGCCAACATAAAATAATTTTGGAGTAATTTCTCACTATAATAAATGCATTGGAAGAAATACACCCTCAAAATGAAACCCAACCGAGCATGACATATAAAAAGTTTCAATTTAGAACATCCTCAACACTTTTTGTTGTTCCATTTAATATTTTTAAAAGCTCCTAACCTCAATTTAAAATTTTCCTCTAATACTGGCCGTATAAAACGAAAAAGGTCGTTAATCTCACAAAGTGTATTTGCGTACTGGGAAAAAATTAAAATACAAAATTTGTCAGGCCCCGCTGCTGTGGTGTGCCAACTGGCTTTGCCGCAAAAAACTCGCTTAAAGTCGGGAGCATCCTGATTCCGAAGCTTGCGGTGGCTCTGGCAGGACTCGGGCGGCCTAGATTTCAATCCGAGTAACTAATTTCCATTTTATCCCATCTCCTTATTTGTTTACGCAGTGAAAAATAGAAGTGGATTGAATGAAAAAAGTAATCAGCGGTAAGTTTTTTTTTTAAGCTGCACATTATTGATAAACTATTTCGACATTAATTTAAAATTCAGTATTTTGTAACAAAAACTGGCCAAGTGTCTCGGATCACGCATAATGAAGGTTTCCGTAGTTAGGGTGAATTTATCTTAAGAACAAACAAAACATTGTAGTTGAAAAACATACTTTCTCATTCATTCCAACTGCAAATGTAAATTAATGTTATATAAATTAAAAATTGAGACCCTCACAGTAAGCACTTTCATTCGATATGTCACACGGTACAATTTGCATAACTTTTTATTTTAATTCTCTGATTTAAAAATGACCCCATATTCAAAATTATTTTTTACGTTACACGTCTGTATTTGGGTTACAGAAATTCATAAGTGTACCAAATTTCAACTAAATCGGTCCATTTGATTTGAAGCAAAACGGCTGTGACAGACGGACAGACAGACAAACAGACACGCGAGTGATCTTATAAGGGTTCCGTTTTTTCATTCGGACGTACGGAACCCTAAAAATGATTGTGATTGACCGAAACTACGGAAGTAACGAACAACTTTTTACTACACTCCACTTTTTATTCAGTAGGACTTTGACTAAATCCTCAAATACGTTTCCTCTGATACGCTCATGTATTTATTTATTCCTTTTCTTCCCCTCACATTCGTAATCCTGTCAATGACATTTTATTTAACTCTTTCCCATCGGATATATTATGGGAAATATTCAAATACACAGCTTTTGTATCCCGGAATTTCCATAAAAATATATTTTGTAGTTTCCTCGTTGGGTTTGATCGTCGCATAGCTCCACCACAGACATATTCAGGTTTCTATGAATGAATGACATGCGACGTAAAGTCAATAACAAAATCCAATCGGCACTTTTTTCGACTCCGCAGAAATGGAAGCGTGTTCGTAACTGTTTGTCATTTTTTCATTTGGACGAACAGCTTTTTGCTGTGGTTTTTTGGATAGTATCTCACAATTATTATTGTATCCAATTTTAGTATATTTTTGTTTATTTTAATTTTATTTTGAAACATGGAAATGAAATGTCAAACACAGTGAGAAAATCGTAATTTTCTAAATAAATTGGTATATTTTTCTCTACTCAAATCTAACTATTGCAATTGCAAGTATAAATCAGTTCGTAACATCGTGCACTCCTGATCACATTTGAAATCTGAATAAAACAAATACAAATTCAAACATCGGTCTATCCGGAACACTCGTAGACAGGTAAAACGGGCTTATCTGCTATTCCGGTAAAGCTTTTAGTCTGGAATATTTATAGAGTGTTCCCTCATGACCCAGAATAAAATTGAATTATGCATGTATCGTTTTCTAATGCAATCGTGGAGATTTATCTTATGCATTTGTCGTGTATGAATTAGAATTCTACGTCACATTTAATGGTATTTTTGTATTTTGGAATTATGTCCCTAAAGTATCAAAGGTAGGTATTGTTCTTTTTAGAAATTTTGTTTCATACGTCTTAATCGTTTGATAAAATCTGTAAATAAAGCTATCTTTGGCTATTGGACATTACCAAAACGAATACAAAAACCTTATAACGCCAATATAGGAGCCTCCCTATATTATAGCAGGTACCATATTATTGATAGGTATAGGTACGAAATACACACTTGCCTATGCTAATATACCAACAAAATTTCTAAGCGAAATTCCTCTTGAGGCACCACCGCCGAAATTTCACAGCACGCATAGCTATCGACGTCCAGACACAGGAAAGCATTCATTTTATTACACAAAAGCCCCACCCAAGTGAAACATTCACCCACTATCCTATATAACAAGAATTACGACAAGGTTCATTCACAAACAAAATACCATCTTAATACACAGAACTAAAGTTCTTTTCAGTTTGAAGTAGAAGTGTAGTTATGTTATTTACTAAGGTGATAGAGCTATTCAGCAACAAAATGTAAATAAAATGGCATGCATTAATTGCTAGGTTTTCACAGTTCGTTTATCGGCAAGGAAATTTCTCTTTTTTTGTGTTGATAATGAATCCGTCGTCGTTATAATGGAATCAGTGGGGTATTAGATACATTTCAATGGGTTTTATTGGAATATGTAAGTGTGTTTATCAATAAACAGGATATCTTTGTGTCTTTTATTTAAACATTGCACTTACGTTAGTTGTGAAAAACTAAACTTCATATAGAAAAAATAATCAGTGGGGTAAAAAACAGTAGCAATAGGTTTCCTTTTGACTGTTCATCAACATTAATTGCGTTATTTACGTATGCATTTTTCGAACATGTATGAAGCGATGGATTACCAACATCCTTCAAAATCATTCAGATTGTGATCGATAGTGTTACGCAATTTGAGACCAGCCGATCTATTCTGTAAAAATCTCACGGTGAAAACTTGGGTGAAGTGAGCGTGAAGTGAGCGTGAGGTGAGCTGTCATTCCACCGTTAGTGCTATTCTGTAACCATTTCACCGTGAAAACTTAGGTGAAGTGAGCTCGGAGTGAGCTGTCAGTTCCTAGCAGCAGGTGGAATGACAGCTCACTTCACGCTCACTTCACCCAAGTTCTCACCGTGAGATTTTTACAGAATAGATCGGCTGCTGCTAGGGACTGACAGCTCACTCCGAGCTCACTTCACCTAAGTGTTCACGGTGAGATGGTTACAGAATAGCACTGCAGGTTCAAAATGGTGTATGAAACGTTACGGTTCGATTATCACAAGTTACAGTTTTTATACTATTTCCAATATGGTTTTATTCATAACCAAAGCGAAAAACAACGTAATTATTTTATATATAATTTTAAATTTTCAGTTTCTTTTCACAATAAGAATACACAGACAAAATGAAGAGGCTTACCTATCCCATTTCATTCCTTCGGGGTTGTACAAAGGGGATAATAACCCAGACTAAAATTTTAAAAGCTTGCTGTCTACGTCGCTTTGTTTCTAACCGACTGGACTTTATCGGTTTTCTCTTCTGATCTTATTGTATCATTTTAATGCAATATTCATCGACTTTAAGATACATTTAAATTCCATGTGGCTAGCCAAAGCTAATGTTTGTTAAAATATTAAACGTAGAGAAAATGAGTGCCCATTAAGTTGTCAGATAGTAGATAGGTACATATTTTAAGACAAATTGAAGGCAAACAGTTAATACGTTTTGCACTAAAGAAATTGCTACTTTAGATAACTTTGTAAAAATGCCGTAGAAAGAAAATAAAAGATACAAAGAATATACAATATTCTAGTCTACTTATAAGAACCCGGAAATAATGATAACGCCACGCAGAGGAATTCCGATAAAATCATAAGCACAGCTACTACAAAATGTTTCTAAGACCCAAGACGTAAAGATAGGAAGCTTGAGACACACTTTTAGAAGTGAGTATGTGACCCGACTGGAATTTAAATTCGCAGAATATGAGATTCTGTCACGCACGTATGCTGTAGGGAAACATTTCATTTTATACTTTAAGGGGCTCCCAAAGGTTAAGTAATTATTATTAAGATTGTGTTGGCATTATAGGTATAGTATTCATAAAATTATTCAGATATTCTAAATCTAGAGGCTCTAGATTGGATTAGTTTGATGTGAAAACGGTTTGTAAAAAGTTTATGAATACTTCACCTCCTGTAGACTGACTCGTTAGTTAATAATTGTTAATTTAATTGTATAATATTATTTTTTATAATATTGATTTTAGATTCTGTGATTACTTGAACTCACACACTGACTTATTAGTACCTATTTATTACTTGTTAAAATGTTAGGAATATCGTATAATTTTACAATGCTTGTAAATATGTGAGAACCGTGCATCTATCACATAATTAATTTATCTGTCATTCCTTAATCTTTCATTATTTTTACCTATCGTGGTATAGTAATCTTATTCTAAGTGCATCGTCTTCACATATAATTATATACTTGATGTATACAAGATATTGTGAAAACATTTTAAAAGAGTGACGACGGAGTTTCTTGCCCATTCTTCTCCTTACGGAAGGGGCGAATAGAATCAATTATTATTTTTATGTAAATGTTGACGTTCAAAAGTGCCTTTTTTGTGCCTAATTGAAATAAATTATTTGACTTTGACTTTTGTCTCAAGCAGCCCGGAGTCTGGATTTGTGCCTGGTTAATGGATGTCAGGGATCTAGCTCTCCACTCAACAACTCATGTGAACACCATGTAATTCATACTTTGCATAATGCATACTTTGATGGCAATAGGGTCACCCCCTATTACATGGGACCTAAACATAACTGGCGAAATGTGTGTACTATTAGGTGCACCTCTACCTAACCCTTCGGGAATTACAGTTTTGGTGTTATGTAGATACTTTCGGTATGTAACATTTTCACGTGTTATAAGCTCTTCTGCTATTAGCCTAACAATAATCTTTATCCCTCAGCTGTTTCCTTCAACTAGTTCAAAATATACACCCACTATTTTTCCTTCTTTTCTACATTACCATAGAAATTGGAGTTATACATATAATATACATGTAAATTGCCCTTTCATTTCTAGTGCAAACCCTTCCAACCCAAGGGTGAGGTGTAAGCGTGCGATGTAACAAGTTATTTCATAAAACGTAGTTTTATACCCTACGTAATCCGCTTTATGGTCTTCGCGTTACGTTTGTTTTATGATTCAATTATTAGCCACTAGAGTATTTTTAGTTTGCTCGCCACATTTTTCTTTGATACCACTTGTTACTATGTTGTGTTCAGTTTTGAAATGTGTTGTACAATTAAATGTTTTTAAGACTTGAAATTCAGTTGATATTTAACGAACTAAGACAAACTGTTCTTACAAAACTTAGACTAGAATATAAAAAAGTATTTAAAAAAAAAATTAGTAAGAACCAAAAGACCGAGACGTAAGAAGCAAGTGGTAATAAAGAAAGTTGGTAGAGGTATGAGAGTAAGTATCACCAAATGGATATGTATCACAAGATGTTTTTGTCTTTAAATTTGTATTATTATTATCAATTAATCAGCCTATAATGTTCTCTCTCTTTGAGAGGGAGTGGTCCGTAATCCACCAGGAGGGCCCAGTGTGGTTTGTCAGATGTCACATGTCTTCGAATTTCTGGTTCTGGACACGTCGAAACCCTCACGATGTTTTCCTTCACCGTTTTGAGAGCAGTGGTGATTAAATAACTTACACAAAGTCGTAAAAAACGCCTGTCAGGGTTCGAAGTTACGATCCACAACTCGTAAGTTACGGCCGTTATCACTAGGCCACCTCTGCTTCCTCAAAAATTAGACTAAAACCATTTTATATTAAATGCACACTGACTCTTAAGATCACACCGACATACGAGGGGGTAGCCCAATAGACATCTACAAGATCTCTATAAACGGTATTGTCTTCTACAGAGTTGGAAAACGAATAATATATTCAATGGTGTAATCCCCGAATACCGTCAGAAATTCAATTCATTTCGTCGAAGGCGATTTTCTCATCGACTTTACGAGGATTCCAAGATTCTTGCTGAGTCTTTGTCTGGAACCCGTTCAGTTACATAACTTTAAATTCAGAATTAAATTTATCGTACTTTAATTAGATTGCTCTAATTTGTTCTTGTTCAGTGTTGTGAATAATTGTTGCTAGAGTTAATTTATTATTGCCTTGTTCTTCAGTATTCGTTTAAATAAGGAACCTTATTTTAAGAATCATCCTCTATTATTTTCTAAAAGTAAAAATTGAACCAACACTTAAAAATTTTGTAATCAATATTCATTTTCAATCATTGTAAATTCAAATCCTTCATAACTTAACCCAGTTTAACGGTAAATGAGATACCCAATATATTGAACAACCTCAAAAATTGCTTTAACGTAAACATAGATCCATAACTGCGTTATTCTCAATTTATAACATACAAAAATAAACGAGCTAATTATCCCAAAGTAACCCTCGACCATGCAATTTGTGAAGTAACTCCTTTGCGTGACATAATCGCGTACTAAGAAGGGATTTCTCGCACCGCTAACTGGCCAAAAAGGTAAAATGTGTTTGTACAAAACCTAACGTAACAGTGTAGGTACTTTTGAATAATAAGCTTAACCAATTATGAGAAGAAACGTGCAAATTGCAACAATGGAAAATTTTAATAGGTAAAAACTGCAAATCTGTGTTTATACTTAGCACAGCTGTTTTCTTCGGCTTTGCTTGCGTTGAATTATTTTGTACTAGCTTTTATCCGCAGCTTCGCCCGTTGGGGTCGAAAATTATCTCACGGGAACGTACTATCGGAATAAAAAGTACTCTATGTCCTAAGCCATGTCACGGTCTACCCATGTGCCAATTTTCATTAGAATCCGTTCAGCCGTTTTAGCGTGAAAGCGTAACAAACAAACAAATAAATTCACTTTCGCAATTATAACATTAGTTAGGATTAATTTCTTAAAGCCTAGCCGGATTTAAATATAAGAAACATGTAAATCGGATAAGTTGTTTTTGAGTGTTGATACTGGCTGTTCTGTCACTGCTGCATAAATAGGCAGAAAAACATTGGATTCTATCATATGTAGACAAAAAAAAAAACTTGTTCAAGTCAAATACAGATAGTAGAAAAATACTACTTTAGTTGCTATTCAACACAGGTAGTAAAACCCGGAAAACAGAAGCTGCAGAAGAAAGCATTAAAAATACTTGTTCAAGTCAAATACATTAGCAGAAAAATACTACTTTAGTTGGTATTCAACACAGGCAGTCAAAACCGGAAAACCGATGCTACAGCCTGAGTAGATTGTAATCCTATATTCCACACAGACACACAGAACTATAGAAATAATACATTTATCTCTTTTAAAAGGCTCTCAGATATTGTATTACAACAAAAGGAAATAAGCTTTGCTGGACTTTTCTGCAATGTTCAGCTCAACTCAGAAGTTAAAGTAGTAAGCATTTTTCTTACGTGAAAAATAAATGAAAATCGCTCGAGTTTCGCACTTTGTAGGCTAATTGATATAAATATTGTCTCATAAACGACTGTTTATCATTACCTTGAAAATAAATAATGTGGTAAAAACAAAACTCATGCATAAAGCATAATCAGCCGCAGCAGCAGCATAAGACAGGCCTCCTCTCGTCGAAAGGGAGTGGGCTGTAATCTCCCACGCGAGCCCAGTGCGGGTTGTTAAATGTCACAGGTCTTCGAAAAAAAAAACTCAGTTCAAGTACTTAATAATTTAGACTTTATGAAGAAGGTTCCCCTAACTTTAATCATCCAAAGAGAAAAATTACTCAAAAAGCGGAATAAGACATACATATTTTTCTACATGTCATTCGGACACTTGATATAGACAGAGAACAAAAGGACCTTTAAAACGGTTGATCGCAGTTAGATATTATTAGACCGGACTTGACCTTAATCTTTTCCGGCTTTTGGGTGGACTTACAAAGCCATTCGGTGACAAGTCACTTGGATTGATAACATTATATCACAGTTTTTTTTAGGGTTCCGTATCTCAAAAGGAAAAAAACCCTTATAGGATCACTCGTGTGTCTGTATGCCAATTTGCTCCGAATCTAATGGACCGATTAAGTTGATTTCTGTGACCCAAACGCGGACATGTATAGAAAATAAAAAAAAATTGAATATGGAGGTCCGTACTGTGTGACATATCAAACGAAAGAACTTGTTGTGAGGATCTCAAATATACTTTTTTTATAATTTTAAAATAAATACTTTTAAAGATATTTAGGAAAATAAATGAAAATTGATCATTCCCTCATCTTCGAAACTACATGGTAGATCTCCCAATATTGTGCGTACAAACTAACATTTGCAGTTGGAATGTATGGGAGAAAATATTTTTCAACTACATATGTTAAGTTTGTCCTTGACAAAATCATCCCAGCTACGGAACCGTTCATTGTGCGTTGTCCGACACGCACTTAGCCAGTTTTTTTTTGCTAGTTTGCATATTAGTTGGCGCCCTTCTGATAAAAAGTAGCAAACGGCACTTATGGACACAATTATGTAATACCAGATATATCGCAGGTTTGTTCCCATCCCAGAGACAAAACTGAAATGGGACTGTAATTACACCAGCACACATACACTTCAAAATGAAATGCAGTAACAGGTCTGGTGGTTGTACGACTCCGGACAAGCTTCTTCACAAAGAGCTCAACTAGATACCTACAACTAGTATTGAATTCCTCAATTAAGTCGTCAAAGGAGATGGGATTTGGTAAGATACTATCGTGCCAACATTCCTTTACTGTGACGTAAACTTACCCTATCAGATGTTCGAACACGTTTAAATGTACCAGGACAGGTATTTTAGATCCGTTTTAACTTGCCGTCAATTTACTTTAATTGCACCATTTTGTAAATTCATTTGGACGTCATAAAATTCAGGGGTACATTTTGTTAAATGTGCGTTGCTCGTTAACATGGAATTAGTAGAACCATTTATAACAGTATAATTGACTGTATCTATTGACATCATTGAAATAGAATTTAAAGCTTTTCATTCCAGTCATTGGCACTAAAACTCCGTGCTTCTATAGTAAGATATCTACAGTATGGGAGTCTTCCACTATCGGCAATCGATGTCGCCGTCGTGCCGTGGTCTCACCGATAGTCGTAGCTTCGATAGCAAACGAATAATTAATCGGTCAACCGACGTCTCTTGCCCCATTTTCTGTTAAATTAGGCTACGTTTTATTTCCTTCGCATTGTTGGTTCAAAGATGAATTATTAGCAAGAAATACACTAGCCAAAGCAAGCAGTATCCTTGGAAATAGAGTAAATATTTTAAGAATTCCAACAACAGTAGGCTTTATTTATGAAAACACACGTGTTCGCGTTTGTTACTTTTAAAAGTAAGCTTGTGGTTCTAAAACTGGTGGAGTTCGAATTTTTAAGCTGGCGGACAAAAATATACGAGAGAAGTTATTGAGCAAGCAAAACAAATGCTGTTGCCAGCCCGTCGCCTATGAATACTGCACACATAGCAACTCACGTTGCTCGGTTGACTCTTAAAACTTGCACGTGCAAGTAAGCAACTTTTGTTACCTAAGATGAAGGAGGAACCAAGAATGTCATCTTTGTAAAGTTAGCTTACAATATCTCCCGATGTACCTTTAGTATTTATAAAGCGCGGCAGAATTTTAAAAAAAAAGTGTGTTGTCGTCACACCCATGCTTCTATGATTTTATTCAGATTTAAAACAACAACCTTTTAACACTTGAATTGGAGATCTTGAAACTGACTTTTTTTTTTCAAAGTTTCTTTACTGCGCATAAACTATTTTACCCACCCACAGACGTGTTTTTAATACAAAGCCATCTAGTAGAAGCTTTTAGAAGCTTTCACTTTATGAGCTGTGTGATCGCACTTTGTGAGCTGATGGCTCTGTATTAAAAACGCATATTAAATTCACACTTTATTTATATAAAAGAAAGAAACAGTGAGAGAGATAAAGTCGCATGCAGGGGGCTTGACGCTTTTTGGCGATTTCTACCAGTCAACTCCTACCACAAGCTGCGTTAAAAAACTTCGTTTCAAAAATCTCAAAATTTTCGTCGCTATATAAAATAAAGTTAGAAATGCCTACACGAATATCATGGTGTGCAAGTTTAGCTTATGTTTTCTCTTTTAGAGTGTAACTTCATTTTAGAGGTATTAAAATACTCAAGGCCTTTTTGTTCAACACTTTTGTCATAGTGTAAGTATCGACTAACGTGTCTTGTTAGCAAGCAAAATGTTAACAGTGAAGTGACATCGTTAAATAGTTGTTTGTTCGAAAATTCAACTCCAGTATTCCGTTATTGAGTGCATTGTCATTGGTGCCAACAGCAATTGGGGCTGCTGAACCAGCGTTTCGGGTTTCTATTTGTATTGTTTCTGTTGAATGAGGATTTTTGGTATCAATTTTTGATAAATGCTGTGTAAAATCCCTGTGCTGGGCGTTTTGTTTTGTCAGCAGTAGTCACTTATTATGTGAAAATGTTTCTTTTAATCTAAAATATTTTTACAAATTCTTAGAATATTGTGTTTTTACAGAATATGTGAAATTGATACCAATACTATTTGTTTTTGTAACTCGAAAATCACTATCATTACACACTAAATTGAGATATTTTGGCGATATTGTATTACGTTTATCTATAACATCTAAGATGATAATAATATTATACAAGAAAATGTTTTAAAATCGTTTAAAAATTGTCCTCTTAATAATATTATTTAGAGGAAATTCTTTTAAACGTTTTATAAACGGGTTATCTAACCCTACACCATACTAACTTTTATCAACTAACAAAATTACAAAATCTATTTAAAAAAAACTTTTTTACAAAAAAAAACAACCGACTTCCAAAAAAAAACACTTAAAAGAGAAAAATAACTTGAATTTCGGGAGTCGGTGGCAAAAACAATAGTATTTTATTAGATACATATATAGTAAAATATATCTACCGTAATATATATGAAAGCAATTCATAACTATTTCCCTAGGGATATGAAAACAGTAGCTGAAGATGTTCGTGCACCTGTGTTGAGGCATTTCGTTCGTCTGGTGATTTCTAGGGAGGTATCTCCCTATTGGTTATCTTGACGGGGCGGGGTGTCTCAGCACAGGGGTATTTTTATTTTTGTGTGTTTTAGATAGGTACCTGTTATTATGATGAGTGTTATTGTTTTGTAATTGTATAGTACTAATAATAGTTTCTAAGTTTATTTTTTGTATAACTAACCCTTGGATCTAGTTGTCCCAAAATAAATATATTTAAATATATTTGATTTGATAACTATATCACGGCTTCAACTATGCGAACTGCAAACCATCTTAAAATATAACTATATGGATCTGTATTTTCGTTTTTGCCACCGACTTCCGAAATTCAAGTTATTTTTCTCTTTTAAGTGTCGGTTGTTTTTTTTTGTAAAACAGTTTTTATTTTTCACTTTTTAGTTGTGTATACCTACCTACCCCGCACAAATTCAAAAGATTTTTCAAAAATTAACGAATCATTCCAAGCGCCCCGCTGGTGGGGCAAAGAGGAATGCCTAAAAATTTTCAGCGGAATATGCCCCACTAGTTCGACTTGGTGGGGCAGATTCCACTAGTCTAAAATCTTTATGGATTCTGCCCCACTAGGGTTGGCACCTTAGAAATGTGTAGGTAGGTATGCTCGTATTTTATATTTGTTTGGAAAATAAAGAAATGTATAGTTAAGTAAAATATATATTTTTTGGTAATTTAATATGTTATGATGGCCCAGAGGTTAAGGCCTCGCCTCTCATGCATGAGGTTGTGGGTTCTAATGTGACTATTTCAATTCATATGAACTTTCTGAGTTTATCTTGGACATTATTGACATCAGTGAAGGAAAACATCGTGCGGAAACATGGACTTATAGTTAATATTAGTCTGAAATCACCAACCCGTTTTGAGCAAGCGTGATGATCAGTGCTCGTTCCTTCTCTGTATGAGAAGAGGCCTTTGCCCTGCAGTGGGACAGTAATAGGCTGGTATTATTATTTTATTATTAATTTTTATTTACTAGTTGTTTCTGGAAGGAATCGGGTTGTAAATCATACGTTAATTACACGATTTGTTACAAATAAAATAAAATCTAACTAAATTCAAGTCCTAGTTACATTTTACTAACATATATTTTTTTTTTCTTTTCTAATCAAATATTAAATACGAGCATACCTACTTACACAAATTCTAAGGTGCCAACCCTTGTGGGGAAGAATCCATGTCATGGGGCAGAATGCATTTGCCCCACCAGTGGGGCGACTTGATGGGGCAAAGTGGAATGATTGAAATTTTTGTGGGTGAAAAGGGGGGATACGGTTTGTATGAAAGATATTATTCATTTGGTTTAGAAAACGTGGTATAAACTTATCTAAGTAATAATAAAGATGGAATCATACATTTTTCAAAACTGGCTTGAAAGTGTAGAAAGGGGGTTACAAAATTTTTTGCATCTCAATGACATCTATTGGCCCAAAATGGTACACATTTTGGAATACATTTTTCTACATTCAATTTAACAGAAATAACATTTTTGAAATTTAATTACAGTCCTATTAAAATTGTAAATATAATATTATCACTATGTAACATTTAGTTTTTGTTTCATTGCAATCGTCTCATACAATAAAAAGATATGCTAATTTAAAGTTTTCAAAGTGAGACCCATACCACCAACAAGCACTACGTTCCAGGCGGCAAGGGGTTACGGAGATGTGGAGCGTATGCTGCCTCTAATATTAAGCTGGGCGGTCACAGTCCATAAATTACAGGCTACCACCCCTGAAAAAGCTGTGATCGACTTTGGTAAAAAAAACTTTGCAAAAGAGCAAATATACGTCGCGCTTAGTCGTGTCAGAAGTTTGGAAGGCATAGTTTTATCAGAGTTGGACGCCAACAAATTATTAAAGCGACCACACGGCCGCAGATCATTGACGGAAATAACGAGGCTACAAAATCTGTCTTCTGTCAATCAAGGCCACACATAACATACGACTCAAGTAGCGCAATTTGATGCCGGGATACTACCATTAAAATCATTTATAGCCAGAGTACATCTCATGGCAATTCGAATAAGCCCAAACACGGCTAGGATTCATTGTTTTATGACGGAGTTCCGGTGCCGTCCTTCCGGCTTCATCTTCAGATCAGTTCGATGGTCATCAGAATTATTTATTTAAACGTGCTTCACTGTCGTTTAATTATCTTAATCGAGATATCTTATCGCCACCCGTGAAATACTTATCATTGAGTAGTTCCGGTGGCCATCTGTCTTCTTCATCAGTTCCATTTCACCAAATGATACTTTCTGAATGCAAATGCTTAATTTGTTGCTGAAAATACCTAAATCGCTATGTGTGTGCCTATAATATTTGAGGAGTTCCCTCAATTCGTCAGGGATTCCATCATCAGAACTGTTTTTTTTTTTTATTGGGACCAATCTGGGCGTATATCCTTTCAAATCACAAAATAATTTTCCAAATCGGTTCATAAATGGCGCCACCCGTGGAATACCTATCATTGAAGAATTCCCATGGCAATCTGTGGTCTTCTTCATCAGTTCCACTTCACTAAATGATAATTTCTGAATGCAAATGCTTAACTTGTAGCTGAAAATACCTAAATCGCTATGTGTGTGCCTATAATATTTGAAGAGTTCCCTCAATTCCTCATGGATTCCATCATCAGAACTAAATTTTGATAAAAATGGGACCAATCGGAAAGTGTATCCTTTCAAATAAAAAAATAATTTTCACAATCGGTTCATAAATGACGGAGATATGAGGTAACATACATTAAAAAAAAAAAAATACAACCGAATTGATAACCTCCTCCTTTTTGGGAAGTCGGTTAAAAATAGTAAACATCGATCAAAAATTCCTCATAGAACCACTCAAATCAACTAAAAAGTTAATTATCATCGACCGTTAAAACCTTAATAATATCTGTTATTGTTTCCTACACTGGAATACCTTTGTTTCCATCAACTGCCATTATACTGCTAAATCGTTCATAGACGATATTATAGCAATCATCTTGATTACCCTTATTTGCAGAGCAGATAATAGGTTTGTTTTCCCTTCAATTGTCTGTTTGCATAGAGTAGCACTTACTAGAATTCGTCAAGCTTATGGCTGCGAATTTAAAGCCTATTCTGAGAATGTCTGGTCTGTTTTAAAATAGCCCTTACTTTGGCCCGATAGTATATAGCTACCTGCCTATTTGTTTTGTTGTCTGAATCTAGACTGTGAATATTGGGCCACTTTGAACTTTTGCTACTGCTGGTTTTCTGAAATGAGAATTGTTTCTAACAGCAAATTGTTCACGTGTATCTTAGGTTTATGCATAGATGAGGGTTTTCATACATAGAACTAGATTTAGAGATTATTTTGTCCTCTTGTTTAGCTTGGCTAACTATAATCCAGCTAAAGGTTATCTGTTGGAAAATATATTGTATATCTCTAAAACTAGTATTTTAACATTCAGAGGATTTTGTGAAAACACATAATTGTATTTATGCAAATAACAATTCAACATCTCTGGAAAGTAAAACAGCTATTAAAAATACGCATGCTTTCTATTTACAAATCCTCCATTATTCCCCGATTACAGCTACACTAATCCGTTTACTACCTTATTAGGAGCACTGCCACATGCGAAGCCCAACAAATATAAGAACAAGATGTCGTTAACGTAATGCCTTCTATTCGTTTCCGTTCAATCGACCTACATTTTTATACACGCTCCACTGCCTATCCTAGGAAAATATCCTTGAAGATATCCAATGGAATAATGTTGTTTGTCTATTGATGCGGGAATTTTCATGCTTGTTTTTACGGAATTAGTACACTTAGTGCGCTGGATTCATCAAAACCACACGCAAGTCAAACTAGGTTGTCTAATATTCAAAATTGTGCTGGGGTCCTACAAGCAAATAACCATTTTTTATTACCATCTGGTATCACTGCTCAATTCAAAACAGTCATTACATCCAACATTATCCACTACTCAATTCAAAACATTCAAAGGAACACCAAAAATCTTTCACACATAATTCAAATTCTACTCACATTCCATCCAAAGCGATATCAAAAGCGATATTTAGCACTAAATAATTTTCGAAAAGCTCCAAAGTCTAAAATAAATATAGATCTCATCTAGTTACCTGTGTCACCTGATCCCGAGGTCCTGAACAGGCCTAAAACAGAATTTAATGATACTTTGTATAATGTTATAGCGATCGATATTTAATTTTGTTTCCGCTTGAAGCAACAATTTTGGTATCAGGATTAGGATGGACCGTAATATTGAAAAAGGTACAGTACAAAATGTTGGTTTTCAGAATGAATTCACAAACAAATGTTCTCCTAGAAATCAACATTCGATAGGATCAGTTAAGCCAATATGTTGTAAAGTTGAATTAAAAGCGGAATTATGCGGAGTTCATGGCACAAATCCAGCATTTATTCAATGCATTTTTTGTGTTCATTGAAAGCGAAATTTAAATTTATTAATTAACTGCAGGTTTTACTGGCGTTTTCAGACATTTGTCAGCAAATGATCACATAATTAATGGTGAACCGCTGTCCACGAGTACACACAATATTTTGAATGAATCTTAAAATAATTACGAAGGGACATACTGTTCATGAACCGAACAAGTATGTTGCCACGACCGTGCAATAAAGATACTTACACTTGTTATAACAACATCAGAAAAAGAAAAAATCTAAGAAAAGCTAGAAGCAAGATGAATAAATGAAGTAAAGATACATTAGATGAGACAAACAAAACACTAGTATTAACAATCAACTAAAACCAAGAAGAAAAAGAAAATAAAAGACGTTGTAAAATAAGTTCTGTATACAAAGCTTTCGAAACCGAAATAGTTATTCTGAAGAACGAGTCACCGCAGTTTCGGTACAGATAGTCAGATACTGCTATAAAATTTTATTACTTCGGAAAGCTAAAAGTATAAAAACCCCGAATAACGTATAAACTACCCATATCCTAACTATAGAGAGTATATTGCTAGTACTTTACCAGCATATTATCTATTAACACTTCGGTAATTTTATTGCAGTGATAAATCGAATAATTTCACAAAACCACGTATAGATATGGTTGAAAGTATGAAAGTTCATTATTTATTTTATACTTAGAAAACGAGCTGTGGGGACTTTAACTTTAGCCATATAGTTGTCATCCACTTCACTAGAAAATTGACTTCATTCCCAAACTTTACTTTACCAGACTTTAAAATGAACTTCATTCCCAGTATACTAGGAAGCCAAGTTCCACACTCCCATTTCAATGAAGATCATAAATAAGGCACAATTTTGAGCTTTACAGAGTAAACTTGCTTCGGATCCTTTTGTAGCTTTAGATACGAGACATAGTACAGGATAATTGGTTCTGAAAAGTTCATAGTCGCGAACAATCCAGACGCTGTCTAGAACAATATGAAAAGTTGAAGTTTAACGTGTGACGCTAAGTGTTTCTGCTCTAATGCACCTTTTGGCAGATAGCCAAGTCTGCACACAATGGGCGCAGATTTCTGTTGTGTCCTAACTTGTGTAGCTTGTACCGGATTTATTGCATATGTTGGGTGGACCAGCCTAGTGTAGTGTACATGGACGATGTACGCGGTGACCGTCGATCACATTCTCAGCACCTGTGTTCAATAGTGTTTCCTACATGAATTGGTTCACATTGTTGCTCGATTCTATTGTTATTAAAGTGAATTGATTGACAAATGGTCTACGAAGCCTTCTCTGTACCGGAAGGTTTATTATATTCCGTATTTTATGAGTGAAACGCATTACATATTGGAATTTCTGCAATAATGCGGTGTGTAGTATGATCAAAATCAGTAGTCAAAGACATTGTCAAGTTAACATCTATTATGCATATCCATTAAATGAAAGACAATTTCCCATTGATAATAAAGGCATTAGCTATGAAATTTCATTATCCATTATTCAGTTACGTGGTCATAAAAATAATTACCTACTTACTGAGATAGACCAACATTGAACAACATTTCCAAACAACATTTTCAAACTTTTTATTTGTTGGTTGAATACGAGGCTTTTGGCTACTTTTGTATTTGTGTATTTTATATTTTTTTCGTCCTTTAAATGTGCGTTTTGTTTGTGCAGAATAAACAATTTTTCTTTCTTTTTTTTTCTTTTCTAGATTAGTTTTACCAGTAAAGGCTCGTACAGACCAGCGCGACGCGACGGCGCGACGCGACACGAACAATACAATTTCTAAAAAAACTTCACGGTATAACAATAACCGGTGTCGCGTCGCGCTGTCGCGTCGCGCTAGTCTGCACGAAGCTTAAAGCTACTCCATCGTGCATTCCAAGTGTTAAACAACTATTTATATTTTCTAATTTAATAGCTACGAGCACAAAGGGTATAACACCAGTTATTTGAACCACGTACGAATATCTATTTAATAAGTTATAACTTCAACAGTGTGTGTTATTGTAATAAATATATTTATTGCCCTTTGTCTCAGTAGTATTAATGGGTTCTATATTCTTTTATGTTCTATAAATTATACATGAATAACTTGAAAACAGATATGAAGCGAGTTTTGGTATGATGGACCAACGCTTACATTTTATTCGATTGTCATGATGATTTGAAAGAGACTTTTTAGTGCATTTAGTAAAATTATAGAGCCTTATCCAATATATTTTCACTATTTGTATTTCATTTTTACGTATATTAATTGTTTTGAATCTTCCAGAAAACTTACTCTCGTATTAACTTGCATAATAACATAGTTTTGTAGATGGTAAAATAAACCCATCGCTTTACCAGTGCTTTCAAAGGCAACTTGGAAAATAATTACTATACGCTGAACTAACGAGATTACATCACGTTAGTAAATACAGCTGTACTTGTTTGTTGAGGATTTATACATAATATGACAGTTACATACTATACGTTCATCCATGATAGCTATACATGTATGTAGGTATATTAAAACAATATGGTTGCTTTCAAATCTATCCTTTACATTTGGAATACGGCCTTTGATAAAGCAATTTCAGCTATATATTGAAGAAAAAGTTTCAACGAACTTCATTATGTCCCTGTAACCTCCAACAAAGAACCATATCACAATAATTAAAAGAATTCGTCACAAAAACAAAGTTACATAACAACGGAAAATTGTTTAATTGTTTCGCAATCACTGTCTCGTGCAAATGACAACCGCAACAATCCTACAGGACAACTTAATGAAATTAATCATCACTTTGTAAAGCTTAACAAGAGTGAAATGAAGCGCTGTAAGCGCTGCGTGGTTCGCCGTGGAAAAGGTAAGCATTTATGAAGCTAAAAACTGGGTCAAATTTATTGTGGTTCATTTTGTGTTACCATAAAACCACATGTAATGGTGTGGATTTATGAACAAATATAAATATTAATAATGTTAAATACAATTATGCTCAATAGTCTCAGTGAAATTAAACAAAGTATTTAAATTTTGTTCAAAATTGGGCGAACATGAATAAATCACAATTTACGAAATCGATTTCTTGTTCCGAAACCACAGATTTATGGTTTTCTTTATAGAAATAGTGCCAATTTCATATCTATCATATTTCATATTTAAAACGCGTTTTTTTTTTTAATGTCAAACGTGTGAAAGATAATATAACATGACATCACGCCTGTATTCCCCGAATGGTTAGGCAGAGGTGTACATAGGTACAAAACATACCATTACATTAGGGCCGATATGATAGGGCGCGACCCTATCGCCACCGGGCACAAATCCAGACTCCGAGCTGCTACTGAGAAATTCCAGTAGAAAAATCACAATAATTTCTAATACCATAATAATTTAGTTAATCAATCATTCGTAAATAGAAGGCATAATACCAGCCAGATAAATGAAAAAAGGCGCAGTGGTGGCCAAGGGTATCGTACAGGCAACTGAAGGAACACGGGTGATAACGGCCCTTACTCACGAGTTGAAGGTCGTGGTCGAACGCAAGCATGCACTTTACTTCGAGTAAATAATTTAATCACCACTGCTCTCAAAACGGTGAGGGAAAAGATCGTGAGGAAACCGGCTGAAACTAAATTCGAAGACGTGAAACCCAACCGCACTGGGCCCGCGTGGTGGATTACAGCCCACGGAGAGAGCAGTCGGGACATTATAGGCATATATTATGCTAAACTAGAAAAAGTTCAGCAAAGTTGGTGTTTCAAACATAATTTTAATCCCTAGGATTTAAATTTAATCGTGGCCGCGTGGTGAGAATGATAATACTATTTAACTTTTTAATTCAAGCACCGTTTTCCTGAGTCTTTGTACAACGGGAAAACCATTTTTATGCGATTCTAAAGCATAATATGCAACTATTTTGGTCCGTGTAATAGCTTTGTGTAAGGATTTTAGCTTTCATTTCAGGCTCGATTTTACCAACACTGCTACTCATGCTTAGTGCATTCGTTGACTATTTTTCTTACTTTGCAGATACACATGTTCTGCCCGTGATGTTTGATGAGGCTTTTACGGTGTGCCATGTAAAAGTTTCCTTTAAGTAACATGTTTATTACGTCATCATATGTCTGACTTTAAATCTTGGACGAATGTAACAAAACCAGATTTAACTGTTGGTACACGGACGTTCTGGGTTCTACTTCAGGCAAGTACCAATGTGACTTTTTCTTTTCATTATGTACTTTTTTGGGTTCCGATCTTCAAAAAGAAAAAAAAGGATCCCTTTTCATCACTCACTCGTATGTTTGTCTGTCCGTCTGTCACAGCCAATTGGCTCCGAATCTAATAAACCGATTAAGTTCACATTTTTTTTTTTTTTTAAAACGTTGCCCCACACTAGGAATTTCTCCTGTATCGTGGGTGCGTTTACAAACATTTATACTCACATACACAAACAGCCAGACCCGGTACAACTACTTGTAGATCATACAAATATTTGTTCCGTGCGGGAATCGAACCCGCGACACGCAGCGCAGCAGTCAATCGCTTAACCACTGCGCCAACCGTGCCGTCATTTGGTACACATATCAATTTCTGTGACCCAAACACGGACGTGTAACGAAAACAAAAGAATTTTGAATAACCTTCACCTTTTGGGGGCAATACTAAAAATTTTAAAAAAGTTTGCAAACTGTACTGTGTGACATATCAAATGAAAGATCTTATTGTGAGGATCTCAAATATATGTTTTTTTTTATCATTTTTAAATAAGTATGTATTTACATACTTTTAGAGATATTTAAGAAAATAGATGAAAATTTACCATTCCCCTTATCTCCGAAACAGATGAGCCTAAAATTAAAAAATATAGAAAATTATACTTAGATGACAATAAAATAAATTATGAAAAATCTTAAAATAACATGGTAAATCTCCAAATATTGTGCGTACAAACTTACATTTGCAGTTGGAATGTAGGTATGGGAGAACATGTTTTTCAACTACAATGTCAAGTTTGTCCTTGGATTAAATTCATCCCAACTACGGAACCCTTCATTGTGCGTGTTCCGACACGCTCTTGAGTTTATCTCGAACATTACTGACATCGGTGAAGGAAAAACATCGTGAGGAAACCTGGAGTTATATATATTATAGTTAATATAAGTCTGAAATCACCAACCCGTCTTGAGCAAGCGTGATGATCAATGCTCTTGCTTTCTCTGTATGAAAGAAGCCTATGCCCTGCAGTGGGACAATAATAGGCTGATATTATTGTGACCCGGATTCAAACTATGTTTACATTCTAATTCTGTGACGGTGCCACGAAAACGACTGAGAAGTGGTAAAGAGAAATAGACACTCATAACAATATATGAACTCAGTTTACTCGAGATTATCAAAGCTGTATGTACCAACTTAAATTATTCGCATTCAAATCACAACTGTATTTCTTAGAAAGTTGTATGAAATGGCTATAACGCGGCAAATTGACGTAGTATACAGTATGTTAACTAACGAAGAGCGTTCCCGTTAACCCGCAATAGTATAACGTCCATACATGCTGAAAAAATGTTACTTTTTTTATATAAAAAATAATAATAATAATGAGTGCAATGATTATTGACATAGCGGTCCCGCATGATGGGAACCTCGTGAAAGCCGAGAAAGATAAACAAATTAAGTATCTTGACTTGGCTCGCGAGGTTGTCGACATGTGGGATGTGGATCATTGTGCCGATAGTCGTATCAGCCAATGGCTTACTTGCCAAGAGCCTCGACCAACACCTAAGGAGGCACTCGTTGGGCAGCTGGATTAAGGGCTTGATTCAGAAAGTGGTACTCCTGGATGCGGCTTGCATTGTTAGGAGGTTCATCTCTCTGGAGCCCTGACCGTCGGTACCTTGGACCCTGTTCCCGATACCGGTGGGCTACTATTTTTGTGTATCAACGTGGAAAGACAGGTACAATAAGTGCGTGTGTACAAGAAGTTTATTTTACGTATCAATTACATTTTTTATTTTTTGTGAATATTTTACTATAAAAAATGTTTTTTTTGAATTGTAATAATTATTTTTGCATGTATGGACGCTATACTATTGTGGGTTAACGGGAACGGCCTTCATTAGTTAACATACTGCATAGTAGATACTGAATCCTTTTTCAGGCACCGGCCACGGCCATCAATGGGCTGATTCATGTTTTCCAAAAATCGTGAGAGTCACCTGCCGCTTTCAGTTTATAACGATAGAACGAGTATGATCACCCCGATGACTGACAGTCGATTAATCTAGTAGCGAACCGAGTTGAAGTATTTGTACATCGATTAGATGGGGCTCATCCTTCAATATTTTAAAATAATATTGCTGGTTAAAAGTTTCTTCTGTAGAAAGTTTCGTGAATTTTTCCGTATGAAGTTGCTTCCTTATATTTTACAGGGTAATATTTAATGACGATAAATTAAATAAGTCTAAATACATAATTTCATGTACCTACAGTACCAGCGGCCGATGACCCCGTTGGCCTCGTAATCAGCTTAAATTAAGTAATAATCGTCATTAAATATCGATCCCACCACGTCTGTGAAGTTTCTCCACCTATTTTAATTTGACCCTGTTTGTCATGTTTAAGTTTTTTAGCCACATCCAATAGGTTTTGTAGAATATTTTGTTGGGGTATGTAGGCAAGTATGTCTCAAAGAAAATGAAAATCCCATTCAAAACATAACATGTTTATCTATTCTAATGTAAAACCAAGTCTGTTAATTTATTTAGTACCTACCTATTTGTCATCTTTATTTCTTTTAGGCTTCTAGCTTTATCCACAACGATGTTATAGGGAGATGAAAATGTGGTGAATGCCTTCGAGAAAAGATGGTACGGCTGTGCTTCTGTGTTTTTTTTTCCCGACTTGGCACGGGGGCACTGCCGTGCCCCCCGATTTGATAGAAAATCTAATTTTCTGATGTTAGCAACCGTGCTTACGTCACCAATGTTGCATTTTCTTTACTAAACCAGAATTTATTTCCCATTGGTTTCTCACAAACATATTTACTGTAATTTCTAATCGTCTATTCTTGCTTCTAAGTCAATATTAATATGAGCTCTAATATCCTCACTGCTCGAGGCCTTAATATATTGAAGTTCCTAGAACTCATAAAGCACGTTATGTAGCGTTCATTAGATACTAGACGATCTAAACTGCTATCTAATTACGCAACACATTTTCGTAAACGATTACGACAAATTTGTTTCATTTTGACAGTTCAACAACATTCATTGCGTTATTTACGTTCTTGAGCAGATTTTTTTTCGAACTTATGAAGTAATGGATTAGCAACTTGTTTCAAAACGATTCAAATTTCGATTTGTCGTAATTAGGGTACAGGACTTTACCCTTGTAAGTTGGAATGTAATGAAATTCACTGTGTTTTTCAAACTGTTTTATTTGGCTACTCTACAAAACTACTGCTTAATTATTTCCTTTTATTTAGCTTACTCTGCTTCAAAGCGAATGTTCTGTCATTTTATTTTGGGACAAAACTAATTAGGAAAATGTTTTACCGTACATACAGTTCTGTGTACAATTTATGTTCTAAGACTATTAATATATATAAAACAAACTAAAATATAGCGTCGAAAAATTCATCCGCATCACTGTCGACTGGTAATGTACCCAAGAGACTGGCAGCATTGCCGCGTTGTATGGCAATGTTTAGCCTCTGGCCAAGGTAAAATCCAATTTATTTTATGTAGAATAATTTTTGCCTCCTCAAAAAATTTGCAAGAAAATTTTATTTTACGCTGACATCGTAAAGGAGACTTACTTTTCAAAACTTTTGAGACTGAATCAAATTAATACTTTAACACCTCCTTGAAGTTCAAAAGAACCGGTTACTTGCCCTCGTAAGTATATGACTCCTTTGATCATGACTGGTTAATTAGTTAGTGAACTCTTACAAATTGTGACTCATCACTTAGTTTAGATAAGTTGCAGTAGTTGGACATAAATATGCAAATATTATTCAACACGAGTCTTCTATGCAAATGGATAGTAGGATTTAAAAAAAAAAATGTTGCTTGTAACGAATTGCACACGACTTTTTCGATACCTCTTGTAATATTTCAAAAGAGGTGGATTTTAGACAAATCGTGTGTGGCCTTTGTAAGGCTAGGATTTAATTTAATGACTTACGTTTAAATACACGTTTGTTATGTAGTTTTTGAGTTTATTTCTTACAAAAAAACATACAAACTTACAAAAATCAAGTATTTTCTTTTAATAATATTATTTTAGATCACAAAGCATATTGTAACGTCTGTTTATTATATATGGATTAAATATTTTGTTCAGTCCTAGAACTAGCTTTTACTATTTATTTGTTTACTTTTTTGTTTGTTTGTTTTTTTTTTCTTTGTTTGTTTATAGGCTCGCTCGGCTCGCGGGGGCTATTTCATTGGACTTAAACATAATGGTGAAATGTAGGTGCACTTTATGTACACCTCTGCTTAACCCTTCGTGGAAATACAGGCGTGATGTTATGCTTTTTTTTTTTGTTTTTTGTCTAGTTTACCAGCTTGTAGATTTTTATTTTATTTTGGTTTTTTCTTTACAATTAAGAAGACACGTCTATTTGAAACAGGTTAGATAGTTTCAAGATACAAATTATCGAGAAACATGTCGTTTGGGAATGTAACTTGTAAATCGCTTTAAAGTTTTGTGAGCCCATAAGTTTCTGTTTATTGCTTTGTTCTTGACTAAGTATTGCCAATTGCTTTTGTAATAGTTATTATTGCGATAATTGCAGATTGTTTGAGTACAGTTGTGCCAAAATTGTATAGTGTTAAATCTTTCAGAGCGAATCTCTAAAGCCATATGGCTACCAGAACACAAAAAAAAAAATTGGCACCTTTATCAGTTTCGACATGTGCAATAAATGATTACAAATCTTAAATCACAAACCTTGTTTTTTTTTTTGGATGTGAAATTATCAAATAACTTCTCCCGCTCGGGAGGGCGTGTCAGACTCTTACTGACTAAAACCCAACCGTGTTCCTTCAGTTGCCTGTACGTTGCCAGGGGCCACGGTATCCCTATCGGACTTTCCCGCAACCCCGGCAGGCATCGGTCCTATCGGACCCCTTCAGTTGCTGATATCTCTTTGAGGCGCGCGTGGAACACAACGTGCCTTCGACCCGCCTGGTCCTTATCGGATGGCGAGCTACCCATTGTTCATCATCCGCAAGCCCGCGCCTACGGTGGCCGGGAATCGGCCTGCGATTCTCGACGCCAGGGCGTCTCCTGCGGTGGCTAGGGGCGTGAGGGCGCGAAATTTGCCTCTCCCTCACGCGTTCTGCCTCCTCCTTCGTGAGCATTACTGCTTCGCAGAAGGTGGTGACGGCCTCCCATGCCCTCTCGCTCCATACCATGGCCTGGACCAGGGCCGGACGCGAGAGATCCCCGCCACCGAAGGCAAATGGCTTGGAAGCACGTTTTACAAATTAGTTGGGGAATTAAATCTCAATTAAATCATCAACATGAATATTTCTCAACCTTACGCCGCCATGTAAAGCTACTGTTCCCTAAAAGAGCTTTACGTTTTCAAAAAACGCTCTCTACGAAAACATACCAACTTACTTTCATAAATAATGTTACAGGACATCATTCGCCGGTAAATTACAGACGCTGTGTGGCAGCCACCGCTCTTCTAGGATACCGTAGCTTCCGCGCGAATATCCGATAGTCGCGATTATTTGTCACCAATTTGATCAGAAAATCTATAGTGTAGCCACATTCGTAATTCAAAACAAAATCTGAACTTTTTTTTTATTCTAACAAAACCGGACTCATACAAAACTATCGTTAAAACATCCAATTAAAAACAAAAATCAATCACTCATACTACATAGACATAACAAATCACTATACCGTGTCACCTAGTTCTCAAGTTTTAATGTGATTTTATCTCATTAAAACTGGAACGTCGTCATCTCTTGGAAACTATTAATCATTTATAATATCGCTTGCGTCAATAGCCCAAGTCTTCATTACGTAAGGCACTACTTCCACCCAGTTACCGATTAATAGCAGCCTCGTTAGCGACAAGCACTTTATACAGCATTTTATGCAGAGCTGAATTGAGAGACTGTTTTAAATATTTTGGACTTATTCTTTTATTTACATATTTAAAATCTGCAATCATTCGAGATAAAAAAAGAACTAAAATTAAATCTATTAATCAGGTATAACATCACCGGTGCCAATAGCTCAAGTCTTCATTAAGTAAGGGATCGCTTCCACCCAGTTACCGATTAATAGCTACCTCGTCACAAGCGCTTTATCCAGTGCTTTATGCAGCGCTGAAAATCTCAAATTTAGTTTTTTTTTACATTTTCCTGCTGTTTTTGTGTGGAATTATTAATTGATAAAAGATTTATTTCAAAATTTGAGTTTACATTCGTATAAATTAAAATAACTTTCGAATAATCTACAAAAAATGGGTATTATTAATTACCGTTAATTTTGATTTAGTTATGAATTAAATTAGAAATGTTTACAAATAAATTACAAATAGACAAAACGTTAAACAAAAAGTGTAAAGATACGTTTTTACTTTTTTAACAACGAAATGTATATTTTGCATATTTTTGTGTTTAATTGGCTGGAGATAGCAACACACAATTTATTCTGCGTCTATCTAGTTTAAATAGCAACATAAACTATGCCGAGCAGCACATTGTGTCCGGTATCACTGATCATTATCTCTCCCTGCTCTCAATTAACGAGATTGCTTTATTTAACCTCTAAACAAAACAAAATAGAAACAATATAGATACTTTACTGTGCGATAGTGGTTGTGTGTATTTGAAGTATGTGTTGGTTGCAGTGCACAAAATGATTTGAAAAACATCGTCTTTCGATATTTTTACCTAATACAAAAAAATCCAAAGGTCCAAAATATCAAAACAGTCTTAGAAAGGAGATGTCTCGAATAACCAATAGTTTTGCGTTTAGTTTTATGTCAACATAGACATAATAAATAAATAAAACAACGTCCAAAAATATCTGTTATAGTTCAATGAAACCTCGATTTTGATGCGTGGCTTTAACTGGATTTGTATAAAATCGGCTTACTGTAGAATACATCGTTTTTTACTTTACGTTACGGTATCAATATAGTGCGCCAAAAGCTAATGGGTAAATTCACATAAAAATTTGCAAGCAGCATACGGTTTTATAGTAACTGTACCGTTACTGTAATTTAAACAAAATAATCTGGTGGACATACCACCGAAAATACTATAAAATACGACCATTTTAAATTATTACAATAATGACCATGCTGGTTGTAAGAGGACTGGGGATCGGAGTGTGTTCGTGTTCGCCTTGTCATTAAATTTTCCGAAACCGACTGAAAAAAGACAGCTACTTTTACGGTGACGATTTAACGTTAGAAAACATGACAGATCACCATTCTACTTATCTTGTATTAAAAAGTAACTTAAACGGAACATTTCCTTCACAATTTAATCACGTTTTTCATCGCAGCTGCATTCCGATGTTAAGCATCGTTATAATACAGAACATTAGTGTCCATTTAGCTATAATCCGTCACAAGCTGTTAGCTCGCCGTCCTACAAAATGCAGCTGTTAAAAGCGCCTTTTCGTACGAAAAACACGTTATTTCAGAATTGAATTAAGTTGGTTATATTGTACTTCATTATAACCTCGGTAAACAGCTTTTCGGTAACACGTCTGTTATTTTTGTATACGTAATGTTGGGTGATAAAATAGATTTGGAATTTATTCCAAGGGTAATATTGAAGGTTTTGTCGATTTATTGGAAACAATAAATCGACACAGGCATTCAAAACAGTTAGTAGATGTGGAAAACAACTTAGAATAATCAATGAAATTAGTATCCCATAGTTTATTTTTTCTGTAACATATCAGTCGATTTTTTTTTAGCATTTTCTTGGCAAAACTTTTTCTGTAACACTTTTCCGCACAAGATCGAACTTTGCGGTTGCTACGCCGTAGCAATAGATACGCCGCGTAGCAGGTTATTAAAATGTTACTCAAAAATGCGTTGACTTTATCTTGCTTTGCATTATTACGGGTACCTAATTGATATTGTATCTGTAAAATTTCATGTAAATATATTATCATGTTTGCGTCTTGAAGTAAATGTTTTATATAAAAGAAGTTTTTTCATCAGTAGTATTTTTTCTGTAAAAATGTATTTCAAAACAACCTATTTCTCGTCCATTGTCGCCGTATTAGCAATAAGCTCGCATATCTACATCATATCTGTAAAATTACCATAAATATTCTCTGTGGCGTACCGAATGCATTCCGACCAGCAATCGAACGCTTCCGATGATAGTCGTCACGTGTTACATTAGCATTGCTAATGTACGTCCAGCATGGAATTAATTACGATATTAGAAGTCTTATTTGTGACTAGCAGGATGTACTAAAATTGTTGAAAATGAGAGAATTCGATATCGAATTTAGAATTGTCTGATAGTTCAACAATTTAAATATTTTTTCCATCAAATATTATTCCAAGCTTGTTGCAAAAACCGATAGATGAAAAAAATTAATGAATAAAATAATTACAAGTGGTAATGAAAAGCAGCCTGCTACTGCCTTCTTTTGCTACTAAAAGTAGCGCAAAAATAAGTTGACTCACTTTTATTTGGTAAATAAGAAGTGAAGTTCTATCTTAGAGATTGTTATTTACACCAAAATTATCGTCAGACAAACCCATAAATCTGTCAATTATGTTTCCTGTAGAGTAATATAAAAAACACTTTTTAGAAGGATGTGACCTTAATCTATACTCTATTTGCGAAAAATTCTAGCCAATAAAGCACTTCGGATAAGAACTTCCGAAGGCATGTGAAAGGTCTTCCGTAAGATAGTGACGCTACTGGTACTATCTGAAGTATATTCTATGAGCAATATTTATATATATATATATATATATATATATATACAAGGTCCCATTAAAATAGATGAACTATCCTATAATATTAAATGAGCATTCTCTATTTTTATCAGAGCAGCTCGGTCGCCCAGGTACTGTTTTATGAAATAATTAAATTGAGCGCTAATGTATTCAGTAAATTAAGTCAGGGACATTAATTGTTTATCAAATTGATATACTACGTCAATTGACCGTGTTATAGCCATTTCATGCAACTGTCAAAATGACAGTTGAGATTTGAATAAACGGTCAATTTAAGTTGGTAGTCGATTTGATAAGGAATTAATTTGCCTGAGTTTAGAACAAGTTATGTTTAATATTATAGGTAAGCTTATAGAGGCGAAAATAGCGTGTAGCTTCGGACTGGAGCGCCAGGGGCTGTGGCCAGAGGTCATGAGCTTACAACCTACACGTTGCAGTATTAAACTCCTTAGCATATGGTGCTTAGTTGGCGAGCTTCCCAACAGGAATACCTACTATACTAAATTGACTAATGACTATCCCTGTTGTGGCTACTATACTGTTTATACCACATTTCATTCCTATTACTTTATAAATAGTATGAAAAAATCTCTTCATTCTTTACCTCAACTTCCTTCTTATACAACTATTTCTTTAAAATAATATTCCTAATGTGTACATAAAATCCTTTACATTAAACCACCTTTTTCTAGAAAACCAAAAATGGCAGAACATTCTCCTTTACGAAGACTAAAATAAGAAGAAAGAAAATGAGACGAATGCATGCATACCTGGTATGCTCGCAAATATGTAGGACGAGGAAGATTGGGAAAGATGTGCATCCAAACTCAAAGCTTTTAACCTTTAACCTTTATCGAAATCTTTGTGGCATCGTAAATGTGAGTAAGTTTTTAATTGAACTTTTTATAAAACTATTCGTTCAACTATTCTTTAGATCGAAATGATTCTATGATCACTGGCTGACAAAATTTTAATTTCACCATCTATCATGGCATATTATAAAGAGGTAAAAGTTTGTTTGTTTGTAAGTTTGTTTGTAAGGGGTAATCTCCGGTACTACCAGTCGGATTAGAAATTCTTTTTGCATTGGATAGCCCAATTCTCGAGGCTATAGGCTCGCGAACAAAGTCACGGGCAGAAGCTAATTTAAGATATATAAGTTCTGAGTTATTTCGTGTGGGCAACATGAGCGTAATAGTAGCCACACACGTAAGGATTTACTTGCGCAAATTTAGGCTCGCGCAAGTATATCGTTACGTGTGTGGCTACCATTACTTTCCGTCAAATTACGAGTACCTAAATATTATTAAGTTAATCCACGATATTATGTTGACAACTGCATGGAATGGGGTTTGGGAAATAGTTATTGTTTTACAGGCATTTTTGTTGTTATATGTATTTTAGCGAAGTAACTAATGAAGAAATGAAATTGCTAGAACCAATTCCTCCGTAAAGTAGCAGTAAACGTAAATCTTTGACCCAATTGGGCACAAAACACAATTAATAATTAAGGCTTTAATATCTGGAATGGAACAGTCTCAAATGTACCAAATGGCACCATTTCTGTCGATTGGAAACTTTCTATTTACCATAACGTAAGTGCCTTGTACTGTATAAAATGTACTTTTTAGTACATTTTGTTAAAGAAAGATTCAATTACGATTTCTTTTATGCTGTTTATTTTTCATCACGCGTAAGCTTGATCGAAGCGCGTAAGAATTTGATTTCTTGTCAGGTTTCAATTGTCTTATTTTGGGTCTCATTTGTAATGTCAGTCTCTGGAATTGTTAAGTAGGTACTCTTTATAGGTCACGTAAATAAAATAAGGAGTTCGTGTCACCTTTTTGAAGTTGAATCTAAATGTGATTATAAGTGTGGGTAGTATGTGGGTAATGTTAAAGCCTGGCAAAATTATTGCTAAAAGTATATTTCAGAAAAAATACCTGACATTAAAAGCAACAACATTTACTGTATTCACGTGAAAATGTTGAAATTACTAAGAATTTACTGACGTTAAAAAACGTTACATTGTTGATTACGTTTCATACAAATATGTAAATGAAACATTTTTTGTACTCGACACGAAATAATATTTCTAGCAAATCAAATCGAATATCCATCAATTTCATATTGTAACGAGAAAATATGCATACAGACCGGTGTCAGAGGAAAAACGTTTTTGTTTTCACATACTATTTTGGGTATCCGCCACAATACGCGTGGATACAGAAAACCGCTACTGACGTATTCATTAAAAAACTACGGAAACACATTCTATTGCCATCAATGCATTTCCTGGTATGAGTAACTTATTATAACATCACGCCTGTATTCTCTGATTAAGGTTTATGACATAAACAGAGGTGTTGTACACCCACATCTCGATGGTTATCTGTTTAAGAGCGTTTATAAAAGTTGGCAACGTCGCAAATAACTGTCAAATATTTTCCTGTTTTGATTAATTCGGCAATATTACTGTATGAAAATAATAAATGTGGCTAACTAGCGAACTAAAATATTGATTATGAAATACAATAATAAATATCTTAACACGAATATTTAGTTTTGGATGTAAAAAAAAGTATTTGCAAATGCCTTTTTTACACCTAAAACGGTTACAGTATCAAATTCAATGTTATAATTGCAATTTATTATTTATATTCTAGTCCACTAGTTAGCCACATTTCTTATTTCTATACAGTAATTTTGCCAAATCAATCAAAACAGCGAAAATTTTATATATATTTGCGACTTTGTCCAATTTCAGAATAAACGCTCTTAAGTCCCAGTAATAGGACACTTCGCGCAGCTACTGTTAAAATCCCGATAAAACTTTGCCCAATCAAAACACAACACACACACACACATGTATGTCACAAAATTTGATTTGATTTTGTATGAGCTCTTATATATTATTATCCAAACTTTTATTTATTAAAACGGACACACACTTTCCTATGTGTTTATTATTCTAGCGTATGCCACTCGTGGATTACAGCTGAAAATCAGCGTCAGGCGGTACCTACACTTTGTGTTGTCATCTGGCATTATGCTGAGCTGAGGCCCTTTTGGCATGATAATCATTGATTTGCGTTTTAATATGCATTTTCCGGTTAAAGGTGCATTTTTCTACTGTAATGCCAATAAACGCATTTTTCTTTCTTTCTTTCAACTTGGGAATCGCATACAGGTCTCCAAGCTCAGCAATTGCACTTGCGACCACTAGACCAAGAAGGCAGTCATGCGTTCGATCAGTAGTGAATAGTATCCTTCTTAGCAACATTTTATGTCTGTGACCCAAGTTCAGTACATTGCAAGTTTAAATCTGCTTTATATTCTTAAACAATGCTCGTACGAGCAGCAAGCACTCTCTTCATATATTCTGATCATGTTCGTATTGCGGAGTTCGTAACTGAACTGCCAGGAAAATTTTGGCAAGCAATGCTTATACCACAGCAAACAACATTATAAACTCTGAGAACTGGCTTGTCAATCGGGAGCGTGTTTGCACGTAATTTATGTTGGAAAGGAATATGATGGGGAATAATTTGGAAGGTATTTTTTGACGTGCTGTTGTTTCTTATGCTTTTAAAACGGTTCCGTGAGCAACTGACAAACATCGTAGATGCTCGTAGGAACATCACACACAGATAGATAGAATATACTGTATTGTACCTACACCAAAGTTGATACACAACTCTTTGGAAGGGTTTTATATTTTACATAAGATGTTATATTTCTTAGAGGTGCACTAAGGAATGATCTTTACAAATTCAGCCCTGGATAGAGTGCAGCGCTGTGTCTAAGTTTCCATAAGAAAATCAAGTTACCCGGATTCCTAATTTTCACGAAGTGGCAGGCAATAATAACGTTCTTTAAAACAGATACAAAATTTTAAGTCAATAAGATACTACAAAGCTTTATAGACAGCGTTATGTCACGTCCTGTATATTGCATAGTTACATAACTGTTTACTTAACATCGATCAAACATTCAACGGGACTAAAAAAAATCTAGACTTTAAATAGGTCAGCTTTACCCTCGGAACTGCTCATACTGCACTATAATCATCAAAGTTAATACTGGAAGTACAAATAAAGGCTTTAGCTTCCAACGTCCGTTTAATATTTGTTTTGAACGTCGAGAGCGCAGCAACTTTATACGTAATTTATGTTCTACCATGTTCTATTTTATTCTTGGAATTTTAATAAGGGAAAATTACATTTTAAATTAATTCATATTGTAATATCCAATTATGACGTCTCACTCGTGATTTGACTTTGTTAAACAAATATGTAATTCCATACACTGAGGAGGGTAAACACATTCGAAACAATAATTGGGAAAATATAACTACTGTACTATAAATATCTTTCTGAGTATAATTAATTTTTCGTTGAATGGTTTGTGTTGAAAATTAACTGAAACATAGAAACGGCGGAAGATTTTTACAACTGACAAAAAGGAACTAATTGCAATTGCGGAAAAGAGCTGACGAAGGTAATTAGGGATGCCCTTGGAGCATTGAAATCGTAGAAACAAGAAATAATAATGCGTAAGGAAACTGAACTTACTGACGGAAAGTTTTTAATACGTTTTGTTGCCCCGATTTTTTTTTGTTGTAAATTTTGAATATATAAAGGTATTTTTAACTGTCCAGCAGATCTTAAACAGACGCATGCAGATTCCAAAAGTAAAATTTACCTACAATGATGTAAGTTGAAGTGTACTGACTTTTATGGCTTTAATCTTGTCGGTTTTATCGGGGTTGCTAGGTGAGTTTTGGCCATATTAAATCTTGAGCTAGTTTTTTTTCGCTTTGACAGTTTGTTTTACGACCTTAGTTAGTCACATAATAAACTCCTTGCTAAATATTGATGCAAGGTCCCTGATAGATGTGTTAGTTTCAGTGTAGTTACCTACTCTCGTAAATAATATAGGTAAAATCAGGGTAATTAATTGTTAAGCTACCGACTTAAATTGTTCGTATATTCAAATCACAAATGTCATTTTTTGACAGTTTTGTGCAATGGTTATAACACTGCAAATTGACGACATTTGAATTGAAAATTAATTTTCTCTGACTGTATAAATAATATTTCTACGCTTTAGTTGCTGAGATTAACGTGAAATTTTCTATTCTAGAATTATTTTAATCTTGAAGTAGCAGAAAATAGAACCAAGTTTCCATCTAACGAGAAGTTTAATGGGATCTAACTGAAACTAATGTAGGCCATTAGAACTGTACGTGTTCAAGTCTACAGTTTGTGAAAGAAGATAAAATAAAAATATGTTCACTCGAGTGAATATTATTTCTAATGCATTCTTCTTGGGTTTTATCTTATAAATGTTCCGGTGAGGCGGGAGAATGCCGATCAAACCTCATTCTTCATGTTATTGACGCGAACTCACACCCCCGAAGGAATATAAATCTATTCTATTTTAATTTTGAACCAAGCAACCAACAGGGTCAAATAAATTAGCTAGTGAAACTCCACAGACGTGATGGATATTAATATCTAAACGCGATAAAACAAAAAAAAATGAGATTTAATGTTCTTTTTTTGGGTTAGTTACTAAATAGAGAAAATCCGTTTTTTTAATCACGTTTAGTTATCGATACCCGTCACGTCTGGGAAGTTAATACTAAATAAACATTTTTTTTTAAAACACATACTTTGAGTAACTACCCAAAAAAAGAACTATAAATCTCTTTTTTTTGTCCTGTTGTTTAGATATCGATACCTAGCACGTCTGCGTAGTTTTGCTAGATAATTTAATTTGACCCTGAATATTGGCTGTTGTTATTTTGCTCCACACATCACAACCAACCAGTGCTAAACTAACATTAATTTGACGACTATTTTATTGGTCAGATCCTTGATCAAACTTTCAAACAGAACTAGTTAATATGGGTTTGTTGAAGAAGTAAACGGTACCTATTTAATAGTAGGTACTAAATATAATATGAGGACTACGTACATATAGGAATCTTTTCGCCAACCCTACTTTCTGTGCCCTGTTTAATTTTGTAGGCCATTGCAGCAACTCTACGATTCCTATAACAAATCAGGCTTGAATAAACCAACGCAAGAATTTCCACGCATTGCGCTGAAACTCCACGTGTAGCATTGGGCATGAATAACTGTCTAGAGCTGAATATATAGCTAGGTACGTTGGAAATGTTTGTACGTGATCCTTGGCAAGTAAGTTTCTTGCTTACTTACTGTACAGAAAAATATCACTTTTTATCGATCTTGCCGAGAAACTTAAGTTGTAACTCTGACTAATATCTGAACCTACTACTTTGTAGTATCTGTAGCGTTGACTAATTTCAATACCATGTTTTAGTAGACAACTAGGAATTTATTAAAAGATACACAAAAATTTAAAGAGACAAGAAAATTTAAAGTGATGTGAATATCAATTCATAAAACAATGCTTAAAATAATGAATATTGACATCTTAACAGTTAAATGGTACCTAAGTAGAATGTCGAATTTAATTGAATATTCTAAAAGAGTTTTAAATCAACTTGACCTGATAGAATAAGGGTTTTCTGAGATGACGTTCACCAGGTGGCAGCACTGAGACGTCAGGTCCGGGCACCTGTCAAAAGTGTCAAAGCATTTATATTTTCTTTAGTCGTGACTGAATGACATGAATGGTGAACGTTATCACATAATTTACTAGCTTCTACCCGCAACTTCATCCACGTGAAATGTCTTATTCCTTCGCATCAAATTCAAATTCAAAATCAAATCATCGTCCGCCTGCACTGTTATTTCGTTTTCGCTTAGCGTTTTTTCAAACTTTTTTATTTTCGCTTGGCTCCTAAGGATCGTGATGATAGTCAACCTTGATTATGAAAATATTTAGATGGATAAGGATTAATATCCTCATACGAATTTCATCATCTTTCGATTCTACCCGTGTTTTGATTGGTTGCGTAATGTAAATTATTTTGCATACTATTATATAAAATTATTTCTTTCTAACTGAATAGATAGTTGTGCTGATGGGGAGTTTGTTGCGCCACTTCTTCTTCCCAGCTAAAGCACTAGGAAGTGGTGAACGGAGGGCGTTTTGGGGGACTGTCTTATGTAATTTTGACGTTCAAAAGTGCTTATTCTCAGCCTATTTTGAATAAGTGACTTTTGAATTTTGAATTAAGTTTAACAAAAAACGGTTATTGTGAACTTTAAACTTTAAGTACATTGATTTATGTATCATCAATATTTTTCGCAGCGCACGCCTAATAATGACTTTTAGAGGCAAACTTTTGATACCTTGTGTTACATTAATAAAATTAAAAAATACGCCCATGTTACTCGCTAACAACGTAGCTTTCCAAGGTGCAAGATTTTTTTAAGTCGGTTAAGTATTTTTTGAGTTTGTCCATAAGAAACAAACGTACAATTAATTATACAAAAAATCAAATCTTTTCTCTTTATAATATTAGTTTAGATATTCTTTGTCGATATGGAAGCCCTCTTATCAAAGTGGCTCCAACTGGTGGTGGCGTGAATTTTCATGAAAACCTTAAACCTTCACTAGTCTATTTTCTGATTTGAGTTATTTTCTTTATACCCGAAATCGATAGCATAATAATTAAACTCGCTCAATATCGAGTATTGACTCGACAATATTGCTTCCAGAACTAAACTACATCATTATAATCACATATTGGGTAGGTATAATAAAAAGTTGGTCATTAACGATTTCGGTAGCCCGGTCCTTGGTTAACGATTTATTTGATGTAAACAACGTTCGCTCAAGTTTTTTACCATTATTATTTCAGACTACTTTTTAAACTCAGCTATAAATTGAGTTTCAGTTTTTATTTATTTCGGCGAACGTGGAAAAACGACTAACTATTATAAGCCCGGCGCCCATTTGGAGGCATATCAATTAAACATGAACTAAAAAACCAAACTCATGGCTTACCTCCGGATAATTTCCGGTTATGAATGGTATGAATGAATTTATTCGGAAAAAGCTGCCAATCACACTGTCAAATTATCGAACCATTATTCAATTTTTTATCACAAAAATAAACAAAATTAAAAGAAACATCCGAAGTTATAACGCTGTTCAACTTTATTTATATGAACAGCACCAGATGTCAGAAAAAAAATACTACTTCCACATTCCACACCCAACGCCCATTGAAATCTATTCCTGAAGACTATCGCCGTAAAATATATTCAAAGGGACACATAAATAACACCAAGTTGCAGGCTCTGACGCTATCGAACGTTGGCGTCCAAATACCGCCCTATCTCATTGACAAAATGGCCTGACAACCTTGGTTTATATTACGCACAAACCTACGTTACGTGGCCTTGGGTTTACAACGTTGCCCTTGACTCACTTACCTACACTGTTTATTTGACTTTGTTGACTCTTCAAACTGAATTAAGCTTTTAGAGTTTAAATTTGTGAAATATCTGGGTGTCCAAATAGATGGAGGATTACGATAGGACAAACAGGTTGACGCCATCACCACTAGAGCTATGAAACTTTTGCATATTTTCAGATCCCTTAGAGACTCGGCTGCGCCTGAAACTCTGAAGATGGTGTACTATGCATTATGTCAATCCGTCATTGGATATTTCATCACAGTATGGGGTGGTGCAAATAAAACCAGTCTTCTGAGGATTGAAAGAGCGCAGAGAGCAGTGCTGAAGGTGATGTCGCGCAAACCTTATCGCTATACCACTGCGCAACTATACGCTGATTGCAAAGTACTTTCAGTGCGCCAGCTTTTTGTGCTGCAGTCAACTGTTAGAAAACACGCTAGCGTTCCCCCATCAAACCCTAAAAAAGGAAGGAACTATCCTTAAGTACCCCTCACAAAACATCCTTCGCTCAACACCAATACTACACATTAAGTACATACATCTACAAACAAATTCACAAGAAATTAAACATTGTCGATCTAAATAAATATGAAATAAAATCAAAATTAACTGAATGGCTACTAGAACGGGACTATCTACAAACAGAATCCTTACATAAGTAGTAGTAGAAGTAGCCTAACTACCTACATATCCCCAATCACACACAACACACCCACCACACGCACACATACCCTCACACACACACGCACACCCTCACACAAACGCACACACACACATCTCGTATAAAATATATACTTAAATTAGTTTTAGTATTAGGAGTAAATATTATATTATCTTCAATCGCTCGGGTAGATCGACACAGTCTATTATTTTATAAGCACGTCTTAAGCTGAATCACTGTCTCTCGAGATACAGATTTCCTAGTTTGAGAGGCAGGGTTTTCCATATTGTGTACAGATTTTAGTTCTTAGATTTGTATTGCATTGTGTTACTACCAAAACTCATTTAAAACTGTCTTTATATAAAACATTTTAAATCTGTATTTTCTATGAAATAAAGTCTATTTATTATTATTATTATTTGGGCAGTGGGAGTATTCAGGCTGGTGAAATTTGTCAGAGTAACCGTTGAGTTGCTTGTGTTGAAATGCAGCTGAAATTTAACAACATCCTAAATGTCAATTACTTTATATTTTTTCTAATAATAAACATAATTATCTTATTTCAGAGTTGACAACTCTTATTCCATAGCAATGTACCATTAGATGTGACGAAACTTCAGTAGTAGTCAAATAAAAAAAAAAACTATTTTCTAATATGCATACTTACATTAAGAATGAAGTAAAAAAAATAACACAAAATGTTAACAAAACCATCACGATGGGTAAGGGTAACTTTGACCACATGCCCTAGAAATTACCCTACATGGAACCCGTTCCAAATTAGTCCCATATTGAGACCCACTGAACTAATTGAGGCAATATAGCCCTGCAGTGATCTCGTTATAAATGTGATAACAAACGCCAATCACTTAGATCGTTAGTGACCACAACGGCCCTACGATGCTGCCTTGTGACACTCCTCTGCCAAACATATTTGAAGCTTCTCTACAAGTAGCATTGAGTTCAGTTTTGAACAGCGAATTACTCGTTATTGCCTCACTGTGGATCCATTTCAATTCTCCCATCAGATGTGATAAATTGTTGGCACGGTTGAAATGTGTGTGTTTATCATGATTTTAGCAACAAGAACTGTATCAATATCAAACAAAATGCATAATGAAAGAATAACGAATTAATAGCTTTACAGAAAAATATTGCAGAAAATCGTAAAAGCTAGTTAGTAAATAGCTTTTACAACGTAAGCATAGTTTATAATTCCTATGACCTAAATGCAAAAGGCTCGCCCCCTATTACATGGAACTTAAACATGACTGGCGAAATGTGGGTGTACTAAATGTACACCTCTGCCTAAACCCGGGAGGAAAACAGGCGTGATGTTGTGTTATGTTTTTTTTTTTCAATGAAATTCATCGCTTTTCGGCTTGAAGATGCAGAATATTGTTTTTTTTCTAATCCCTTTAAATCTTAGCTTGACTTGTGTTATGTAGTGAAAGAAAATGTATTCTTAGCATTTTACCAACCTTAGGAACGAACAACAGAATATAGAAATAACAACGAATAACAAACAGGTATAGCATAATTTTCGTCCAAATCCCCCGAATACCAAAGACCCAAAAGTTAGCTCTAGATACAGATGGCTTAACAAGAAACAAGAAAAAATAACATCGTGTAACGTAGGACCCTGATTCTCAGTAACGATGCTAGAAGTCCCGAAGCATAGGTAAGCATTTTGCAGAATCCGCCAGTAAAACGCCCGCGTATTATACTAAACCAGTTAAGCATTTTGCATACCAAATGTACAGACTTTTTCATGGGTATATTTTTGTATATTACATGTGAAATTGCGTCTACACTTTATGAGAAATAATAACCATAATGTGACAAAAAATATTTTAAGTTTCCTAGCGTAATCCGACCATTAAAAAGGATTGTAGATCAACGTTCAAGAAAGGCTACGGTTGTAAAATTTTACGGTGTATTACGTTTAATCTAAATGGATGGACTCCATTATGTAGCTTTCTGAGAGTTATGGTCGGCCATGCGTTAAGGTGAGTGCTTCACTCAAATAATTAAAATAAAAAATAAGTAACTATGGGGCACCGGGAAAAAAAAAATGCAGTTGACATAAAAAAAATATCAATTTAAATGAGAAAAGAACGTAAATTTGATGACAGATAAGGACAAGACGGAGTCTACGACACAAATAAGACATTAAGGGACGAAATGATAACAGCAATAAATGCTTGAAAATATTTATTTGATCACAACATCTCGATGAAGAAGACTGTTACAATACAGAATAGAATTGGGTAGCAACCACATATAACTTTAGAGTGGAACTTGATATAATAATCAATAAAGCCAGTGCTTACGTAACCGGTTATTGTATCATAAATCAATAGCTTAGTTACACTGTAAACAAACACAAGGGTATCGCGTGTTACGCTTCATCATCACTTCATAATACATCACTGTTATTTTTTTTGAAGAGCGTTTTTAGTAATTGTGTGTTCTTAATAAACATTTCCCCAATAACCAAAACCTTTAGTTACTATATTAGTCGTTTGACATCACTATGCACTTTAATTTTATCGAAAGCAATCTGCTTACAGTTATCTAAAACAAAGAAAAGTTTTTTAGCTTGACAATGCAGAGTATGTTGATATTATATTTTGTATATTAAACAGATAGGTAAAATGAAAACTGAATAATTAAAACTATGAATCGGTTGATGCGCGTATCAGAATACACATAAATCAACCATATCCCTAATATATACATGCATAGAATCAATTAACGCTACCATGTTAACATTACTAAAACGGAAATTCTAAACACAATCCCAAAGCAGTGTTTGACAAAACAGAATACACATTGGAACTATTTGTTGAATGTCAAATTTTAACAGATTTGAATTGTTTATATGTTTGTTTGTTAAAACACTTTTCACCCGTAAAATCGATCATATCGCCTCCCGATCGGAGCACATTAGTTCAATGTAATGGAACGTATTGTGCGACCGCATCCAAAGCATAATTTATATGACAAGCCTCTATATGGAGGCCCATTGTGGCGATTTGGAACCATGCCATAGTCATCGCGGATGACCACTAATATTTGGATGCTGAAATAGCATCTGGTACAGTCAATTTTAAATCCTTATTAAGCATTCTATGATAGCATAGAATTCTATGCTATCATAGAATGCTTAATAAGGATTTAAAATTGACTGAAAATAGTAGAAATTCTGCTTGATATTCCAATAAGTTTGCGTGCTACAGAAAAGGATTCCGTCCCATAGTATTGAAGTCTGGGTATTATTCGGTCTGATTGCACCCAGGAGTACAATATTTGGCTAGAGGTTCTCTCTACCATTTTGGTACATTAATCTGAATGAGACATTACAGAGACCACTGTCTTAGACAGCGTCTTGCATAATGATCTTTGGGTAAGATTCAAACTCAGTGCCAAATGCTATGTCTGTGCTATTATCATAAAGATGTCTGTTTGTTCATACCATTCGCTCTGAAACAATTGCATCAGAAAGATAAAATCTTTCCTTGGTAGGTTTACTTCTTCCATATTTTCATATTCCAGTTTATATGTATATTTTCTCTTAGCATCATGAACAGATGGGATTTGGTGGGGAATGAATTTATTAGCATTCGGAAATTTTTGGTTTTAGTTTTCGATAAAAACTACTACGGCTCAAAATATTCGTTCGTAACACACATTCGCTAACATTGGAATTACAGTTTTTTCCTTTTTGCCGCGTGTTTCCTATATAGTTCGCTGTAACCCGAAGAGTCCCGAGGGATGAAAAATACGAGGTCGCGGCTTATAGGAGCTATTCTTTTCATTTCTACCAGAGTAATTAGATTATTTACACAAAAATATTTGCTTCTTTTCTAATTCTTCTCTTATTTCATTTATCCGAAGTCACGTTAAGTCCTCTTATAAAAAAGTCAATTAATTTCCACGAGATAAACAAAAATATTTACAATCCTCCGCTAGCTACACTGTATAAATATCTTAAACGAACAGAGGATTTTTGTTCCAGCTGAAACACGATAACAGTATTTGCTAATAAGATTACCTTAATACCTCGGAATAAAGCAAACAAAATACCATGATCAGCCTAAAGCAACATAATTTTCAGAATCCTACAGTGAATCCCTTATCTAATTACGTACCTGAACCAGCCTAAATAAGCATATACCGTGGAATTTCACGTGTCAAATAAAACCACTTCAGCGTTCAGTGGAGTTTAATATGAACATCGCTACGCTGTGGCATAGTGTAATTATCTTCATATTGACCACGACACCGCACCGAATGGAGCCAAATTTAATCAGCATACAATCGGTTGCACGCAAAACACATTTGGAGCAATAACTGACGGCCGAATGATTTTAATACGATTTTCCAGACTAACGCCATTTGGTGTAACTTAAATGCTACAAATGAGCGGGAACTGATAGACTTTACCTATATGTATATAATTATATAGAAAGACAAAACGTATAGCTATAGTAGTATAGTAGTAGCTATAGTATAGTAAATATATAGTAGAATAGTATATAGTAGCTTTAGTAGTATGGATTACTAATATCAATATCAAAGTTAGTATTAATCTGAAGACAAGAGCAGTTAATGAAGACCCGATCATCTAAGACAAATTTCGAATAGAGACAATACCCTCCTTATCTCTATATAATATTGTTATTAATACATGATTGTAATCCAATATGTGTAGGGATTCTCTTAGTAAGATCAAATAACCTATGTATGAATGAAACTTAGTGATTAAAGTGAATTGAACAATAAAAGGAATATAGGTAATTCTATATTAGCATAGGTGTATTAGAGTTAAGTTTTGATAGCAACTTCTAGAAAAAAAAATACATTGATTTAGAAATAACATAATCGAATTCGCAGCGATATATACTGTAAAAGAGATATATAATTTAATCAGAGAGAAGGAAAAGTACGAAAGAAAACAGACGCAACTTTAAATCAAAGGCTAATTGCCTTGAGACCTGTTCAAGACCAGCTTCATTATGTAAATAGTCTCACTAGCAATCAATGTGTTTAGACCATAGACGTAGACGTGAAGAATTTATAACAACGACCAGCTAAAGTACTTAACGTACTTACGTTAACAAAACACTGCAATGATTTAATAGAGAAAACAAGCTCTTTAAAATATATCTCTTAAATTCTTCAACCAACGCGGAAACATTTATATCCGGCTTTAGACTCCCCCTGAGACCAACTCATAATGAAAGTCTAAACAAATTCGAAATTCTATAAGGTCTGTTACCTCTACAAGTACATGAATTGTGCAGAACCGGAAAACGGCATTAAGGCAGGGATAATGCAGAAGAGAAGAAAAATTAGTTTATAATTCAAATGTAATGGTAGGCACAGATGGTTTTAGAATTTAAAGGACATTATTTTTTATAGCTTATCTCAATTCGCGAGCCCGTAAATGAAAAATCTGATTGCCGCGTTAATTTTTCATGGGTCGCGAAAGGCTCGTAGTTGCTGAATTATAATAATGAAATTGGGTATTTGTGGTATAAAAATTCAATATTTTAGACGGAGATTTTTTTATTAAAAATGTTCTATTATAATTTGTCTTGTTGGCTTTTCGGTAAACATTTTGTGCAAAACCTAAATGTAAAGCGGTGATACATGACGGATAAAAATATCGTTTAAAAAGTTTGACTGAAAAATCCCCTTAAGTTAGATAGTGCAGAATATATTGCTCTGTTGGGGCTTACAGATAGAACACGAATCCCAGACGACCATTTCAATGGCCAGAGACGGGCAGAATTCCAAGAGCTGATTAGATATATAACTTATTTTTGGATGTGTGTGACTTATTTATTTTTTTATATCCAGATGAAATACAACCAGTTAATAGGGATTGTTATGAACATGAGACACGAAAAGATAAATATGTCGATAATGTTGATTGAAGTGACGGCAAAAACCATAACATGAACGACCGTAACCAAACACTACAGTTAAAATCCGTTGAAAACTGCACTCTCTAAGTGAAATCCAATTGAGTGCAAATAATTGAGCATGAGCACATAAAATTGCTTCCATGTGAAGTGCCAATGCTCGCTGTCTGATAAAACCTTACGTAATTTATTTCATTGCCGACGTAGGTTGTAATCCGGTCTTACCAACACATCGTAAAGTCATCGACCGAACCCGACCTTTCTATCAATTCAATAACCAAACAAAAGTACACACCCTTTAGAAGAAACTTCATGGAAACAATAAATCATTTCACAATACCTATTTGGCAAGATATCTTCAGACTGGTGCCAATTACTAGAACTTGGCTGGTATAAAGGGAGATTGTAGCTTGGCTTTACGTGTACCAAAAACTGGCTGCGTTTACACCAGCCACAAATTCACAGGCATACAGTGGAAGCATTAAAATTAATTATACAGTATTCCGACACTTGGAGAATGGAGCTCCAACAATAGGCGTATTTTCTTAGACTGAAATAGTGATATTCCGGCTTTAAATTTCGTAACGAGCGAAGATTTTGCGTCCCTACATTTGTTATGTTTAAGCTGCTTAGTTTATTTTATTTTAATGACTTTTTTTGTGAATAATGAAATAAGATAGGCCAGTCATAATAATTAAGCTTATTATTATGTAGCTATTCCTCTAAGTAACTATTTACACACACACACACACACACACACACGCATTCAGCTTAAAAAATGTTCCCACTGCTGGGACATAGGGGTCCTCTCTTCGAGAGGGGGTGGGCTGTAATCTACCACGCGGGCCCAGTGCGGGTTGGTAGACGTCACATATCTTCGAATTTTTGGTTCTAGGACATGCCGGTTTCCTCACGATGTTTTCCTTCACCGTTTTGAAAGCAGTGATGTTGAAATTATTTACACAAAGTAAAGCGCCTGCCTGGGTTAGAACCCATGAATTACAACTCGTAAGTCGGGGCCGATACCACTGGGCCACCACTGCTCTTTCTATATAGTAACTATTTATCTCTGCCAATATAAACGTGTGTTTCCGTACCACTTAACCGGTTTACTGTCAAAGTGCGTGGCTCGAAAGCATATAAAAGGGCACCTAATGATTTCTGAAAATAAAAAAGTCATAACCTTAGTTATCTTTTATATCGCTGCCAGTTATATGCCTACGCCCAGTAAGAATTGTAATTGAAGCTGGAACCAATCCACTTGTTATTCGGCACTTCCACGATAATAGCATCCATTAGGGAAAATGTTAGCGTTTTCGTATTTCGATATAACATGCAGAAACTTGTTGAAAGCATTTCGGTAGTGGGCTACGCCATTGGAAGTTCCTTCGGATTTAGTTACGGCATTAATTTGTATATTGCTACTGATGGATCCGGTTTCGATATTATTTCAATATGAACACCTACATCGGATGTCTAAATTCAAAGTTATCAAACCTAATACTTCGATTCTAATTCCAATCAAGGCTTCGGAACTATACATTTAAATAAGAAGTGAAAACATAATTTTGATTAAAATTAGAGCACAAACCAGTAACATAAAAGATAATCAGATTTTAGAAAATTATCTAATCAGTGTCAGTACGAGTCCATAATACGTTTTCAGACAGCACATTTTCTGTCCAATTTACTTCACTCAAGTATAATATTATATCAAGTTAAGCTAAACGTCTGGTCTCCTGCCAAATTGTATCGCAACTTTCCATTATTAAGCACATTAAGCCATGTTCAAGTTAATCCACTTAGTAAATCGTACTAAGCGACATGAACCTTGAACTTTTGTTGATGATCTCATAAAAATTCTAAAAGTATTTATGCATGAAATGGCCCAGAGAGTACGAAAACGAAGTTCCCGCAAACGTCAGGAGGGGCATATTTTACCGTCTGACAATAAAATTGATGGTGCCTTGAAGCAGAATCTCCAATATCACGATGTCTTACTTTGCATGCAGAAACCCCTTTTATTACTAGTAGTTTTTAAGTACTTTGAAAGTTTGCTTCATATCTTACTTCTTTATTCTTTATTTTATTGTTAAAAGGAAAATTTTAATAAACCTTCCCATGTGTAAGAATTATACTGGTTGAAGTATCAAAGCTTAAAATATATTAAGGTTAATAACTCCTTACTTTTAATCTCTTTGTGAATCGTTACCAAGAATCTCGACTATAGTGGTATGACGCGAATTTTCATAAATTGAAAATTCCTAGAAAATCCGCGCGTTGCATTTTATGATTAAAAGTAAACATTATAAAGTTTATATTTTGCTTTCTCTAGATAATACTTTCGTTCCTAATTTCCTAAATACAATCATTTTATATAATAAAATAAAATTATTTTATACCTTACACCAAAACAATAGCGACATAACCTGGATCCTAGCACGTAATATACTGAACAGCAACAAAAAAGAAAACTCTATCTATGTATCGAAAAGCGACATTTCTGTGCAATCTAATCATCGATCTAAAGTGCATAGCTCTAGCTATATCCATCAAAACAATGCGAATGAATGGATAGCTAATGATTGTGTAGGTGCTGTGTATTTTGCTTGAGTAATGGGTTCCCAAAGCGATGACAAAACGTTTTCGTTTAAACTTTGGAATTCCAAAATTAATCCACAAATTATGATCGAGGTGAAAAAATATAATGAAGTAACAAAAGTACCTGCTTTTAATGTGCTCCAAGACACTGGACATTCAAAGCCAATTCGTCAAGTTTCGAATAAAGGTGCTCGATGGTACGATGACATTTTTGCTTGAACAAAGTGATGAACAGAAAACGATTTGTTCGTGACAAGCAATTTTGGTGCCAGGGAAGATGTCAGGGGCGTGGGAGGAATGGCTAACGGTGGTCATTAGACGAAGCTATAGGGACGACACATTCGCCAACTAACAAATTACTTTGGTGATAAATCCACAGATACCTGCTTTTCGACTGTACAACCTGACGTGGGTCGTGACTTTTGGTGATGTGGGGTACGTCTCAAACTAATGTTAATTTTCTGCTGTTTTGCTTCTTTCGTGTCGTGGCTTATTAACTAACATGCTATGCTTCTAATTTGCGTTGCAATCTATTTAAAAAATCTAAATGCATTGTGTTGTGCTTTTTCTGCTTTTAAAACTTTTTGTGTCAGCTAAGTGTGTGGATACTCCTTTGATCGTTAAATTACTGTTATTTTCTTCAATTTCAATATAGGTCTCTGTGGGGGAAATTGTACAGTCGACAGCAGTATTCGACGGTGCATAATCCAATAGGTTGAAGCCCACCGTTTTAACGTAGTTAACAGTATCCCCCGTGGCTTCAGTGAATGCACGTCTCAGCCGGGCTCGGCGCGTCTGCGACAGGGTTTGTGGACAGAGGAGCAGCCCCGCCTGCAGGTTAAAAACAGAAATCAAATCAAAGGACATTGATTTGATTTGATTAGAAGGAAAAACCCGTCTCAAGACCCTTACACAGCACTTACACGCCAACTGCATCGCGTTTACTATGAGCCAGGATAAGACTGTCAAGAAATTTTTCGGTCCATGGAAGTGATTGATGATCCGTCAAAATACTCATATTCACACTAAATGATACGCCTACATATACACAAATACTTGTTTTCACTACAACACCTATATACTGTGTACCACCAAAATGATTGGTATTCTTCTTGCGAGGCTTTTTGCTAATTCTAATCTCGAAATTGCCTTGAGAGCCTGAAAGAGTGTTACAACATTTCTAAGTGTCGTAGCTGCGAGTTAAATGGTCGTGAGTTGCAAAGGCAGACATTAAGAAAAGGCTCATCTCGTTGAAACAGTTGGCAAAGACGCCTCGGCTCACAACGGCGGAACATTCTGTCAACACCTGATTGCTTGACAAAGTTACGACTACCCTTTACCTTTTCTTTTGTCTTTTTACGTTTGTTGTTTGCGACGAGCGTTACAGCTTTACACCAAATGCGAAACTAGTTTTTCAAAAAGCATTTCTACTACATTTTTAGCTATTTACAAGTTATATTACAATGCTCATTGTTAACCTCACTTTATAAGACCAGAATATTTATGTAGGTTTAAAGTTATCTTTATCGAGTAATGTAGGTCAAAACTCGTCTTGAGATGTGCGAAGCCATTTCAATAATAATTATCCAGCTGTTTCCTTTAACATTTAACTTAGTACTCTCATTAGATGGCCATTAAATTGCTGTTTAAACAAACAAGAAAACCTCTAATTGTTTACCGTCTACCTAGTTCCTAATACACCATATTTTTGAATAATTGCCATGATTTTATAAACCGCTACCCTAACCGTCCGGCAGACATAGTGTAAAAGCACCTATCTATGAGTAATTTGAACGCACCTAACTGCCTTAAAACTAAAGAACGAAAAATTCTACAATGTATGATTTTTTATATAACAGTAGCGCCACCTACCGATCGTGGAACTTACCTGTTTGAAAGGGCGCATACCCCCGTTGATTCGCAACGAGTCCGCGGCGATGCCAGCGATGCCATCACCTGGTTCTCGCAACTGCCGCAGGGAGGCGCTGGGGTGATGATGGGCGTGATGAGGGCACTGTGCCGCGCATGCGCTTGACTCAGGCTGAGAACTCTGGCGGATGATCCTCGTACTAGATGTAGGCAACAGTAGCGCCGGGGGTTGTATGACCGGACACGTACTAACGGCGTGGAGCGAACTACAGCCGCAAGGGTAGTGCACGGCCGAGCGAACGCTCTCTCTGGATACAGAGCGCGCTAGTTGTAATGCCGATATTGGTGCCGTGGACTGCCGCCGCTCGCAAACGCGGCATCTCGAGTATGTTTGTGGAACTAACTGGCAACCGGTCATTGACCCTCTGTGCGAGCATGTTGCTACGGGAGATACGAGTGTCTGAGGTCGGTCTGCCGTTTCCCGACATTGCAACTCGATGTCAGGGACGCTTCTTGCGGTTCCTTCCTCCATTCTGATGGATGTGGCACTTTCCTCGCTGCCTGGTCCACCTGACAGTTGTGGTCGCAGATGTGTGGTACAGTCTTGTCTTTGCAGAACTGGTTTGACTGTTCTGTTTTCTGTTGGGACTATGACGGTGACTGAGGGACCGGTGACGAGTAGACTCGCGGTCTCATCGCTGCTGCCGTAACCAGAGTTGGTGATAGCTTCAGTGCTGTCCGTTGTTGGCGCCGACATGTTTGTCTGTAACAACAAAAATCTTTATTAACAATTGTCAATAATCTTATTAATATATCACTCTGGGAAAGTATCATTAATCGTCAGAAACAATACCTGACAGGCGTCTTTCTGGGATATTATTTATGAACAATATCAGACGAGAATTAATATACGAGAGGATTACGCCTTGACGGCTTACGTGCCAATAACTCGCCAGTCGTAAACAATTTATCGTTTTCATATTAACCTAAATGGGATTAATAAACTATTGTAACTATTAATGTTAGTGAAATTACAAAAAATCGATTCAACCATTGATCAAACTAGTGAAAAGCTGTCTTTTCCCGGGTTACGATAAAGTCCATGCGGTGCAGTAGTGCACCGCGTGGACTGCTTTTCACTAGGTAAATGGACATAGTATTACACCACAGTACACAATGCACTATTTAATCTTAATTTCACGCTAAAACGGCTGAACGGATTTGGATGAAATTTGGTACATGGGTAGACCATGACCTGGAAAAGCACATAAGATAGGTATCTTTTATCCCGATATTCCCACGGGATCGAGACTTATACGGGTAAAACCACGGGGTGCAGCTAGTATTTTATAATGGCCATTGAAGTTATGATAAGTATTATCTTTGTTTCTATACTTAGATAGGGCGAATACTCAAAAGGTTAAGTAGAACTTCTAAGGTTCCCTTCTTCTTCAAAGATTACGACAATATCTTAACCGTCTCAAATAATACGTTTTAAAAGTCAATACCTTCAGCTCACACATAAAATTTCCGCATTTCTCAAGTCACGGGTTCCAATCAAAATAATCAGATTTAGAAAATGTCACTCACACGAAACTCTTGAATTGACATGTAACAAAGACGTATCCTCGAAGGCGACTTGTCACTATGCGTTTTACTAAGGGTCCTTCGGAACACAAACTTTATCGTAACTTGGAAAAAGAAACTTCCCACTAAAGATACTTTAGTTGTTGGTTCTTATTTGTAGCAGTATATTTGTAATCAAATAAAACAGAGACATTTGTATTGATTTCTCTAAAAAAATATAGTTATAAAGGCACAGTGATTGGTACAAGACTTAGTAAATCTGCAATTTGGGAACCCGATTCGGGTTTCGGGGCTGGGTTCGGTTCGCGGGTTTAATATAACCAGGACCAATAAAATTATTGCAAAACGTTTGCTAGACAATGATATGGTAAAAAATTATAGCTGCTAATGTAATATTATATCATCTTTATCATAGTTCTCCTGCCCTTATCTCATTTACATTTGGGGTCGGCGCAACTTGCCTTTTGTTCCAAACTTATTTATTAGTTGACTACCGATGACGACTATAATATCTTTCATACAGTCCATCTATCGTTACTTTGGTCTACATTCATCTACAATATGTTCTTTTTGATATCCCATCATTCTAAGGTTAATTTAATGGTTATTAAATTTAAGGTTAATTAATGAGACCATGTCAAAGTTTTGACGGCACGGTTGGCGCAGTGGTTAAGCAATTGACTGCTGCGCTGCGTGTCGCGGGTTCGATTCCTGTATGACCTACAATTAGTTGTTCCTTCGACAGTCACGATTATTTATGTAAAACACTCTTACGTGAAATATATTTAAAAAAAACTGACTATTTTTGTACATAAAAAAATATTACAACGTCGCATTTTCTTAGCCTTAAATATGATTCATTTAATGAAAATGATTTACTCGTACTTATCAATGAAACATAGATACACACATTAGGAGTCTAGTGTTATATGTTATCTTCGAAACTATGTATTTTTGGAACACGTGTTCTGGACTTTTTGTATTATTTTTACTTATAGCAAAGCATATAACCTTAGAGTGGGACAGGGCTGGATTTGGAGGTCCAGAGGCCTCGGGGCAACAAAGGAGCGGAGCCGCAAATTATTTTCCAAAAAAAGTAATCCATTTTTTTAAGTCGAGTTTTTCAATAAATAATTTATTGTGAAACCAAGTAGATTCCCTTAATAATGAACAAACACATATTAATATAAACGGAAACAAGAATTATCTGAAATTAAATTTTAGGGTTAACGAACGGAACCTTTCGAGCTTTTTTCGCCGAAAAATCATGTATGTGCAAAGTACTGTAGGCTGTAGGTAAAGGTAAAAGAGAAAAAAAAAAATATCAAAGGAAAAGATGTTTACTAGTGTTTACTAGTAGGAATTTGAAAGATTTTTTTTTCCGAAGTCTCTATTGTGGGGGCCCCCCGTTTGTGGAGGCCCCGGGGCTTTCGCCCCGGTTGCCCTCCCCTAAATCCGGCCCTGGAGTGGGACATCAAAAGGAACACGTTGTATATTCTTACTCAAAAGTTTCCTCACGACATGTTAGATATTCACATGAAACAGTCTTTCCTTGCCATTCCCGAGGACGTACGATGCAACTAAGGTACTTTGTGCACTTAAGGAATATGACGTGATTCAGCGGAGACGTGGCTCGTTTGCTTGCCACTTACTTACGTGGGCGCCTCGCTAATGTAGTTCTAAGAAAATTTAGTTTACTTGTAAAAGGTCGATTTTAAACATAATGAAATGATACATATTTACTTAAACACACGCTTTTTTTAGCAGGGTAGAATCTCGCAGTAGTATCACGATCATGCATTATAAAACAATGCAGTAAGTAATAAGTATTTACTATGTGTTATATCAATCATTATTAAATGAACACGGGATAAAAACCTCAGTTAATAACGTTTTATCAAGTAAAATAAAGGGAACAATCTCATAGTTTTGCTGAACAAGATGAATATAGGTTTCATGTATAGTTTACACTACGAGTGTGACATGAATACGTTGAGTATCAAACATTTACGCTTGATTTAATGCATCTGCTTGCCATGAAAAGGAAAATAAAATACTGTACAATACTACCTGTTTTATTTATAAATTTAAATGTCAATAACAGTGAGTAGTGTATAGAGTATGTGGAACAGGGTGTTAAGTTCACTCATTCTTCTTAGACAAGTGTAAGTACGAAAAGGGAGTGGATGATAAAATGACAGCTGACACAGGTGACTGTAAATGAAAAACATATTTTATTTGTCATGGGATCAGGTCAGAAAATGTGTTAGTATTGTACAGTAGGCCGCAAGTTAGTGGTAAGAAAACATAATAGTATAAGTACACACGGCTACACATCAAGCTATACATTTCCAGTATAAGCTTTTTTTTTCAACTTCTCCCGCTCTGGGTGGAGCGGGAGGGCGTGTCAGACTCTTACTGACTAAAACCCACCCGTGTTCCTTCCGTTGCCTTTACGTTGTCAGGGGCCACGGTATCCCTTTCGGACTTTCCCGCAACCCCGGCAGGCATCGGTCCTATCGGACCCCTTCCGTTGTGCTGACATCTCTTTGAGGCGCGCGTGGAACACAACGCGCCGGAGACCCGGGCCGGGAATCGGCCTGCGATTCCCGACGCCCAGGGCGTCTCCTGCGGCGGCTAGGGGCGTGAGGGCGCGAAATTTGCCTCTCCCTCACGCGTTCTGCCTCCTCCTTCGCGAGCATTACTGCTTCGCAGAAGGAGGTGACGGCCTACCATGCCCTCTCGCTCCGTACCATGGCCTGGACTAGGGCCGGACGCGAGAGATCCTCGCCGCCGATCGCCTCCACGAGGACACGGCGATGCTCTGCCCAAGCCGGACAGACCTCCACCGTATGCTCAACCGTGTCCTCCGGGCGATCCACGCAGTGATGACACCAGGGCGTTTCCTCCCGCCTGATACGGAACAGGAACCTCCCGAAACAACCGTGTCCGGTGAGGACCTGCGTTAGGCGGAAGGTGAGGACGCCGTGGCGCCTCTCTAGCCACTCCTCAAAGAGGGGACTTATCGCCGCAATAGTGGCGTGCCCAGCACTGGGTTGCGACAATCGCACTCTCCATGACGCCATGAGATCCCGCCGGAGCTCTGTCCGCTGTGCCGCGATTTCTCGTGGCAGCGGAGTAACGCTTCGTTTCCAGTATAAGCTGACCTCGCATTGTACGGAAATGCTATACGATGCGAGATCAGCATAAACTGGAAATGTATAGCTTGATGTGTAGCCGTGCGTACCTACAGAAGATTCAGTCCGCAAAATTATTTAAAAAAAATAGTGACTCTTGCTATGACACAATAAAGCGCAATTCAGGTTGCACACGGCTAATTAAGTACAGTTATATTCACCTAGAAGTTGCCTCTATTTCTATCGCGTAACTTTTGTATCTTCTGACTACGTGACGCCCACTGAACTGGCCTGACAAGTTGAGCCCACCGCGTACTTGTAGCTTCATACCTAAAATGCGGAGTGCGCCTGGTCTGACCATTAGATATAAGTGGGCCACTTAGTCTATTGAAACTCAATACTACGTAAGGCCAGCTCAAGGTAACGTGTTACTACCGACGTCCGCACGACTGTACAGTCTGCATACAGACTCTAATTCATTTTACATGAACGGGCAAAATAATAATATGTCACACGAGACCTATTTCCGACATCAGAAATACCTTCGCAACTTTTCAAGGATCACAAGCGTGACGTTTGTGGCCAATATCTATAAAATATAGAAGTATGTACCTAAATTTTATAAGTATGGACTGCTTCGTTAGTCTAGTGGTGCTGAGCATGAGGTCCTGGGTTCGATTCCCAGGTCGGGCAAAGTGTTATTGGGTTTTTATATCTGGAATTATTCAGAATCAGCCCTGAGTTTGGATTTGTGCCCGGTTGATGGCGATTGGCTCGCTCCTTGTCACATGGGACTTAAACATAACTGGTGAAATGTGGGAGTACTATGGATACACCTCTGCCTAACCCTTCGGGGATTACAGGCGTGATGTTATTTGATATTATAAGAGCGGTAAAACACCCACAAGTTCGCAATTATGAGTATAACCTAAGTATCCACACAACCTTACAGCATACCTTTACCCATTTTCTTTTTACACAGGTAAAATAATTAATAGTCCAATAGCCAACCTGGGCTAATTGATAGCCCAGTGGTGTGACCGTCGGACTGCCAAGTCATAGGACTTGATTTCGAACCCAAGGCACGCACCTCTGACTTTTCGGATTCATGTGCGTATTGTATAATTGTCACTTGCTTCAAAAACGGTGAAGGAAAACATCGTGAGGAATATTTCTAGACGGCATGTGAAGCCAAATCAGAGGCCCATGAACGGCATGAACTCTGACACTAGGTTCGTCACTAACCACACGAAAAAGAAATAAAGAAAACAGACTAATTTATAATTATCTTACAATCTAACTCTACAGTAAAACAATCATACGATCATGAAGCATTAATATTTCTATTACGAAAAAATATTCAAGAGTTTCTGCAGAACCCAGAGCATTAATGTTACGTATTAATGCTCTGGGTTCTGCAGAAACTCCTGAATATTTTGACAGAGCATTAATGTTACGTATTAATGCTCTGGGTTCTGCAGAAAGTCTTGAATATTTTTTCGTAATAGAAATATTATATTAATTCATGATCCCATTTATGTTTATCACGTTACGAATACATTTTTGTAAAAGAAACAACCTCTGGGAGTCACCACGAAGATTATGGTAGCTTTAGTTGAACCCCACAAGGATTTGCGAAGTTAGATAGGACCTGGGATCGAAGTGCCTGTAAAAGTAAATTTATTGGACCCACACGAGTCCAGTGGGTTAAGAACGGAATAAAAAGTAAAACAAGGTTTTAACAACATTATTTGTAAGAGAATATTTTGTGGGGAGGGAACTCCGGTTCGAGTTGTAAATTTGGGGTCTCTCATCGTTTTGATATATAATTCAGTCTTGCACTTTTGTTCTTCCGGTATAAATGAGTTTATTTTATGAGTTCACAGTAAATCGAAACTTCTGCAAGAAAAATCTCAATAAATAAAGTTACATAGATAAAACAAAATAAATAATGAAAAAACGTCAAACCATTCAATTTAAAACCGACAACAAACTAGCTACTATCACGTATCTATTTCATTCCAATAGTGAAGATATCGACTCTAACCAAGAAAGAGACAATTTATTTTATACTGCAGAAAAATAAATTGGTTAGATAATCCCTGAAGGTACGCTCTTGAATACAGGCGGGCTGTCTTAAGGGATTATGTGCTAGATATCATATTTCATAGAGACTATATAACAACCAGAAGGGTCGATGGTTCAAGGATAAGCTGCTACGCTTACCGTGGTCGATCTGTGGATGGGTGATCAGCTGTATCACTTTGAGCCTCTGTGCCTCTAAAAGTCGTTGGTGTTGGCTGTCATTCGTAGATCTTTGACAGAGTTACGGTTAGTCAGTAGCCCGAAAGTCTGACAACCGGCCTTATTGGGGTATCGTGTTACCCAGTTACTGGGCTATGTAGATCAGATAGTCAGTCGCTCCATGTAAAATACAGGTATTCAGCTGCATCCGATTTACACTGGAATCCGACCTCAACATAGTTGGGAAAAGGCTAGACAGAGGCTGATCAAATCGCTAACTTGTTGGAGGACTGTCATTTCTCAAAATAAAGATTTTTTTGTTATCCAAGTCTTGCAATATGTAAGCGACATTTATTTAATTTTACTACAGCGGAGAGATCTAAGATAGGTACGAGCAACTTTTTAGTTCTACAACGAGGAAATAAAGTGCATTTGTATTCAGAACTTGTGGGAGTTAGGACTCTTGGTGTTAACACGATTCAAGTAGAATAGCGGAAAACGGATTGTGTAGATCGGATTTAGAAATTTCCGATGGTACGTATAAACAACTACATTCCAAAAGGCGAATTTGTAGAGATGTAGACTGTTATGCAGTTTGGCAGACTTTATGTAAGTTATCGTTAATACAGATTTTGCAGGAGCTCGTGGCTAAGTGATAACAGCCACATGGGTCGATCTATCAAGTTAAGCTATGCTTGCCGGGGTTGGTCCGTGGAGAGGTGACCATCTTTACATACCGAAACTCCTCCGTGCCTCGGAAAGCACGTTAAGCTGTTGGTCCCGGCTATCATTCGTGGATCTTTGGCAGTCGTTACGGATCGTCAGAAGCCCGAAAGTCTGACAACCAGTTTTACCAAGGGGTATCGTATTACCCAGTTACTGGGTTGTAGAGGTCAGATAGGCAGTCGCTCCATTAAATAAACTGGTTTTCAGATGCATCCCTGGAAGCCGACCTCAACATAGTTGGGAACAGGCCAGGCAGATTGATTTTTTGTTAATACAGATATTGAATTTATAAAAATATGTATATAAATCGATTTGTTTTAGATTTCGTAACTTGTAAATTATAATATGACGGTATGGTAGAACTTTAAAATGGAGATAAAAATTCGCGAAAAAAAGTGATGTGCAGTGTGAATGCAACCATGGATATACCCACCATTATCTTATGTTATAAACGTTGCTTAAAGTAAAGAGACGTTGACGTTAATATAGCTAAACAGACGTTAATCATTACTGTAACGTTTATAAATATGGGGGAATATGTAGTTAGGGAGGTAGGTAACTTCATCTTACAGTCCCATTTGATACCCGCGGGTATTAGCGAAACAACTGTACCGTCTAGGATCTAATTCAATACCAAAATAATTTTCTAATATGATTATTGATTATCCATGCCGAGGTTTGTTATCCTACCTCCACCAAAGGGACCTTCGTTCTGTTTTCTTGTAAACTAAGAAAAATATCTAGCCTTCTATATGTACACTCCAACGATATCCTTTTGGTCCATAGGGATGTTTTGATATCCAATATTTATTATTCTTTCTTTTTACTTTCCTGTCAAGTATCTTTTTGTTACATTGTTTGTGAAAATAAATGTTTAAAAATATTTGAACTGAAGAGATTGAATTGCTTGACCATCCGTCAACATTGAAAACCAATCAAAGGACTGTTAGAGATAATTGGTTTGTTCAAGTAGAGTTTGATGATAACCGATGTTTGAATAGCCGATTAAAGGACATTACGTTTAAATTAAAAATATTTTGAGCGTAATTAGACAGTCTGTTATTAAGGTTTATTTTAGTTCAACTAATAAGTTGTGGTAGCTTAGGCGTGTAGAGATTACACTCTGAAACAGAGGTTTCATAAAAAAAACTTGCAATATTTGTGAGAAAGAAAATACGTTTATGTGCGGTATACATGACGCAAAGAAAGAACACAAAACAAAAAAGAATAAGTTGGGGGAAAATATGCGTCACATCAACGTAAAACAGCTATCGCTCACCATAATGGTGAGCCAGAGCCCCAGCGTTGGTTTTCAGCGACAGCCAGCGTTGACGTTATGACGTCGACAGGTAAAATGAATATACGATCATTCTGCATGTTTATATAGAATATAATATTTAAAATGGCAACATTCCGTTCAGTAGGCATCTGAAAAACACAAAGTTAAAGTTTGATTTGCTGCAGAAAACATTTGTTATGAAGTTACTTTCGTATTTTTTTATTATGTAGAATAATTTATACATAATGTAGGAAAGTGTTAATGAATTAATTGAATAGGAAAAGACTACCTATAAACCCTTTAAATTCTATTTATCACTTGAATTTTGATATTTTTGTTCTGATAAAACGTTCATAAGCGAATAAGTGTTAAAATAAAATATTAAAATATTTCCGTGTCCGATTTAAGAGGGAACAGGGCCGGCGATTCTCCATACAAATGTATTTCCCTTTTTTCTTCCTGAATAATGGCTCTAGAGCAATATTTTTTTTTTCATAAAATCCAAGTCTACTGTAGATACGTCCCAGTTATTTCCTTTTTTTCAACATCTTATTGGTAAAGAAAATATGACCCTCAAAAAATTACAAAGATGCCCCATTTTTACCGCCACGATTAGAGCACTACCACACATATTCGAAAAGTTTTTAACGTAAAAAATAATTGAATCGGCTCAATTTTCGAGGAGAAAAAAGGGGAATACGAAACGTCAATCTCGTCAATTTTTTTTTGTGATATATGCGGTCTGAGCTGCAGCTGCCCCTATCGCACTCTACGGACGCAGACTCGAGGTAAGACGACGACAATAGTTTCTTCAAATACCTATTTTTCAAATTCCTCGCAGGCCCTGTTCCCTCTTAATAAACCGCAATAATAGTAAGAAATACATAAAAATATCATAGGAACCATTCATAAAAGCCTGCTGTGAGAAAATAAAACTGCAGTTTACGAGTTATGCCACGTACAAAGGCTGGTCATTTATTAATATTTTATTGGTAAACCACTTATGTATAACACGGCGGGGTATCTATCCTGTGCCGTGTCTAACCAGTCTCCGGTTTAATTCTTCGTTGATAGTAGAATAGGTAGGTAGTTGGTTTTCAATCACACACAACTCTTAACTCAAACTCAAAGCATTTATTTCAATTATAACATTTACAGTCACTTTTGAGTTATCACTTATCAAGGAGTCATTCAGTTTGAGTTATTTTTGAAGCTAGTCGCCCATTCCAAATGAAGTAGGTTCCTGATGGAGAAGAACGGGCAAGAAACTCCATGGACACTCTTTTAAATCAAAACATTATGGTACAGAGGTTATTTGTTCAACAATTACAATCACAGTTCTTTCTAACACGACTTTTCTTTTCATGTTTATTTCCAACGCCCGCCATTCGGTGCGCCTCGCTTTTTTCAAAGTCCGGCGACATACCCCGAATTTCAATACAATATCTTATTACTAAGTTTGTTCAATAAAACTTACAAACAATGCTAAATGCTTATCAGTTAATTCTTTTATAATTAAACAATGCTAATATTCACAAATACAAAGGTTATTCAGATTAAAGTTGAATTAGAAGCTTTATTACTTTCTACCACTTTTCTATTGCTCCTTTGACAACACTTCCTGTGGTTCAAGGAATTTAATCAAACAACAGGTATTCACTAGTAAATTGCATTGTAAAATAATCTTATTACTTTATAGTTGGTTTTCTATTATTGAAACTTATTTAGTTCTTGTATTAAATTATTACATTCGGTTATTGATCATAATATTCGGAAACCGCGCCATCTTCGGTACCGCGTTGTCATAAACAAATTTACTATGTCAAATGACCACTTGTTAATATGACTAAAAACCCATAAATCATTAAATAAATGTTCCCTTTTAATTTTAACTTTAGTTTATTGCCCCAACATCGAAGTTAGTAAATTTCTCTTCCAGTTGACCCACAGTATATTGACTGGGTTCACAAAGTTGGTAATAGATGGCGTTCGATTGCAAACGAATTAATAACGTTCACAGATGCACGCAAATGGCTGTAACAGTATTCCACAGTTACCCATAGAGGGCAGGATCAAAGACTTTATGGTGAATAACAATTATAATAAGTAGTTACGCATAAGATTATGTTATAATCTTTACAGGTAGACGCTTTCGCGGCGACACGGCCATTCTGAAAAGCAGTGCGCGCTCTGCACCTGCCGATGCCCTCATCCTACCTAGTTGCGTGGGTGTAGGTTGTTATCTGAAACAATGGGGATACATTTTGTCGGCAGATTATTGTTGCTTTTATTGTCCTACAATATTCAATGAATTGTAGGATTTGGTGACAGACAGTTTAGTTACCATTTAAAGCTTGTTATAGATCTGACATCTATTCAGTTTTCCTTAAATTGAAATATTGATTGCATTTATGAAACAAAGTCTAGCTTTGGGTACTTGCAATTTGTTTTATTGATATTGCGTGATCAGCTGTTGTATGTGATGTAGTTGAATAGTTTAATTTTCACATGCATGCAGAAATTGTAGAATTTGTTAATAGTTAGTTCTAGGTAACATTAAAATCGTATAATAGATCTGCTGTCTACCAAATTTGTCTTGAATTGAAATACCGAATGCATTTAATATGGAACACCTTAATAAGTACGGCTACACAGAGTAGTCACTTGCAAGTAAGACTAAGATCAACTTTTTCCTGTAATCTGAGCAGATTACAATATAGAGATGTGCCATGCAATGGAGATAAAAATAACTAGTGCTTCATGCCATTGAAGGCATACAATTTGTATTTCAGTTTATTGTATGATCAACTGTTAGCTAATTAGTTTCATTTTCACAGGATGTTGTTGCTTGTATTATCCTACAATTTCCATTGAATTGTAGAAGTTGGTAGTAAACAGTTTTAGTTAGTGACAGCTTGTTGTAGATTTGCTGTCTACTTAATTTATTTTTAATTGAAATATTGAATGCATTGTTTTTGCACCTTACATAAACACACTTGTTAAGAATAGTGTGTAGTAGTGTTGTACGATCAGCTGTTAGCTGAATAGGTTTATTCACATAAGAAAGTAATGCTCTGTGTTAGACACAAAGTCTTGGATTTGAGCACACTTGTTAAGAATAGTGTGTAGTACTGTTGTATGATCAGCTGTTAGTTGAATGGTTTCATTCACATAGGAAGGTAATGCTCCGTGATTGACACAAAGTCTTTGATTTGATCACACTTGTTAAGAATAGTGTGTAGTAGTGTTTTATGATCAGCTGTTAGCTGAAGTTTCATTTTTGTCATCAAAAGGTAATGCTCTGTGGTAGACACAAAGTCTTGGATTTGACAGGATTAAAGGATAGGATCAGGAACACCGCTCTGTGGTAGACACAAAGTCTTGGATTTGACAGGATTAAAGGATAGGATCAGGAACACCGCTCTGTGGTAGACACAAAGTCTTTGATTTGATAGGATTAAAGGTTTAGGAGATTAGGACCATTGCTCCATGACAGGCATGAAGTCTTGTATTAGACAGGATATAAGGAATCAAGCTCTGGGCGGTATTGTCCGCCGTGGACCCAGCGGGATAACATGAGAGTATTACCTATTAGTTACCTCCAGGGCTTACTAATAGTCTTGGTGTGAGTATTACTTATTGAGTTCTTTATCAGTTAACCCGTAAGTAAGTTAAAATACTAATAGTACTTTGCAATAGACTAGAATTAGTTGTTACAGGTAAGATTGCAAAAATATAAAGATGGTAAAAATAAATCAAGAAGTACTTTGGTGCATGATATGCATCACATGTGAGAATCATGTGGGCAGGTACTTGTTGACTTGGCTATTGTATTGGGCCTTTGAGCAAGGTGAGTAGAAAGTAGTTTGAAAACTCCTCACCTTTTATTTGAGCTATGATGTGTGAAGAGCTGGAACAGTCATCTCTGATTGGCTGTCCTTAAGTTGGCTTTCATTTGGTGGGGTGTAGGTTGGTTTTTCCTGGGCTGGCGACACGGTCACTTGTTCAACAGGCTACAGTGGTTGAGTCGCCTTTTAAGGCGACCTTGATAACAATTGGTTTGAATTTTGTTATGATAATTTTGATAGTAGTTCTGCAGGTTATCATTTTCTTTTTGATATGCAATCACCTGGAACCTGGAATGTGAGACGTTATGCAGATAAATAATAATGCAGGAAAAGGTGTTCCTACTAATATTTAGATTAGAAGGAACAAGCAGTAATAAATAATTAAATTAATCTATTGTTATGTAATGGCTATTACAGTTTGATGAAGTTAAACAGAAGAGGTGTACTATGAGCAACAATGCATTGGTTATTTTTTTATTTGAATGCATAAAAACATGTTGAAAATTATGTTTTCTGTCAATTTATCAAATTGTGTTTTCATTGAAAACTTCTTGTTTGATGGTATCTCATACTTATCTCTTTGACTTATTTTACAAACCTATTGCATACTTAAATGTTTCTGTATGAATTTTGCAACATGTTGTCCACTATATGTTTCAATGTTTACATACTTATTTGGGAAACTCTAATCGTCAATCAAAGTTCCCCATAGCTATGAATTTCATAACATTACTTTTACTCGCCAAATAACTCTCATTGGGATCTAAGGATTTTATTTGTTTGTAACTAATTTAATTTTTATTTCTTTATATCACGCACTCTTATTTATCCAACTCACTTTACACATTGGCAGAATAGTAGACATCTGCTTTGCTTGCCATTTATTAAAAATAGAATAGAATAGAACTTTTGTTTGGAACTAATAACTTTCAACTAATTAACGCTTTACCCGGAGATGATAAACAAGGTCCTAAACCTTGCTTTAAACACAAGCTATAGAGAAATTGCAGGACATAAACAAAGAGCAGTGCGAATTTCAAACATAACAAGTCTATTTCATTATTATTGTGTGTATGTAGCTAACAACAAATCTTGAAAATAGTCAAAAAGTACTTAGTTCCTAAATGTAGTGCGAACACTAATTCAACAAAACAAGTTTGAGATCCATTTCTTAAGAAAAGTTTAGTATAAACTTTTATTATTAATAACATTGACCTTGTAATGAGCTTATTTTGTAGTGTAATTTATCTTGTGTTGTTATTGTACTTCCACAAGTTTTCAAGCAAAAGTGACTTTAACCTTGCCAGTGTGTAATGAACATAGTTCAAAAAGTGTTAATGATTCAATAACAATATGCTAAAATAATAAAACAAAATACTTCCCGGGTGGATGTTGAAATCCATTGACGGAGTGATCATTATATTTGCTTTTCTGGTTTATTCTGCTGCTTCGGTCATTCTGTGCTGTACATGTTGTTCTGCTTGAGTGCACCATGAAGCTCATATAAGTCCACTGCCACAGCCAGAAGTTGCCATCATCATTAAATTTGTGATCAATCTTCATGTTGTCATCAAGGTCGTAGTAAGGAAGAAATATTTCAGTAGTCTTGGCTGTGCTGGGCAACCAGTCGCTCACTCTTAGAACACACCATGTTCATGGTTTCAGAGAAAAATCTTTTGGCACGCACTCGGTCACTGCACTGCAAGCAGGTTTCGTAGTTGTCCGTAATTCTTTGGATGTCCGACATAGCCATGAGCGGAAAAGGGATCGCACAGTGCGATCCCACTTCTGATAACACGGCGGGGTATCTATCCTGTGCCGTGTCTAACCAGTCTCCGGTTTAATTCTTCGTTGATAGTAGAATAGGTAGGTAGTTGGTTTTCAATCACACACAACTCTTAACTCAAACTCAAAGCATTTATTTCAATTATAACATTTACAGTCACTTTTGAGTTATCACTTATCAAGGAGTCATTCAGTTTGAGTTATTTTTGAAGCTAGTCGCCCATTCCAAATGAAGTAGGTTCCTGATGGAGAAGAACGGGCAAGAAACTCCATGGACACTCTTTTAAATCAAAACATTATGGTACAGAGGTTATTTGTTCAACAATTACAATCACAGTTCTTTCTAACACGACTTTTCTTTTCATGTTTATTTCCAACGCCCGCCATTCGGTGCGCCTCGCTTTTTTCAAAGTCCGGCGACATACCCCGAATTTCAATACAATATCTTATTACTAAGTTTGTTCAATAAAACTTACAAACAATGCTAAATGCTTATCAGTTAATTCTTTTATAATTAAACAATGCTAATATTCACAAATACAAAGGTTATTCAGATTAAAGTTGAATTAGAAGCTTTATTACTTTCTACCACTTTTCTATTGCTCCTTTGACAACACTTCCTGTGGTTCAAGGAATTTAATCAAACAACAGGTATTCACTAGTAAATTGCATTGTAAAATAATCTTATTACTTTATAGTTGGTTTTCTATTATTGAAACTTATTTAGTTCTTGTATTAAATTATTACATTCGGTTATTGATCATAATATTCGGAAACCGCGCCATCTTCGGTACCGCGTTGTCATAAACAAATTTACTATGTCAAATGACCACTTGTTAATATGACTAAAAACCCATAAATCATTAAATAAATGTTCCCTTTTAATTTTAACTTTAGTTTATTGCCCCAACATCGAAGTTAGTAAATTTCTCTTCCAGTTGACCCACAGTATATTGACTGGGTTCACAAAGTTGGTAATAGATGGCGTTCGATTGCAAACGAATTAATAACGTTCACAGATGCACGCAAATGGCTGTAACAGTATTCCACAGTTACCCATAGAGGGCAGGATCAAAGACTTTATGGTGAATAACAATTATAATAAGTAGTTACGCATAAGATTATGTTATAATCTTTACAGGTAGACGCTTTCGCGGCGACATGTATAATATAGTGCTGTAACATTTATATGGGTTTCATAAAATTATGAACATTATGGAGAAATTGAGCCATACGAGTATAAGATGTTACAGTACATAAATATTTTTAGAGGTTCTATGAGACACAATTTTCCAAAGAAAAATACACATTTTGGAGACAATGGAAGACAGCATTTGACGTAAGTAGACTTTAGGTGTGATAACGAAACTGCAATTTACAAGCAACACCACGAGAACCCTACTATAATGAGAACCATAATATTATGTGGAAATGACGTCAATATAACAACCAAATAACCATCACTATTGCGCTTAGAAAATAAAAGTAAGCGCATCACATAATACAAAATTAAGGTTTGTGTTATGATATTCTCACCCTAAAAACAGTGCAATAAACTGTATTTTTCTGTTGAAATCTTCTCTAAAATACCGTGATGATGCATGAATTTATCAAATAAGCCTTTTATGATTATTCTTTAAACGCTTTCTTCTTTTTATAGGCTGTTGAAAGCTGTTTCGTTGTTCGTTTTTTTAAGTACTAAGTGCTAAGTCAGATCTTGTGAGCAACTAAACTTTATATTTAAAGGTCAACTAATGGGTTTTCTCTGCATTTGGTAAGAAAAAGGTACCATCTCATCTGTCATTATCACTATCCCAATTTGATGGTGGTTGGTCTTGCCATTATTTACCTTTTTTTTTTTTTGGGTGGGAAATTATCAAATAACTTCTCCCGCTCTAGGTGGAGCGGGAGGGCGTGTCAGACTCTTACTGACTAAAACCCACCCGTGTTCCTTCCGTTGCCTGTACGTTGCCAGGGGCCACGGTATCCCTTTCGGACTTTCCCGCAGCTCCGGCAGGCATTGGTCCTATCGGACCCCTTCACTTGCTGACATCTCATTGAGGCGCGCGTGGAACACAACGCGCCGTCGACCCGGGCCTGGTCCTTATCGGACGGCGAGCTACCCATTGCTCACCGTCCGCAAGCCCGCGCCTACGGTGGCCGGGAATCGGCCTGCGATTCCCGACGCCCAGGGCGTCTCCTGCGATTATCTACCTTCATCTTTGACAATCGTCATCTCAGTGATTACTATCTTCAAAGCTATTTATTTATTAAGGTACAAAAGCGGACTTAATGCTATAGGCATTCTCTACCAGTCAACCAACATCATGTCATAACCAATTAGTATTTCTTTCCAATCCATAAAAGCACATGAAAATATTTCATTCAATTTTGTTCATCATACAACTAAAGCATAATCTATACTTTCCAATTTCTTTAACGTCTGCCTGTTATTATTTGCTCGAGCATATTTCAAACATAACAATCTCTATAAAATCTTTTAAACGTTCTCATAAAAGTTTATTGAAAATCTTGCTTAAACCAGGCAACAAAAATCTGTTGAAAGACAAAAATGTTAAAATGGGAAAGTAAAAATGTGAACGAGTTTTGTCGTTATCCCTATGATTAAATACTTAATGTGAGTAAGACTTAAAACTTAGAAAGCTCTTAATGTTTATCCCTTCGTGAGTCAAACACTGCGAGACTGAGACGGGAGATGTCAGCTAATCTTGTAATTAAACTCCAGATTAATGTAATTACGCGAAGATAGTGGCTTTGCAGGCAGCAGGTTTAAATGTGACTTGACTTACTCTTTAATAATGACGTAATTTCGAAAGAATACTGAAACAAATTATTAATAATTTTTAATCGTGTATCGCGTGTTTAGGGAATTAATTATAGCAAGCTGTCAACTTCATTCCTCCGTGAAAATAATTATTAACAATCTGTTCTTGAAATTCGATAGGTTATTAAAATTCTGTCTTAAATAAAATAATATAATACTTATTACGATTGGTTTTCCTAATTTCCCAGATCAGAAATAAATCATTTCACACCCCTTAAGATAATCCATTTTGCGGTCTTCATTATATTTTTCTCCGATAAACACTTTATTTTACAAGATTCCGTTGTCTATTAATTTTCTCGGAATAAGCAGAATCCCGAGGGTCGGATGAGTGCTCGATTAATATACAATGGGACATTATGCAAGGTTGGCATCCCATCCCCCATGAACATCATAATAAAGTCTTATTTTGGTAGCTTATGATCCGAAGGTTAGTCTAACGGGTCGTTTGGTTATGGTGTGTTCTTAATACCTTATGATTTATTCAGAAATTAATTTTATTTGATAGAATTGAATGATTACGGACGCTACGTGATCAGTTCATTAGTCCGTATGGTGTTCATTTAACCTAAATTGACTTTTTTAACCGACTTCCAAAAGGAGGAGGTTCTCAATTCGCCATTTTTTTTGTATGTTTGTTACTGGATTACTCCGCCAATTATGAAATGATTTTGATGATTTTTTTTTTTTGTTTGGTAGGTCATACTTCAAAGGTGCTTCAATAGTAACTTTGCTTGGGTAGTTTTTGAGTTAGCTTCTATATTACGTATTTTTCCCACTTAGCCTATATGGATGATGTTATTCAAATTAGCGTAGGGTAGGTACCACAACTAAAAACTGAAATATAAAAACTTTGAACAAAAAATTGACCGACTTAAAAAAAAAACGCTAAAAAGTGCTAAATAACTTTAATTTCGGAAGTCGGTGTCTTTGGTTCTGAATTTTGGTTTTTTGCCACCGACTTTCGTGTTATTTTAGTGTTTATTTTTTGAAGTTAGTTCTATTTTTTTTGTATTTACTTCCGAAAGTCATTTTGCCCTTTTTAGTGTTTATTTTTTTAAATCAGTTAATCACTTTTTTTGTATTTATTAGGCACGTGTTTCTGTGACAAACAAACGTTTTTTATTTATTTCTAGGTATATTGACTCCGGTTACATCCAAAACTGGGCAGACCATCCCGAAATAAGAACATAAACAGCTGAAACACTTTAGTTTAATAAAATAATATTACACGATATTAATATTGTACAGCCATGATTGACATTAATAATTCCAATGAGGTTTTTAAACGATACTTTAAATGAATATACAAATATAAGCATGGTAGCATCGTTTTAAAAGAAAACATCAATTAACATTAAATTGACGACCCAAATAGTGCCACACACTTTCCACTAAGTATCTGGGTCAATTAGGTTATTAACACTGTCCTTGGTTGAAGTTTATTTTGAGTTTGGACCGGTGAAAAATTAATGGGACAGAAATATTTTCAAACTTTCCAGCTACTATAATAAATATTTCGACAACATTACGGCTCAAAGATTTTAAAGAAATAATGTCAAATTTAAATAAAATAGCTCGTAAAAGTCAAAATATTATAGAGTTAGAAAATAAAACCTTTTCATGGTCCTCATATCTTAACAAAAAATATTGATTAAGTAGGTACGCCATAATGTTATTTACATTTGTATTTTCCGTAGGTATAGACAGATTTACATAGCATAACCACACTTCAAGCATTGTTATTACCTCGAGTATAACCACACAAAAGTAACTCTTTGGCCAACCAAAATGTATTAACTTATTCAAGCCGGTTAATACATAATTTAATTTTTATCATAGTCAAACAGACACCAAAGGTCTAGAAACAATACAATCTCCTAGTTTCAGCACAACCACTATCCACTGTAGGTACTAACAAAGTAGTTTTCGCTAGCAAAACAATACACAGAATTGGCCTTTCCTGTTTATCGCACTGTCAACACTAATGCATTCCAAAATTACTGCCTAGGGTTGTCAGGCTAAAAATAAATCTATGTTTATATAGAGTAAAAAAACTGCAATTAAATTATGAACAGAATGCAACTTTCGCGTTATGTAACATGTAGTATTGTTGTATTAACATATGGCTTGTGGGGTAACTGCGTAAAACACTTTTCGCAATAACTTTCATTTTGACAGTTCAATGCGTTCATCGCGTTATTTACGTTGTTGAGCTGAAGAATTGGTATCTACCATTAGAATTGGAGCCAGTTCTGGTAGTGAAATGAGACTGGAGACTATGCCAGAAGGAATTATGACACGAATAATTTTATTTTCATTATGAAGAAGCAATGAAAACTGACCGATAGGTAGAAACAGTAAATTATTCCAGTAACTTAGTTTCGTAATTGTTTTACATCTGAGTTTTTTTTTTTTCAAAATGTGTAAAATATATTTAATACGAGTAAACTATATTAAAGTAAAAACATAAAGTAACTTCTCAATTTCCTTCCACTTTCATTTTCACAACAACACCCAACAAAACATTAAGTCTTCGGACATTATTATATTATCATAAAACTCGGTTATTTGATGACCCTCGAGGGAGGGGATTTAAGGGGGAGGTGTCGTGTCGCAAGGCTATTATCTCGTACACCTTACAACGTTGTTAAAGCGAAGACACGTAATAGGAATTCCTGTTCCCGTTTAGACGAGTTTTTTTTTGTTTTTCTGTTTCAAAACGTGCCTTGTAAGACCTTTCAAAGTATGATAAACGTTCTAGGAACTCATTAGTACAGCAATAACGTTCTAGAAACTCATTAGATACAGCAATAGATTGTCGAGATTTGTGGTTGTTAGGCAAGAGATGGAGTAGAGGTAATTGTTAACGTTAATGTTTTCCCGTTTGCCTAATTTGTTCTAGTATATTCGTGTATTTATGTATATTTATAGTTTGTAATAGGTATATGTGTATCTTTATAGTTACTTTAAAAAAAAACTCAATTTCTCGTAATGGCACCTACCACTGTTAGTCCACCTCTGTACATTTCTGTGCTTGAAGTATTAAATAAATAAATTGTTTGCTTTAAAGAAAGTAGATCAGGTTAACTTTCAAAATTCGTTTTATCAGTCATAATAATATGTCGTTAGTAATAGCTAGTATCTACATCTTACTTATTTTTTGCTTCTCTTTATAACCTATATATCATCAACATTATGCATCATTTCAGCTGAAAGAGGGACACAAGCCTCCTCCAAGCACCGCCACTTCGATCGGTTACGTGCTTCCCGCATCCAGCGGATTCCTGCGACCTCCACCATTCAGATCATCGGTCTACCTGGCAGGCCTTCCAACGCTACATCTTCTGCTACGCGGTCGCCACTCCAGAATGCAATATGCAATTTGCCCTGACCACTGCCACTTAAGTTGGCAATTCTTCAGGCTATCTCGGTTACCTTGGTTCTCCTACGAATCTCTTCATTTCTGATTCGATTACGTAGGGAAACTCCAAGCATACATAGCCCTTTGGGTGTATTTTAGCCTTCTAATGAGGCCCATTGTAAACGAATACGTTTCAGTGCCATAGGTCTGCTGGCAACACGTACTGTTCAAAGATTTTCGTCTCCAGATACTGTGTGTGAGACGAGAAGAAATTGCGCACAAAAAAGAAATATGTATATTTACCAATAAATACCGGTAGTTATCCTTTTTTGGTATATCTTTTTATGCAATATAAGCAACAACATTTTAGTAGATACTTTATAAAACTACTAACTTTATGAGAGCGGAAACGGTAATTAGCATAAGATGCTAAGATCCAAAGCTCTTAAGTGCACAGGCTAGCTTAAGGCTTAATTAATTTTATGAAAAGAAGTAGCTAAAAAATGTCCACAATAATTTATTATTCCGCTTTTGGTGTAAGATCTTTATCTTAACAAAAAATTGTATTTTTCATTCGATTCGACAGTCCTGAAGAATCAAACAAAACAATTCTGAGCAATAGGACAAACAAATTCAACAGAGATGTATGTAGGTCCCATTGTCCTTCTTTTTTCGAACTCTAATATTACTGTTTTATTATTTAACCATCGATTTACCCGTTTTCTCGTAAATACGTACATAAGGACCTATTTAATAGATAAGGAGTCCTTTCATGCTGAGTTCGACTCCGGAAAGCTTTTCAATGGAAGAAATCCAATTTACCGAACTCGAACCCGAATTTATAATCTGAAGTACTTAACGATTTGAATTACGTTTTATTTTTATTTAAATTTTATGTTAAGATTGGTTTCAATTAAGATCTGAAATAATAGATAGATAGGATGGAAGTGAAAACTAAGGTTACGGGTTATAAAGATTTATGGAAAAATTATGTAATTACCTATAGGTTAAAAGAAGTATTCCACCCCATCAAACACAATAAATAATTACAAATTTAACTTCACAATTTATAAATTAACAGAACTATGACCTATTGAAGATTTAAATTCAGAAAAGTTAAAGTAATCGTGCATCCATCATTTCATTTATCCATTACTGTTTTCGCTGGTACCGGCTGCCGAAAATTGTTCTCTAAGTCCAAATAAATTATTAGCGGGTTTCGAGCAAAATTCTCGTAGCTCGTAACTCGCTTTTCGCGAGCACCAGGAATTTCACTCAAGGCGAGATTAATTGTCCGCTAGTGCTAACATACCTACATTCACGTCACCACTTGCTAGGGCCCGTCACACTGACGAATGTGTCCAATAAAGCCTCCCCGCGGTAATTTTTCATGAAAGACTATGCAGCTGGGTTCCGGTTCATAAGCCATACATGTTTTGCCTCTTTTGACTCACAATGTGATCATTGTGAGCCTATTTATCACTAGTGACTCGCCCCCGTTTCGCGCAGTTTTTACGACTCGACAAAACATCGCGATTTCTTTATTAAATATTAGTAGAATTTTAATGTACATAATACACATAAACCTTCCGGAATAAATTCTCTTAATGATGGTGAAAACAGCATCAAAATCCGTTGCGTAATTTAGAAGAATAACACGGTCAGAGAGACAGACACGAAAATCGAGTATCATTTGTAAAATATTATTAATTATAAATCTTCTTGAAAAGACTATACGCTATCGATAGTATAACAGGCACGTAGATAGATATTAAAATAGGTGTTCGGGCCTCACAAAGGAACCTCGTAGATTGATATTTATCTTATAATATATTCCATTTTCTGGACAATGAGACTACCGCGAAGCCTCCGAAGTTAAAAGTAAATTAGAAAAAACTAATCCCATCTTATCTTCCTGTTGTCGCGAAAAAATATGCCACTCAACGACAGAGCCATTACGTTGCGACTTTTTGTTAACATTGCGATAAATAAGAATGTTTCCTTATCGCTTCTAGATGAATAAATTATTTAAAAATACGCAAGGTTTGGAGAATAAGCATTAGATTTTTTCCGCGATCCAAACTTTTTGAAACTTTGAATAGTTTTTAGATGCTTACACAATTTGAGGTAATGTTCCACGATATTCACGTCATTTCTGGATATCCTTTAAGGATCAAAATTGCTTGAAACTCTGATACTGTAAAATTGGGAAAGTTACATCATGCCTGTCTACTTTGCTCGATTAAAACTTTTAAACAACGCATAGCGGTGAAACAAGAAACTTCGGAAGCGTTACGATTGTGTGTCAGGAAACACTTTCTCGGAAATGAATTGTGAAATTGATCCGCATTCATTCATCACAAATGGGAAAAGTTTTAGTTGAGGAAATAGAATGACTTGTAGGTATTTTTTTTTGTCCCCTTGGCGAATATAAAAGTGGAAGAAATTAACACGCTGAACTTTGACTTCCTTGAGTAATTTATATAACTAAATAAGGAACTGCTCGTGGTTTCTTTTAGGTTTTACGACAAAGTTAAACTGACTATCTCGCTGCGAGATGAGCTCGAATTCAAACCTAGCCACAATAAAAGCTTTGTCGAAAATTTACTGTCGCAGCAGCTAAATATTTAGCCACCATCACAGAAAGAACTGGTACGCATTAGCAACTTTTTTCTTGTTCGTCGTTTAACCTTTGTACTACAAAAAAGGTTTAAGTATTAGGCTACGGAGACCGTGGAACGTTGTAGATGTGTTCAGGTATAAATTCATAAATTGTTATTGTATTTAGATGTAAATTGTTGTTGTCTATACAAAATAACTACTAATAGGTGTAGTGTTTAAATAACCTTTTTCAAATATACTACGCAATTATTTAGCAATAAGAAAGTTGACACCGTGTCAAAGTTGCTTGGATGTGTTTTGAGTTCCATTGACATTGTATGTTAGGGGCACTATGCTTCCTTCCTCCTTTTGCGTCGGGCGTCGGAACAGAACACAGAGTACTTACATTATTTAAAAACGAATGTTTAAATTAAATGCATTTTGCAAAATGCATTTCACATTGTCCCACCAAAGTGGGAAATTCAATAAACCTAATAAAGAATGACTCATATTTATTAAACACTTATATACCTGTCTTTACCTAGTTATCCACAAAATAAAAAGGCAACAATATAAGAAAATAAATCAAGTTGTCGGCGCCCTCTATTTACTTATTTACCCACCTCTCAATAAAGCTTGATCCAATAAGCGGTGACTAGAAAAAAGTAATTCTGTTCGCAAACAACACGTGCCGAACACAAAACCTCTTTTAAAGCGAATATAGAAAAGAGTAAATTAAGGAAGGAAAAGAAAAAGAAAAATAAGGCATCCCCTGTATTTTTATGGAATTATTTTGAAAACGGATTGGTAGTTATATTCTACATTCTCTTATTTTTCACGTTTGATAATTTAATACAGGTACAAAAACCACACTTTTTCTTTTTTATTCAATATGAAAGGACTTGTAATTTTTTAAGGGGGGGGGTTGCCGTAATTGCCACGCCTGGTAGACAGGTTGGCGATCGCAGTATAGTGTTAAAAATGCATAGAGAACGCTGCTGCCCATTCTCTAGTAAGTCCCTTAGTCGTCTTTTACGACACCCATGGGAAGAAATAGGGTAGTGCTATTTAAGTCCGGCCGCTGGGTGCGGGAGGCACAGAATCGGTCGAAGTGGCGGTGCTTGGGGGAGGCCTATGTCCAGCAGTGGACGTCTTTCGGCTGAAATGATGATGATGATGAAAGGGCTTTGTCGCACATGCAATTATACCGCCCTGGTTGGTAAAAAAACACACTTTCTAAGAAATTATTATTATCTACCAACAGACCCATTGCAATGGTATTAAGTCCCCTTCTGAACATTTGTGTGCTTGAATAAATAAAGCCTGTACTTCATAAAGTAGTTATTATGTTTTATCTTAAATATACAATCTTGCCTTGTGACTAAGTCATAACAGCCGCAAAGCTCGATGGTTCAGGTTAAGCTACACTTTCCGGGGTTGGTCCGTGGATGGGTGACCATCTCTACATACTAAGACCCCTCCGTGCCTCAGAAAGAACGTTAAGCCGTTGGTCCTGGCTATCATTCATAGATCTACAACAGTCGAAAATCGGACAACCAGTCGTACCAAGGGGTATCGTATTACCTACTCAGTAACTGGGTTGTGGAGGTCAGATAGGCAGTTGCTCTATGTAAAATACTGGTATTCAGCTGCATTTGGTTAGACTGGATGCCAACCCCAACATAGTTGGGAAAAGGCTAGGCAGATGATAATGCTGGCTATCATAACTATTATTTTTGTGTAATAATTGTAGACTGTATTGGTACGGTTTATCTTTATGAATAACATTCGCTAATTTTGTAGGTCAATGACCTAAAAATGCCTGAAGCCCTTTTACCGCTAAGTACTCGCCTCGATGAGGCTGCTAGGTCAAGGTTGCAATTAAGTAAGATAAGGTTCTCAAGCCAAAAGAAACTACTTACACAAAAACTTAAGCTTTCTATTAACTCCTACGTCGTATTAAATACGCCAAACAAATCATAAAATATCACGTTTCGGTAAATGATTCAGTAATGTTACTTTTTCGTGTGAAATTCAACTTGATTTCCTTATTTTATTATTGTGTTCATTGGATTGAAACTCGAGTTTCCTGAAATGAAAACGGTTTCGACACGAGAAGTTATCATTACTCGTGTTCTGAGAAAATAATGTATTGCTTCTGAAAATATTATTTTAAAATTATAATTGTTTTACGTGTAAACTTTATATAAATAAAATGAGTTTTGGAATACAATATTTTACATATTATTTATATTTAAAATAACACTTAAGAGATACAAGTTCTAGCTCTTAAGAGTGACGTCGCAAATAGATGTCAAATATTTCGCTGTTTTGATTAATTTGGCAATATTACTGTATGGAAATATATATTGAAATATGTATGGAAATATATATTAAAATTATTTAATTTTAATATATATTATATATAAATATAAAAATATATGTATTTTAAAAATATATATATTATATATATTTTATATATTTTTTTTTTATTATTTTTTTTTTTTTATTATATTTTTTATTTATATATTTTATATATTATATATATTTTTTGTATTGAGATTGATTTTGTTTTGTATTGCTTTTATCTTTGTATTATGTGTTTCACGAACTGTGTCCAAATAAATATTATTCTTTCTTTCTTTCTTTCTTTCTTAAATATGGCTAACTGGTGAACTAAAATATTGAGAAATGCAATAATTAATATCGTAACATAGAATATTTCGATGTAAAAAAAAGTATTTGTAAACTGTCCAAATGCCTGTTCTATACCTAAAACGGTTACAGCATCAAATTCAGTGTTATAATTGCAATTCATAATTAATATTCTAGTTCACTAGTTAGCGATATTTAATATTTCCATACAGTCATATTGCCAAATTAATCAAAACAGGTAAAGATTCGAGAAAGGTCGGTATTAAGGTCCAAGTTATTGTTAATTAAGGTTTCAGAGAAACTTCTTAGTGGTTTAAATAGGTATTTATTTTTATTATTTTATTTATCTTTTATATAGATTATTTTCTTTTAGATTTTGTGAATGTGAGAACGTTGTACGCTTAACGGACTGTAAATCTGTCGACCATTTTCTATCTTGCTAAGTACCTGGTACTTGTTGATAGGCCTACACTGTCCTCGCATAAGTACCTATTAACACTGTAATTTGAAAACTTTGTAAAAACCATTTACTTTTAAAAGAGTAACCGTGGACGTTCTTGCCTGCTCTTCTCTATAGGAAACGACCAATTGGGACCGTGCACGTAGCTGCTAACGTTTCATAAGTGCCCTTGTAGGTTTATATGAAATAAAATATTTTGAATTTGAATTTGAGTGTATCATTTCCTGGATCTTACAGCGTGTAGGTAGGTAGGTACATTTTGTTATTATGTTAAGTGTGCTCTCGAATATGATCTACCCTATTCCATATGGCTATGAGATCGCATCATAAAATTCTGTGGTAGGAGGTAGTAAACTATCATTGGTATAAATTTTAATCTTTCAAGATACTTATAGTCGAAATTCCTGCTACGACTGTCAAAAGTTGTGTGTTTTACAGCCAATGATGACCTAGCAGCACTTTATGCATTGGCTCTCGGCATAACATAAAATTAAACAAAACTTGCCGAGAAACTGTTCCTTTCTCTTAATTTTTTTATGAAAGTTTGTCATAGTTGGTTAGTTACAAATTATTATCACTGCATACTGAACAAAATGAGGTACAAGCTGGAAAAAATACTGAAGATTCACCTTCCTACGTATACAGTGGTCCAGTTTCTTCAGAACGGGCAGTCTAGCCTATAGGCTAGCCTGTGTGCTGTTGTACCCACCACAAGACTTGTAAGCACGGTCAAGGAAAATCAGTGTTAAGCAAATTACAAATAACGTACATAAATGTCCTAAATAAGTAACAATATTTTATTTTGTCGGGTTGTTTCAGTGTTCTAATACTCGTCAACAAGTTTCAGATTAAGTTCAAATATAAATATGTTTTTTTTTCACACTTTGTCTCTTAACTCGTCTGTTATTGGCTGAGCCGTTAACATCGACAACATTGCCATCAAGACAGAAACAGTCAAAAAATGACAGTTGTTTGAATATACGGTCAATTTAAATCGGTAGTCAATTGGCTTAACAATTAATTTCTTAGACTTTACATTAGAAAGTCATTAGCAAAAACCATCTCTCCTTGCAAAACGATATATCGACACTTAGACACGCTCCTTATTTCTTGTAATAAATAAAATAAGAACTACATAAATCGATTCACTTATTAATAAATTAACTTCGTGCGAATCGATTCAAGAAAAAAGTATGGTATTTAAAAGTGTCGATTCGCCCATTTCAGGCGCGTATATTCGGGAAAATAACTACGTTTCAGTTCACCATGACCCATCTATAAATCTTAAGGCTTGCCAATAAATCTGAGTATTACCCAGCTTTTTCGGTAAAACCCTTATTGTATCATTTTGCACATTACAACCTGCTTAATATATTAAGGGGAAGATACCTACTTGTAATATAAATCTATACATAGTATAAATGAAAGTCGCTTTTCGTGTTTGTATGTATGTCCGTGTTGTTCTTTTGTTCTAAACCACGCAACAGATTTTGATGAGGTTTTCACCGTCGTTCAGAGAATTTATTCCGGAAGGTTTATGTGTATAATAAATACGTTATATTAAAGTTAAGTAAAACAAAGAAATCTCGATGTTTTGTAAAGTCGTAAAAACCGAACTAACCATATCCCTTCCTGATGTGGTTTTTTCAGACAGTAAGCAATCTCACTTTTATCTTAAATTATTTCTGCAGATTACCAGTTATATAAATATATGTATAGTTTTTTTTTTTTAGTGCTGCTATCGTTATATTGAGCTTGAGCGCTGTGGTGCATAAGTACACTATTTCATGCCTAACTTTGTTTTATTTATTTATTTTATTTTAACTTACACACAGTACTTAACCAAACAAGTAACAAAATAAAATAGTAACAATCAGAAGACTTTTGACAGAATTAACAGCGGGTCCCAAACTAGGCACACTAAGTTAATAATTTAACGTGTTCTGCTAGCGCAATTTATTATAATTAAAATATATAATTTTAATTAAAATTCATTAGTTCATTACATAATTTAACAAATTTTACAAAAATATTAACAGATACTCACTTTTGATTTTTTGAAGATGAAAGTCTGACCAGTGCGTGTTGCCAGTGATCTATGGCACTGAAGCGTGGTCGCCCACAAGTAGATATTCAATGATGAAAACGTTAGATTTATGGTACGAAAACAGATAGATAAATAGAATACTCTTTATTGTACACAATAAAATATCCAGACATATATTTAGAAATTTTACATAACAGTTTATTGCACTAATAATTACGCAAACAACAACTTGTAAAGGTGGATTTAGATCAGACAAACGTAGAACAAGAACAAGAGCATTCTTTTCTTGATATTCTTGAAATTTTTGTATGAATTGCCCAAAAAAACAAGTGCTTTGTCCTTGTTACACAAAAGGGATTTGATCAAGTGGAGATAGAATGTGCATTCGTTCGTTTGGTCTAAACCGTTAACCGCTTACAAAGGTCCTAAGCGTAAATACAGAAATTTAAATTTTGGCAGAAGTGAGCGAATGCAGTCGCGATACGATATATATATTTTAATTTCTTACTAAAGCATACGATTACTATGAATAAATACATAGTTATTCACACATTATAAGTGCTTCACACAAAAAAAATATGCGTAACGCGACATTCAATTCAAATCTAGTAGTTAAGTCATCACTCCCTCCAAGCGTTATTACAAACAAGACAGACGAAAGCTATTCTCCATTTAATCGCTCGGGGACATTATGCTAACTGCTCAAAGGAGTCTGCAACAGAATGTGAAACAATAGTCGACAAATACGTCACTTCCACATGTCAAGATAAACACGTATCTTTACTAGGAGAGTTATCTGTTGTTAGATTTGAATAGACTTGACAAGTCTATAGATACGATAAATCGTCTATATTTATGTAGTTTTATCTACTAACGCCTCTTAGATTCTCAAATAAATTCTCAATAGCTATTGATTCAATAAAGTTATTCCTTAATACTAAGTTAAAAAACGCAACGTGTTGATTGTACGTAATGTATATTATCATCAACGACATCAGGAGGAAACCGGTATGCCTGAGAGATATTTGTCGACGTTATGTGAAGTCAAGTCAGATGCCCATGGGCGGCTTTAAAACTCTGACACCAGGTTAGTCACTAACCACTCGAAAAAGAAAGAAGAACTAGCGACCCCTGCTTCGCACGGTCTTACAACTTGACAAAACATCAAGTTTTTATTATTATTTGTAAATTTTAATCAACGAATCAACTCAGCCTTTGCTGGCCAAAAGCAGGCAGTGTAGGTTTAACCCTTCGTGGAACCGAAACATGGATCCACAATGGCTTTTTAATTGTTTCTGTAATTACGGGTTTCAACCGATTAATATTAATGTATTAACACACACAAACCTTCCGGCATTAATTGTCTAAATGATGTTCGAAACCGCATCAAAATCCATTGCATAGTTTAGAGGAACAACGCGGTCACACAGACAGACACGAAAAGCAACTTTAAATAATAATATGTATGTGACTATAGACGTTACTGTCGAAAAGATAAACTCCGGTTAAGAATACCTAAGAAACCGGACATAAGCAATCGGTGAGAGTTTCTACTGGAAAACTTTGAAGTTATACTTCATACAAAATGCTTTGCTGGCTACGGTTTTCCTAGATAATTCACTGCCTTAGAAGAACCGGAGAAGCTAACTGAGTTTATATGTATAAGAACTTAAGTATAATATTTTTATTTATAGTGGAAACAGCGATTTTTTAACGCATATTTCTAGGTTTTATATACATTTGTGATTAATTCTTGCCATAATTTTGCACTATTTCGTAGGAATTCTATGATTGTACTAAATAATTGTCACCCATGTTTCTTGTTATCCGTGATTTATTGCTAAGCAAACCATCACGACGTTGACATGTTTTCCTAGTATGTTGAGTGTTATTTGCTACTCTTGAAAATACATTTCAACCTTATCTTCTCTAGATATTGTAATGATTTTCGTGCCTCGGAAAGCACGTTTAAGCCGTTGGTCCCGGCTGTTATTCTTGAATCTTTGACAGTCGTACGTCGTCAGAAACCTAAAAGACTGACAACCAGTCTCACCAAGGAGTATCTTATTACCCAGTAACTGGGTTGAGGAGGTCAGATGGGCAGTCGCTCCATGTAAAATACTGGTATTCAGCTGCATCTGTTAAGGCTGGGAGCCGACCCCAACATAGTTGGGAAAGGCTTGGCAGTTAATTAGTTACGTAATGATTTCGTGTCAGTTAGTCGAGTATTTTAATAAAATTCATTTCAATTTATAAAAGCCTTCCACTAGTAAAATGAGTAGGTCATTTTACTAGTGGAAGGCTTTTATGAATTTACTAGCTGTACCCCGCAGTTTCACCCGCATAAGTCTCAATCCCGTAGGAATATCGGGATAAAAAGTATTTATATCCAAGTCACAGGTCGTGACTTATCCATGTGCCAAATTTCATCTAAATTCGTTCAGCCGTTTTAGCGTGAAAGCGTAACAAACAAATATACAAAAAATCAAATCTTTTCTCTTTATAATATTATTATAAGTTTAGATAAATAGACTAGTTGCCCACTCCTGCTTCGGTTTTTACTACTAGACAAAACACGAAGATTTCTTTATTACATAGAAAATAAAATTTTACTGTTTTATACATATAAATCTTCCGTAATAAATTCTCTAAATGATGTTTAAAACCGCATGAAAATCCACTGCGTAGTTTAAAAGAACAACACAGTCCGAGAGACACATACGAAAAGCAACTTCAATTTATAATATGTACCTGATATACTTAGTTAAATTCTACCTTTTTGAACAGTAAATATTCTGTTTGCTTTCCGATCAATTTATTTGGAAAGCCAGTAGAGTATTTACCAACTACTGTACCTCTACCATGAGTTGCCATCGAAAACTTACTCGCTAGCGATAGTGTATTAACACGTTCAGTGCCGGGAGCCCTCCTGGTGGGTTCACCTAGTCGCATATGAGATGCCGGGAGCCCTCGTGGAGGGCTAATTTTAAATGTAGGTTTTTCTTAGCGAATACAGCATTATAAACCATGAAAATAAAATTAGATGTATATTTTCACAAGATTTATTAATACATGCATTGGTTTTAAAACCCAAGCATTTTCATTTTCAAAAAAACATTTTGTTCACGGCACAAATATTCACTAAATATTTAAAAGGTTGGAAACTACGTGTAGCGACAAGACCCCCTGAAAACACTATTTTACTTAGTTTTACAGTGTTTTATAATACCGTTTTAAACCTAATGACGTTGACCGTCCGCGATGGTTAACTTTAGCGCAAACGTAATGCCGGTGACCCTCCCGGAGGGTTCACTTCCAATATGTATGGCGGCATGGCGTATGAGCTCTATCAAAAGAGTGTGGCGTCGGAAGTGTTAACGTGGATCGAATAGATTTCGATAATGCTCGCACCATGAGTTTGACGGAGTCTTACGCAGACGCTACGGTAAGCTCGATAGATCGTTTTGTTTCTTTCTTTCTCAGTAATAAGAAAAGAGAACGGCTCATATGATCAAAACGTAGTAGTATCACTATGGTAACAAACAATGTTATTTATGGCAGTCAATGTCATGAAACAATCCGTCTAAATAGAAAGGTTGACGGTTAGTGGACTACTTATGGTATTTAGGGGTTGTTGAATTTGTATTCTTTATAATAATTATGTACGTCTATTCAATTTGTAATTTTTTTGAGGATGTGTAATTCGCGGCGTTTTTGATTTAAATTTAAAATGAACTACGTTTACAATTCAGACCAAATAAATCGTGGTGACCCCGACGTGATTACCTACAAGGAGCCCAAGATCCGAAACTCTAATTGAAGCTACTACTACTGACTAAACCAGCTGTATCAAAACATGCCGAACAATAACGACCAAGGTCAAGAAGTCTCTGGTGTTTCGACGTCACAGCGCATCACACCTATCTGGCGCGACAGGATACGACTGTGGTTCGCCCAGTTTGAAGCCATCATATCTCCACAAAAAAAGGGGGACCAAACAATGTTTGAGCTCGTTATCGGTCAACTTGAGCGACACGATCTCGACGAAATCTCAGACATCATTCTCCATCCACCGGAAAAAAATCGTTACGACGCACTGAAGAAGCGGTTGTTCCAGGTTTATGAAGAATCCGAGCAACGAAAAGTACAGCGATTACTACCCGAAATGGAACGCGGCGACTTGAAACCATCGCAGTTGTTACGTCGCATGAAGAATCTCGCCGCCGACAACATGCAGCGTATTATGTGGACCAACCATCTACCACAATCCGTACGAGCAGTCCTCGCCGTCAGCGATAACATCGCGAAACACTCCGATATCCACGAGCTGGCGATGATTGCAGACAAGATCCTCGAGCAAGCGCAACCACATGGTGCTATTGCTGCAGTAGCCACAAAACCTAACGCCCATGTACCTACATCGATCGAGGAGAAAATCGACATGCTCACAAAAGAAATCGCAGAACTCAAGGCAAGTCAATCAAACCATTACCATCGCAGACCATTCAGCAGATATGGTTCAAGATCACGTTTGTCAAGTAGGCCCAATCAATATCGCGCACAGCGCAGTAATACGCCCCGACGAGCCGAACAAACAGGAATCTGTTTTTACCATCGGAAGTTTGGGATACAAGCTCAACGATGCACACGCCCATGCCATTATGAAGACCCAAAGACGACCTCGGAAAACTAAAACCTGCGTTGGCTGAGGCGGCAACCGGCGCAAGAACACTATCACACCGTCTATTTATCACCGACAGGAACTCACGTCTATCGTTCTTGATCGACACCGGCGCAAACATCTGTCATACCGAAGAAAGCCGGTATGAAAGCTACACCTACAAGCTTTGCCTATATGCGGCCAACAATACTACTATTTTGACATACGGTGAGAAGACGCTCGAATTGGACCTGAAACTACGAAGACCATAACGCTGGAAGTTCGTCCGCCGACACAGCTAACGCTTCACTTACGGTTAGATGGAGCCTCAATATATATGTGTGTCACGGCGCGCAAGCACTGCGTCGACGCGACACCACACGGATTGATGGTAGTACACCATCAATCCGTGTCTCACTCAACAATTCTCGACTTACCGACGTATGCTTTGATTTATTTAATTAATATATGTATGTAGGTAGTTGCTAATTATTTTGTAAATATTTTTGTATATAAAAAGTTAAAGGTTAAGTTTAGCAATAAAATTCATTCGCATCTCAATCGTCTTTCACTCCAGACACTATCAGGGACTCCTACCTCAACAAAACCAAGACAGAGCGCTGTCAACCAGTGATAGAAGTGAAGCCGGTTTCGTAAACATGTGCGCACTTTGTGTGGTGTAGTTTGATTGTAGTCTCATTGTAAATGTGTGCGTGTGACCGTCTATGCACAGCGGCGGTGTAGTTTTGACATGTGTATTGTTCACAGCGCTCTGTCTTGGTTTTATATTTGGTCTGAGGTTTACAATAATAGAAAATTTTGTAAAGGAACTTATTTTGATTTTTTCTTGAAAGTCGTTAGTCTCCAAATTTAGCGGCCACTAACATATTCCATGCTAAATAAGCTCTTCCAGACATTATTTTGACTTTAATAGACTCAAAAACGTACATAATTTTAATGTAAACATGTTTCACACCTCAAAATGCTAGCGAGTTACGTAACTACTATCGCAAGCGTATTTTTCGATAGCGTCTGTCAAATTAGTGACTCATGGTGCCGTTTTGTATGGTGACAGCTGAGAAACGTCAATGACTATCGAATAGATTACGTTCGGTTTCTTACCTATCGAAATCTATAGTGCTCTTGGTAGGAATTTCAATTCTTTCTGTGACCGCTAGGGGCGCTGTACAATTACTTTTCATATAATTCATATACGGAGACGCTAGCGAGTTTTGACGTCATCGAAATCTATTTGACTCACGTTAATACGCTAGCGAGTTTAACGCTAGCGAGTAAGTTTTCGATGGCAACTCATGGTAGAGGCTAGTTAACGGTAGAGTATAATGCGTAAAAAGTAAAGTTGTCAGACATATAATTGAAGATCTTAAATAGTGCAACATGTAGCGGGAATTTGACACCAATGTAATTAAATTAAATTCTTACAACTTAGGGGCAAAGTGATAACGCAAATGCCTTGCTTGCCAAACCTGAAACAGAAATTGAATGAGCAACTAGTTTGAACTTTGTGTACGTCTATAGCTTTAGTTGAGATGACTCTATACGGCGTAATATTAACATATAAAGCGCTTGAGCGAACACTACCACGCTTTATTTAGCTGCTTTAAACAAGATCGTTTGTATTCGCATAGTTCTGCTTTACTAAAGTACTGGAAACCATTTGTTTTGCGTTTGTTTAATTTACGTATTTGTGGGATGTTGTAATCAAATTCTATTTAATATTATAACGAAAGTTTATGAGGATGGATAAATGTATGTATGGATATTTGTTAGTCTTTCACGCAAAAACTACTGAACGGATTGTCATAACATAGCGTAGCGTAACAAACTTTTGCGTTTATAATATAATAGTAGGATAGTCATTCTGAGATAGTAGACTACGTATTTGCCTGCAAGTTGCAAAAGGCTGAGCTCTGTAGGTAATTATACTACCCATACCTACTTACTCAAACGAAATTGTTAAAGAGTAAGGTAGGATTTCAATTTATCGACTCTCTAAAGATTTATCAGCATCTGCCTTGCCATTTCGGGGTCGGCTTCCAGTCTAACCGAATGCAGCTGCATACCAGTATTTTACATGGAGTGATTGCCTATCTGTCTACAACTCCGTAATGATTATTTCTGAATATTACCAATAATCCAGGCCACGATAGTCGAGAAGCTAGTTTCATATTGTGAATTTGCACTCACAAGGCTGAAATAAGAAACTTTTACTTTTCCCAATAGAAGTATGGAAATAGCGTAGCCTTTATACTCTTAATCCCACAATGGCTAGAGGGTCATCGAGCGGTTAATCCGCTTAGCTGGCAACAAAACCACTCCACCGCCATCTTCACAAAGTGGGCACCAATACACGACCAGACTAGAATCACATAATGTACGTGCATCGAACTGTAGATGATATTGGAACAATGAGATTAGTATTCGTGGGAAGATTATCTTGTCAAGCTTATGGCTCATTTTCGTTAGTCGGTCGATATACAGCATGCGGGGACTCCCCGCACGTAGGGTAATGACTACTGAAAGTCATAAGTCACTACTGCTGTCGGTACACCGTCTGCGGGGACTCCCCGTAGTGGGCGTAGCGACCAATGAAATTCATCGGAGACTTACACCCAATGAAAATGACCACAGAAAATCTGCCTTCAAAGCAAGTTTCGGTTCTCCGTATACCGCAAGCGTTTCCTATCGACTAATGAAAGCGATTCCCCGAATACGGGCCCTATGGTATGCTTTACAGAAATTTCCAACACCCCGCATACGAACCATATCGACCAATGAAAATGAGCCTTTATTAGGTCTGGTTTTAATAAATGCTCTTTTGTTTTGGTTTCATTTGCAAAAATAGACAAATAGAAAATAGTTATCCTCGTCTATTGACATTTGAAACACCAACGGCTCGTCGTTGCCGGCCCTCATTCAGCAAAAACTAAAGAGGTAAAAAAATACTGTAGTGCCAATTATTTGCTTCCAATCTGAACAAAGCACTACTTGATGGCAGATAGAAGTGTTGTTGTTACCTAGTAGTATTGTTCCGAACAATGTTATTCACAAGCAAACTACTAGCGATATTTTAAATGGAACTCATTTTATACCCAACATAACTTTGTGTTTGTCATTAATTTCTCAGATAAACCATTAACCTCTAAATTTGCTCTCGCTGAAGCTTCGCCGAGTACATAATCCGCTTAGTTTAACAAAACCACTCCGACACTACAGCAGAACCTTATTGTCGCTGTGGAATCACGTACACTGCGCACTGAAACTATGCATAATCATTATTATAGACTGGCTGTTACTTGAGTAGCGTCCTAGGAGAACTAGAATATCGTCTGTGTTCTTCTAGGATATGATCTGTCTGTTTTCCCATTTAAATTCGTTTTATTTATGCGTGATTGAGCAACATCTTTACAAACTTGTACTTTTTAAGGTTCCGAACAAATGAAAATCGAACTTCTATAATCTCACTTTCTTGTTCGTCTATCACTCGAGATTTATGAAACGTAAGAATTTGAATTTTGCCATTATAATAGGTTTCAATGACGCAATACCCAACACGATATTGTTAAATAACTATATTAAAAAAAAAAAACTGGTCTTTGACTGGAAATCTGTGTTTAGGTCTCGCTAATACTCTATATAATGCTAATATTCTTATTCTTACGTTACATAGATCTTGAGAAAAACCTCTGTGTCTCAGAGGTGTCTCAGACAAAAAAGTGATGTTACAAAGATTTTTTTTTTTTTTTTCGGAACTTTATTATTGATTGTACTGTGCAAGAAGCAAGAGTTTGACTGTATTCTGCGTGACTATAAATATTAATAAATGCACCAAATAATTACATAAGTCAAGATCAAGGACATATAAAAAGTATCGCTGTCACAGATCAAATGTCAAATCAATAATTAATAATTACCTGGAAATAGCTAGTGTAATTAGTAAGGTAGATAAAGTGGTTACTGTCATCCATTTACTCCATTACTAGAGAGTATAATATGCTAGTTCAATAGCTAATTATTCTAGTACCAATTTGTGTTCAAGTAGTATGAAGGCCTACAAGAGAAGGTTAATGAGTAGGCATGATTGTAATATGAGCGCTATTATAATTCAATCCTCAGTAATTCCATTCCAGTGTTAGTTATACCTGTTATTTGTAGTTGATTTCAATCAAATGTCTATTACATTGATTTAAATCATTCAGTACAGAGGCCCTAGTGTGAGTTTCTTTTAACCATCTCGATTTTACGCATCGACCGCGTTCGGCGCTCCGATTGGCCCTTCACTGGTGGAGGCCGGCCGGCAATCAATCGGAACGTCGAACGCGGTCGATGCGTAAAGTCGAGATGGTTAAAAGGAACTCACACTAGGGCCACAGTTACTGAATATTATACAAGATAGGTGATATTAAATGTTTCTGTAATTATTCAAATTTTTAGTACATACCTACTTGTCACATTTAGTATTAAAGTGTAACTATAGAGTTTCTAAGAGATTTTGATCTATATGAAACAACATATTTAAATCGTCCATCAACATTTTCTCTTTTCACCAGTGCCTCCGTAGTAAAATACTTTTTCTGTAAAAGAAAAATCGTTTTACATTATTTTTTGTTAGAAAACATACAACCAAACCAGTTGCCTTGAAACGATTTGCACTACGTAAAATCTTGTGTTTTTATCCCTCAGTAACTGCTTCAAAATACATCAGTGACAACTTAATACGTCGTGTAACAAGCAAAACATTTTTCCTCCTATGACCTATAAGCGCAGGAAATCTAAAAATCATGTCCAAAAATACTTTTCAACCTTTGAAATACGCTTGTAACAAAAATATACGTATTGAAACGTCAGAAACAGATATTGCCAACATCATTTTAATATATTATGTCGTTTGAAGTTCTTAACCGATTCGAGAGTATAAAGCAGTTTTGTGTACATTGAAGTAAGTAATATCCTATGAATTGACCTTAACTTACAATATTATTTTTTGTGTAATATCTTTCCTCTCACTTTCCTGCAAATCTTTCCTCTCGCATGACTGCAATCTGTGGGAATGATTTCGTGAAAAGGAACGGAAGTGTGTAACAGGAAGTCAGGGAAGCGTGCGCTATTTGATTTCACCAAAGCGCGCGCGGTGCTAGAGTTGGCCGTCAGATGGTACCAATACATTTTCCGAGTTGTATACAGAACGATGATGATCATGATGACGATGACGATGACAATGAATATTGTTTATATCATAATATTTCAGCCAAGATGACAGATGTTACACATTATAAGCGACTACTGTAAGGCTCGTTGTTTTTTTTTTTTTGTTTTAAAAAAAAAATAAGCTTATTATTTAAATTAATATGGGTCTTCGAACGACTGAACCCAAAACCATTTTATTCAAATAAAGACCAAGAGCAAACAATTCAACTGTGAATAACATCAAATATGAATCAGTAAGTTAAAATAGTGGATAGACTTAATACTTTAATCAATAAACCACTCATCATAGTATCAAAAATGTTGGTTTAGACGCTCGAACATGGAAACTGTGCCGAGGACAGTCACGCAAGGTAGCTATTAATTTGACATGAACTATCATAATGATAACTAAACTTTTCGATTTATTTGCGACTAAAGCCTTTACAATATTAAACTTCTTAGTCAGCTCTTTAATACTAAAATAAATTGGGTCTCGTGGTCGCAAGCGCGACTACTGAGCGTGGGTTCCTGGGTTCGATTCCCGGGTCGGGCAAAGTGTTATTCGGTTTTTCCATTAGGAATTTAGCCCGGAGTTTGGAAGTTGGCAGTGTGTGTCCCGTGCCTCGGAAAGCATGTTAAGCCGTTGGTCCTGCGCCTGATCTCTCTCCGGTCGTGTCGGATTGCCGTCCCATCGGACTATGAGAGTGAGGGAAGAGAGAGTGCATCTGTGTCTGCGCACACACTTGTGCACTATAATATCTCCCGCGCCGAAGGCTAGTCTCTGTTGAGATTGGCCGCCGTTGCCGAAATACGGTCTGGTGGACTATATGAATTAACATACAAAAATAAGAAAGTTACATACGAAAAAAATGCTTACACTTGCAACCCCATCCACGTGTCGTTAAAGCTATTTTTCGGGAAATTTAAATCTATATATATTATAAATTAAAGTCGCTTTTCGAGTTTGTCTGTATGTCCGCGTTGTTCTTCTAAACCACGCAACCCATTTTGATGAGGTTTTCATCATCGACATAATTTATCCCGGAAGGTTTATTTGTATAATACGTTAGTATGAAAGTTACTTATAACTAAGAAATCTCGATGATTTTTCAAGTTGTAAAAACCGTGCGAAGCAGGAGCGGGTCACTAGTACTCTATATAAGTTTCCATATGCAAAGCTTATTTTCTGCAAAAAGTCATTAATTTTACTCAGATGGTTTAGCCGGGATAGCGTAACAAACATACACACACAGACTTATGTTTTCTTTAAAATGAAACAACTTAGCATGAAAATTAATTAAAAATAATACTCATCGAAAATGGACATAAATTAAAGGCAAAATCCAACCAGCCTTCGTTATTAAATATTAATTCAACTGTTTATATCGCCGTTACACAGCGAAGATCAATTATTACGCAAAAATCCGTTTTGCAATAAATGCAAAGAGCACGAAAAATAGAGTAGGATAGTATTGATAAGTCATTTTTCACACAATGTCGAGATAACTGGTTTTCGCTGTATAACGGCGATATTGTTATCTTGAATCGGTTCACACGACTCGCATGCTTCAGTGAAGTCAATTACTCTGTTGATACGATAAGGATTTCAAACAAATAATATTAATTATCATAGGTATATCAATTTATAATACACTACCGAGTCGAGTCGAGTCGTAAAAACATCGAGATTTCTTAGGTAAACGTAAATTTAATAGTAACGTATTATACACATAAACATTCCGGAATAAATTCTCTAAACGATGGTGAAAACCTCATCAAAATCTGTTGCGTGGTTTAGAAGAACAACGCGGACATACAGACAAACGCGAAAACGACTTTGTTTTATAAAGAAAAAGAATAAGAATAATTTATATGTGTGTGTAGACTAGCTTCCAACCCACCACGTCGCATCGCATTGCCTGCCCTCGCTATTTCTTCGTTTTCGCTTTACTTTCTTTCTAACTTTTATCTTTTTGCTCGGCGCCTTAGGATCCTAGCGTGATGTTAATTTAAGTGTATATTTTATTATTATTTTTTATTATATGACATTGACTTTACATTCTATGACCAATTCCTCGCACACTGACTTATTAATTGTGGAATCTTAGGAGGATCGTCTTCTTTTACAATGTTTGTAAATATGTGAGCACCATGTATCTATCACATAATTAGTTTATCTGTTGTTGCTTCATTTTTAATTCTTAATTCTTTTTACCTATTGTGGTATAATAATTTTATTCTAGGTGCATCGTCCTCACATATAATTATATAACTAATGTACTTATACAAAATATTGTAAAACATTTTAAAAGAGTAACGGTGGAGTTTCTTGCCCATTCTTCTCCATACGAAAACTACCTTTTGGAAGGGGCAACTAGAATCAATTATTTTTTTTTGTAAATTTTTGACGTTCAAAAGTGCCTTATACGGGCGCCTATTTGAAATAAATGATTTGACTTTGACTTTGAAAATAGCTGCAAATCTGACCGGTAGTTCCAAAGATTAGCGCGTTCAAACAAACAAAAAAACAAACTCGTCAGTTTTGTTATTAATATAGTTACAGATGAGTGGCTATAAAATTTTAAGAAATGATAATTGTATCAAGGAAAATTCGTAAGTAGCACATTGGGAGCCAAACAAAAATGTATTCAGTTTATGTTCTAACTATTTCGTTACTTTAACGGTTAAAGTAATTTAAGTTTAACCTCAAGAATTCTTTTCCATAAGCTGATTAAATTTTTTCTACATTTTTAAATTTTCATAGTAATGTCAGGGAAATTAATTATTTATCAAATTGACTAGCATCTTTAACTGTTCGTATATTCTGGTTAAAGACATTTATTTCTCATAAAGAAATTTACATTTCACTTACATGAGAACACATTTAACTATAACAACTTAATCATTGTCCTTCGACACTCGGACTTACAATTAATATGTCGTGTTTCATTACAGTATGTTTATGTTAGTATTATATAATTTTTTGGGTTTGTGGGTACTCCCTAAAATCTATCACCGTGTCATTAAATTGAACTACCCTGCCTTGGGATAAATAGTGCGGTTTCGCTGTCACAATACAGATACATCAGTCAGTAGTATTAAAATTACACCGGTTAGTCTTTGACAGTTGTATGAAATATATATATTACCTAGGTGGTCCCATTGTCATCAAGTCAGCATCGGATTATGGAATCCTAGAGAAATCGAGGGAACTCTTCAAATATAGCACACCCATAGCGATTTAAGTAATTTTTATATTTACTCGTGAATTTGCTCTAGGAAAGCATCATTTGTTGAAGTGGAACTGATGATGAAGACCAGAGATGGCCACCGGAACTACTTAATAATAAGTATTTCACGGGTTGTGATTCGATTACTTTAATATGGTTACCAAGCAATTTATGCTCGTCATAATACATAGGGTGAAGTGGAGCTGATGGCAAAGTACCAGGAGAACTCCTCAACAGTTAACGTCCCAGCATCGGGATAAGCAATATTTAATAAAAGTTGATGAGCATTTGACATTAGGCTATTGTTACTTAGATAAATTACAAATCGACCCCCTAAAAAGCGAGATATAAAAACTTTTTACAAAAAAAAAAAACAAACGATCTACAATATAAAGTGAAAAATAATTAAAATTTCGGATGTCGGCGGTCAAATAACGAATATCCGTGTCTTTGATTTGTATTTTCGTTTTTGCCACCGACTTCCGAAATTTGAAGAGTTGATTGAGGTTGTTACAAATTAATTTTGTGGTTATTATGTTAACAAAATCTTAATAATGGTTAGCAAAATTTATTATAATTACACAAATCTGATTAAATTTGCAATTTGCTCCTTCATTATTTGACAGATTAGTTATCTATTGATTATGATTCTAGGTCAACGGGAAGTATCCTGTAGGTTTACTTTTGTTCGAAAAAGGTTTAAAAGTGACCTCGATACATACTATAAAACATAAACAATTTACATCTAAAACTAATATATATAAATTATGTACAAGTATACAGAGGCAAAAAAAAAAAAATTGGTAAATGTAGGTTTTGATTTATTTACGAATATTAAAATATGTCGCATAAATGGCCGTATTTTTTTATTGCGTTGACTTAGAAGGTTGTTTTTTTTTGAGCTTAAGGCACCATAGACTTACGTATTTGATATTAATGCCAACTTGATATCTCTATGCATTCCTGAGAAAAAGGGTCTTGACAGACTGACGGACGGACAACGAAATGTTCCGATAAGGATTCCGTTTTTCTTTTTAAGGTACGGAACCCTAAAAAATATTCAAAATAAGTGAGATTACTTTGGCGTTTCCTATCTGATTACTCTGAGAAGAAAGGAGGTCGCTGTTTCTTTTAAAGTCCAGACATAATCTTGGTCAGGCCATATGATACTTTATACACTGCAAATCATTGCATACTAAATCATATTGCAGGCTAGTAAGCCTTTGATGTCGTTAGTATAGCTAATGGGGCTACCATTAGTTATACTACTGACATCAAAACTAATCTCAGTTGGCTGGTTAGTTTTCTAATCAACAAACGCTCTTTGTGCTGAACTCAGTTCCGTCTCGCTTTTGACTGCAGACGAAACTCGTATATTAAGCAGATGTGAGTAGGAACTACGGCGCTACGGGTACACAAACGTTTTGAAACGGGGCTAAATTACTATGTTGCTGAAATTGTATTGCTGTGTTGGAAAAAGCTTTTAGATTGCACTGAATGGGTATATGAATTAAGGCATCCGTTTTAAAAAGTGTTTAATTTAATCACACATACATAGGATACATAAAATCACGACTTCTTCCCATGGGGGTAGGTAGAAACTACAGAACATCACCTGCTACATACTCCTTTTGCCTCGTTTACGTTCAGACATCTGGTCATACACGCACGCTGGTTGCGAGTACTACACTTGTCCTTTCTGAAGAACATCACCAATAAGGTCAGTATAATTATGTCCTCCTAGGGCGTCTCCTCCCGGTGTTTTTTAATTTAATAATTTGTGTACCTATGTCTTTGTCTGGAGATTGCATATAAATAAATCAATCTTGGGAAAATACTTTGAAACAGACACGTAGGTACGGTTTATGTATACTCTCAGAATACTTAAAAAAAAGTTACTTGATAATGTAGGTATTTCATTACTGAAGTGGAAAAATATGCTGTCCTCAAAAACCTCTTATTTTTTGTATCCAGCTGCTCAATGAGAAGAATAATAGAGTGCCTATTTTTGTATCGTATTCTGTTAAAAAACATGAACTTTATGTACCTAATAGGTAAAATAACAAACAACAATCAATAGATAACTAATCTGTCAAATAATGGAGCAAATTGCAAATTCAATTAGATTTGTGTAATGATAATAAATTTTGATAACTATTATTAACATAATAACCACAAAATTAATTTGTAACAACCTCAATCAATTGTTTGACTGTAGGAAAGTTGTAATATTAATTTAGATGGGTCTCATTTGTTGTGTAAAATATTTCTAACGTGTAATGATTTGATTTGTACTCGTAACTGGTTTGTGAAGATGAGATAAGGCTTCCGAAAAGACTGTCCCTTAACCCTTAAAAACTTCGATAATGCTAAACAGAAAGTGCACACCACGAACAACTTACTCCTCAAGTCCTGCGAACAACTGGAATGGCACTTAGTTTCTCTGCTGGTGAATATGCCTTTTACTATGGAGCAGAACTGCACACGCTAAATTGCTGTAAATGCTGTATCCACTAACTGGCATCACGCCCCCAGAAATTTGGAGGACTATAGCCAGCCGCACCGAAATGCTACAGAATGACCCACGCCACGCATTGCACCATTTTAACTCAGTGCTACAGAAGCTTAAAAGCCGCAAAAATGTTCTTGGTTGCGTGAGTCTAGCCGATGGCAGCCAATCTACAGGAAGATGTGAACTTTGGCAAGAACTGCTTAAACCTCCTGATTCTTTATTAAACCATCAGAGAGCCTTTCAACCGGGCACAAGATACTGTGGCCAACTTGGAAAACCGACTACGTATCCAAGTAGGTCACAGCAAGGATAACCTCCACAAGTGGGGTTTCATGGATGGCTCAGATCTCCGGTGTATATCCGCATACGCGCTGGAGATCTGAGCCAACTCTACACAGATAATGGCTCACCTCACATCCACCACTGCATGCCCTGTCACCTAATGGCTGCGTCAGCAAACAGTATTCGCGTAGCTGAAAGTAGGGCCAGACAAATTTAAAAAATCTAAATATATTTCTTCGTGTTATTTTTCCATCGACACGCTAAAAATAAGAAGACTAGAAGTCGACCAGAACATAGCTGAAAAAAGGCTAGGCAGATGAATGAATGATTTTTGAGACTTGTAGCTAAAATAGATAGATTGAGTGGAACATTTTGTCCTAACACTGTAACATAATTATTTCAAGAATAAAATTCAAGGACGAGGAAATAAAAAAAAAATCTCAACTCCACAAACAATCTTTTTTATATCAAATCCCGTGGTACAAATAAATCTCTCGCACATAACTGTTATTGCAATAATAAAAACAGAGCAGATACTTAGTATCGCGTCTTAATACATTACCCGTTACATTGTGCTATAAAAACCAAGTGTACGGTCGGCATTAAAGGGGATCTGTCAGTTTTGTTAATATATTCTTGCGAATGAAAACATCATTGGTTGTCTGAGATGATCAGAGGGGCAGGTCCCGTATTTTTAAGAATCACATTCAAATCTCAATTTGTCAAAAATACCTCAAATTTTCATGCATTTTTGTAAATTTTTTGACATTGGTTGTCGCTGAGATGAGATTGCAACGAGATTTTTAACGTTTTTAATTACGGGAATTGACCTTCAGCTCCGTCCGATATGTCAATTTATACTAGAAAAACAATATGACGTCATTAACATATAGCATACACACACACTCGACACTCCGTTTGTGAAAGGCTGAACCACACTGTTAAATCTTGTTTAATACTGAGATTTGTTGAGCGAAACATCAAAAGCCAATCAAATCACTTCACAATTGATTCCACAATAGATTAAATTCACAGAAATCGTGTGTTACTAATTTATAGTCAGATTATATTAGAAGTGACTGGCTCGTTAGTATAGTGGTCGTAAGCGCTGCTGCTGAGCATGAAGGCCTGGGATCGATTCCCTGGTCGAGCAAAGTGTTATTAAGTTTTTCCGTAGCAGGCCGGAGTCTGGACTTGTGCCCGGTTGATAGCAATAGGCTAGCCCCCTATTACAAGGGACTTAAACATAACTGGCGAAATGTGGGTGAACTATACGTACACCTCTGCCTAACCCTTCGGGGATTGCAGGCGTGATGTTATGTTGTTGTATATTGCTAGTAAAACGATTAAACCATATTGTTTCATCACATGAAAACGATTTTATTCCCAGAGTTGCAGACCACATATTTTGCCGACAGTACAGTCATAAACTGCACTCAGTTTACGACAACCCGACAAAATAATAGTATCAATCGTAAAACATGTCCAGATACAAAATTGTTCCGTGAATTTTATGTTCTGGCCGCGACTGCACGGGACAGCTGTTTCTTTGAGTCATTTTCCATGTTGTCAATTTTCATGTTTCTCAGATAATAGGGTATAAGCTACAAAAATAACCAAATCATGGAAGATATATTTGTTGCACAATTATGATGGGTTTGTTGTGATTCAAAATTGTGACTTAGAATGGGTGTTTGAAAAATATATCAAAAACCAAATACATTGTATTATGACGGAGTTCCGGTGCCGTCCTTCCGGTTTCATCTTCAGATCAGCTCGATGGTCATCAGAATTATTTATTTAAACGTGCTTCATTGTCGCTTTAAAACTATCTTAATCGAGATATCTTATCGCCACCTGTGAAATACTTATCATTGAGTAGTTCCGGTGGCCATCTGTCTTCTTCATCAGTTCCATTTCACCAAATGATACTTTCTGAATGCAAATGCTTAATTTGTTGCTAAAAAATACCTAAATCGCTATGTGTGTGCCTGTAATATTTGAGGAGTTCCCTCAATTCGTCATGGATTCCATCATCGGCGGTAGATGCTGGGGTGCAGTTGGACGCAGCCTATTTTGACTTCAGAAAAGCTTTTGACACCGTCGACAATGACATCTTGCTGCGGAAGCTAGCAGAGGTCGGGTGTACCCAGCATCTACTGCAGTTTTTCGCCAGTTACATGCGAGACAGACAGCAGTATGTGGACTGCAACGGATGTGAGTCTGACTCATATTACACTTGGTCTGGTGTGAGTCAGGGCAGTAATTTGGGGCCTCTCGAATTCATAATAATGATAAACAATTTACCGGAAGTCGTAAGACATGGCTCATGTTTATTATTTGCAGATGACCTCAAGTTGCTGCTTGAGATTAGGTCCGAGTCTGATTGTAGGCGCCTACAGGAAGACATAGATCGTATAGTACAATGGAGTCATGAAAACAAACTGTACTTCAACGTATCCAAGTGCTCGTTGATGAGTTTCACCCGTGCTCGTGCACCTCTACTCTTTGAGTACGTGGTGGACGCGGTACCACTGGAACGAGTTACGGAGGTGCGGGACTTGGGTGTTTCCATGACTCCCGATCTATCATTCCGTGAGCATGTAACTAAGATCTGTAAGAAGGCGTATAGAAACTTAGGATTTGTTCTGAGACAGACACAAAGCTTCACAAACATCACAGCAGTTAGGGTCCTGTATGACGCACTAGTCAGGAGTCATCTGGAACATAGTGCGGTCATATGGGATCCACATGAAGCCAAGTACTCTGGGATGTTGGAGCGCGTTCAGAACAAATTCACGCGCCATTTGTACAAGAAATTATATGGGGTATACCCGTTTTACCCACTGATGTATCCCACTCTGTTTGTCCTGGGCATGGTTGGCTATAACCAACTGCGTGTCCGACGGGAGTTTGCGCTGGTCGCCTACTTGGTGAAGGTCCTTCGCGGATTGGAGAGTAACCCGGGCGTATTGCAGCGTTTGAGTCTGTGTGTGCCGGACCGCTACGTGTGGAGGCGGCGCAGTCCGCCATTGCTACTGGTACCTACAGCCAGAACCAACCTTCTGGCCAAGGCACCCCTTACCAGAGCCATCCGTAATCTAAATGTCCTACAAACTCGGATTGACGTCTTTACATGTACTTTGAGTGAATTCGCAAGAGTCTTACTATTTATTTTATGCTACAATTATTAAAGGAATAGACTAGTGTCACTGCTAGTGTTTATGATTGTTTAGTTTAGGTATGTAAGAAATATTTATGTTTGTAGTAATTTAATAATGTTGTGTAATTGTGTTTAATTTTTTTTGAAATTTTTATTCTTGTTAGTGTAGGTATAGTTTAGGTTATTAATTAAGGTCTTAAGTGTCGCATTAGGGTTAACCCTGTAATGATACTTAAAGTTATTATAAATAAATAAATAAATCAGAACTGATTTTTTTTAATGGGACCAATCTGGGCGTATATCCTTTCAAATCAGAAAATAATTTTCCAAATCGGTTCATAAATGGCGCCACCCGTGAAATACCTATCATTGAGGAATTCCGGTGGCAATCTGTGGTCTTCTTCATCAGTTCTACTTCACTAAATGATACTTTCTGAATGCAAATGCTTAATTTGTTGCTGAAAATACCTAAATCGCTATGTGTGTGCCTATAATATTTGAAGAGTTCCCTCAATTCCTCATGGATTCCATCATCAGAACAAAATTTTGATAAAAATGAGACCAATCGGGAAGTGTATCCTTTCAAATAAAAAAAGAATTTTCAAAATCGGTTCATAAATGACGGAGATATGAGGTAACATACATTTAAAAAAAAAAAAACACAACCGAATTGATAACCTCCTCCTTTTTGGGAAGTCGGTTAAAAATCAATACAATACTTCCAATAGACCCCATGCTTAGATCAGCTTTTAAACTAAATATATGTAATGGCTTAAAACTCTCGATTATCAGGCAACTGAGAGTCTTCTGATCCCTATTCGCTAAATTTATATTTCCTTCACAAACGTACATTATTACACACGCACGCACACACACACACACTTACACACTCACACACGCACATACACTTAAACCACATACCAGCAGTATCATATGTCCAGCTTAGATTAATTTTAATTTAATTTTTTCTTAATTTTGTACTGTACCTACCTAGACATTAAGTTAACTTCATCACTTACTTTTGTTAATTAATCTAATTATTATGAACATATTTAAGTATTGGGGGGCCTAGTGACCCATAACACAGGTATTTTATGCCTGTTTCGTGCACCAGTCTCTCACCTACGTTAACCCATTTTTTTAGATAAAGCAGTTCCTGTCCAAATCAACATTGATGATGATGATGAGAAATAAATAAATAAATTTTCAATTATTATAATACCAAACTCCCTCTGTGCCTCGGAAATCACGTGAAGTCGTTGGTCCCGGCTGTCATTCTTGAATCTTTGACATTCGTTATTGGTCGTCTGAAGCCCGAAAGTCTGACAATCAGTCTTACCAAGGGTTATCGTGTTACCCAGTAACTGGGTTATGGAGGTCAGTTAAGCAGTCGCTCCATGTAAAGTACTGGTATTCAGCTACATCCGGTTAGACTGGAAGCCGTGCCCAACATAATTATGTAGTTGGGAAAAGGTTAGGCAGATTGATTGACTAGGTACTAGATTCGGTACTGGAAAAATCTGTCAAAACTGCTTGGAAAAAACCATGTACTAAATTGAGCAATATTAATTCTAATACGAATGAGAACATACGATTCTATTTTACGAATTGCAAACATTTATTTAATCAAATTCACTGTACTGTTACTTAATACTTAACCAAACAACAACTTAAACAAAACCTCCTTTCCTATGTTACCTTAGAAAAATCGACCGTGCCATACAAAATCTTTATTCCCATTGACCCTCCATGTATTGTGTATTAATACATTCGTTAATGTCTATATAATGAGTTCTGTATCCGTGTATGGAATAAGTAAACAAGCCCTTTCAGCATACTTGAAAAATATAAAAAACCTATTCCATATTGTTTATTTTGAGTTTACAAATAACAAAGGAAGATAGCAGAATAGGATTGTTTGAAGTAACTTTGTTTGGAGAACAAACATGACGAAATGTCACATAAGGCTTTGTGCAGACCTTCGTCAAGATTGTTGGTTTAAGAAAACAGATGTCGCGTACATTCTGGTGTGCGCACTATCTAACCACTCGCTCGTGGACCATGATTTTCGTTTATGTAGTTGTCTACTAGTCACCGCTGCAATATGTTTGCATACAAACAAAAGCGGTTGAAGCCAGCTTCGGACAGCCTGCAGTATTTCGGCATGCTGTTTGCAATAACATACGTCGTGTTGGGAATGTTGACCTACTGAATTATATCAAGTTGACAGTAACGCAAGCAACGTAAATTATTATTATTAGCTGCACTGTAAAAAAATAATTTAAAAAGTTTGTTAACTGGTTTATTGTGTATAAAAGTGACGTTTAATGGAAGATTTATGACAGAAGATAATTTAACGAAGTCTCCTGAGTTTTGAATATAATCAAGTTTTTTTCATGTCCGCTTATTACCTAGAAATAGACGGCTAAATAATCTAAAGCACACCTAGTTTGCCTACATGTTTTACAAGAAAGCTTTATTAAATTGACAATACTAAGTGCAATAATAATTGTAGTACCATTTTGTTTTTCCACGGATACAATCAGAGATAGCGAAACAGAATAAGTTTAAATAATGAGTGAAATGGAAGACATTTTCGCTTGGTAAGTCTTTTCGTATTTTTTCATACAGTGATAATTGCTAATCTGTCATTTTATTTTTAGTAGAGAACTAGCTTAGTAGTGTAGCTTATGAAAGAAAGAAAGAAAGAAAAATATTTTATTTGGACGCGCACAGGAAATACAAACAGAAACATAAAAAAGGAGCATATAAAAAACTAACAAAATAATAACGACCTGTGCGAGGCCAAAAAGGCCCCTATCTCAGCATAATACGGTGATATTTAAATAAATACCACCGCGCTGGTATTCTGATAGGGCCCACTGTGATCACATACTGTGATGACGGACACACCTACGGACTTACGGACTTAGATAAATCCCAATAGGGGATTACAAAAAAAAAAAACAATAAAAATGATAATAACAATTAAAAAAAAAAAAAACTGAAACTGTACAATAAATAATCTATGAATCCAATCACGCCCGACGTTCCAACATCACTTGTGACTTGTCTATGACTTTTTCATTAAAAATGAAACAATGTGTCGGTAAATTGACGTCTAAAAATAAAAATAGACAGGCAACAGTAAATTAAAAAGAAGAAAATAAAGCTTTGAAGTCTGTTCCGTGGTTCACAACATTGGATATCTTTGATTAATTATTTGTGTCTTGTTAGAATGTCGCACTGCAAAAGAATTTAAAACAAACAGGTAATTTTTTATGCTGGTGTGAGTGACAGCTACGTCTGGCACTCGCGCCACGTCATTGTGTTCTCATTGGGCTTTTCTCGTGTGCGTGCAGTTGGCGGCCATAAGCCCAGGTACGCACGAACGTGTTTTTATCGCCACGATTTTATTACGTCCGTGCACACGTGGGTTAACAGTGGACTTTATTTTTTTCGACGAGTTCACAGCTTTGACTTTCTAGATATATTTATATCTTTGTCAGATATATTAGATGGTGGAGTCAAGTGGACTCCTTGTGTGTAATCCATGAGGAGTTCTCTCTAATCGTATCTAGCATTAATGACAGTGCAGAAACTGTAGTATACTACTCAAGATAAGTACTGGCAATGTACAGTCTGTCTGTATGTTTTAGTCCTTTTGTTTCCAGCGTATCGCTAATTGCATGTGTAGTTTTTTAATTTTTTGTTTAAGGGCTGTTTTTTTTTGTAAAAAAAAAGCAAAGTAACAATATTAATGTTATCGTCTATGATCTATAATGACGCTAAAACATACAAACATACAAAAGTTTAATGAAACCAGTATTGGACTCGAAAATTGGTTAGGTGCCTGTTTTTTTTGGTAAGCTTTGGATTAGGTCCCAATTTTTAATGCAGGTAAAAATGCATTCAGTGATTTTAGTAATACTGAGAAATAAAGTCACATTGATCTGTACTCTCATTGAAGAAACTACTCAAGTATCATTCACGAGTAGCTTTGAAACAAACCAAAAGTATTTCTCCAGTAATTCAGTTTTAATCTAACTGAGTTTCTATCATTGACGATACCCCTTGGTAAGACTGGTTGTCAGGTTTCATGCGTCTGACGACCCGTAATGACTGTTAAAGATCCACGAACGTCAGCCGAGACCAACGGCTTAACGTGCTTTCCGAGGTAGGGAGGAGTCTCGGTCTGTAAAGATGGTCACCCATCCACGGACCAACCCTGGCAAGCATAGCGTAACCTGATGGATCAACCCATGCGGCTGTTATTACTTAGCCACAAGCTTTAATCTGAGTTCAAACATTATAAATGTGCACCCAACCTAACTGAATGTCTGGCCCAGTTTGGCCAGACATTCAGCACTACACTTGATTACTCTCACAGTATTAGATTTGCATTAGAAATGGTCGCTTCAAAGCAATGACCGAGTAATCTTGCTATAACGTCCACGCAATCGCACGGGACCACATCTAATGAAATTACACGAGCCATTTGTTCGAATTATACTTAAAAGATTAAACTTCGTAATTAAAGAGTTTATGCTTTGTTAATCGGTGCGTAATAATATTGTTTTGGAAGCGCGACACAAGAACATAAGGAAATGATCAATTGCTAAAAACCAAAGAAAACTTTCTCAGTACCTACCTACGATTTCAACTAGGACATAATATAAGTGGGATGCGCCAGGGTAGCCCGCGAAATTCAAATTTTCTTTAGTTTTTTTGCTATTTGCAGGTCAGCGTCAGGTTGTATATTGATTAAAATATAATTCGCGACCGTAAGAAATATAGCTTTATATTATATAATGATTACAATCAGCAACTCCTTAAGTTAGCATAATCCTCAAATGTCATGATTTCATGAAATAGTCATTCAATAGGATTACATGTACTTAGAGAGTTGTATTGATCATTTTTATGATTATAATTCTATAAATAAACATTTGATACGGCCGCGAATCATATATGTAGATCAACATACAACATTATACTGACCAGCAAATTGCAAAAAACGTAAGAAAATTTGAATTTCGCGGGCCCCTTTGACGCTTTTGCCTTAAACGCACTCATGTGATTTTTTAAATCTTCAGACTGAAACATAATTTATGGCTACTAAGTTCTAATTGCCTTTTGGCCTCGCACAGAACTTTCCGCTTTATTTTAATTTTTACTTTGTTTGTATTTTTTATTTTTATTTTTAGTGTGTGTTTTTATTTTAATTAAGATCTCCTGTGCTTATCCCAATAAATATTTTTTCTTCTTCTTCTAATTTCTTCAAACAAAACGACACACTTTTACGTATTTCGATCATGAAAAAGTGCTTGTCTATACAAATTTCTATTTAATCTTCAACATAACTCATTACCCGATGAAATAATGAAAATAAATACGCAATACATTACAAAATATTGTAAATAATAGTCATTCTAATAAATAAAGTGAGCAAATAAAGTAGATGAACGATCAGAGTCTTGTAATGGCGTATAGAAACGTACTCGTATTCTGGTAGCAATTTATTATTATTTTCTTAGATTTCTTAGAACGGTATACTTAGACTTCATGTTCTTACCGTGTAATGAAAATTAAATGTATATTAATAATAAATTGAGCCTTTGTAATATTGGATAGCCAATCGTAATCACTGTACCCATTTTAATAACATTCTTATTTGATTCGATAGTTGTGTTACCTTCTAAATGGAATGAAGAACGTAAATGTATCCAGTTAACCACAAAGAGAGTATTTTTGCTGAACTGGGAAGAGTTACAGGGAATTAAGATTCTATAATTAAAAAAGTTTCCAAGCGGTAATTAGAACAGTCATCATGATCGTCATCATTTCAGCCAAAAGACGTCCACTGTTGGACATTGGGGGAGCCCCAAGCATCGCCACTTCGACCGGTTCTGTGCTTCTTGTATCCAGCGGATTCCTGCGGCCTTCACCAGCATGCGTAACATGACAACTATAGAAACGGATTTTATACGGGCTTTTCGACGGAAGAATACACAAAATGATTGTTTATCTGTCATTTTGTCTATTCTTCCGTCGAAAAAACCCATTTCTATTGTAGTCATGCTAAGCGTGCAGGTCATCGGTCCACTCCCGAACCTTTTTATCCAGATATTCTTACGGGATCGAGACTTATGCGGGTGAAACCGCGGGGCGCAGCTAGTTTATAATAATAATTTCGTCTTACCTGTAGAGAAAAGTAACTTTAGAGGTAATTCATTCCAAAAGGACAAATTGGTTCTTCTGAATTGAAATAGTTGGACAAGAGGTAACCAAATTCAAAATAAATGACTTTAAGTTTAGTCAAATCCATGCAAAATTCAATAAACTAATACTTTACAATGTTGGAATTTCCAATCTAAAATTGCTTTAATGTGGAATTGTGGATCCAGTTTAATACTGAAGTAAACTTAGTAGACTTTGTCTTTTAAAAGTCCTTTATCAGTTGGATTCTAATATAATTTGTTTATAATTTACTTTTATAAAGTTAGATTAAAACATGTGAATAGTACATTACTGTCGCGGCCTGCAACAGTGACATTGATGGACGAACGTGAGAATGTGAGCCGAGGCGAAGCCGAGACACACATACGTGAGTCCATTAATGCCTGGTTGCGGCTTTAGCTTATAGTTTCTCAAATAATGAGCATTGGCGTTTTAATAGTCACGAATGAATGCCATCAAAAACTGTTTAAGCCTCAGGTTTAGGTAAAGTAAGTATATTACTGTCGCGACCTGCAACAAGGGCATTGATGGACGATCCTGAAAATGTGGGCCGATGCGAAGCCAAGGCACACAAACGTGAGTCCATCAATGCCTGGTTGCGGTCAAGGCTTGTGGTTTGTTAAATAATACGCGGAAATTCATTATAAATGCCAGAATCATTGAAGAACAACAATATTTGTTTACGCACCGATATGTTTATTTGTTTCTTCTTTACTTTAAGCTACTCTATTTGCAAGCCAAATCGAAATTTAAATAAAATCTTTGTTAAGTTACCTCCTTGGTGGCCATGACTGTCAAAGTAAAAAGTTCTTTCCATTTATATATTACACAACAGATATGAGTTTTCATAGTAATATATTATATATATTCGGCCGCTAAACTAGACAGATACGGATTTTCATAGTAACATTGCCGGCCGCCTACTCACAATGCTTTGACCAGTACAGCATTTTCGATTTATCTCGTGTTATTCCTGCATAAAGTAATGTTATTTTTTTAATATTTTATCTCAGCCTCTAACTGTAGCTTTCTTTAAGCAGACCCAATAATATTTTCAGCAGTAAATAATATCCTGTCGACTGAATGTGACGAGTCTTCCGACAAGAATTATATTATGAGCCATTACTGACTGCTATCTGTCAACAGTCCGTTGATACATCAAAGATTATTATTATGATGTCAATCATAAATCAAATTGTATAATGGCTAATGGACTGGCAACTTGCCAAATAAATAAATTGATCTATAGATTATTATTTATTCTACAGTTTCTAAGTACCTTTTCATCCTTCAAATTACCGAGAGTTTATTTACTGTTATCAATTTGATAAGCTTTAATGAATTGTTGTTGTTTTGTGAGTGGGAGATCATTATTATCATCTCAATTTGAGTAGCTTTACTGTTTTATTAAATAATAACAAAGCAAATTGTTTATGTAATTACAACAAGCAAACTGTAATATTATGTAGGAGTAGCAAATATGACATTTAAATAAGTATCTTTATTATACACATTTTTCTTTTTTGTGAATTAGGTACCTGAATTCACAAAAAAGAAAAATAGACTAAAATGATTTAAATTAGAATCTATTATAACAGCCTCAAAAGTTCTTTTTCGAAACCTCATTTAAAATCAGCCATCAACTACTAGGGACAGTCGAGACAAAATGTTTCATGTTTCAATTTGCATAAAACTCGAATCTGATTTATTTTCCACGCTACAGTACTACCACGAAAAGATTACCTACAGAAGATAAGCACATTGTCGTGCTCTTAAAAAGTGTCACAAATTCAGATTAATGAATTTATATTTATTTTGTTTTTTTTTTTTTTATTTATATTTTTTTTTTTTTTTTTAGAACAGAAACATCAAAAAAAATCCAAAATTCAAAGTTATAGGTAATACGTAAAATGCTTCTTTCACCAATGCAAAATCATTTATAAGTAAGTAATAATAAGGTTGAGAACGAGTATTAAACTTGTTGAACGTCCAAAGTTACAAAAGACAACTCGAAAACCGCACAATATAATAACATTTTGTCATAGCCTACATAAAATAATCGGAACAAAAAAACACTGCAATATAACACACTTACATCGTTTCGCAGAGAGTCAGCATGTAGGTCACCGCAGTCCTTTTTTGAGAAAACCAGTCTTCATTGTACATACTTTGCGCGAAAACCCGTCTTGTGTGGAGTGACAATTCTGTTCCACTACAGTGTTGTGTCACAGTGTCAATCTTCAGTTTATTTCTGTCGGGCGACACTTTAGAGCGGGAACCTATTTCCAATGCAAGTGCGATGCACTTTGAATAAAGGCACGAAACGTCTGACTGGCGAAGTTAAAAATATCTGTAATGACACCGCGGAAGTTGTTTCTATTTCAGAATTAGATGACTCAGTGGTATAGTTAGCTGTAAAGGAATGTATGCCTCAGCTGTAAGGATAACTTTTTGAGTTCCGTTGATCGATTCAAAGATGGAAACGTGGAGGGTTTCTATGCCATTTTATAAGACAACGGAAAAAAACTGCAAATGTGCATGAGAAGACCATTGATGGACACAAGCATTTCATTCAGCATACCAAGAATCTTACACAACATAACCTAACAACAACAATCTTACTTAATTGGCGAAATGTGGGTGTACCATGTACACTTCTGTCTAAACCTTTAAGAAAACAGGTTATGTACCTATGAATGCACCAAGAAATAAATTAGACTTTTACTGGCCCAAGATGGGGGACATGCGGGATGCCCAATTAATTTGAAACATTTAGCCAAATACCTACATCATCATCACCATATTCCTGACCTTGTCCCATGTTACTTGGGGTCGGTGCAATACGTTTTCTTTTTCCACTCTCACCTGTCAACCGTCTTGCTATCATTCACTTCCTTCCATTCCTTGCCTTGGCCAAATACCAATAATAATAAATTGACTAGTAAATCAAACACTTCAAAACCCTAGAAAATGGCACGGAAAAACATTTTCATCGTTGCGTTTCCACCGTTTTATTCAGCATTCCCTTACTCATTGTAACAGATACAGATTAATGAACTGTTAAACACGAGATACCTTGAACATACTCTTGTCGTTTTGTTGCTACAGCTGTCAGTCAACGTTTTGACATACCATAATATTAATTTTGGCTAGAACACACAAGTTTCAATGTTAAAACCAGCGCTGGGGCTCTGTCTTGCATAGGGTCGCAGCATCATGCTGAGCGATGGCCGTTTTGCGTGAATGTGACGCATATTTTCCCAGAAACTTGTTTCCATTTTTTTATTTTGTTTTCTTTTTTTTTTGCGTCATGTTTACCGCAAATAAACGTATTTTCTTTCTTTCTTTCTTTAAACATATTTGACAAATGAACACGTTGTAAATTCCTATGTTTATCAGTTTGCAAGACTTCAATACTTTAAGCTTGCTTGAAATTGTATGGAAATTATACTAAAGATATGAAAGTAACTTTTACTATTGGTAGAATAATTAATCTTGGCGTAGGTTTTAATATAAGATTAAAGGTAGTTCGTAATTGTCAGGACAAGCTTTGAATGAAAGAATTTTTTGAGAAAATCTACCTTGAACACCCAGGCGACGCCGGGCAAAAACCGCTAGTATGTAATATAAATACAAATATGTATGTTTCTTGATAATATCGCAGCAACCGCGACACGTAATATGCGGGTAGCTGCAGCGTATTGCGTATTTATGATATTATGACCGCAGACCGCATGGAGTGAGGTAATTACGCAGTACAATTACAAATCTACCCAGAACATTCCGGACTAGGTAATGTTACCAACTCAATGTACTATGCAAACCTTAAGAAATAAGTCATGAATATTGAACGTGAACTTTTGATTGAAAGGTCGATAGTTCAAACTGTGCCACATTGAACTATTCGTGCTGAACTTGCTCTGTAAATGTTGTGTTAATGTGGCAAGTTCCAATAATTTCGAAGTAAGATTCGGGTTCAATACTAAAATAAACTACTACTACTATTACGAACTACTTGTTCGGGTACTAAAATATCGTAATTTTTACTTGATGTTGTATGTAGCAAGTCTAAATATAATATAGGATCAAATCCGAGGTTCCGTTCAAAATTACAGTGTTGCCAATATAGGAACCTCGAATTGAATCACCCTTTACAAATATATTCAAATATTAAAATCTAATTAAGAAATCAATTTTTGTCCTGCATCCAGTTTCAAGTCCATGCTACTGTAAACAATTCGTCTGCCAGGAATGTTAACATTTGCTGTCCATGATAGTTTATTGGCGCGATTTGCGGACTGTAACTTATTTTCAGCAGTATATATGATCCGTAAATTATTATGAAATTTTGGCTTATTATGAGACAAATACACATAATAAAAACCATCAAAGTGCAACGATACACGTGTAGCAGTCTTTCAGTGACTTAATTTCGGCCAAATACGCTATAATAGCCATTATAAATGACATAATGGCGTAAAAAAAATCCTAATATTTCCATCGCGGATTTTTCGTACATCTGTCGTAACTAAGGCCAATATTATCATAGGTAGTTTTTCACATTTTCTAGTCGGATTAACTAAATCACAGTATAATAAAGTAACAGTATTATATCTTGGCAATGACCTTGAAATAATTACATACGGCCGTTCAGTAGATACATCTTCCGCGTCCGTGCGTAACTGCCGAGCACTCGATACTGTTGCGTACTGATATACACTGAGATTTCAAAGGGCGTCGTTTCGGCCGTTTTCTATGAAGACATGATACTATTACTTATTTAAACTGTTACTAACCTTAGGAAAGTAAAGACTTAGGCCTTTGCAATACTAAAAATACATTCATAATATAAAATAGTATAGTATACGAACAAAACATCAAATAATTAACACATTTCTCCTTAGTTCTAGTATAATTAGAGGCATAATGAGCACCTGCCACGCTTCGTGTTACCTCCATTCCTATTCAGACGTATAGAATACGGTTACAGGTATAAATAAGTAACAGTTGCTAATTAGTATGTGCATTCATTACTTACCTACTTATTTCTATGAAACCTGTGGGATCTGAAAATAAAAGTGACTGAATAGAATTCTTTGGTTCGTGGCACACAAATGGGATTACCTAATGATCTCCCAGAATTTAAGCAAATAATTAAAAGGGAAGTCCAGTAAGGAATGAATACACGTAATGCCATCGATTTGACGGATATTTCAGTTAGAAGTCGATTATTTCGTAGAGGGATCGACAAAGAATGTTTCGAAAACGATCCACCGGCAAATGATTCAAAAATTCAATTCAAAATTCAAAATATTTTATTTCACATAAACCTATAAGGGCACTTATGAAACGTCAGAAGCTAGATGCACGGTTCCAATTGGTCGTTTCCTATGGAGAAGAGCCGGCAAGAAACTCCATGGTTACTCTTTTAAAAATAAATGGTATTTACAATGCTTTCAAATTACAGAGTTAATAGGTATGAGAGGACAGTGTAGGCCTATCAACAAGTACCAGGTACTTAGCAAGATAGAAAATGGTCGATAGATCTACAGTCTGTTAAGCCTACAACGTTCTCACATTCACAAATTCTAAAAGAAAATAATCTATATAAAAGCCAAATCAAATAATAAATTAGATTTAGATTAGATTAAGATTATTTCGTAGAACCGACTATTGGAGAAGGGTTTTCAGTATAGCTTATAGCTGGAGAAAAGGAATTCGCAAAAGCACTCTCAGTTCGTGGTCGAGCTAACGAAATAAGAAAATGGAAAAACAATTTTTCATAAAAAATGCTTTTGTTCTTTGTTACATCTGTACGTCCAGTAGGTACACTAGGCTACCCTAGGCTTAGGCTTGCCTGGTACACATTCCACTGAAAATATAGGTATAAACATTTTTATGTTATATGAAGTCACGAAACAAACATAAGGTCAAGATACCACAAAACTTTACAACTTACGACATACCTACATTATGCATCTAACTTTCGTTTTACGACTTTACCCGAACAAGAAACCGCCTTGACCTTCAAAGAATCTTTTGTACTTCGAAAATGACCAGCATTTTCCGTGAGGCAATATCCTTCTGAATTCAAAGTTCTGATTGGATGAGAAAGGGTCCAATCCTAACATAAAATTATTTTGATTTTACGATGCCTTTAAAACGCCAAGAAATATTTCAATCGGAAATGCTTATTAAAACTGAAGTTTTTGCAAAATTAAATATTTTAGTGGGATATTTACAAGGAACTAGCTGCGCCCCGTGATTACCCGCAGAAGTCTCGATCCTATGGGAATATTGGGATAAAAAGTATCCTATGTCCTAATCCAGGTCATGGTCTACCCGTGTACCAAATTTCATCCAAATCCGTTCAGTCGTTTTAGAGTGTAAGCGTAACAAACAAATAAACAAACAAACTCACTTTCGCATTAATAATATTTTACGAGTATATGTATATATTACTAGCGGAACTCCATGGTTTCACACGCATAAGTCCCGATCCCGTGAGAATATCGGGATAAAAAGTATCCTATGTCCTAATCCAGGTCATGGTCTTCCCATGTGCCATTTCGTCCAAATCTGTACCGTTGTAGCCTGAAAGCGTAACAAACAAACAAACTCACTTTCACATTTATAATATGATTAGTTAAGCTATGTAATTAGGATAATAATACAGTTGGAAATTTCGAGTTTTGAGACAATAATATACTCGTAGTTATTTCGTTTATTGTAGTGTGGGCTACCATCGAAATCTAGATGAGTCGTTGATAGCTTTGATGACAGAATCTAAATACTGGAAAATAGCAAAATCAGGTTGCATAATGTTTGAAACTTCTTTTGTCGGTTTGTATGCTAAAAATATACATCATAACTGATTCAAACCAAACAAAAATAAAAACGGGATATTTTTCATTTTTTCCTGAACATTGCATAGAAGCAACCCATAAATAAAAGCTACGGTGAACTGATTAGCATTTCAAATATGACGAAAGCTTTGCTTATGAATGAATAATTTTGTTTAGTTTAGCAATGGATTTTTCTATAGAATTTTTTTTTTTAGATTTGCACATTTTCATGAAAAGTTTACTGACTTAATTGTTTTCCGATTTCGCCCACATTTATAATATTTCCCTTTTCTAAAAAATATTATTTAAGTTATTTGGTAAGTAGAAAATTGAATGACTACTTATTTTGGCTATGTGGATATTTTATTTTTATTGTTTTTCCTCTTTCTTTATTTTTTTCTTTCTCAGTTAGTTTAAATGATGGTCTGGCAGTTTGAGTACTTTATGCGACCTACCCAAATGTCCTTTCTTTGGTATTGTTCGTCGAGTTGAACTAATTAAGTTCTGAGTTGAGCTCTACGATTACTGACAAATGCTTGCACTGACTGGACAGGTCCACTCAAATTTGTGTGGTTCTTTCCTCAAAAGACCATTTCAGACACTAATCTACATGGTCCTCATATGGCCTGACCAAGATTATGTCTGGACTTTAAAAGAGACTGTGACCTCTGAGTTTGTTTCGTTCTTTCTTCTCAGAATAGTCAGATAGGAAACGCCGAACTCATCTAGCATTTTATTCTTTTTTTTTAATTTTTTTTTTAATGTGACGTGTAAAAGTGATTGCAATATCCTATTTACAGAATAAACAATTTCATTTCATTTCATTTCATTTAATTTACTATATAGGCAACAACTAACAATGCTTTAGTTGTATACCTCATAACCAGCCTATATTCCCACTACTGGGACTCAGGCCTCCTCTCGGTAAGAGGGCGCGGGCAGTAATCCACCACGCGGGACCAATGCGGGTTGGTACCGTCACATGCCTTCGAATTATTTGCTTATAAACCTTTTTTGATCGTAAATCTACTTAATATTTGCACAAAATTCTACTAGATACTAATTAAGTAGTCAAAATAACATCACGTGAGTTCTCTTCTAATACGTCAAAAACCCAAAAATATGACATTACCCTCACTCAAAACAAAAACTCACATTCCCAAATGCAAGTGTAGTATTTTCACGATAAGCAATAATCGTAATGATGAAAACCGCATTTAATGCTTTCCATTCTAAGTTACACAGAGAGGGTTGTCCCACCTTAGCTAACTTAACACTCAAACTTTTCGACTCATTGTCACACTACTCAGGCTCAGTGTGTCAACACCAAAACTTCCGAACACAAGAACTTGGTTACACTGTGTTTGATACTGTCACCGAGTCATTTAAGGATAGTCTGTTCTGCGGGCTGTATTTATAACTACATATAGATATGGCTGGAACTTTTTTGTTAATTTCAACGAAACAATAATATAAATAAATAATAAATAAAGTCTATTGTTCTTCTCTCACATAGAATTTTACAAACAATATAAAACAAACAAACAAAACATTAGCGATAATTGTTATGATCTATGCGAGAGACTGGTTTCTGTACTAGGAGACCTGTATGACAGATTACCAGCCTCTCCAGACTCCGGACAATAGGTGACAGCTGTATACAACATCAGTGAGAAGTAATAATTAAGAGGGAATAAGCTATGTGCAGTGAGATTGTTGAAGTTATGGGGGTACAAAGTGGTGCAGTGAGATTGTTGCTGTTATGGGGGTACAAAGTGGGTGAGAGGAACTAAATTGCATGAGTGAGTAATTGAGTATGTGTGCGAGAGTATGTGTGCGCGAGTGTGAGTGCGAGTGTGTGGGAGCGTGTATGTGTCTGTGTGAGTGTGTGTGGGAGAGAGTGAGTGTTTGTGTGAGTGAGTGTGTGCTTATATTAAAGTCATTGGAAGGGTTGTAAGCCTTACAAGATAATAGGCTTCAACAGAAATGTGCTTTTGTTACCAGTAATACAGTTATGGCAGATAAGAAGGTACAGCAAACAAATTTCAAGCTAAAATCATTACTGGATTTTTCTTCGCAGGTTGTGATATCACATGAAATTTATAAGTAATGGTGGAAACTTAAGTAAATATCATATTATTATCATCTATGTTTTCAGCATAAACGCTTACGTTTCCGCAGTCGGGTTTCAGTTCAAAACTATTTATCTTAACCGTATTGTTGAAACGGAAACTAACAACATCTATAATAATTTACACTCTGACTGTGGAATCAGTATTCATGGTTCGTCCGTAAATAACAAGAGAACAACAAACGCCTGAAATCACAGATATTTCTACCTATGGCGATTTAATTGAGACATGGATAAATAAGCAGGATTTATTCAATGTCCTTGAGCAATTTCATTGAAACTGCTTAACGGCCGAACCCAATAACCTATTTTGAGTAAAAGACAGATCGTTATTGATGATAGACAGTATAATTCTATCTGTCATTGTATCACATTCCATAAAATTCCTAGTCTCTGACAGATTATTGGGACGTTAAAACCATAGATAGATAGGTTTTTCTATCTTCAGTATGCTAAAACTGGTGATAGATAGGTTATAGGGTTTGGCCGTAAGTTGTTATCAAAATTTCTATAGCAGATCTCGTCCACCGTGCACCGTTTGCCAAAATAAAACTGAATTAATGAATTAAACATACCTACGCATTAGAAGACGTTCATAAATAACTAATAAAAATAACCATAAATATAAAAATAACCTTTGTACTCATAATTATAGGTATGTGTTTATCTGTATCAATTTTTCCGTGTGTATATAAATAATAAAATAAATAAACCATGAAAAGATAACTTAACCACTTATACACATTTAAAAAGATTAAATACATGGTTAAATATTTTTTTACATAATTTACTTCTATCAGAACCAGTGGTGGGTAAGGAGTAACGGTCGTGGCTTACGAGTTAGGTTCGAACACAGGCGTTTTACTTTGTGAAAATTATTTCATCACCACTCCTTTCAAAACGGTGAAGGAAAACATAGTGAGGAAACCGAAAAGTCCGATAACCAAAATCTTTGAAGACTGCTTGGTGGATTACGGCCCACTCCCTCTCACAGAAAGGGCCTGGGTCCCAGCAGTGGTAACATTATAGGCTGATTATGCAAGGGTCTTAAAATCATCAGGCACAAAAAAACGGAACAGTACCTAGTAATAAAGCCGAAATCACTCTTGTTTATACCACTTGGTATTCTTAGCACGAAGGCTGACTGTTTGCTCCACCTACTGCTTCGACCGATAGTGGGATCCATTTAAATCCGGGGGTTGTACCGAATTCGGGCACACCCGCACAGAATATGTAGATAAACAGAAGGTCAGCTCAACAATGAGCAAAAACGCAGATCGCCCTAGGCACACGTCTGTTTTCGCTCGCTGTACTGAGCCGGCCTTCTGCACCGATCTACATATTTTGTGACACCCGTTTCCACGGTTCCCCGGTGTAACTTCGAAATTTAACTAACGAAGTTCCCATGCAACAAGAATTATTATTCTTTTATTCGATGGAATATTTTGTTTGCATTGTTTTCATTCTGATGGTAGTTTTTTTTGTGTTTTCGTAATTCTTTCACGTGCATTTTCTTCGGAACGAATTTAAATGACAGCAGTAGGTACAGTCTACCTTCTTTGGGAAACAGGTTCAATTTATTTGCTACAATAAGTGGCCGTACTAGGATGATTTCATTACGGTCGGTTTAGACCAAATGTTTGCACATTCTCAATATTATTTATTATTTAAATCAGAAACTACATTGTTTAACTAATGACAATCTACGTAGTTTTGGTAGAGTCATTGCAAAATATGAGTTATTTTTTTAACGTAATCATAATTCATTTATAGGTACATTTTTAACCTAACATTTTTCTGAATTTTCAAACGTCAAGGATTACAATAAACTGCTCTCAAAACGCCCACTTAATTCTGGAATTAAAACAGAAACCTTAAAAACACAGGCGTGGTTGATTCTAGGAAGCCTAACCGAAAATAAAATCAACTTTTTGAAATATCTAATATCGTAGTTCGGTCCTAAATACACTAAGTATAAATCAAATTTTTTGATTGTTTATTCGCTGTCTGGCTTTTTCAACAGCATTATAATTTCTGTACGTATGTAATATTGGTTAGACGCCATTATTTATGGCTTTCATTTTGGATGAAACAACCAAATTAAATCACGGAATCATTCAAAATCGTCAATGTAAATAATGTAATTCTGTTTTTTCATCAAAATGAATCAATTTAGTTGAACCGTGTACCAATGCTATTACGATGCATTTTATGTGGCAGCGGAAACTGATTCTTGTACAAAACATAGTATCCGCAGACTCTGCGTCTTGTTGCAGCGATTAGAAGCAGAGCTGTCGTTTGCGTCTGCGACTAGTAGTTACGACTTCGTGTGTGAAAGCGATCATTTTCTTTTAGTATTTGACGCGCTTCGACGTCCGATTTGAAAACGTTGACCCCAAACGTATCCATGTTGAGCTTCACAATACAAAAACACGTGCACCTTCCTCAGCGCTCACGGCAAAATTGATGCTGAACTGTCGCATGCGACTGTCGTCAGGTGTGCGCAAGAACCGTGCGTCTATTCGCTGCGATAAGTAGCGAGAGCGTTCCCATCACCTGTCGCTCTGCAACTCGACGCCAGGTGTGCGGAGCTTTGAACAAAGTATATGAAAATCGTCGGACGCAGCCTGTCGTTACGTCTAGTTACCGAGATGCCGCAGTTGCGTGTCGCATAGTCTGTGCCGTATCTATATGACCTTACCAAGTTTGTTTTAAACAAGCACTTAAATTTACAAAATTATCCCTAAAAAGCAAGTTAATTGGAATAAGTTGGCTTGCTCCCGAAGTCCCGGCGTTTACTTTGTAAGTCCGCACGCTGGAATTACTCTACATTTTAAACTCTTCTACCTCAAAGTGGGCTCCTGGTAAATCCACAAATGTGAGAGTGCAGTACATTTTCTAAAGGTTGCACGCTTCTAAGGATAGAATGACATACAGAGACACAGTTTGTTGGTTTTAGTAAAATTGAATTTTAAGAAAAAAAAAGGATTTTACTTAAACTTTTACCAACCACGATTGAGTTTAAGGCTCCCGCAGACAGGCGCGACGTGACTCCAGTGGAACAATTTCTATGAAATTTCACGGAAGTTGTTCTGCCTTTAATAAAGTTCATAGTTTTAACAGGGGTTATTATTTCGATACTTGATTACTTTTATACTGTGTTTAGTTACCATTCATGAAATAATACAGGTCATAACGATAATTGCTAAAATTGTCACTACATATATGCGATTATAACAACTGAAACAATAATTAAATTAAACGATTAATCTGGACCCAAGCCGGTAATATTCATTTAGCTACAAGATATTAATGAAACTGCCATAGTAATTATGTAGTCCATAACTAACGTGGGTATCATTTTAATTATTTTAGTTCCAAGCTATTATTAAATACCTCCCTGAATTATACGAGGACAACTTTAAGCCTACCTTAAAGTCTATTACAACAGAACTGAAACCTTACTTACCCTATTAAATTCGTAAAAGAGTAATTGTTTCTACGATTGTCTTTTGAACTCAAACCAATAAAATATCTAAAAGTAAAAAATTACAAATACAGAAAGGATAAAAAATATTTGAAGGGAAAGGAGCTTCAGGTCGATTTAAGCTTCAGGTGGGTCTGCGGCTCGCGACGCTGGAAGTCAGAAACGTGAAGCGGGATCAGTAGGCAGTAGCTGAGCAGTCTTATAGTTAGGCAAGACATATTCGATGCTTATTAATAGATTTGGTGAACCTTTTGTTTTTTATTTTTGTTAGAAATTTCAATAAAGCCATTATCTTTATCTTACTTTCCCAAGGATATTATTAATACTACGTGATATTTACAGTTATAATCACAGTCCTAAAAACTTGACAATACAGAAATGACACAAAATGTTTAATTTTTTTTTCCTCGATTTCAATTTCCCTACGAACTGGAGATAAAAGATCTTTGGAGATACGCTATCACGGGAAATTTGCGCTCCGTTGAAAACGTGATGGGCAGGTAATTGATCATTTCGGAGCTCTAAATTGGTTATTTTTATCTCAATGCTTCGTTAACGAAGCTCATGTTTTGTTCGAGATTTATTCACCTTTCTTTATTAAATTGTCTTTTGAGATCTATTTAACCTTAGTTACTTACTTGGCTTTTTGTCTGTCAAAATGTAAAACCACGGATCAACTGTTACCCATATTTAAGATATGTTAACCGTTTTCTATCAATATATGCAAAATATGGCAGGTAATAATGTACACAGTATAGTAGGTAGAACAGTCAAAACAAAGGTGTATTCGTGCCAAGAAGCATTTGCATGTTACAGAGGTGTTCAAAAGTTGGACATTTTATTTTTGTTGCACAGTTACCTCGAACCGACGCCAACGAAGCTTCGTTCAAATAAAATAAGCAATGACATGTAAATAACGATAGCGCAATTTTATATGTCATTTGTTGCAGAAGGCTCGATGTAAGGAAAATTTTATTTGAGAAAATATCTGCCTGTATAATTTAATTGTCATCTCTCGATAAAGGAATAACTTTACAATAAAATTCGAATTTACCAGGTAGATTCAAAACATATTCGTTAACGTTACAATGCAATTCACTAGATGTGTAACATATTTGCTGGCAAAATTCAAAGTCAAAGTCAAATCATTTATTTCAAATAGGCCTATAAAAAGAACTTTTGAACGTCAAAATTTACAAAAAAATTGAATTGATTCTAGTCGCCCCTTCCAAAAGGTAGTTTTCGCATGGTGAAGAATAGGCAAGAAACTCCACCGTTACTCTTTTAAAATGTTTTACAATATTTTTTATAGGTATTGGTTTGTATAGGTTTTGTGTATAATTCATGTGTCGAAACTCAATAAACAACAAGTATGGTGCATTTTATTAAGAAAAATAATTGCCTAATGTACATAATTTGATTGTTTCCCCACTGCCTGCATCAGAAAAAGGGTGCTGTATTTGCATAGCAAATATGGCAACATGTGCGCATTATTTTACCAAATATTACATTTTTCTGCGTTTTTATTTTATTTTCTACATGGCATCTCGTAGTTGTTCTCTGAGGTCATGACTACTTAATCAGACTATATTTTGTTTTTATATTTGCTTTATTAATACGGCACGGTTGGCGCAGTGGTTAAGCGATTGACTGTTGCGCTGCGTGTCGCGGGTTCGATTCCCGCACGGAACAAATATTTGTATGACCTAATGGGTCTGGCTGTTTGTGTATGTGAGTTTAAATGTTTGTAAACGCACCCACGACACAGGAGAAATTCATAGTGTGGGGCAACGTTTTTATTAAAAAAAAAAAAAAAAGTTACTATTCTATCAGTGAATATTTTGATGACAGCTCTTTGACAATAGAATCATATTTGTTTCGTAACACGACTATTTATGCATGTTGACTCTAATAGTAATTCTGTGGACAATGTCAATTTTAAACATTTTTCTTATCAGTTACTTATTGACATTATAATTATTCATCATTGACATTATCGCATTTCATTAAATATTGACATTACCAAATATTATCTATTGCATTTTATTAAATTACATTTAAAAATATATATATAAATTGACATTGATACTACTGAATTATTATAAATTAAGATACTTAATTGGCAAAAGCCTCCCATAAATGTATTATTTGTACACCAAATGGCAAAACACAGAGAAACCATAATTATAACAATTGTAACATCTTGCACACTGTTGGAACCTATGTTTACAAATAAAGACTATTGATTGATTCATTGATTGATTCTAAGTTCACGTCGAATGTAGAACCCTTTTATGAATGAAAAATAGAACTCTTGACGCGTTTCTCACCAGTCTAAGCCTTAATTGTTTAATCAATAGTAATTAATTTCATTTCATTTTAAATTCATGTTCTCAAAGTTGAGTATTTAGTTAGCAAAATCTATTACAACTAAATTATAAAAAGCAATAAAAGAAAATGATTTAATCACAACAAATGAAGTTCGCTTATCAGATTAGTGAACACCACTCAGTGCACGGCGGGTGGTCGATAGATCTTATTGAATTAGAGAGATATATAAAGCCAAGTAATAAAACCAAATGAAAGCAAAGAAAATAAGTCTAATATGAGCATAATAATCTGCCTAAGTGGGATTTTATGATCCTTTACTATGGTTTGTAGCTCATACAGTAATAACCAAATTTTAAGCAGAGAAAAAATGTCGTGACGAGAGTATACGAGTACATATACACATATACATATTCTGGAGGGAAAAATATTTGGCAAAAGAGGAATACATTTTATGGCAGCTAAGGACAGTGGTGAGAAAGTAGCAAGAAAGTAGGTTTCTCGTGATTAAGGGCCGCTGTGGGGCTTTATAGTTTAAAAAAATTGTTTAGGTATCCCACAATAGATCGTAGTGTCGACACAAGTACATATTGCATCCTTCACATCCCGACTTCCGAAAATAAAGAGTCTACTTGCCTACACAAAAATGAATAGACTAAAAATAAATTTTCACCCACTATAACGTCAATAGATTCCTTCATCAATATACCACCTTTCAACTATCCCTTTCATCTTTGATCGTCCCTGACTGAATATGTAAATGTAACATTTTCCGCCTTCAATCTTTTCAAGGTTCGATCCACAGAGCTCGGAGTTGCCTCGGCGGCCGCTGCTAGGAGCGACATTGTCAACACTTTCCATACAAACCAAGCGAGTCACGTTTAAGGTACCATTCCGTACCCTGCGGTAACTGCAGGTGACTTGTCGTCGCGCCACGACGGGTTCGGAATCAGGACTGCAGCGACATGACGCCGCGAAGTGTCGCCGCGACATAACGCCGCGACACGTCGCGTGCAGTTGTTGCCTGCGGTCGGGTACGGAATGGTACCTTTACTGTCTGTTTCAAAAGCATCTGATGAAAATGTAAACAAATTGATTAAATTACGTACCTGTGGTTGCCAATTTGTAGTGCCATTTATAAATTTAGTGCTTTGATTTAATGATTATTTGAATACATAAATCCGAAATTCCAAGTTTCATTGGACAAATGAGGTTAATTTTATAACCTCAATTTTCGTCGATGATTTTTAATTACAATTTATTAATATCATTCAAAAACATATTGTTAAAATTTTAACGCCTTCTAAATACAGATGAATGTTTCACTAATTCTCTTTAGTTCCATTTATTAGTTTACTATTTTTAGTTCTAGTTTATTTTTTATTTTTAGTTCATTTACTAACGTATAGAAACTGACGGCTTTGAATGGCGTCCGTGACAGAAGTAGTGCATTCAGCTCACTATGGGCACCACGAATTTTATTAGTACCTACTACCGCCTCTAGACGCTGCCTGCGCGGCGATTCCGTTATCTGTGGTTCGATTCATAAAGTCCATTGTGGTCGTAAATTTATGTAAATGGGTGTCCGACGGTTAAATCACTTGATGACATTCGATGGAACGACAGCTTGGTTGGACAGCCTGATAAAAGAATTAAATACCCTATGAATAATGTAAAATGGTACCTAATGCATAAAGATAGAAGAATATTTTCATGGTATGACTTCGTTAGTTTTTGTTGAAGAATGCCAGATTGGTCTCGTGGAAAACTAGTAAAATAATTGTAGGCACATTGATTTTATCGAAGCATGGTTTTAATTGTAATTTTTTATTTTTATTTCCAGAGTGAGTTTTTCTTTACAAAGTGAATTTCACCGTCAATAGACGTTTTAACATCGAGCTAAATAAAATTATTTTATTTAATAACTAAAATGCTACACATTTACTACACATTTTATTTGCTACACATTTTAGTTATTAAATAAAATTATTTTATTTAATAACTAAAATGTGTAGCTCGATGTTAAAACGTCTATTGACGGTGAAATTCACTTTGGAAAGAAAAATGGTACCTAACGTACCCAAAAGTTTATCTTGAAATAATTCGACGCTAACTTACAACAAACTAAGTAAAGGAATAAGCCACTACCAACAAAGAATTCGCGGCAATTGAAAAATACCCTCCCCAATTGAATTACACAACGTAGGTACTCAAGATCCTACTCGAGACTAGATTATCCCAATATTTTCACGACTCAGTGATCCGTCTCTTCGTGTAAGGTATTTTCTGAAAAAGCTAACTCTGAGTAATCATTCTTTTGATAAAATAGTTCTATTCTTGAAAAACTTAAAAGTGGAAGTTGCGACGAAAAAACACATCGCTGGGGAAAAGAAAAACATAAGTAATCTTTACAATTTCTGGATAAATCTCTTCGTAAACTTTGTTTCTTTATATAAATAAAAATAACAAAGACTGGTTGTTGTAATAAATTACATATTTTTACATAAAAGGAGGCTTCTTCATCAGATAGAAATACAACTATATTAATATGCAGACAGGTTAAAAACTGTATTCAATCACTGAAAACATAAATGCTCCTACGTCACTGATTTCAGATAGTGCAAATTAAATACATAAATAACACAACTTAAAATAATAACGTCAGTTTCAAAGAATTATAACAATTTGGAATTATGTTAATATTATATTACAATAACCAATAAAATGACTGAAAACGTAGGATCATTTGCTGAAATAACAAACTTAGTTTTCAACAACATGCTATTTTATGGTCAAGACAAAAAATAAAACAATCTTAGATCATCCATTGTTTTGCAACTCACGCAGAGAGTGAAAATGACATTCCCATTACATGCTGAGAGAAGTTGAACTGTTGCAATCTGAGCCACCATACAAATCTTAAAATAGAATTCCTGTTATTTTCAGTGTACTGAATGTTGCATCGAACGCGTTTTTATTATTTTTAACGTGCCGATATAATCGTGAATGTCCACGTCTACGTCACGATATCGCGATAACACAAGGAAGTAAAATGTATAGAATAGAAATATATGTAGACGATTTTAAATTGAAAAAAAAAATCAATAGCTGCCTGGAGTCTGGATTTGTGCCCAGTTAATGGCAATAGACTCGCCCCCTATTACATGGGACTTAAAACATAATAGGTGAAATGTGGGTGTACTACAGGTACACCTTTGCCCAACCCTTCGGGGAAAAAAGGCGTGATATTATGAATGTGTATGATTTTAAATTTCGGTTTACGATATATCCACCATACATTTTATGGACGTGGACGTGACGTACACGATAATATCGTCACGTTAAAAATTATAAAAGAGCACATTAGTGATGATTCCATGCAATATACTGAAAGTATTAAAAGTTTTAGGTTGATGATAATAACCATCAACCTGAAGGCCTGCAGTGCTATTCTGTAAAATTCTTTCCGTGAAAACTTAAGTAAAATGAGCTTCAAGTGAGCTGTCGTTCCATCTGATGCTATAGTAGAGGATCCGAGCTAGGGATGACCTTCACCCATTTGTTTAATGGATGAAAAGTATTTTAAAAAAATCCTGACCAGACTGGGATTAGTAAAAAATTCAAAAACTACTTTTTTTAAACATTGCAAGATATACACTAATAGAAAGAGCTTTCCAAGGAGAACATTAATTGCTGCTAACTCGACTTTTGGCAATTTTTTGTCAATAATTGGCCACCTAAGTTTAGGAATGTTCTTGGTACCCAATAGCCAAAAGTGATACTATCAATGGATAGTGCTTTTTAAGAGAAACATTTGTTACTAAAACGAAATTATATAAAGTTTTACAAAAAAAAGTGTAAAATTTAAAAAAAAAGTCATATTTTATTTTTTATGAATCATATTAAATAAAATTTATTAGGAATTCTGTAGCCAATCCACTCGCGATATTTTTTTAAGATACTAAATTTGATATAAAATAGTTTTCATCCATTGCACAGATGGGTGAAGGTCGTCTCTAGGTCTGATCTTAGACCACTAGCTCACTATTCAATCTCACTACACGTAAGTTTTTACAATGAGATTTTTACAGAATAGATCGTGTTTTTTCTTACTTTGAAATGTCGCAAATCTACTTTAGATCTAATCAATATACCTAATGAATTTTTAACTTAACTATAAAATCAGATGTCATTTTTCACTTCTTGTATAACCTTAACTTGAAAAGTACTTTTGGGTAAAATAATAAATGTTTTGGAAAAAATTAATAGGTAGGGTTTCGGTTATAATAATATAAGCAAAACAATAAAGTCAGCGTAACACAAATGAAACCGAATTTCAGATGCAGTGATAATATTGCTCTCTGAAGCCACATCGTTGCAATAAAATTTATTCAAATGTCCAATAATACCTGAGGGACCTTCGAAGATTCCTATGTGAACAGCGTTGCATTTCTTTGCGTTCACTTTTTTAGCATAAACAGTTTCTCGCATTCTGGTTTCAGAAAAACGTTCTAGTTTGTATTTAGCTTTTTCTTTTGTTATCTAGTTAGTCAAGCGTGAAAAAAACAAATTCAAAACGTTGTTGTTAAATACGTCAGAAAAAAATTTGGTGCTTACACTCCATGTTGATATAAGTTTTCTTTTTTGAGTGTAGAGTAAAAGTCTTCAATTCAGCCTATTGCATCCAGTTTCTCTGCCTTCTGCATCCAGGGTCATTCCGGGCTGATAAAACAAAATAATGTTTCAAATGATATACCTCTTTGCTAATAACTGTTGACATTGTTAACATGAAACTAACTGGGAATTTACAACTTTGTTATTCAAACATTGATAGTTTACTTCGTAGAAGATGAATCAAGTTTACGTTATTAATTTTAATGCTCAAATGTGATTCAATAAAAATCAGTAAAGAACTTAATAATTGCTCATAATAGGTATGATGACTAAGAAAATGTTTTTTGTCCGTCATGTAGATAATGAAAAAATAACGTACATGTTTTTTTTTTTATGTTATCAAAAGATTACGACGATACATTGAGTTAAAATGTGCCATGACGTCACGAGTATGTAGATTTTATACTTACTTGTGACGTAGCAACCCCCACTCCTCAACTTTTATGCGTATTATCTAAGTATTTTTTTATTAATATGATAAAGCAAAAAATACGAGTCTAATATTTTTTTTATTATCTGACTTATGGACTAAATAGATTTTTATTTAGTTTTGACCCAGTCATCATCCCTATTATCATGCTGTGTACAGAAATTCAGCTACCTAAACCAATTTAAATTAGATAATGAAAACTCTTAATCTAAAAGGAGTAGCATTGTCAATATATCAGTGTTTTTCTGGAAAATGTCTCTTAGACCATTTAACTTCGTTACGGTCCGTAAATTTAACCAGACGGTAATCCAAATTTTCAGGAGTAATAACGCAGGCTTGTCGGACGCTAATAATCAGTTTCCTTAATGTTTCCTAAATTTAACTTATAACATCTTTGTTAGGTTAGCTTTGGTTTGACAAGAGGTCAATGCTTGTGTATTTTCATAAAAACCGAAGAGCACATTTTCCAAATCTATAATTCCGGTAGTGTTAAAAAGTTTTATTTGGTCACAAACCGGCCACGCACAAAGAAGGTTTCCGTAGTTGCGATGAATTTAGCCCAAGGAAACACTTAACATTGTGGTTGAAAAACATGTTCTCCTATACAACGATATACGTCACGGTCAATTCCCCTACTGCAAATGTATGTTTGTAATCATATTTTTTTTCTTTTTTTATTTGTTTAAACTACTAATTAATGATTTTAGGACTTTACTTGTGCTGTGAGACCTTGCTTCTTGCCGAATTTCATGATTCTAGGTCAACGAGAAGTTTCCTGTAGGTTTTTATTTATTTGCGAGTATCAAAATTTATGTCGCATATAAGGCCGTATTTTTTTATTGCGTTGACTTAGAAGCTTGACATTTTTTAGAGCTCCAAGGGACCGTAGACCTACGTATTTGATATTAATTTCAACTTGATACCTCCATGCGTTTCTGAGAAATTGGGTTCTTGACAAACTGACAGACAGACAGACGGACAACGAAGTGATCCTTTAATCCATGCCTCAAAAGGAAAAAAAAACGCAACCCTAAACATGTCGAATTAGCATGACACTATAATATTGAACAAATAACATTTTTTTGGGATAATAAATGTTCCACATTCACTAATAAATTATATCTAAATCTGTTACTCAAATAATCTAAATCGAAATAGAACAGGTTCTTCAAACATGACACATCCTTTGACTGAGATAAGTCGTGTCCTGTCCAATTTTCCGTCCCGCTGGACTGAAGACAGGGTTCCACGTACTCTTTCATTTTACGATAATATCGGCCGCCCGCAGCTGTTTCTACAGATTTCTTTATCACCTACTATTCACTGGTGTCTCGCTAAGCCAAAACTAAATTACGAAATTAGTGACATAAAATTAGTTTCACGACATTAATTTAATTAACAATTTCACGTGTAACTTCTAAATTCATGATGCATGCATTAATTTCATGAATTCAAAAGTGCCAAGTACAATTTTAGATGAGGTAATGTCGTGCAACTAATTTCATGAACAAATACGATGTGAAACTAGTGTCGAGAAAGCAAAAGAGAGAGAAAGAAAATTGTACATTGCAAAATAAATCTTTGATGCTAGCGGGGCCATGATTTCGGTGATACTATAGATTTAACCTGCTAGTAAGTTTGAAATAGTTTGAGATTGGCCCGTACCTTGAAGAAAGGCATCTATTTTGTTTGGATTTGCGCTGTTTTGTTAGCTGTAGTAGTGGCACATCGTCGACATAGGGAACGAAACAACGCAACGCAAGAGGAGCTTGTGGCTAAATAATAACAGCCGCACGGGCCGATCTTCAAGGTAAAGGGTGGCCATCCATTACACACCGAGAACATAAGCAGCTGATTCCAGCTGTCATTCTTAGATTTTTGACAGTCATCACAGGTAGTCAGAAGCCCGAAAGTCTGACAACCAGTCGTGCCAAAGGATATCGTATTACCGAGTTACTGGGTTGTGGAGGTCAGATAGGCAGTCGCTACTTATAAAGTACTGGTATTCAGCTGCATTCGGCTAGACTGAAAGCCGACCCCAACATAGTTGGGAAAAGGCTTTATAGGCAGACGATGAGGGAACGAAACAGCACATGATTGTTTCCGTGAAGCTTAAATTGAGGGACAAATTATCCAACTTACGTATGTTTTCCTGCCAATTTATACGAGTTCTACATTTAAAGATCTGTGAACCAAGTTTAAACCAATTAAATACATCACTAACTTAGTCATGAACTCCGAGTTCTACGACTTATAGCAGATCGGAGCCGTACGTCAAACTTTTCGAGAATATTCCACCATATCGCATTACTTTTTGAGTGTTGCTAAATATATCGTAACAGCTTTCCCGAAATCGTCTTGTCCAAATTTAAATAATTCATCTCTGTGGTTGAAAATTCCGCGTAAAGTTCGCTTTTACCTTCGGCCTGATCATCATTAACCATTAAGTGAGATGCAGGCCAAGAGCTAACACGTAGTGGTTAAAAAAAAACTCAAAACTCCAAAAAATAACGTTCAGTTTTGCTCGAATTTGAAAAAATTCCGGAAAACTTTTAAAATTTTTCTCTCTACAAACGCGTAGTTCGGACTATAGCGAATATTTTCAAACACAACACAAAATAGCCAAAGACCAGCCATACTCAAGTGATGCGCTTAGAAATGAAGTTCTGTTAGTTGACAGCATTTCATTTTTATTTCTATTCTTACATAGATAGATTTGCGATGTTTGCCATTAGTTGATTCCTACCTTTGCAAATTCGCACCGTAAGCGTGAAAGTTGGAAAAGTTTTTGAACACATATAATATGGGGAAAGAAGTAGGAATGTTTGCAAAGTGCGAATTCTGGGTATAACCCAGAATTCCATTTCAATAAGAAAACCTAGTAACTTCATTTCAGAGGTGGCAATTTTGCCGGGGTTTGCGGGAAAGTCCGAAAGGGATACCGTGGCTCCTGGCAACGTACAGGCAACAGAAGGAACATGGGTGGGTTTTAGTCAGTAAGAGTCTGACACGCCCTCCCGCTCCGCCCAGAGCGGAAGAAGTTATTTGATAATTTCCCACCCAAAAAAAAAGGTGGCAATTGACAAATCTGATGTTTTTCTTAACATACTACGCAGGCAATATTTTTATAGTATGAAGCGTCAATTTAAATTCAAATTTTCTATCAAAAAGTCAAATTTTACTATAACTAACGGTTTATTCCCACCAAAGTAGCCTAGCATATTCAATTAAATAAATAATTATAGACACTAAAGTATTGACAAACGTCCAGAACAAATATACGTAAGCAAGTACAAGAAAGCTGTCTATATTTCTAGATTTATGTACAACAGTGACGTCAAGCGATAATTACGAATCCGCAAAAATAATTGATGACGTAATTCTTGTGACAAAACACAGCATAAGTGGCGGTGATGATACAGAAATTGAATTGGGTAAGTCAACATAAATCGTGCGTTATATTGAATTGTGGAGTATTATTTCAGATCTTTTTTACTAATATAACATTACGCCTGTACTCCCCAATGGGATAGGCAAATATGTGTACCTACACACACATTAATTTCGCTAGTACATTTATTTATTTATGTAAATCACAATTATAACACCTTCACAGACTCATCCAAGGTGATGTTATGAGTCACAATATCTACACAAATTTACAAAAAAATACCTGAGACCTGTAAGCAAAACTACATAAGTATTATATACTTAGTAATATAACAATTATTATAAACATGACAACGTTTATAATGGTTGTAAGTTGTTTTATAGATAACAGTTTTATAGAATTTCATTTCACAGTTTAGTTTCACTATTTCAATACCTACTAGTGTTACTTATTATTTGTATTTTATTACATAAAAATTGAAATGTGTATTGATGTAAGGCGGAGGACAATGACTCTTGTAACACAGGTTCGCCTAGCATGGAAGTCAGGGGCTTCATACGTACGCTTGTAATATTTTTATGCCAATAAAGTTTATTTATTTATTTACATAATATTTTTCTCATTTTATCATTTCATAGAATAATCAATACGCAGAATACATACTTTGAAAAAAAATTGATTATTGTTACAAATAAAATTTAATGTTTCAATATTCGTATCATAGAATAACAAATCAAATATTCTTTATCCTCATATTGTTTAGTTAATATAAAACTTATTACCAAGAAAAACTTTTTATCGAGTGACAGTTTCTAAACGTTTCAATTCAAACTTTTGACAAAATGCTACCAATTTCGACGTAGCGCTCGCCGGCCGCTGCCGCGGCACCACACAAAATCATCACACATGATCATGATAATGAAATTGCCAACTTACGTGATTATTTATGTACAGTTGACGATCATTATATTCATTTTCATTATATTTACGTTAAAAATACCTTCTAATTAAAATATAGAATAAATTTTGAATCTACCTAGATCTAATCTATCTAATCTAGATTGGAAATTATATTATTGATTTATCAATTATGAACTAAAGTGTATTTAAAAACTATCGACGTTTTTAATCATTCGATATTATAATCACTCGACATTTTCTATTTTTACATTTTCGTTGAAATAAAATACCATGGAAAAATTCACCGAACAAACAAAATTCGTCAAAATATAATTCTACTGTTTGATAAGTTTGTAATAAAAAAAACGTGATTATAAAATTGATTGAATCATGTTTCTGTGAAATATGTTTCATAAAAGTAAATAGTTTAAAAAAAAAATAATATTCGAAATAAAAATACAAGGACCAAATATTATATGAAACATTTGCTGCGAAACGAAATTCTATGAAATTTGTCTGCGAAACAAGGGAACACCGTTTATAATGTCAGACCCTTTCTAATAATATTTGTACCATTTAAATAAAAAATTACATTTAATGAGTATAGCCATCTAACAACCATTGATACCTAATACGTCTATTTATGATCTACAATGTCAATGTCAGTTCTTAGCTAAAGTGGATGAAATTAACGACTACTATAATAAATAAAATAAATAAATAAAATAAAATCATTTTATTTCGCCATTTTACTATGCCTTCCACAAACCAATAATTACTTTCCAACAACACAGACGTCTTTTGTTATTAATGCATTCGTTTGTTTGGAAGTTACTTATTTACTCGTGCTTTAAAAAAAATTGAAGGTATTGGAACATACTCCGCGTTGGAGTTTTAGACGTAAAAATCAAAACAAACTATGAATTTTAAACATGACTTCGAAAACTATGAGGGAACTAAAACACGGATATTTACGGCACATCCAACTGAAACTACACGAAACAGTGAGATGCAGGCTTTCTCGACGTGAAATACATTTATTATTTAAAACAGGGACGCTCAACCCCTTTTTAGTCCACCTTTCCATAAACCTTGGCAAAGAGACCCGATATTTCTTTGAGCCAAGCGAGTTTTATCTCGTAATTTGGTACCTTACACTTTACTTTGAGGAGGAATGCAAATCAGTTACATTTTTCGACGTCCGTATCTAATTTGAAGTTAATTTAGTAGGAGATTCTCGTATGCGGATTTCAAGATGCTTTCTTTTAGAATAAGAACGATTTATTTGGATTAGCCTGCACTTGACATGAGGCCATGAGGTATCTAATTTGGAAAAAAGAGAACTTGCCATTCTTTCCTCAGCTCCTCAGTCGGTATTTGGGACATTTAGCTATATTCATAAACGTACGCCTTTCTCATTCCTCATTTCGCCGCTGTAGTGACACAATGTTGCATTATCGCTGACAAAGCAATAAGTTTTACTGCACGGTGCGGCCGTCCGGCTCGGGGGCCCGGGGGCCGCCAGTGCGCTCCTAGACTAGGTTGGTAATAGTCGTGAATATGTTCCTGTGTATATTGTAAAGGTTGATGAAATAAAGACACAAAGTTTTACCTCTTACTCCAAGTTTAATTCCATAACACCGGTTACATAAAGAACAATACAAAACCGCCAACACGTTCCTAGTTTGAATTCAAATAAAGATGAAATTGACAGCCTGACTCAAGAAGTCAGATATTGGAAAGAGCGCTGATGCAGATTCAATAAATAATAATTATTTAATTGTACCCAAAAAATCTCAAGAAAAATCGTGATGTTTCATCCTACTAATCTTCAATTAACAAGAAAAGGAAAGAAACCGCTCCTGAATAATTAAATGTCATTAAACATTAAGCTGTTTAACGTAGGTATATTTCTTGTGTAATAATAAAAATCAATCGATTACTGACAAATGCTTGCACTGACTGGACAGGTCCACTCAAATCTGTGTGGTTCTTTCCTCAAAAGACCATTTCAGACAATAATCTACATGGTCCTCATATGGCCTGACCAAGATTATGTTTGGACTTTAAAAGAGACTGTGACCTCTGAGTTTGTATCGGTCTTTCTTCTCAGAGTAGTCAGATAGGAAACGCCGAACTCATCTAGCATTTTCTTCTTTTTTTTTTAATATGACGTGTAAAAGTGATTGCAATATCCTATTTACAGAATAAACAATTTCATTTCATTTCATTTCAATCACGTTTAACATGTTGAATCAAACAAAACAAATGGTATGTCTTAATACATTGTTTTAAACGGGATCTGGGCTACGATAAAATTTAGTACGCAAACAAACTACTTTGTATTATGTTTATAGCCTATTGAGACATAAATAAGGGGAGAGTTAGTACTGGCATTCATCCTTTCAGTGATTTAAATGTTTAAATTTATAATCAGTTCAGATTATTTGTACGTTAATCACGGTTGATACTATTAACTGATGCTTAGGGGTGGCCTATGTCCAGCAGTGGACATCTTTCAACTAAATGATGATGATGGTTCATCATCTGCCTAGTCTCTTACCAACTATGTTGGGGTAAGCTTTTAGTCTTACCGGATACAGCGGAATACCAGTATTTTACTTGGAGCGACTGCCTATCTGACCTCCACAATCCAGTGACTGGGTAGTACGATACCCCTTGGTAAGACTGGTTGTCAGACGTCCGGGCTTCTGACAACCCGTAACAACTGTCAAAGATCTACAAATGACAGCCTCGACCAACGGCTTAACGTGCTTTCCGAGGCACAGAGGGGTCTTGGTATGTAAAGATGCTCATCCATCCACGGACCAACCGTGGCTAGCGTAGCTTAGCCTGACCGATCGACCCGTGCGTCTATTATTACTTAGCCACAAGCCCCTCAAATGAAGTTGATGGTTATACATAGAATTATAGTTATGTAGGTATAAGAATGAATATCTGCTTAACCCTTCGGGGATTACAAGCGTAATGTTACTATTTATTTATTTATTTATTTATTTTAAAGAAGGCTTACAGACTAACAAACCAATGATATAAAGAATATAAAATTTAAAAAAAATTGCTAATAACAAGCCTCCACATATATAGTTTAAGAAAAAGTCGATAAAAAGAAAGTACATAATGTTAATATAATTAGTATAAAGTTAAGATGAGTTACAAGTATAATTAGTATAAGGTTCAGATAAGTTAACTATCCTTGAAAAAAAGACTGTGCCAAAAGCCGTCTTAAGGTCGCCACACTGGTGCAGAACAAGTCGACATTAAGGTTCCCAGGAAGCCTATTGAAACTTAATGCACTTCTTATTGAGAAAACATTTCGCCTGTAATTAGTTATTGCGAAAGGTACATTTAATATTGGACGTTGACGTAATCCCATCAGATTCGTGCGTAATGATAGATTAGCAACGAGTTCAGGACAGGTTACATATGTAATGTATGAGAATTATCGTTGATTAATGTCTTATTCAAACTTAAATCTAAATGTAACCCAATTTCTACCGTTATAATAATATTTGCTTTAATCATAATTCAAAGTTATCTACGAGTATATTAGTAACTGAGAGTCAAATTAATCTCGAAATATAATATCTTCTACTCAGATTGCTTAACTAATTAATGCATTTTCAGGTTATAAACTGAATTCATTAGTCTGTTATACCTAGCTAATATTTTTTTGATTTGATTAATTTAGACATCTAGGCCCTATCATAAACTTAATGAAAATTGTAATTTAGCTTCTAAACGAAAATAAATTTAGAAAAAACATTTCTTATATTTCATTTATTAACTCGTGTCTGTACTGACATTGACTAAACATTCTTTAAGTGTTAGATCGTTCGTACCCCAAGAATACAAATCTTATTTTATCACCGCTTATTACGAAGGATCGCCTGGGAGGATATTTTATAAATAAATGAAAATTATTCTTCATATGTTCAGTCAAAAACATATAACGGTAACGGTGAAAGCTAGCCGGACTCCGAATCACCCTCTAACGCGTTGTGGATTACCCTGAGTTGGCACAAACGTACAACGTACCAGATGCGTCCCGGCAATTTTAAATCAATCAAAAAACCGAATCTGATCGGCCTCTCAGGCGATGATTCGATGATGACGAAATTGATTGACGATGATGTACTCTAGGCTTAAAGAAGTAATGATCACCAATTATAAACTAATGTTGATTTATTTTTATTTTTTTTACTATGTAATCTTCAGGCTTTCGTTGCTCAAAAACATTGTGATAATTCCATCTTCTCTCCATTTAAAAACTAAATAGATAATTTTGCCCCCTTCAGGTTTTAAATTACAACAGTAAAATTATTTCCATAAATAAACAAAAACTCGTTCAAAAATAAAATGGTTCGACCACGTTCAAGTTTTAAAGCGCACTTCAACAAAAGTTTCCTAACTCCGAGGTTTCATAAAATAACGATGTGAAGACTCTCTCACCTCAGTAATTAGGACATTCGAGTGGAACTGTTTTTAAATTTTGTTTAAAACTTTCTTATCGATCTATTCAGTCGAGAGAAACCTCGAGTTTTATAATAAGTGGACTTTGGGAACGAACTGAATTAGTTAACAAATTTGCGATTCGTTGAACAATGAACATCCAAGTTGATTTCGAAATGGATTTCATTGTACTGGTTTTTTATTGTGTTCAGTCATTCTATGATTGGATAGTCTAGGTATTCTGTGTTAAATGAGGCGAATATTATATCTCTAAAAGATAGACAGAAATTATTTATAGTCTAGTTTAGGACAATAATTTTCAATAAGCTCCGAATAAAACCAGACGAATCCATAAAACTTATATTACAGAAATATCCTATTATTATTAATGAAACAATGAAATGAAAACTACTTAAATACAAAACAGTATTATTTAGTAATGCAAGTAACACTTTCGTAAGTTTGACAGGGTATAAATAAATATCTATTAACTTCTATGAATGATGTAAAATTACGAATGTGTATTTATTTCTGATACTTGTAAAATATTGACAATCCGTTGATAATATTAAAAAAGTTCCATTTTGAAAACCAAACGCATCGCGGTACCTTTATACCTGTTACAAAAAAAAAGTTATCATTGATGTTTGCTTTCCAAACGCTTCCCTGTAAAATGCATTTTCTGCAGATTCGCAAGTTTGCCGTAGAGGTGACGATATAGCCTCGGGGACTTTTTTGTGGGTAATGATGAGTACTTTAAACATGTAGTACATTATTTTATGTATCATCAATAGTTTTCGCAGCGAACGACAATAAATGACTTTTATGGGCCAATTTTTTAAACTTTTTTTTTTTTTATAGAAATTATTAATTTCTCCCGCTCTGGGCGGAGCGGAGGGCGTGTCAGACTCTTACTGACTAAAACCTATCCGTGCTCCTTCAGTTGCCTGTACGTTGCCAGGAGTAGATGACGGCCCTGTCCGTCAAATATGCCTCGACCACACAACTGAGGTAGGTCGGCATCCAGTGATACCGGAGTTCCTCCCTGATGCAACTCCAGGGTTTTTGATACCTTGGGTTACATTATTGCAATTTCCGCAGGTATCTCTAATTATTAAAAATAATAAACGGCCATGTTACTAGCCTATAATGTAGTTTTCTATAGGTACGGTATATAATTGTTTATATTGATTAAGTATTTATTTATTAAAACTTTATGCGCAAGTAAAAATAATACTTTACAAATGCGGACTTAATGCCTGAAGCATTTTCTACCAGTCAATCTTAGGGTGATAAAGAGACAGAACTTGGCAGGTGCAACATAATATAGATAACTGAAAAAAGAATAAATACTAATACAAAGATACATACTCGCACATATAAACTTAGCGAGGAGAAATAACTATAGGTAGAGGATAAAACGAATGCAGCAAATAAGCGCTGGGATGATTCTGCCAAGTTCTTATGAATATGTATGTTCACGTGCTTTCACTTTAATAACTGACTGGTTGCCGTCCTGATGTTCAGAGGGAGCGTATTCCAAAGAAAGACAGCCTGGGTGAAGAAAGAAGAAGAAGAAGTATTTTCTTGAGTTTATCCATTGCAAACAAACAACACCCGCTACAATCCGCTCGTCAAATAAGGGTGAAGCTTCTAGCTAGAATGTTTTAGAAGCCGTGTGAAAACCAGACGCCGCGCACCTTTTTTGACAAGAGTCGTATGACATCCGTCAGCTGGGCAGCGCATCAAAATATAATTTACGAAACCTTTTTTCCTTCGCCCCGAAACCCTATTGTTTTCATCTATATTGTGATGTGTATGTTAAATATATTATATTGTGATATCTGTATGTTAAAGTTTAGTTATTTTTTACTTTTTACACTTTAAGAGTTGAAAAAGATGGGGCCCAACGAGTCTGCGGATTTGCGGTAACTAGTTTAATATTATAATTCTGTATAGGAACCAACATAACTGATAGAGCACTAGCTTGATACATTTCGAATTCGTTGCCACATTTTGGTTCTATCTTCACGTCATTTTCTCCATAGTCACAAGAATATTTGAAAATGTCTTTGACATGATACATATGAAGCAATATATTTCCGTTTGTTGTAGGATATTAGTTTGTCGCTTCCTCTCTTACGGTTCATCCGTTGTATCTGAAGATTACATCCAGGTACTTTAGTGTTTTGTTCATTATTTTTTATGCTGTTTAGTTTTAGTATAAATATTATATCAGGGCTGTATTATCCGGAATTGTAGCTACAGGTGTAAATAGTGCACCCTATGCTATTCAATTTTTCTATAATTATGGTAAGCAAAGTCGGTATCATACATTCTATAAAAAACTTAGACGTATAAAAAAGGTCGGACAGATTCTCGCTAACAAAAAACTGTGTCACTCAGAGTCGGCCAGCACGTTTTACGTACAGCCACTGTACGCACACATTCACACATTAGTCAGCCATTTACGCGCAAACGTCAACACAGGCGATACATCAATGCGGCAACTTTTTTAAATGCAGCACGTCTTGTGTGGTGAAATGGTGTAAAATCCGTAGTGATCGGAAGAAAAAAAACCCAGGAATCACGTTTCATAGGTAAATGAATAATTCAATCATTTAATTCCCGATTTTATACATCAATATCAATCTTCATTTACCAAATTCATCACAAGGCCAGTGCTGCAAATATTCACGTGTGCAAATTACCTGAAATATGGGAAATTTATATTATACAATTTATTTAGGTTGTTTATTACTGGATATTTTATTTTAAATTCTTTTTACTAGATTTCCTAAAGAAAATGAAGTATGGAGAAATGATTGGATTCAAATAATTAGAAATTGTAACGGTGAAAACGATTGGATTCTAAACAAATACAGTGTCATTAGCCATTAGCTTCAAAATGTAAACTGCAGTTTACATTTTGAAGCTAATGGCTTATATACAACTAAAGGAGGACTCCGGCGTATTGTTACTTATGCAGTACCTTCGCGCCGGCGCCGCACCGTCGCCGTTTGACTTTAGGTACCATACTGCGAGCCCTACCGCAGCGCTGCCGCCGTCGCGTATTGAAGAATGATATTGTTATGGCAAAATCAAGTGGCGGCGGTGCGGCGGCAGCGCGGCAGGCGTCGTATCCCTGAGCACGTATGGCCCTCCATGCGACATTCTCTATGAGAAAGTGTGAATTTGGTCGAAATGAAAATCCAAGATGGCGGCTGCGAGCCGTGCTCCCCGGATCTTTAGCCCAGGTTCGCACGGATGTATTTTATTGCGGTTTTTTAACACACTGTTGGATATTCTACTCTCGGCGCTAAGCAGAGCGTCGAAAATCCAATACGCGAAAAAAAATCGCCGCGATAAAAATACGCCCGTGTGAGGCTGTGCTTAAACAGTAGGTTCAGTAAAATTTTAAACAATTAAAATATTTTCTACTGTGTTTTATTTTGTTTTTTTTATTTTCATAAGAAAATTGGTTCTTACCATTAACCTTTTCAAATGGCACGGTATAATTCTGCCTACACACGACTTTGTCTTAATAAAATTGTCTTGTATTAAAAAAAATGTAAATGTATTTGTCTTAATAAAATAAAGCAATAAAATGGGTAAATTTGACTTACATAGCAAAATTTACCCACACATAAATTAGTCGCTGCCATTACGAGACACAGTTTTGTCTTAGCGGGAGTTCCGTCCGACCTGTTTTATACGTCTATGATAAAAAAACAAATAATAATAAAAATAAGAAAAAAATGACATGGGGCTTCATATTACGTCATCTAGTAAATAACTATGTCACTAAAATAGCGTTTCTTGTACTGACAATAACAGTTCCAATTAAATAACAACAATGGTTTCATTGTCAAGAACTTTGACCATCATCTGAAGAGTCTCTCGTTAGGAAGTTGGGTCAAGGGCTTGATGCAGAATGCGGAACTCTTGAAAACGACTCGTATTGTTGGAAGGCTCTTCTTTGAGCCCTGTCCATGCTCCTGCTGGCTGTAGGCTACGAAAGTTTTATTGAAATACTAAAGACCCGCCCCCGTTTTTGCACAGTTTTTACTTCTTGACAAAATATCGAGATTTCTTTAGTTTTATATTAAAGTATTATTACATGTCAGTATTATGTACATAAACCTTCCGAAATATAATCTCTAAATGACCGCGTGGGCCCGTGGCAACGTACAGGCAACTGAAGGAACAGGGTGGGTTTTAGTCAGCAAGAGTCTGATATCCCCCGCTCCGCCCAGAGTGGGAGAAGTTATGTGATAATGACCAACCCAAAAAAAAAAACCCTCATCAAAATTTGCATAGCTTAGAAGAACAACGCGGTCACACAGGCAGACACGAAAAGCGACGTTAATTTATAATAGGTATCTATAGATACCTGTAATAGAATAGATGAAAATAAAATACCAATAATATAATAACACACATATTACATAAATACCTTATATTATGCGTAGTTGCCTATCTACAATGTATCACTGTTTTTTTGGGTGGGAAATTATCAAATAACTTCTACCGCCACTTATGCTGTGTTTTGTCACAAGAATTACGTCAACAATTATTTTTGCGGATTCGTAATTATCGCTTGACGTCACTGTTGTACATAAATCTAGAAATATAGACAGCTTTCTTGTACTTGCTTACGTATATTTGTTCTGGACGTTTGTCAATACTTTAGTGTCTATAATTATCTATTTAATTGAATATGCTAGGCTACTTTGGCGGGAATAAACCGTTAGTTATAGTAAAATTTTACTTTTTGAAGGTTTTGTTAGAAAATTTGAATTTAAATTGACGCTTCATACTATAAAAATATTGCCTGCGTAGTATGTTAAGAAAAACATCAAATTTTTCAATTGCCACCTTTTTTTTTCTGGGTGGGAAATTATCAAATAACTTCTTCCGCTCTGGGCGGAGCGGGAGGGTGTGTCAGACTCTTACTGACTAAAACCCACCCGTGTTCCTTCAGTTGCCTGTACGTTGCCAGGGGCCACGGTATCCCTTGCGGACTTTCCCGCAACCCCGGCAGGCATCGGTCCTGTCAGACCCCTTCAGTTGCTGACATCTCTTTGAGGCGCTCGTGGAATACAACGTGCCATCGACCCGGGCCTGGTCCTTATCGGACGGCAAGCTACCATTGCTCACCATCCGCAAGCCCGCGCCTACGGTGGCCTGTAATACCTTCAATACAGCTTTTATAATTTTCTATAAAATAATACATATTTTACCATTGATATTTCGATCATCATTTCAATACTCCAATATACAGAGAGAAATAAATGTTAATAATTACACTTCGGAAATATCAATCACAATCGTTTTCTATTACAAACAGTTGTGGTTACCTAATTGCTCATTCAAAGTGTTTGAGTGTCACTCAAATATTCTCGAGCAAATGATTTGCTATCTGCATTTATATTAAAAGAGGTATTGTATAGTGGGTATTCTTTTGAGTGTCTTTTGGAAGCTGACATTTACACAGTTGAGTGAATCCATTGTGAAGAAATAGTTAAATATCATTGATGAATTATTTGAAGGCAAATTTGCGTCGTCGTAAATTAATTTAATATTTAAACGTTGAATATAGCTTATTGATCACCATATGAAACTACATGTATGTAAATGAAATGAAATGAAATTGTTTATTAATTTTTTTTTTTGTTTATTAATTAAATAAGATATCGGAATCACTTTTACACTTCGTATAAATAAAAACTTTCGAGGAAAGAACGACACAGATTCGAGTGAACCTGTCAGTGCAAGCATTTGTCAGTAATCGTAGAGCTCAACTCAGAACTTAAGGTGCTCAACTCGACGAACAATACCAAAGAATTGACATTTGGGTATGCCGCATAAACTATTCAAACTGCTAGACTATCATTAAAACTTCCTAAGAAAGAAATAAAAATATCCACATAGTGCTTTTTTTTGGTGGGAAATTATCAAATAACTTCGGAGCGCGGGAGAGCGGGAGAAGACTCTTAATGACTAAAACCCACCCGTGTTCCTTCAGTTGTCTGTACGTTGCCAGGGGCCACAGTATTCCTTTCGGATTATCCACATAGTCCTCACATTCATAATATTAAAATAATATAATAAATACTTCACAAAATAAAAATAAAATACTGGTATTCAGCTGCATCTGGTCAGAATGGAAGCCGGCCCCTACAAAGTTGGGAAAAGGCTAGCCAGATGATGATGATGAAGGAATGCAACTGGCGTATTATTTTGTAAAAACTTGATTATTACCTCCGTGAAACACAAGCAATTTCTTCTCGTCGTTTCTTCATGCTGAGATAGGATCCTTTTTGGCCTTGCACTGGTCTTCTTTTTAGTCTTCACTATTATGTTAGTTTTAATGTTCTTTTTTTATTGTTGTATTTAGGTACTGTGCATGTCTCAAATAAAATATTTTTCTTTCTTTCTTTCGCGCCTCAAGTAGGTAAAAGTGCTTATGACGCAAATGTTCTCTATAGCACTCATAAAAACAGCTCCGTGTACGACGAAAAAATATATAATAAATCACGAAAATAAGCCTCACGTACTTCAGAAACAGTAAATAAAACACCTCATGGAATATTTCACCCAAACAACGGTAGAAAGTGGGCCTTTTGTACATATTTGATGATGGTTCCATACGTTTCTAGAAGCAGAGCATTTTTTATACGAATCTAAATAGAGATTTTTTGTATCTTAAATAAGAGAAACCACTTAAGTAAGGAAGATAAGTGCTCCGAGTAGGTGTCTTTGATGCTATTAGCTCTAGGTCTTATCTTTTACGTTGCAAGTAAGAGAAAACAGTGTTTGTATAACTTTAAATAGGTTTTAGTACTATAATTTGGTCCTAGTAAAGGCTTATCGTAGATGTCGTAAAAGATGCGGTTTTTGGCGACAGTAAAAACCTTTATGGATTGGATGCGGAAGGCGGAAGCCAGGGTGTTGTAGTGCTACCTGGGAAAGTCCTATGTCCAGCAGTGGACTTCGATAGGCTGAGTTGATTGATTGATTGGAAAACCTTTATATGTAGATACGCCATTTTTTATTTATTTACAGATTATCAAAATGGTCTCTCGTCCTAAATTTACTAGAACTTGATTGAAAGTCGGTCGAAAAGGTGCTATTTATTCTGGACAACACCAATCTATACCATTCGTAATGTGTCCTGATCCTTTCAGGCTCTCAGTAACCTCTATAAATTCATCCCTTTTCCGTCACAGCCAGTTTAATCCTGACATCTATTCTATAGAAATTACGTTGCTACCTACTCTATTGCTTTGTATTATTATGTGGTACAATACATAGGTAGTTTAGATTACCGTTCTCATTCATCTCGTGTCGATGATTTATTTGTCATTATTTAATGCAGATTCGAAGGGCCTCTTTGGAAAGACAACTGGTATATGTATCATACATACTTTAATTTAATTGCCATTATGTGTATTGCATTTTTTTATTGGAAGGAATTCTTTAACGCTGCTTCTGGACGGATTTGTCTGGTAGAACTCGTCACGTGAAAAAGCGTTCATACTTGCGGCTGTCTTCTTCTAATTCAAAGAGAAAGAGATAGAGAAAATGTGAATTTGCACTGACACATACATTCATATTTTTCATCATGGGTGTTGTTTTCATAGTTTTCGAGGGTGCTAAAGCCGAAAATCTAAGATGGCGGCTGCGAAAATGTTGTTTTTGGTTTAAATCATACGTGACAAGGAACTTCGTTCCTGATGGGGTTCTCCCGTCCACACACGTTTTCTTTTTCATTTGACTTCGATTACTTTCAAGTTAAGTACGACAATCTTATGGAATTACACAGTTTGCAAGCAACGACAATGGTTACCGCGTATTCTAATGAACCATTTGCCAAAGTCAGAAGTCACTTTTCATGATTTCACACATGGTGCCTACAATTTACCGTTACCTGCTAATTCGTTCTCAGCACGAAATAATTCACTCCGAACCATACTTTCTAAACTACCTCCCAATATTCGAAGCTAATTTTAAATTAATCGTCACTAACATACTGTACAGGTGCCGCTACTAACGTTGACTCCATTTTGGTAAATATTTTCGAGTGAAAATAGCAAGCAATGTTTATGTGAATAAGCCGTTAATTTAAATATGGCAGCCAATTTAAATTCGATGGAAACAGTACAATGTGTTAACTTATTGTTCAAACTGTTTCCTCCGAGCTGAAATTGGAGTTTTGAAATTATTGAAAATAAAGGAGATTCAAACTCAAAGCATTTATTTCAAATAAACCAATTACAGGCACTTTTGAATTTTCAAGGGAATAACAAAAGGAGAATGAATGGCTACTGTTTCTCCTTTGTAAAAATATATGCAAGTAAATATGCCAAACTCAAACTTAAAGCATTTATTTAAAGTGAACCAACATGCACTATTGAATTGTCAAGGGGTCGATCAGTCAGAAATATGAAGCTAGTCGCCCATTCCAAAGCGAGTAGTAGGTAACTATGGCGAAGAACGGGCAAGAAACTCCACGGACACTCTTTTAAATCAAAATATGGTTACATAATATTGGTTACATCATTCATGTTGAAGTTATACATGTGAGAACGATGCAAAACAATTAAAGCGTCCGTTAGAAATAAAAATAAAAACTAATTCAAACATTTAATTTAATTAAAATCGCCGTGGCAGCTAAGGGATGACCAGTCCCTACTGATGGCGCCCGTTCACGAACATGACGCGTGGATTAGCACCATTCAGCTCAACCATTTTGAAGGGAGCTAAATGATCCAACACATGCGCCACCGTCAGCGAGACATTAGAGTGAGCATGACATACTCTCAGCCGCCAGGGCACATTCAAGATTAGTTTGCTGAAGCCCGTGAAGCATCAAAAAAAATATTTCTCACACCGTTTTCTTCATTAAAACTGGGATTCCCCAAGACTGCGGTGGCCACAACATAGTAACCTCAATTTGCCGTCAAATGATGCCACTGAAACGTTATTTATGAAAGTAAGTTGGTGTTTCCCTAGAGAGCGTTTTTTGACACCGTAAATTCATACCCCCGGTACCATCATTTCCATGACAGCCCTGACTGCGACCGTTATGTGGCGGCCACCGCTTTTCTAGGAAACCGTAGCTTAAAAGGTTTCGAATTGCCAGCAATTGCTGGTAATTATAACGTATTTAATTCAATCGTCTACAATACCTACACTGTGATGTTATTGTTTTAATTCCTATGAAAAAATTACGGCAATTATATTATTATTTATACGTATTTTTATATTATTTAACAGTTCCTTAGTTACATAAAATACTAGTAACTATTTTACATAGACACGTATACCAGCTTTGCGGTTGAAGGACACTGTAAAACCGCTGACTTACGACAAAGTTCTAACTAACCCACTTGAATGTAGAACTAGGCTTAAAACTTACTATACGACAGGCGGTGAGTAACTTCAGATAATTGATGGAATAGGATTATTCATAATTATCTTTGTCAAACTTTTATTTATTGGTTGAATTCGAGGCTTTTGGCTACTTTTGTATGTGTGTATTTAATTGCTTTTTTTTTCTTACATGAGCGTTTTTTTGTGTAGAATAAACAATTTTTCTTTCTTTCTTTTCTTTTTTTTATAAACAAAATGTGTTACTGAATTAATTACACTTCATGAAAGTTGTTTGTTCAGAATCATTTACTGAATCGATTTCTGTCATTTTTCGCATCGGTTTTTTTTATCCCAAGAACAATTAAAACGTACCTACGTGTGCGTACGTAGATTTGTAATGTGACCACAATTTTCTACCACAATCAGAATAACTAATTTAATAAATAAACAATATTTTATACATAACTAGCTGACCCGTCAGAAGTCCTGTCAAAATTTCAATTTCGATTTTTCGGCTGTTCCTTTGGGTTTTTACATTTTTTTATTTTTTTTCCTTTACCTCGCCTGTATTGAGGCGAACAAAACAAAAAGATAATTATTCAAATCGATCGAGCCATTTTCGAGTTTTTGCGAGACTACTGCACGGCAATTGATTTTTATATAAATAGACTAGCAGCGCTCCTGCTTCGCACGGTTTTGACGAATTGACAAAACATCGAGATTTCTTAGGTAAACATAACTTTAATATAAACGTATTATATACATAAACCTTCCGGAATAAATTATCCAAACGATGGTGACAACCTCATCAAAATCTGTTGCGTGGTTTAGAAGAACAACGCGGACAGACAGACAAACGCGAAAAGCGACTTTGTTTTATAATAAATGTATAGATAGTAAAAATTCTCTATATGTATCATGAAAAAATAATACTCTTATTGAGATATTTGGTGAATGGCATTAATTCCGGGACATGTTGTATATTAACCTTCAGTATTTAATCTGTAAATATTGAACTTACAAATAGCTGATCAGTGGATACAGAAGTAGCTAGGTATTTATTAGTTTCTAATATAAAAATCCGTTTAAAAGTATCTCAAGTTACTGATACAGATTAAGGGTAAAACAATAAATAAACACTCGTGAAGTTAACCATGAGGTCTCTGTCTTTCTATCATTTTCCAATAAATACCTGCCTACGAAAAGTACTTACAACTAAACAAGCCCACCTTATTTCACTCGGCACAACTGCTCACGTCTCTTAATTTTCTCTCGAGCAACTGGAAAAAAGGAAAAAACAGTATACAATATATTATGTTTGTTAAAATAGATGTCTTCAGATACAATCTACAAAAAGCATCCGGACCATTCTGGTAAGACACGTTATTACGCGAAATGAAACGTCAACAATGACTCGAATTCTGAGAAAAACTGTACTTTTACCCACGTAGCGAATTTCACAAATAGAAAAGTCGAGGTTAAAAGATATAAAAAATGGTGATACATCGAAAATGATTCAAAAGTGTTAAAAAAATATTGTCTTACTTCCTATTATTTTATTGTTGAAAGAATAAAACGGAATTAACTTTCTCCAAATCACCATAAAGACGTAAAATCGTCTTATATATTATATCATACATAATACTCAAAAACATTGACTGCAGATGCCACGAAATTGATCGCAAAAAGTTTGTATAGGAAGCTATTTTTGGTATTTTATATGCCACAAAATCGCAAAAGTACCACATGTCCACCATATAAAAAATACTATAGTCGTTTTACAGCAGATAAAATTAAAGTAAATATCCCTCGTTTACTTGCAGACTGACGACACGACGATGGTATAATACATACTATACAGGTAGATAGGTATTACTATGTACAGGATAAATATTGAGATCTATAGTCAGAGTTGATTGCGGACGAAGCTCCTGGTCTATTTTCTCCTTTTTTTAACCTGATATAGACATTTTGAAGAGCAGTTCGTTAAGGAAAATTCAATACAGTCTACCGAGTTTAAAATCTATAATTTTATTACAAAAACGATAAAAACTCATCGTCCCAATGCTCCGTAATTGTATCTATTTCTCGGTAGCCGCTGCAGCGCTGTAACATAATTAGAAAAAAGGCCGCAGCGCTATTTCTATGCAATATAAAGTTACTCGAGTAATGAATCTCTTTTCTGGGAAACATTCCGGGTTCTACTTCAGCTGTTCATTAGACGCTGCATGTGCTGCTTTGTGGAGAGCGAGAGAGGAAATGGTTATATCATAGGATTTTAGGTACCTATCCTTATAAGTTTCAAGTATATTTTTTCCTTTTTTGTTATTACCCGAGTTAACAATTTTCTAAGACAGGTTATAATAAGCGAGTACCCAATAGGGAATATGCATGTAATTTTTTTTTTTCACTAAAACAATGGCATACAGTAATATAAGCCCAAAAAAATATAAAAAGTTAAATTCACTATGGCTTGTCGCTCAAAAAAAAATTTTACTCCAACAATTTCCTATTACAGTTCAAACGTCCGTTTCAGTCGCTGTCATGATGTGACGTCATTTACTGCTTTGTTTACATCTGTTTTTGAAGGTTTTTTATCCCCAAATCATATAAATTAAATTATTTTTTGTGCATTATTCCAGCAGAAGTCACACTTACTTACCTTAGTGAGATTTTAAGCACTTTGCAAGGAATATATATTTATTCACACAGTATTTGACGTCAATTCCGGCAATGTCGAAGACCGCGTTTTGAGTAAACGTTCCGTTTAAAAAAAAAACGTAATATAATGAATGAATTAATTAATTAATGAATGACCGAATTAATTAATGAATGTATGAAAGAACGAATGAATGAATGAATAAAAACGTAACATAAAAGAATTAATTATGAAATAAGTAATGCATTAGAAAATAATAAAAAGAATGGAATTTATTTCTTGAATCTTTACAATGTATATTAAAATAATGAATAAGTTATGGATTACGTGCATATTCCCTACCCTATTAATGCGGATGTCTTTACGTTCCTTTTTTTTTTTTTTGGTTCCATTGTAAAACCAATGAAGACGAACCAAGCTCACAAAAAGACATCTTTGCAATAATAATGCAATGTCAATAAAACATAAACACAGTCTTTAAAGTTTCATATTTTAATTTGGTAAAGAAATTAAAAAAAAAAAACCTTTAAGATCCTCTCGACGAAAAAGTTGAAGACGCAGGCACTTCAGTAAAAATTGAGAATTTGTGAGTTGGCGGTTCTATCAAGAGACTATATTTAGGATTACTTTACTGTTAACAGAGTACCACTAGAGAACCAGAGAAGTCGACATAGCCCACAGAATAAGCAAGCTGAAGTGGCATTGAGGCGGCCATATTAACCGTAGAATCAATGATCGTAGGGGTAAAAGTGTTCTTGAGTGAAGACCACGGATCGGTAAACGTAATGTGGGGCGCCCAGGCTAGGTAGAGCAACGATTTAGTAGGGTGGTGACAGCTCGATGAGAATATTGACGAAGATCGAGTCAAATGGTTTGCGATTTGAGAGGCTGTGTTCAGTATAGACTGATATAGTGGGGTAATTGCGTAACACGATTGCAATAGCAATACCTTTTATTTTATTTTTCAAACATTGAAGAAATTCAAATTAGCAATTTCCTTCAAAATCTTTCGCATTGTATTTAAAAGGTGTGTTACACAATAAGGGTGCAGGTAGGCCAACGATGAAAAGTGTTTGCAATTATTGTAGGTACCTCATCTAAGGGTTTTTTTATTGACTAAAAGTCGTAAAAAATTCTTCTGATGCTTACGCGAGAGAAACACTCTTGTAATCCTATACCAAATAGAGTCAAATCAACTATTCCCATAATATAAGACGGAAATACGTCACTGATTTGACTTTGAATCGGGGCGCCAGCGCAGTCTAGCGGCGCTCGACGGAGTCTACGAAATAACGCTCGACCGAAGTTAAGTGGAGTTTGTCGGTGGCAGTCAAGCATTGAATATTGTCTCGCATTCCGTATAGTTGTGCCATGTACCTATAATGTATGAATTGCTAGTGTGATTAGTTTGATCGAAAATTTTATTTTGATCAGAATTGCAAACGGTTTTTCTATTGCGCAATAACCAACACGGCCGATAATAACGAGAGAGACGTACCTTCTTCAAATCAAATCAAATCAAATAATTTATTTGCATAAAACATGGTATAAAATGGTGTTAAAATATAATTATAATGGCAAAAACATGTTTAGCTGAGATAAAACATAGCATGCAAAATTTGAAAATGTTACAACGTACTTACATCAACATTTTTTATCCATAAATACTTTTAAACAATAGAAGCTACACTCATTCAACCACTTGTACAACTTTATTTTAAACAATCTAGAATTTAATATTTTGAATTGACTTGGTATCTTGTTATAAATACGCACGCACATTGCTAGGCAGTTTTTGTTGTATTTGGCAAGTCTTGGCAAATCATTCAGCACTAATTTATGTGGATCTTCATCTCATCTATTCCGAGGATTTACATCATTTGCTGTCTTAAATATTTTTTTATTCTTAACTACGAACACACATATTTCATAAATGTATAGAGATGGCAACGGTAACAAATCAAGCCTTTTAAACACTGGTCGATATGAGTCATCAGGTTGAAGGCCACATATTGCTCTTATGCAGTTTTTTTGAGCGACAAATGCTCTGTTTAGATCGGTACTATTACCCCACATTACAAGTCCATGGCGTAATAATGATTCTACATAAGCGTGGTATGATATAATAGCAGTTTTTACGTTTGTTACATTTTTTATTTGTTTCAGTACATACACGAATTTATTAATTCTAGTGCTTACATTATCTACGTGTTCCTTCCAGTTAATATCTTTATCTATTATTACGCCTAAGAACTTTGTATGTGTTACTTCATTGATTTTATTTATATTAATTTTGATATTGTATTTATTATTATTCGATTGATGAAATTGAATATAAACGGATTTATCTAAATTTTTTTTCAAATGGTTCATGCCAAGCCAATGCAATAATGTGTCTATTGTATTATTAATATCCAACTCATGATCTGTAATGGTACTATTCTTTTTATCAGATGTCACTAAAATAGATATGTCGTCAGCAAATAATATGCATTTATGAAAGATAAATAATAAATAATATTGGGCCTAGTACGCTTCCCTGTGGAACGCCATATTTATTATATTTATATTCCGAGGAGTAGGGAGTCATTTCTTTATTTCTAGTAATTTTATTGATGATGACACGTTGTTGTCTATTCCTTAAATAGGACGATATCCATTGAAGTACAGGTCCCCTAATCCCGATAGTCTCTAACTTATCCAGCAATATATCGTGTGACACCAGATCGAAGGCTTTCGATAAATCAAAGAAAAGACTTCTATACAATTAAACATATATCAGCTGCCAAGCCATTTTCTAAGCATTTAGCTCAGCTTTCAGTCGACCTGAATGCTGCTGAATATCCGTATTTTCCATGGAGCCTCTGCTTATCTGACCTCCACAACCCAGTTACTTAGCAATATCCCCTGGTAAGACTGGTTGTTAGATTTTCAGACTTCTGACTACCCGTAACGACTGTCAAAGATTTACTAATGACCGCCCGGATCCACGGCTGAACGTGCTTTCCGAGGCACAGAGGAGTTCAAATATGTAAAGTCCTCCTTTGGTCGACCCGACACGATTCCCTTAAAATACAAAACGAAAAAAATATGAGGAAGAAGGACGTACTTCATAATATTTTTACACACAGCACATACCACAATAGTCATAATAATATGCCGACAATCTGAAGAGATAGCGGATGTGTGAAGAGCCCCATAAAAGGGTGCTCGTTTCCAGAACACATGAAACTGCGCTCATTGTTGTTAGAAGGAAAATGATTAGTAAAGGGTTGATAAGTTTTATCTTCCCCCTGACTTTCCGTTATTGGGGGATATGCCAATATTGAGGAAGCTATTAAAAACAAATGCGGTGGGGTGTAAGATGCATAGTTCTTAAGCAAATTTTATATAACGATAGCATAAGTAAAACTTTAAAGGTAAGTCAAACTTTGACAAGAAAGCTATCTCAATCAATGTGTGTTTTGGGAATTAAGACTCACTCGATAACATTGTCTTTTTTTTTTTTCGTGTAGCCTTTTCAAGTAGATAATTTAATATGATAAATAGAGCATAGAAATGAAGGAAACTAAATTCAGTACATAAAAATAATACTGTGTTTTAGAAAAATAATAGGTACTTGTAGATATACAAGTTCATTTAACTCAATAGCAAAATAAATACACACCACGGTCCCTTGAGTTTCACAATACATTGAGTTGAGAATAATTAATATTTTCCACATGGCTTCGAATTGCACCCAACTGGATTGGGGTAGGTCATAGTAAAAAGGTCAGTCGAGGTATACGACACTGAGTTTGTCAACCGTCTGTCTAGCTTCATTATAAACGCTGAATTTAAAAACTTTCTATAGGTACATATATACGTAGGGCGTATACTCACGTATCATTTTAATATTGATGAACTAGACCAGGAATCACAAATTAGTTTTATTGGCTGTTTTACTTAAACGGACTCCTCGTTTAAAAAAATAAAAGCTGTCGCTGTCCGTTTGGTAGACGATTACTCGCAACCAAGATCAAAAATATCAATTGATAAAGCAAAAAGAGATATGTTTATGAAGTAATTAACAAAAATAATAAAGTAATTAATATGAAAGTGTTTTTTTTTTCTTTGCACAGATAGTGCAGTGTCTGAAGTCTCCAGTAAAGTTAGTGTAAACTAAAACTATTTTTTTTATTTTCATATTTTTACATAAATTTTTAGTAATTTTTCTGTTTACTCACAATATTTGAGCCCCTTCGCTGACTAGCAACTAAACTGGGCGGATGCTGGTCGATGAATGAAACAGAAGAATGTGTTGCTCCAAGAACCTATAGTATCTACCATGAACTCACCGCCGCTATTAGACTCGCCTCACGTGCCGTTCATCCTGTGGCCACAACGCGCAATCAAGAACTGCCCCCGTTCAGCGGCGCATCAAATGACTGGCTGCCATTCAAGACAGCATATGAGGAGTCTGCTAGTTTACTGTCAGAGCAAGATAACTTATCACGACTACGCAGAAGCCTAAGAGGGATCGCAAAAGATGCGGTCCATAGCCTGTTTGTCGGCACCACGACAGCGAACGAGGTTATGAAACTTCTAGCGGCGAGATTTGGCCGCCCAGACGCTGTTGTAATAGCAGAGATGAACAAGCTACGGAACCTGCCACACCTATCTGGGAACCGAGAGACATCTGTGCAGAACATCACAGCAACAGTGGAGGCGTTAAATAAGCGCCACTATCTCTACAACGCTGAGGTAGTACGCGGGGTCGTCGAGAAATTGCCATCGACGCTACAACCCCGCTATTATGATTACGCTGCTGAAGAGCCTGAAGATCAACCTCGCCTCATCACGCTATCAAAGTTTCTCGAGAGAACAGCTGATCGCTGTGGTCCTTACGCACCCGCAGAGTCAACCAGAGTCAGAGAAACCAGTTCGTAGTTACCACACGAACGAACATGTAACGTTCCTGCTAGGGCAGGTAAATTAAATAAAACTAAATTAAGGGTACAGGTTATATAATAAATAAAAAGGTAATTGATTAGACTCCAGCACTCTGTAAGCTGGCGTGAGTTCTCGATATCGAGCGCGTGTAAATTTCTAGCCCGCCTAAAGAAAACCACTATCCTGGTAGTAGCCCACGAACTTTAGACCAATTTCTGTGCTTCCCACCTTTAGTAAAATATTTGAAAAATTGATGCTAGATCAATTGCAAAGACATTTTAATAAACATAAATTATTAAACAGTAAACAATTCGGTTTCACAAGGGGTCGCTCGACTTCCGACGCTGGTGTTGAGCTTCTTGCACATATTTTTGAGGCCTGGGAGAAGTCACATGATGCCCTAGGTATTTTTTGTGACTTATCTAAGGCTTTCGATTGTGTTTCTCATGATACATTGGTCAGGAAATTGCATCACTATGGTGTTAAAAACACTGCCTTGGATCTTATTATTTCTTATTTGGATAATAGGATCCAAAGAATGGACGTTAACGGCAAGCGATCCCCGGGTTCCCTTGTCACTATGGGAGTTATAAAAAAGGGCCAAGAATTGAACCCTGAGGGGGTTCAATTCTTGGCCCTTTTTTATTTCTCGTATATATTAATGACCTACTTTGCCTTGTAAAGAACAGTCACGAAATAGTGTTATTTGCAGATGACACATCACTTATATTTAAGCTTAAGCGACAACAGACAGTTACCGACGATGTAAATAACGCTCTCTCTAAAATAGTGCATTGGTTTAGTGTTAATAATTTACTTTTAAACGAGAAAAAGACTAAATGTATTTGATTTCTGACACCTAAATTTACTTAAGCAACTAGATATGTATTCTCTTAATTTGGAACAAAGTACTAGGAGGTACAACATTGACACAGAGTACTTCTTGCAATCTGAACTTGACCATTTACAGGAGAAACTTAGTTCGATGACTAACAAATATAATACCTCTGAACAGCTAATGAGGGAATATGTGTTGGCAATGAATGAGCTGGTAAACTCACAAACAAACAACTGTGAGCAGTGTCAAACACCACCCAAAGTACTTACACCAGATCATTCATGGACAACTCGCAATACCACCTTACCGCAGCCCTGTGTTGATTTGACATTTCCTGCTATCACTGGTTCAAATGAACAATCTAAACAAATTGTAAAAAATGATGTAGTATTATTTTGCGATGAGATTGGAAAGGAGTTAGGCCACTTGTTGACAGATGAATATCCAGGACACTCCATAATAAATTACTGTATGCCTGGTTGTTCTTTATTTGACATTATGAAAGTAATTATTAAATTTAACTTTAGCCAGGATACTACATTATTAATTTTTTTGGGTAATAGGGGAAATGTGAACAAAGGAGAATTGCTCCAATATTACAGAACTTTGTGTAATCTTAGTTTAAGAAAAATTGTGTTGTTTACATTCCCATATAGTAACAGTTTGCCACAGGAAGAAAATAATTTAAGATTTGATTTAAATATGACATTGTATAATTGGACTTTCAATAATAATCTGTTCCATTTAATTGATACTAACAATTATGTTGGTAATAATTTAAAATTGACAAGAGATAGATATAATATTGTTATGTACTATCTTTCTGACTATTGTAAAAGACAGATAGCTGTGTCGCTATCATATTTTTTTTCAATTTCAGCCAAAAATTTGGCTAAACAACTTGCTTCTTTTGAGCAATGCAATGACATTTTAAATAATTCTGCCAATAATTTGGCAACAACTAATGACATGAATTATCATTTAAATTAGAAATTAGGACAATAGAGGAAACCTCTTGCTTAATAAATGCAAAAAAATTAAATACTGATTTAAATCATCAAAATGTAATAAAAAAATCTTCTTTAATATCTCACCCATCAAATAGTAGTAATCTAAATAAATGTAATAATAATACTCTTAAAATTGTTCATCAAAATATACAGGGTGTGATAGGTAAGGAATTAGAATTGGAGCTGTTCATGAACTGTAGTTATATTGATATCCTATGTGTAACTGAACATTGGCTAAAAGTCCACCAGTTCATGTTCAGCTTTAACAACCACCAGGTTGCCAGCTCATTCAGCAGAGTTAATATGATACGTGGTGGCTCTCTAATAATTGTTCGTAACAATATGAAATTTAAAGAACGTAAGGATATTGTGAGCCTCTCTGTTGAGCGAGTTATTGAAATAGCTTGCATTGAGCTTGAGCAGTTCATTGTAATGAGCGTGTACAGGCCCCCATGTGCTTCATATGATATTTTTGAGAAATATATGGAAGAAGTATTGTTAAAGACTTGTAACAATAATAAAACAGTTGTAGTCTGTGGAGATTTCAATATTAATATACTGGATAAATCTGCTGTAGTAAATAAATTTATAACTTTATTAAAGTCATATAATTTGTACAATACTTTCTTTGAGCCGACTAGAATAACTGCCACTAGTGCTACCTGTATTGACAATATTTTTACAAACTTAAGACCTTCTAGCCATTTAATTATAAATGAGCTGGACTCTGATCACTGTGGCCAGTTAGTCACTTTCCCTCAGAAAACAGTCAGAGCTCAAAGAAAATTAGTGAGTTTTGTTCCTGTAAATAAAAGTCGCTTAGGACAATTTAAAAATAGTTTAATGGAAAAGCTACCGGGTTTGCCTTATCATAATGACCCGGATCAAGCTTATGCATCACTATTTAAACTCATCAATTGTGAGTTTAGGAAGGTTTTCACCTCAAAAACATTGCCTGTTTGTGACCGCATTATATTAAGTGATTGGGCAACACCAGGTATTTATAAAAGTAGGCAGAGGTTATTTGAATTGTATCATGAAAAATCATATAACCATGATGAAACTTTTAAAGAATTCGTTAAGAAATATTCAAAAACTTTTAAAAGAGCCTGTTCCTCAGCAAAAGCCATACACATTAAAAATAAAATAAAATCTTCTGGAAATAAAATTAAAACTACTTGGAATATTATTAATTCAGAAACGGGAAGAACGACAGTACGGAATCGTGACTTCCATCTAAAAATCAATGATGTAGATATTAAGGCAGACGTGGAGGTGGCCACTGAGTTTGAAAATTTTTTCACTAATATTCCCATTTTAACAACCAAAACTCTGTCATCGTCATCCTCCACTTCTGCTTACTCAATACTTAAAGAATGTGTACCAGAATGTGACAAACTTTTTGAATTCACAATTATTACTGCTAAAGACATTATAGAATCTTTTAGAAATCTTGATGTAAAGAAAACTACTGACCTTTGGGGATTATCAGTACATACCATGTCTTCAATAATTGATGTTATTTCACCCTTTTTAGCAATCGTTTTTAACTCTTGTGTTGCATCTGGTGTTTTTCCTGATCTGATGAAACTTAGCAAAGTGATTCCACTGTTCAAATCTGGCAGCACAACTGATCCCACAAATTTTCGGCCTATTTCGATTTTACCATAATTGAGCAAAATCTTTGAAAAAGTAATTTTAAAACAAATGTTAGGACATTTCAATGCACATAATTTACTTCATCTGAAACAGTTTGGTTTCACAAAGGGTCGTTCAACTACAGATGCGGGCGTGGAATTACTGAAGAGCATATTCGAGGCCTGGGAGGAGTCGCAAGATGCTCTTGACATTTTCTGCGACTTGTCCAAGGCCTTCGATTGCGTACATCATGACACACTCATCAGGAAACTGTACCACTATGGTATGAGGGACAAGGCTCTTGACCTTCTGACTTCTTATCTGAACAACAGAATTCAGAGGGTCCATGTTAATGGCAAGAGATCTGCAAGATCTGCGGTCACCATGGGCGTTCCGCAGGGTTCAATTCTAGGTCCTTTCTTATTTCTAATTTATATAAATGACTTACCTTACCACATAAGGGATAATCACAAGATCGTCTTATTCGCAGATGACACTTCCCTCATTTTTAAAATCAAACGTCAGTTAGTCAACTATGAACAAGTTAACGATGCACTCTCTAAAGTTGTGCATTGGTTTAATGTAAATAATCTTCTCTTGAACGAAAAAAAAACTAAACTCCTTAGATTTTCAACGCCAAATGTCAGGCAGCTAACTACTAATGTTCAAGTTAATGGAATAGAGTTGGACCCTGTAGAGTCAACAGTTTTTCTTGGAATAACTATTGACGGTAAATTACAATGAGGCCCACACATAGAAAAATTGTCAGGAAGGCTTAGTTCGGCCGCTTATGCTGTTAAAAAAAATAGACAGATAACTGACGTAGATACAGCCAGAATTGTTTATTTTAGTTATTTTCATAGTCTTATGTCTTATGGGATTCTTCTCTGGGGAACCTGTGCGGACATTAATACTATCTTTGTTCTACAGAAAAGGGCTGTTCGAGCCATTTACAACCTAGGTCCAAGGGATTCCCTTCGAGAAAAATTCAGAGAAATAAACATCCTGACTGTAGCCTCACAATATATTTTTGAAAACCTATTACATGTACACAAAAATATATCAAATTTTAAGAAAATGACCGATGTTCATAGTTTAAATACCAGGAATAAACACAACCTTGCTGTACATCGCACACGTCTCCACAGAGTAGGCAACTCGTTCATGGGTCAATGTATACGCTTTTACAACAAACTTCCCATTGATATTCGAAACTTACCCATTAAACGATTTAAAAGCTGTATTAAAACCAAACTTTGTAAAAAAGGGTACTATAAAATTTCAGATTATTTAGAAGATAAAAAAGCGTGGGATTGAGCTGCTCGCTCTGCTAAGCTTTGTGATAAAACCACAAAATTTGACATTTTAATTATTATGTAAATCATTAAAAATACCAGTTTTTATATACATATTGACATTGTTGAAAATTATATAGAAAATAACATGATTACTTTGTAAAGTATTATATTGTTTTAATTATTGTGAATGTGAGGACTATGTGGATATTTTATTTTTATTGTTTTTCTTCTTTCTTTAATTTTTTCTTTCTCAGTTCATTTAAATGATGGTCTGGCAGTTTGAGTACTTTATGCGACCTATCCAAATGTACTTTCTTTGGTATTGTTCGTCGAGTTGAGCTCCTTAATTTCTGAGTTGAGCTCTACGATTACTGACAAATGCTTGCACTGACTGGACAGGTCCACTCAAATCTGTGTGGTTCTTTCCTCAAAAGACCATTTCAGACACTAATCTACATGGTCCTCATATGGCCTGACCAAGATTATGTCTGGACTTTATAAGAGACTGTGACCTCTGAGTTTGTTTCGGTCTTTCTTCTCAGAGTAGTCAGATAGGAAACGCCGAACTCATCTAGCATTTTCTTCTTTTTTTTTAATATGACGTGTAAAAGTGATTGCAATATCCTATTTACAGAATAAACAATTTCATTTCATAACGTTCAGCAGGTGAAAACCAATGTATTAGTAAATGGGGCAGAATTGGATCTTGTGGACACCACTGTGTTCTTAGGTATTACCTTGGATTCAAAGCTTCAGTGGGGCCCTCATATAACCAAATTGTCGAAACGGCTAAGCTCTGCAGCCTACGCGGTCTATAAAATTCGTCATTTGACTGATGTAGAAACAGCTCGATTACTATATTTTAGTTATTTCCATAGTGTAATGTCATACGGAATTTTATTGTGGGGAAATGCAGCCGACATTCAGACTATATTTGTGCTGCAGAAGCGAGCCATTCGAGCAATTTATAACCTAAGTTGTAGGCATTCACTGAGGGAAAGGAAATAAATATCATGACAGTCGCATCTCAATATGTATTTGAGAACCTGATTTATGTAAAAAAGAATATTAATTTATATTCTAAACACAGCAACATTCATAGCATAAATACTAGAAACAAAGATTTACTTATTGTGCCCAGGACTAGGCTCCAAAAAATTAGTAATTCATTTAAGTGCCAAAGTATACGTTTTTACAACAAACTCCCAATCCATGTTAAAGAACTGAGCCTCAATAAATTTAAATCATTTATTAAACACAAACTATGTCAAAAAGGTTTCTACAAAATTAAAGATTACTTAGACGACAAAAAGGCTTGGGACTAGCTCTATACTACTCCATACTAATTTAACTGTTTAGTTCATTTTATTTGACTGTATAAGTCAATTTTTTTTTGTTTATTATTGACGTAATCTACTCTTTACACAGTCTTTGTTTTTTTTTTATTTTTATGAGATATATTGTAATATATGGTCAGCTAGCGACCTCGAAAATTGATCATACTAATCTTGTCTGAGCAACCGGCAGCAAGTTCGTCATGCTCCCTCAGATGTCACTGCTTGCGGTAGCGTCGGGGGTCGGGTTGCCTCCTTCCCTCAAATATGGCGAGGGGGGTAATGGCTGACCTTTGCGTTATGCTCGTGAACGGGTGCTGCTTGTGGTGACTGGTCGTCTTGCTGACCATGGTTTTTGTTGTTGTTATTAGTAATTAACTGTTTATTTATTTTACTTCGATTGTTAGCTAGTTCGCTAATTTATCATTTGTGATTTGGCATGCCCTTTATGCCTGGAGGCTTTCATTCGGGTATTAAGTTCTATTTACTTTTTTGTTGTTGGCATATTGGCGTGTGCTAGGTGACATATAGAAAATAATTTAATTTAATGTTTTGTGTTGCGTAAAGTAAATTATTACTATTGTGTATAGAATTATGTTCTTCTAACTATTCAGACAGCTGTGCTGCTGGGGAGTTTGTTGCGCCACTTCTTCTTCCCAGCTAAAGCACTAGGAAGTGGTGAAGGGCGGGCGTTTTTGGGGGACTGTCTTATGTAATTTTGACGTTCGAAAAGTGCTGATTTTCAGTCTAGTTTGAATAAATGACTTTTGAATTTGAATTTGAATTTCCCGACACGTAGGTGACTGGTGGCAGCCAAGTAGGTAGTCCGGTCCTCCAACGGCAGTTAGGGCAGCTCGAAGGGTTGTCCAGCTACAGCCCTCGCAGCGGCGGTGATATAGAAAATTCTGGTACGGAAGAATCCCGATTTGGGGTTACACTGAATTTAAACTTTAAGGATACGTTGACGAGTATGAAGTATATAGTAAATTTAAATGTTCGTCGCAAACAATAGTGAAGATTTAGTGCCCAATTAAGTGCTATCAAGACACGGTCACTCTACTGCTCCGTAGTGTCAAGTGAATCCGCCGGTCGAGATTGTTCCTCGATGACCGCTGGAAGCGCGCGGAAGGTCATTCAAGCGACTCGTTAGAGTGAAGTGCGCGTTCGTGGAGAGGGAAGACACTCACACAAACAGTTTCGTGCGCGAAGCTCGCGACAACAACTAAAAACTGATTGGAATGTTTAGGTAGTAAATGCATCAGTTGCAAGCGTAAACTATTATATTTAGCAGTATTCAAATAGGTTTTATTTGTTTTTATCCGCTCCTAACCAAGATTCAGACGTGTTAAGATTTTGTGATAATAATCATAAATGAAATTAGCGTACAACTTTACAAACAATCGTCTACTTCATCGAATACTATGACGTGTCCAGTATGCAACAAAGAAGGTCATCAAGCGCCGCAATGCACGAAGATTAAGGATACTGATACGCTTGCGAGATAGGAGCTAGCTAAGACGCACAAGCTCTGTTTCCGTTGTCTCAGAGTCCGCAAGTTTCGTCATGGCCGCAAGACCAAGAAATGCACATCATCCACTGCTGCATAGTTCATCTACTACGCAATCGCAAGTCGTAAATACGACTCATGTTGTTGACACACCCACTGACGTTTCTACCATCACATCAACTCAAGAAAAGATACGAACTACGGCGCTTCTACCAGTACAAGTGACCGATCCAAAGGGTATCTACGACACCTACGCCCTCTTAGACAACGGCTCGACCTGCACAGTCATAAAGAAAGTGATAGCCGAGAAGATTGGAGCTACGGGCCCACCAGAGCCTTTTTTCATTGAAGACGCGGCCGGTATGAAAATCGAAGTACTCCAAGCTAGGCGTGTCCGCTTCAATATCAGCGGAAGCGGCACTTCCTAGCTATGACATCTCAGGCCGCACTATGGAGGGTGTGCAACTATTATCGCAGTCAGTATCACGTGACGTCATCGCAGCCTGCCTACACTTAGAAGACTTGGTAGATCAATTGACTCCCGAAGACGTCACGCCCACGTTATTACTGAGCCAAGATAACTGGTACTTGCTCCTGGCACACAAAGTGCGACGAGGTGAAAGTAATCAACCCGTCACCTCTCTCACTGATCTTGGCTGGGTTCATGGTCTTCATGAGGTGGGAGCAAGACGACAGATGCTCAGATTGCATCACGTGGTCATTACCGAAGCTGACGATCGCTGCATGGACCAAATGACGAAGGAACGCATCTCACTAGAATATCTTGGCGTAGAAGCGAAGCGCTCGTATAATGACGATAAAAAACAAGCTCTTCTGATTTTAGAAGAATAGACACGTCAATTACCGGCGGGAGAGTACGAGACAGGTCTATTGTCGAAAAGAGAGAACCTGTCTCCACCAAGTAACTACGATACGACGCTGAAGATACCGGAGCTCGTGGAAAAGAAGCTAGATCGAGATAAGAACTTAAAAACTAAATATAAAACCCAGCTACACACTGTTGTAGAGAATGGTTTCGGTGAACTTGCACCTACCTCACAGCAAAGGAAAGTTTTGTACCTGCCACATTTTGCACTGATCAATCCTCAAGGGTCAGAGAAATTTAGAATCGTCCATGACGCAGCAGCAAAAAATCGATGCATCTGTCTCAATAATATGCTGCTTTCGGGACTCGACCTACTCCAATCCTTACCTGGAGTACTCATGCGATTCCGCCAACGGCCAGTAGCAGTTGCTCCGGATATAAAAGATATGTTTCTGAGAGTGTTAATACGAGAAGAAGACCGTGACATGTAGCGCTTTCTATGGAGAGACGATAGCCACGATAGACCACTCACAGAGTATTGAATGAAGAGATCTTTGGCGCAACCTCATCGCCATGCACGGCCATCTACATCAAAAACAAGAACGCGGAACGCTTCAAAGAAACATATCCTGAGGCAGCGACGGCCACAGTAAAGAATCATTACGTCAACGAATATTTAGCAAGCTTTGACACAGAAGAGGAAACGATTCATATAATAAAAAAAATCCAAATAAAAAAACGTTTATTTCAATTACAATAGGCATTTCGATACATATTATTGGAGATCACCTTTTAAGCAAGGAATCGCTTGTATTAGGAGACTCCGCAATTCAACTTGTCATTTATAAGCAATTGAAATGTAGACAATTATGATTATACAATTATTCAAATAGCTCTGCAGATTAATGAGCGTAATGTAGAAAAGGGCCAGATCGCGCGTGTACGTGTGGTGTGTGTATCATGAGTGAATGTGAGTGAGTGTGAAAGTTGGTTGGTTGTGTGGTGTTTGAGATAATGAGCAATGCTTAGTTCACTCTTTCCAATTAATATCCTGTCTGTTTGTTTATTAGTCACGCTTTCTAGACGAAGCGTAGGTCCAGACAGATGTAGGTTGTAGTTTGTCGGTTTGCCCTGCGACAATGTCTTGGGATCGAAAGAAGCTAAATAAGTCTTCATTTACTAACCTTGCGCACAACAACCCAAATGTAACTTGGTTAATGTAATATATCACAAAGTATTTTGTTGTAACATTTAACATAATACCCCATAAAAGGTGTATGTACTTTAGATAATCTGAAAAATACTTGATCTAAACTAATAAAAAAAAAGCAAATGCAATGGATTAGGAATTTTCTTCAAAACCCTAGGATTGTGATTGAAAGTGTATTACGTAATTCGTAAGTCAAAAAAAAAAGGATGTGGGGTCCATGCTAGCATTGGATGCTTTTCTTACGTTTTTTAAGCTTTAATCAAGTTTTCTAGAAAATTGTATTGCTACTTAGTTCCTCCATTGTCCTCAGTGAGTAGTGGATGCGCTTAGGATAAGTTTTATGATGGATTATTTCACAGCTTTGCGTTTTACGATGAGAAAATATAATAAGTACGGTAACTTATTTTGAAATTAACGTCAACTAATTTTGATTCGAAGCATGTCTCAGTTAACATTCAAATCTAAGCGAGGTTCCTACAGATCAAATTAGACAACTGAAAATTTGATTTAATTTAAGGAAAGTTTTAACAAGTCTCTTTCTGCTACATAATTCTCTTTACTTATGAATTGGCAGGTAGCTTCTCTCTCGTGGCCGAAATGAACGGAAGCTAACAAGAACACGTTCAGGATCATTTACACGAGGAAAGTTTCTCAACTGTCGAGATGCGGCAATATCCATGCGAGACTCGCCAAGAAATTTCCTCGAAAACTAGAAATACTGCTTTTTGATCACACAGATATCAAGTCTGAAATGTGCGACGATACTCATCTTTTAACATGCGACTATCACACGTACCTATTATTTACAGGAGTATCCCCCCCCCCTCCCCGAATAATTGCCATATATATATAATTGCCGTATAACTGAGCCACAAATCGCGGAGTTCCTTTAATAGTATGATAATTTGCTCCTCCAAACAGAAACTTGGATGTATCATGGATCTCTGGAACATTCCCTATGGGATTCAAGTTATGGCTCCATCTTACTAATTAGGAACAGAGTAATGAGGTCAGTTAGAGATTATATACATATCTAATTGTGTAGTAAACCTTAGGGAGTTTTTGTACAAGGGTTTAAAGGCTTGATGGGCAGTTTTTACGTGATGTGAATAAAATAATGAGTTGGTTGTACTTATAATGTAAACCTACAATGGAAAAATGATACGGTGCCATCAAATTGATTCATTTTAATTGTAAATCGCACAAACAAAGGTATCTTCGATATTTAATGACTTTTATAATTAGACGATTCAATTTGGTCGTCAAAATTAAAAGGCAAAAGTGAACCGTGAAATTCAGGGTGGGAGAAATTGGTGGTGTTGTAATTTTTCTAATAATGCTGCAATATTTTTGTATTACTTATATATGATTCTGCGTAGAAATTGGGCTTACTAGGTCCATCGTAGACTTCATCCATCGCTTTCCACAATGAGCAGGCCCGGATCGCAAGAAATATAATTTTCCGTATAAATTGTATTAAAACAAAAAAGTACACGCTTTAGTATAATATGTGTACCTATAATTTTCTATTTTCGTGCCCGTTCAGGAGTTGAAGTATGCGCTACTACGTCCGTATGTAAAGCCAACGAGCGGTAAAAAGCAGTTCTATTTTTACATCACTGTTAAAGTTTTATTTTTCCTTTCAATGTGGGTTGTAATGAGATAAGCACTAAGCGAGGTCACGGTACTATTTATATTGCTGCAACCATAGTAATGTTGAAAGCCTTCTTTTATAATGACGTCATTGATAAAATGGTGGCAGCTGAGTGTCGGCATTTTCTATTTTTTTTCATTACTTATCGGGAAATATTGTGATTTTATTTTATACTTAAAAAAATTGCTCATGCTGGTGTTGAATTTTGTTATAATTTAGTGTGTTTTCAATAAAATGTAATAACATTATGTAGCATACAATAATAACAAACCATACACAGGAACAAAAATACAATGAGCCACAAAAATTCCAGAATTTTGATTACTTTGTAATTATTATCATCAAACAACCTATTAATAACATATTTATAAAACTTTAGGTACCTTATTATAAGAATGCATTTTATATTAATTGGAGTACCTTACAACGTTTTTGGATTACATCGGCTTTGAAATTGTTTTGGCATTTGCATCAGATTTTAATGTTTAGTCATCAAATAATTTATTTCAAATAGGCCCTTGTAAGGCACGTTTGAACGTCAAAATTTACAAAAAAATAGAATTGATTCTAGTCGCCCCTTCCAAAGGGTAGTTTTCGTATGGCGAAGAATGGGCAAGAAACTCCACCGTTACTCTTTTAAAATGTTTTACAATATTTTGTATAAGTACATTAGTTATATAATTATAAGTGAGGACGATGCACCTAGAATAAAATTATTATACCACAATAGGTAAAAAAAATTAAGAATTAAAAATGAAGCAACAACAGATAAACTAATTATGTGATAGATACATGGTGCTCACATATTTACAAACATTGTAAAAGTAGACGATTTTCCTAAAATTTTACAATTAATAAGTCAGTGTGCGAGGAATTGGTCACAGAATGTAAAATCAGTGTCTTATAATAAAAAATAATAATAAAATATACAATTAAATTTGCAACCAGTTTGATTTTGTCTTGATTCTAAATTATCCTATGGAGCAGGACCAGCATGTTTCCAAGCATTCTTATCTTGGATATATACCTCTAATTTGTAATATGCTTGGTTAAAGTAGTCTAGTCTAGTATTTAGTCATCACTACCTCGATAACAGTTATTTTGATATCGCCTTTCAGTCAAGTAAAAATATTTTTTTTAATAGGGCGCTAATATCGAAGTCATTCATGTTAATTGAAATCCTTGGAGAATGAGAATAGAGTTTATTGTATGAATAGAATTGCAAGCTAATTTTAGCGTCAATACAGCGATTAACAGTTGATGGTAGTGACGTACCAGAGAGCTAAATTTAATAGATAGATGAGATTATGAGACATGACTGCGCTATTTGCAGCGCAATTTGAAAATAGAAAAGACAGTGAGCATTTTTTTTTTAAAGCTAAAGAACTTCATGTTTTCATAGAATTTATTTTGCTCATGCAGCTGCGTGTCCGTCATATTATTTATCGTTTCTTCAATAACGAACCTACAATTTGTATATTTACATACTCATTTCTTACAAATATGTTTAGGACTTATTTTAGAAAATATAGTTTTGTTAAACAACACTCTCGACGTCCCGAGCGAACACTCAGTGATCTGCGCAATGACTCGGTGAACCAGAGGTCAACAATTCTAGGACCAACATGTATTTTTTTTAAATCCTGTACTATTAAATGAGCAACATTTGTATATATAAGGTCCCATTAAAATAGATGGACAAACTTTTAGAAATCATTCAGACCACCAAAATAAGGACAGTGGTAAAAAAAAAATAAGATAAACGCATTAGATACTTACAAGAAAAACTAATCAGCTAACAAAAATACACTAAAAATGTTGATTACCCAATGCCATTTATTATTTTAGGTCAAAATAAAATCACTTGAATCAGTGTTTTATTTGCTTGGATATCTTTGGTTAGACGTACTGAACGCTATGTTAAAATTTGTCCATCTATTTTAATGGGACCTTGTATATAGTATATATTTGTAATCACGTTCTCGAAAACGGCTCTACGATATCGATGAAAGTTGCAATATTGGGGTTTACGGGGGCGAAAAATCGATCTAGCTAGGTCTCATATCTGGGAAAATTCGTTGTCTCTATTTTCACCCGAGCAAAGCTCGGTTGCCCAGATATCTAAGTTAATATCTACTAAAATAACATTAATAACCTAGAATCTAAATTTCATTTTAGTTTGATATCGACGAAATATCAATTCATTATTTTTAATTGACTTCATTACCGCTAATATCTTTCACAGAACACAAATAACCACACAATGATTGCATTTCGATTGTAAAATAAACTATGAATTCATCGATTGTTAGGAAACCACTTCAGTTCTAAATATACAATACCCGTGTTCGTTTAGTATTTCATAAGAATTTAATTTATGCATCCTAAATATGGATTGTAATGAAACAGAAATAAGTTGGAGTAATGCCAATGAAATTACTCGCTTTTGTGAAAGCGTACGTGATCATCGTACCTAAATGAGTTTTTTTTTTTATTAGGGCGTAAGTAATTAGGGTTTGATCAGGCGGTTGTTCCCACTCCCACTGTATTATTATTTTCCTCATTCATTCTATTAATACTGAAACTTCGTTAACCCAAATAGAAGCGTTGTTTACGTTTTGTATAGTGGTAAATAGGTTGAAAAAAGTGTGGAATCGAAGTAGGTCAAAATTATCCTTTCATTAATACTAAACTGTATCATTTATAATGAGTAGATAACTATTATAATTCTGATAAAAATACTGTGGTGGCATCTACAACGCCAAATGCGAACTACGCACCAAAGACCTGACGTCACACAAATCCTGTATCGCGCAAGCAGAGTTTACCGCGCAATCAGAGTTTACCGCGCAATCAGCATAAATCAAACTTTCCGACATAAATCGTTGGGCAGTTGCCCACCAGACATGACACCTATCTGGAGGATCCTCTCTTTGCTATAGAAGATGAGGATGATCCCTGTCCTCATACTTCTATAACACCAAGAAAAGAAAAAGTTAGTTATCTACAATAACACCAACTTGCAAAATGTTCTTCAAATAATGTTAAAGAAAAATATTAGGTACCTACCTATAACGATATAATATCAGTACTTATTCAATATTTACTAAAAACGTTGTAAACATCTGGTACCGTACAGGATACATAAATCATGTTGTTCTTATAATAAAATATTCTAGTTTGTTGTTATAAACGAAGTTTTCTCTATTCGAGATACGCGTATTTTATTTGTTCAAGTAGTCAGAGATTGTATGAGAAATTATATCTTTATTTTACTGTATTCAGAGTTCATTTTCAAACAATACATTTTCAAAGTAAACAAAATTATTATTAAGAAAGCTACGAGTAATTCGCGAAATCCCGACGTTTCCTCATTTCCGATTTTTTGCCGTATGTCTGACGAAATCAATCTGCGATTTCTATTTATACCTTTTTCTATAAGCTACAAGGCATTTATAAATCATGACGTTACTCACGGTGACAGAACACCATAATTTTGGTAGAAGTGACTGCAAATGTTGGAGCCATCGATACAGGTCGTTTGATCAATAATGTTTGCACGACGACGTTCAGTTACGTCACGCAGCCCAGCTCTTCAATTAGACCCTTTGGTTTTTGGGTTCAGTACACGGTAAAACTGGATACCTGGTAATGAAGCAAAGGGCGGTTGATTGGTCAAAGCTGTTGTACGTTTTACAGGGTAGAAAGAACTAACGGGCTTTGAAGAGAAAGTACTTGGACTGCAATATTTAAAGTACTTTCTCTTCAAAGCGCTGTGAAATTAATGGATTTTTATGAAAAATCAAAGCCCCTTTTAGAAAGTTGTAAGAATCGTTGGCCTATTTAAAAAAAAAAAAGTTTTTTTTTTTTTCCTTTGCTGCATGCATTTTTCGAAACAACACAAGTGCAAAAAATAGAAACCTGTATAATTGTTGCAAACTGTAGTTAGAAGAAGTCATGGGTTCAGCCGGAGAATGAAAAGCTAAACCATGCTTAGTACCTTGCCACAGTAAATATTACACTAATCTACATGGTCCTCATATGGCCTGACCAAGATTATGTCTGGACTTTAAAAGAGACTGTGACCTCTGAGTTTGTTTCGGTCTTTCTTCTCAGCGTAGTCAGATAGGAAACGCCGAACTCAAATAGCATTTTCTTCTTTATTTAAAAAAAAATAAAATAATATGACGTGTAAAAGTGATTGCAATATCCTATTTACAGAATAAACAATTTCATTTCATTTCATTTCATTTCATTAAGCATCAACGACCAAATACACAAGTGAAGAGAAATAACACGCCCTTTATGCCTGGAGGCTTTTATTTAGATATTGTTTTCGTTAAGTAATTTTTATTTCTGCTTGAGTATAGTTCTCGATGTTTAAAAAAAAAAAAAATATATATATATATATAAATATAATACACAGCTACACACGACGAGACTAAGTACAAAAGATATCAAGGTTTTCGTAACCTGATTGCAACCAAGTAAAGCCAGAAACCCAATAAGTTACGAAGACTATATGAAGTGACAACAGAATGAACCCTTTTCTATCTTTATGACCTTAGTACGTCCGTAACTGCGTGGGGTAAAATTAATTACAGAAACGTCCAGTGTTAATGAATCCTTGAAATTTATTTTCTTCCACTTATTTGGAGCTATATTTTAGTTGGCAAGTATTTGACGGTGCAGTATTCAGTGATTTGTTAGGTGTTTAAATGATTATTAAGTTGCTGTTGATTGAATTAGAGGATAATACAATTGCGGACGGTAAGCAATGGGTAGCTCGCCGTCCGATAAGGACCAGGCCCGGGTCGACGGCGCGTTGTGTTCCACGCGCGCCTCAAAGAGATGTCAGCACAACGGAAGGGGTCCGTTAGGACCGATGCCTGCCGGGGTTGCGGGAAAGTCCGAAAGGGATACCGTGGCCCCTGGCAACGTAAAGGCAACGGAAGGAACACGGGTGGGTTTTAGTCAGTAAGAGTCTGACACGCCCTCCCGCTCCACCCAGAGCGGGAGAAGTTATTTGATAATTTCCCGTCCAAAAAAAAAAAAAAAAAAAAAAAAGGATAATACAATTTATACAAAGTGAAGTAAATAATTTATTTGAATAATAATAAAAATTCATAAGTACCATCAAAGTTGATTACGTATGTAGAGATTAGTCCACAGAGATAATAAAATAAAAATTTATAAACAATGATTTTTGAAAAAAAAAAACAGAGTGAAGTGGGGAAAATTAAGCAAGGCTAAACCCTATCACCATGTGAGATTAACAGACGGGAAAGGAGAGGAGAGTCACTAGGCGTCTTCCATGAAGTTATTGAACCTAATGAAAAGTTGAAACTGAAACTGAAAATAGAAACTAAGTCTCGAGCTAAGTAATTCTAGGATCCCTCACTTGTTGCTTTTCACTACGTGGCCTCGAAATCAGGCCAAATAATAATATCAAAGTTAAGAAGCAAATAGCCTTCGCATTTGTTACAAGCTCATGGCCTTATGAACCCAAGGTCAATACGAGTATTATTAATACTATTTAAGTGTTGTGAATTTCATACATAAAATTAGGTACGTTTCTGATACAATCTTGTGCGTAGTGCATGTTGTTTTGATTAAATGAAAAATAACCACCTCGTTCCTTTACTATAGATCTATCAAGTCAAATGAGGGCTTTTAAGGCAAAATATATATTCAAAACCTGTTTTGCAAGGATAAAGCAGTTTTATGTCTACGTTTAGTTTTTGAGATTCTTCATTCGGAGTATGCTTAAATTTTGTCTTGTTTGCCTTTATATCCGTACCAATTGCTGAACAATCGATCAAGATGACCTGCCCAAATGACGTCATAACAGAATACCCCCTGACCTCAAAAACAGTGTACTGTACACTGTGGGGTGTGTTTTTGAGGAAGGGTAAGCCCTTCTAACCAGGTTAAACCCAAATAAACGAGGGAGGAAAACAAATGTACATTTTTTTATGCAAGACATAACAGGCGTGTTACATTCTGTTAAAACTTTTGTAGTGACGAAATCTTGCATGAAATAGAAACAAGGAAGAAAAAGAGTTTGTATTTGGGACTAAATTTACTTTTTTAAGGTTCTTTACCCGAAGGATGCCAAAACCTATTACTAAGTCTCCGCTGTCCGTCTGTCTGTCTGTCAGCGACCTGTATCTCATGAACCGTCATAGGTAGACAGTTTAAAAATTAAACAGATTATAAAAAATAATAAAATTAAAAATTAAAGGTGGGTCTCCATACAATAAACTTTTGATAATGAAAGAATTCTAACCCACGCTTGTGGGTTGTCTAGAGCTCATCGAGTAGAGAACAATTATTTTTTATTATTTTTTTTCTTCAAGAAAGATGAAATAGGGGGCCGTAAAAGTTGTCAGTTTTAGACCATTTTTGTACGAGCTCTATCTCAACAACTAAACAAGTTAGGAATTTTAAACATCTGTATATCATGTACCATATAGTATAATACTCGTATAATCAGCAAATACTAAAAACGCCGATTCATAAGGTATTTATTTAAATATGGGTGATATGCAACTGCAAAAATAACTTTGTAATTCATGGTATCATTATAAAATACAAATTTATCTTTGCGATTTTCATTGAGATGAAAAATAATAATATTTTTCGTTTAGTAATTTCGTTTTTTGCTAAATAATGTACGGTAGTAAGGAACCCTTCAGGTGCGAGTCCAGCTCGCACTTGGCTGGTTTTATTTTGTAATGATCTACGTACTGCCACCCTATTAGATCGACTGCCTGATCCATTTTCTGCCTGCCATGCTTGGTTTCAGTCAGTGAGTGATACAGAAAAGTCGATTATATATTTAAACTACTGCTCTAAACAATCATTTATGCAAATGAATGCTGATAAAATGAAATAGTAGTCATCATAATTAATAGGTCTTTTACCTATGAAATTGCCGTTTTGTATGAAAAAATTTAAACGAATTTTTTTCATGTATTTTTTATTTGTATTAATCGAAGTAATCACCCATGCAATCAATGCATCTTTGCCAACGCAGTGGCAGTTTATTGATGCCCTTCTTGAAGAAATCAGCTGGACGGGAGGCAACAAATTCTTCAAAGGCTATTACTACCTCTCGTGTATTGAATTTTTTTCCCGCCAAGAAGTTATCCAAATTCTGGAAAAAGTAGTCTGTAGGCGCAAGGTCTGGTGAGTAGGGCGGATGACGGAGAGCTTCCAACCCCAGTTCTTGCAACTTGGAGACCGTCTGCTGTGCAGTATGAGGTCGCGCGTTGTCGTGCAGGAGCAGCGGAGACGACCGATTGACCAATGCTGGTTGGAGATGTGCCAGCTTCTCCATCATTGTGTTCAGTTCTTCACAGTACACATGTGCAGTAATGCTCACCCCGTTTGGTAAGAAGCTGTGATGAATCACACCGGCGGCGGCGCTAGACCACCAAACAGTGACCATCACTTTTCTAGGGGTAAGTTTTCGTTTAGGGCATTGTTTAGGTGCTGAACCAGGATCCAACCAACTTGCTGAGCGCTTGCGGTTATCAAACAGAATCCATTTTTCATCGCAGGTAACAATGCGGTTCAAAATTCCTTCATTTGTGTGTCTGTTGAGCAGTGCAAGGCACGTCTCACGGCACCCATTTGTCAAGCTTTTTTACCTTGCCAATTTGACGCAAATGGACCAATATTGTTTTGACGCTAACGTCGAAAGCTGCTGCTAATTCAGCCGTAGATTGTGTATCATCAGCTTCCACAATCGCCTTTAATTCGTCATTGTCGACCAAAGTCTTCGGACGACCGCGAGGTTCATTTTTCAGGTCGAAATTTCCAGAAGGGAAGCGAGCAAACCAATAACAGGTGGTGCTTTTGTTTGTAGTGTTAGCTCCATAAACGTCGTTGATGTTGCGTGCCGCTTGTGCCGCGTTGCTGCCACGACGGTACTCATATTCCATAATTACTCGAATTTTTAACGTATCCATGATGACGAAAAAGATTGAAATGCGATGAAAATGTAACACTAATCAATAAACAAATGACTACTTTTGGAGAAAAGAAAAACATGTTTTTAAAATAAAATTAATTTGAAATTAGAATTCTTAGCCAAACAAAAATTATTTTGATTTGAAATGGCCAGTACTGCAGAACGGCAATTTCATAGGTAAAGACCTAATATTATTATTCAGCAACATACGTCACGTTGGATGCATATTCAGATTTATTCGTTGCAATAATAATAGATAATTATTATTCCGTGAATACAAATAGGCAGAGTTAATAGAAGCCAATGCAGACAGATTATTGCAACTATGCGCTCTATTGATGTGGATAAACAAACCAGAGGAGTGAGCGATAAACAATCGATTCAACGAAGTTGAAGGTCCTAAATCGATTCTCAGAAAAGCATCGATTCAGTACCTCTCGCTCTATCAGAACCTTCTGATAGAGCGAGAGGTACTGAATCGATGCTTTTCGAATTTTATTTATTGGAAATAAACGTTCACATCCACCTGGATGTGAACGTTTATTTCCAATAAATAAAATTTTCCATGATTTATAAATCTTGTAAAGTCAGGGAAATTTATTGTTAAGCAAATTGACTATCAACTTAAATTGTCCGTTAATTCAAACCACTACTGCCATTCTTTGATATTAGTATGAAATGGCTATAAAACGGCAAATTGGCGTCGTGTGTCAATTTTATAAAAAAAAGATCTGCTCCCGCCAGCAGCTTTACCCGCGTGATATCTTTATAAATTATAGCCTATGTTACTCAGTGATAATATAGCATGCAACTGGTGAAATAATTTTTAAATTTGTCCAGTAGCTTTTGAGTTTATTCATTGTAAACAAAAATACATTTTTTTTTCCTTTTTATTAATCAATATTACTATTACCCTGATTGTTAAACTATTTCTAACCATGGGTTTGGAATTCTTCCTACTTAATCATCAGTTTTTCTTTCAATTAAGTAATCAAGCGTCTTATTAACCTTATAAAATTAAATATTAGATATTAATATCTTCTAAAAAATAATTATAAATAAACAGAGTTGGGCAACTGTTTTTTACAATGTAAACGAGGCTTTATTCTACAACGCGGTCAAGTGTCTGACCGACCCTTGTTATAATCCGGCAGACACTGAAATATCTCGAGTAGGCCCGAGTTACGAGTGATCCTATGCTCTCGGGCGTTTTTATCTTTAGACATACTGTTGGATTACCTTGTAATTTTGGAGGTAAATGAGCGTTGAAATCTTGGTATAGTAAGGGTAAGTGGTTTTTAGTTTGTTGCCCCAATTTGTTAAGATATAAAGTTGTCCATTCACACGACTACAACAGTTATAAAAGGGTTCAGAATTTGATGAGTGTAATTTTGGAGGTAAATGAGCGTTGAAATCTTGGTATAGTAAGGGTAAGTGGTTTGTAGATTGTTGCCCCAATTTGTTAAGATATAAAGTTGTCCATTCACACTACTACGACAGTTAGAAAAGAGTTCAGAATTTGATAATTCATAATTATACAGAATGAGTTTTTATACAAGAATCACCATATACATATACATGATATAATACATACCTACCTAAGTCAAGTGTGATGTTGTCATCGAAACAATTCATTATTATAATGTACTCATCACGTCATGTTGGGACAACATGGTTGCTTACAGATTATGACATCATTTTGACGTCAAACGTTATCAGGAGTTGACGTCATGATTTTCTTTGATACCTTCCTTCTGATTCCGAAAATGATTAAACGATAAAATTCGTGAAATTAGTAGAGAAAGGTGCCTTACCTACTTTTGTATAATTCGGGACTACGTATAAATTGGTTTAAAAAAACTAGTGAATTTATTTTGCTATTGGATATTTAATCAATAGTTTTTTACCAAACCCCCACGCTACGTGTATAAAACAATTTCAATATCCCAACCTCATTTTAATAAAAAATAAAACGATATAGGTGCCGTGCACGCGATGACAAAAACGCAATTTTAAAAGAAGTTTTTACAAAAAATAACTAACGAATTATAAAAGAAAAATAATGATATTGCATTCCCGATCCCTCTAGAACCATCCAGTAATGACTAAAAAGTCTATATACACTCCTTCACGTAATGTTTTTCCAAGGAAAGTTCTTTCAACATCTCTGTTGTACCGGTGAGACGTGAATAACAACCAAGCAGAATTTACCACTTACAACATTAGTTAGAGATTTTCTTGGCAAAGTAGGTATCCTACAAATAATATAAATGTGATGGTTTGTATGTTTGTTACTCTATCACGCAAAAACAGCTGAATGGATTTAGATGTTTGTCACACAGATAGTTTATATTTTTATATAAATACGATACTTTTATCCTGGTAGTACGTTCCCGTGGGATCATTTATAACTTCCACGTGGGCAAAAGCTAGTTATAAATAAATTTGTTATTGCACCTTACAGGTGACATTTAAACCTTACAGGTGAAATAAAGGTTGGGGTTAATGTTTGCTAACATAATTATTCTATATTTATTTATACTCGTAATAACGTACAATCGTACAATGAAAGCCCATGGTCAAATTTTACTTACACCGTGCTTCGTGCATGACACAAAAAAAACTAATACTTCATAAAATTATAAACGGTTCCATTGATGCACAATTAATAAACTATTTTAACTTTAGGCCTAGCCAACGTAGTAAGCGTCATCATCGTATTTTTGAATTACCTACATCCACCTTGAATACTATATTTTATAGCCCCGTTACAGGCATGGCAAGGCAATATAATGAAAGGTCCAACTTGACGGATTACCCTATTGATATTATCTCCATGACTTTCGCTTCATATAGACGCTCCCTATTTAAACAGTGTGATGAGTGCCCGTCTATCTAGCTCAAATTGGTTTGTTTTTGCAGTGTTGTAGATTTATGTCTACTAGACACACTTTATATTGTTCTCCTTTGTCTCTGAATTTCATATGTGAATGTCATGCATACCTGTCATTTGCATGGTTACTGAAATGCTAATTTTAGATGTTATTTGAATTGTAAGTGACTGTGCTGTTGGTGTGCTTATGATAAATAAATAAAATGAATTTGAACTTGAGACTTATTACTACACACTACTAGAAGAAAAATATACATAATAAACGTAATATTTTTCACGTTTTGATGTTCTGTACACACTGTTCCTTTTAGATGATTTAGGTACTACGAAAAAGGTTCATCGCAAACACAATATTGTAAAAACCCTTACTATAATATTGTTAGAAAAAGGCCATAAATTGTGTAAAGGATCGGCTAAAGAAGTTTGCAAGAACATTATAATAAAAACTCTCTCAAAGTAAACATGAAATACTCGTATTATTATTTTGCATGCTCTTATTGTTTTTCATAAAAATCTATATGCTTAATGAGGTCTATGAAACAGTGAACACCTTAGTGTTTTTAACTTCTGAATAAAACTTGAGAATCATAAAATTTTGTTTAAAAAGCTTTTAACAGAAGATAAACGTTTCTAACGTTGCTACTTGTGTTTTCAATTTAGATATAAACAGTAGTAAAAAGGAGTTTTGGGATTTTTGATATTATAACATTTTGATATTGGTCGTTTATCAACAGTTTAATAAAATTGTCCTTGATTCAAAAATTTATAAATATTTATATGGTTGGCCTATTACAAATATGAATATTATATTTGTAGTGGAGTGTCAATGACGAAATATAGAATAATTATGCTAGCAAACATTGACCCCAACCTTTATTTCACCTGTAAGGTGTAAGTGTCACCTGTAAGGTGCTCAACACATCTATTTATAAGAAAAAGTGAACTTCTAGACAAACTTATCAGTGTCACCCGAAGGTTGACTGGTAGAAAATTTCTATGTCATTAGTCCGCCTCTGTACATTTGTGTGCTTGAAATATTAAATAAATAAATAAAAAAACAGTACCATTCCACAGAAAAAATAGGTATTACGTTAATTTACCAGCTAAATGAAGTCGAATTACAATACTCTTTATATCATTTTCAACTTTCTACTTTCGTTAACATCAGCTTTCTCAGTGTCATCATTTTCAAACGTTTTTTTATTTTATTTCGTAAATCGTCGCGCAAGTAAATACACAAAAAAGAAAATTATAATAAGCAGTAACAAAATAATCAGAAACCGTGAGCCCCTTATTATAGTTTTTATTATGATAAAAGGTCAGATATCATAAAAAGGACGTAACAGCTGGACCTAAAAGAAATTCAGGCAATATATTTTTTTACGAATATTTTGATGCCGTATGATTCCTTACCTGCTTTTTTGTATACTTATACATACTTATTACTATTTTAAGTCTGTTAGCTTTTATATTATGTAAATATTTTGTTTCAAAATTAATAATAAGAATATCGTGGCAAGGTTATCTTATTCTACTCTACATTAATTATATATGTGAAGACGAAGCACATATATAATTAATGTATACAACATATTGTGAAAACATTTTAAAGAATAACGGTGGAGTTTCTTGCCCATTCTTCTCCATACGAAAACTACCTTTTGGAAAGGGCGACTAGAATCAATTCTGTTTTTTGTTTTGACGTTCAAAAGTGCCTTTTATGTGCCTAATTAAAATAAATTATTTGACTATGACTGTGACTACATAATTATTGTAATTTATCTAAACATAACGTAACATCACGCCTTTATTCCCCAAAGGGTTAGGCAGAGGTGTATCTATAGTACAGGGGGCACGGCTATTGCCATCAACCGGGCACAAATTCAGAATCCGGCCTACTACGGAGAAATTCTAAATGGAAAAACCCAATAGATAACACTTCACCTGACCCGATAATCGAAACTCGAACGTCATTCTCAGCAGTAGCATTTGCGACCACTACATCAATGAGGCAGTCGATAAAAATAATAAGTAATTTTCTATCTTTATTGTGGGGATATTTCCTAACCTTGAAATAAAGTTTTCGCAGTAAAAATGCTTGGTTAAAATCTACTTAATTAAAAAAAAAATATATATATATATTTCACATTAACCTACAAGGGCACTTATGAAACGTCAGAAGCTAGGTGCACGGTTCCAATTGGTCGTTTCCTATGGAGAAGAGCCGGCAAGAAACTTCACGGTTACTCTTTTAACATGGTATTTACAATGTTTTCAAATTACAGTGTTAATAGGTATGAGAGGACAGTGTAGGCCTATCAACAAGTACCAGGTACTTAGCAAGATAGAAAATGGTCGACAGATCTACAGTCTGTTAATAATATTGTATGACTAGTTAACTGATGATAAGTGCACCGTAAATATTTAAGACATTTTAAAAGCGGGAATTTGTATTTAGAAAATTGTGTTCAGAATTTGAACTAACAAACTGACGAAGTTTTAAAGTTAAATGAGTATTTAGAAGATAACTAATTCTACTTTGTTTCTATGCCTTTACATACCTGAGAACTCATAAAATCTTGAATTTAGTCGTTTACTTTTATTTCCAAACAAAATGTGTTTTTAAATTATATTTTTAATTCAAGCTATTTTTATCTTGTTCCATTTTGTTTCCAGGTTAACGTCAGGCCGCAGATGCGAGTCCTGGATTACAGGAATTACAATGACACTGGAGAGGAGAGCTTAGTGACTTTATCATCTCGTTAAGGTATGGTCTAACTTGGAGCCACCCAACAAAATGCTATCTAAGAAAGTGACTTAGTAAAATCTTTATATCCAGTGAACTGCTGCTCAGAATAACTTGGGATTTACAATCTATAACATTGTATGCTTTATGTGGATCAATTTGAATGGTGAGCCTTTCAATAGCATGCAGGTTGAAATTGTCAGTCCGTTATATTGGGCTTTGAATATCTTTGTAATATTTCTATACATTATAACGTTTCCGAATATTATAACTACTGAAATACTGCATTGAAGATCCTTTGTTATGAATTTTCGGTTTTAGTCGTATTATTTTCCAATGGGGTTTTCTTGGAACTGGAAACTTTTTAGTGACAAAATTATTTTCGAAATGAGTTTCGTGCCTCTTGAGAATACCTTTAATATAAACTTAGTCTATCACTCAGAACTTTTACTGTTCTGAGGTTTCGCTTGTGCGAAAATAAACATTGGAGGAAGATTATATAGCTTTTTTGGCTTTATCGCTAACTGAAAAATATTTATAGTTTTGGTTTTTTATTACCGTGGTCCAAATATAATGTGATTATTTTACTATCCATAAAATCTACAACACAGTCATAATATTTTACCTGTAGGTACTTTAAGTTTGTTCTTAATAAATTATACTCGTTCATATTACACTGGCAACCCACCCCTGCTTCGCACGGGTGAAATGTACAGATGTATACCAATGTTCATACCGTAAAAAACAAAATGCAGTATGAAACTGCCGGATGATCCCAAATTATACAGTAACAAAATATCGTTCTGCTCATCGCCGTGAGAACGGGCCTTACAATTAAAAAAAAACAAAAGTAGTCTATTGTCATGGATGGTCCCACTATTTTGTTGAACTGGATATGATAAAACGGAGAGTCCTTCTCCATTTGTGGAGTTTGGACGTCCAAATACTTAATTATTAATGTTTTTCTGCCTCAACCACTACACTGTCATCAAACTTTATTAATTCAATTCATAAATTAATTTCTGTAATCGCAGTTCGTTAATAGCCGAGGAAAGGTTGACATTGACCCCTGTCAGTCATAGCGCCATTTGCTATAATTATTTTGCCGTCGTAATTTTAAATCTGTGATATCTTTCACATTATTCATTGAAATGATGTGATTTCCAGGCATATTTTAATATTAATTAAATGGCCAATTTTAAAGACATATTTTAACGCATAAGGATTAAAAATATACTGGTCAAAATAGCTTCGGAAATAACAATATTTTTTTAATTAAATTCTGAAAAATAAAAATGGTTACTATGGAACATCCTTAGAATATAGACATATGCTATTGCGGACTTTTCTAGTGATTTTTTTAGGATTTATAATCCAGCAAAACATACATTTTATCTATCTGCAACGGTTTAGTCAGCGCACGCCAGTAGGGAAAAAGTGCCTTTTTCACGACTTGATAAAACGCCAAGTTTCAGTACTACGTTTACGTTTAATATATAAAACTTCTGGAATATATTCTCTAAATGATGTTGAAAACCTCATCAAAATCCGTTGAGTATTTTAGAAAAACAACGTGGTCATACAGATAAACGCAAAAAGCGTCTTTGTTTTATAATATTTAGAGAAGTGCAAGTAAATTGCTTTATAGCAAATGTATAAAAGTGATGAAGAAGGAATGAGCAATGCGTTGCAGTCTGCCCTAGTCTGCGCTAGCCTTCAAGACTTTTTTTTACCCGCCAGAATCCTCAACCACAGACGAACTGGCTATCTTACCTCTTAACTGCCAAAATACAACAATGCTGTTAACATTGTTGCTGTGGCGACAGACTTAAATAAGATGATGGTAGCTAGCCAGGTGAACTTAGAACAAGCTATAACCAACCAAACCGAGCAAAAATTTTTGCCCCCCTGGGAATCGAACCCGGGACTGACCGAACTGGGTATCGAACGGGTTATACGAACACTCGCGTAAATAAGATGTCAACATGAAATTATTAATATTAATATTTTCTAACGTACTAACGATAAAACGCTAAAATAGCTCTTGAAGATACTATAAGTAGTTAGCACTTACTTACGTTAGCACTTACTTTGTCATTGACAAGATATCTTCCGTGATATTTTGTTGAAAAGGTCTCGATATTTCGTTGCTTTTACAAAAGCTATGGGTATGATAGCTGACAAAGTGGACTGTCCTTATGTAATTCACTGCTGTCAGTCACATATGTCAGCGTATTGTGTTGTTTACTGACACATAGTTTTAAGGACGTTGTTACTAACTCTATATGAGTCTCAGCTCGAAATAAAGTTTTTGATTGATTAATTGATTGATTGATCAATCTCAGCAATTTATTCGAAATTAACAATCAAAGATTCTTCAGACTCAAGAAGTAATGAAGATAGCAATGATTTTGAAGGTTCTCATTGTTAAATTGTATTAGTACGAGTAACGACAAAATCAGTACAGTGAGCGTCCTTCAGTACCTACCTATAAAGTTACTCTTGATATATTAATCGTTCAATTCTAATTTATTTCTAACTAGCTGATCCGACAGACTTTGTCCACACAGTAATCTTCCAAATACCCATAGATAAAGTGACCAAAATGATTCAAATTTTTCCAATTGTACGGGTTTTTTTTTCCAATTTTCATTAACCTTATTCGGACTATTACGAACATTTTAAAACAAAAAATAGCCAAATCTGTCCAGCAGTTCTCAAGTGATAAGCTTACCAACGAACACCATTTCATGTTTATTTATACAGAGTGGATTTAGGGCAGCTACCGTTGTAACTACAGGAAAAATATTTTAAGAAACTGTTCTTAACTTTTTCAGTCATTTTGATCTGAAATGTAAGGCAAAAGTTTTTTTGCGATTCTGACTTTTCTAGTACTCAAACCTCAGTTGGTCTAATAGAATTTTTTGATCCTTTTAAGAAAAAAGATTGATTGGCATTAAAAAAAGTTTTTGTGAAAAGTGTCAATTTTCTTGCCGAGTGTAAATTTTTTTCAAAGTCTGTGAATGCAGATCAAAATGTCTCAAAAAGTTAAGGACAGTCTCCTAAGACCGTTTTCTTGTTGCTAAAACGGTTAAGATTGCTGCCCTTCCTCCCCCATCTCATGCCCTTCCTCCCCCATCTCAAAAATTCACCTTGTATAGATTATTGCTTCTGACATCGGTCACGATAAAATACGCGGTTTCAAACTCGGGGCTATTCAGTAGTTTCCATTAGTCGTAATTTCGGTTCGATCCGGTAGTATAACCGGCTCGAATCCGGTCATTAGGGTTGAGCAGCAAACCACCTAATCATGTGGCCCACCTCTAGTTCATCCATTAAACCGAGGTCCTCTCTAGTGGGGAATTGAATAGAATAGGTACTATTATGTACACCATAAAAATTACAAATATAAATGTAGAAATGTTACACAGGGTGACACAAAGGGCTGTTTTATCGCTTAAAGCAATTTTTTTAAGACTACCTTTGGATAGTGTACCATCTAAATTCAAGTATCTCTAATTGATAATGTATGACACACATAAAAACGTACATGCATACATAAAAACGCCATCTTCCCATGTGGGTAGGTAGAAAATACAGAGCGCCACCTACAACGATCCTTTTTTTTTTGGTTTGGAAGTTATCAAATGACTTCTCCCGCTCTGGGCGGAGCGGGAGGGCGTTTCAGACTCTTACTGACTAAAACCCACCCGTGTTCCTTCAGTTGCCTATACGTTGCCCGGGGAATCTCTTTCGGACTTTCCCTAGACCCCGGCAGGCATCGGTCCTAGAGGACCCCGCCAGTTCTGCTGACATCTCTTTGAGGCGCGCGTGGAACACAACGCGCCGTTGACCCGGGTCTGATCATTATCGGACGGCGAGCTGCCCATTGCTCACCGTCCGCAAGCCCGTGCCTACGATGGCCGGGCGACGTCCAGGGCGTCTCCTGCGGCGGCTAGGGGCGTGAGGGCGCGAAAGTTGCCTCTCCCTCACGCGTTCTGCCTCCTCCTTCGCGAGCATTACTGCTTCGCAGAAGGAGGTGACGGCCTCCCATGCCCTCTCGCTCCGTACCATGGCCTGGACCAGGGCCGGACGCGAGAGATCCCCGCCACCGATCGCCTTCACGAGGACACGGTGATGCTCTGCCCAAACCGGGCAGACCTCCACCGTATGCTCCACCATGTCCCCCGGCGATCCACGCAGTGATGACACCCGGGCGTTTCCTCCCGCCTGAATCTACTAGGATCCTTACATACTTATTTTGCCTCGTTCCATCTTACATACCTACTTCTTTTGCCTCGTAACCCGTTTGTCTTCAAAGCAAGAGTGAACAGGCATCTTCAAGGCACGTTCGATCCATCATAGAACTCGTCCATAGCTTTCCATCATGCGAAATCGAGGTCAAGAGAAGGCCTATTCAAAAATTTAAAAAATTAAAAGAATATTAATGCAGGATTTAAACGCTTCAAAGTACCTAGACAGCTCGACATAGGTCAGAGTTTCAAATAAGATTCTTAATTTTGAGAGCGTATTTACCTAAATAATTCAGCTATCTCTGTTAATAGGGATCGATTTAAGACAAATTTTGTGCTTTTTGGTTTATATGTTGAAACATTTAGCTTCAAGCTTACCTAAGCTTTTATAACTAAGTTTTTTTTTATAGATATTTTTTTTACTGTGTGAATTCAAATAATATATTTTAGTACCTACCTACTAAAAAAATATTATTTGGATTCACATAAGTAGTAAAAAAATACAGTAAAAACATTTAGCTTCAAGCTTACCTAAGCTTTTATAACTAAGTTTTTTTTTTATAGATATTTTTTTTACTGTGTGAATTCAAATAATATATTTTAGTACCTACTAAAAAAATATTATTTGGATTCACATAAGTAGTAAAAAAATATCTATAAAAAAAAACTTAGTTAAAAGACCGATTTCCAATTCTATACAACAAATCATTATAATTGATTACCGTGGCGAGGGTATATAAAAATAAAAAATCTTTATTGAAAAATCAACTAAAAGAATTTATAGATTCTTGTAACCTTTACCAATTTTTCACGTCAAACTTTCGATTCACTGATCGTTTCTTTGATTCATTGTCTTTGAACTGTTACTTAAGTTGAGCAAAGTTTAGCGGATTCCCTTTTAAAAGCTTTTAGTCACGCTATCAAACATTCGTTTGTATTGACGACTTGTCTTAACTTTGTTTTTTAAGTGCTGAAACGGAAAGTTTCGAAAAGCTTGTAGACTACATGTAAAATACTTGGACAAATAAGTTGTATGAGTAACTGAGTAGAGTATATATTTCGAAGTTTGTTTCTAGAGGGATATTTCATACCATTATATTACCCTTACCAAATAAAACCTTGATTTATTCAAAATTTAAATGAAATAAATAACAAGTTCATCATCATTTCAGCCGAAAGACGTCCACTGTTGGATATAGGCCTCTCCCAACTTCCCACATTCCGCGGATTTCTGCGGCCTTCACAAGTTATATATATCAAATAATTAATAATTAATAATAAATAATTAATTAATAAAATTAAAATATTATATCCTAACCTAACTAAAACTATTAACTTTTAATTAAACTAAAATAAGGCGTCGAAAAATTCCTTCCTAGCCTTACCAAATTAAATGATGAACTCCCAATTCACCAACAGATGTTTATTACCAGTCGTCAAATTCAAAGCAAAATGAAAATAAGAATCTCAAAAGCATAATTTTGCTTCATCGTTATGTACAGACACACGCCTATGTAAATACGCTAGTTTACATTTTACCACGTGACCTGTTCTTGAAACCAAACAAAAAACTTTTTCCCAAAACTAGAATGTAGCTCAAAGAAAGAAAGAAAAAAGAAAAATAAGAATCGAACATTTTAACAATGCAGCATTTTACAGCTGCAGATATAGAGGAGCGATAAAATGCTGCATTGTGATGTTTCGCAGACTTTTATTATAAACACCAAGTAATGTATGTGTTGACGTATTTACAAGTGTGACCGAAAATATAAATTATGACGTGACGACGCGTTTATACAACGTGCACCGTACCGTGGAATGCTATGAAAAATATGGAATGAATAGTATGCGGGCATTTTTAATTTATGATCATTAAAATGTAATTTGTTTAAATATTTTATGCCAAAAAATGTGGCAGTAAACGAGAAATATTCACTTTTATGTTGCTTGTTAGTAGGTAGGTAGGTGAAGCACATTTTTGTGAGTGATAAAGTTATTAACACCTATTGTTTATTTTAATCTTTGAAAGTACAATGCGGTCCTCGTAGATGCAGCTTAGACGCACAGTGTAAAGACATTCATAGGAACATGGCCTTACATATTATAGGTACTAGGGACATAATTCTCAACGCTTAATATTCGCGACGATTAAACACACTTAATCGCACGATTCAGAATTCCGTTCACGACACACAAACACAGCATTGGTTAGGTATTCGATATCAATCTCCCTCGTCACGATTAATCCATGTAATACGTTCTCATTTAAGGGATACATTAGCTAAGAGCGAGCTCAATACAACGTGACATTTTTGCCGTCGTGAAACGGCAAACCAGTCAATGTATAACCTAGATTTTCAACTTTTAGGTATTGGGTCCTTACATAATGAAATCGTTTTGTCGAACTGGCCACTTTGATTTCAAATATGTGGCGCTTGGTTAGGAATTCCAAATTCAAATTTATTTCAATTTAGGCTCGTGTATTTGTTTTGAATCTAGTGATTCATTTGTTTTCGCGCCATTTTATTTTTCGTATACATATTATACATCGTTCTGTTCACATCAAGGAAAACTTAAAATATCGCGTCATTTACAAATATGAGTTCCACTGTGGCACCAGCGCTGCAGAAGCAGTACGAAGGATTAATGATGTGTATGGGGAAGCTACTGTAAAATAAAATACAATACGTTTTTGGTTGCAACATTTTCGTTCTGTAAATTTTGACCTACAGAAAAAACCCCGTGGACGACCGGAGAGCCTAGTTGACAATGAAGAATTAAAAGTGATCGTGGAAGCGGATCCATCGCAAACTACGTCAGAGTTAGCGGTTATCGTAGGACACGGTGGAGCATACGGTGGAGGTCTGCGCGGCTTGGGCAGAGCATCGCCGTGTCCTTGTGGAGGCGATCGGTGGCGGGGATCGCTCGCACCCGGCCCTGGTCCAGGCCATGGTACGGAGCGAGAGGGCATGGGCGGCCGTCACCTCCTTCTGCAAAGCAGTAATGCTTGCGAAGGAGGAGGAGGAACGCGTGAGGGAGAGCACACGGGTGGGTTTTAGTCAATTAGAGTCTGACACGCCCTCCCGCTCTGCCCAGAGCGGGAGAAGTTAATTATTTATATGATAATTTCCCATCCAAAAAAAAAAAAGAGTTAGCGGTTATTAAAACAATTTTGATTCACTTGAAACAAATTGGAAAACTGAGAAGCTCGATAAATGTGTTTTTTTGTTTTGCTTTTTCCATATAAAACACCAACAAGAAAATTGAAATTAAATAAAGACATACACGAATCGATTGACCTCATTATTCAAAACTTTATTTAATTTTTTTTTTATCAATAATAATACTCAAGCAGTTGCTAATCCATTTTAATTTAAATAGCCTCCTTTATAATGAACAATATGGCTTTACAAAGGGTCGTTCGACCACAGATGCGGGTGTTGCTCTGCTGAAACACATATTTAACGCATGGGAGAACTCGCAAAATGCTATTGGGGTTTTCTGTGATCTCTCCAAAGCCTTTGATTGCGTGCACTATGACACGCTTTTGCGTAAACTGCGTCATTACGGTGTGCAAAATGAAGCTCTCAACCTTATAAATTCTTATTTACATAATAGGTCCCAATGTGTAGATGTTAATGGTGTGAAATCTTCCGGGCTGCCAGTTCAGTTAGGTGTGCCTCAAGGCTCAATACTGGGTCCATTCTTGTTCTTAGTCTATATCAATGACTTACCATTCTATTTAAAGGGTATCTGTGAAGTTGTACTGTTTGCAGATGATACGTCACTTATTTTTAAAGTAGACAGGAATAGACAAGACTTTGACGATGTAAACAGTGCACTCTCAATGGTTATTTATTTATTGATTTATTTAATACTTCAAGCACAGAAATGTACAGAGGCGGACTTAATGCCATAGGCATTTTCTACCAGTCAACCTTTGGGTGATGCAGAGACAAACAGTGGTAGGTGCAATTACGAGAAATTGAGGAATATTTTTAAAGTAACTCATATACTAAAGATACACATATACCTATTACAAACTATTAATATAATATATACGGAATAAAAATATAAAATATAATATATATATAATATATATGGTTACGGATTGGTTTTCGTCAAATAACCTAGTTCTCAATAACAAGAAAACCAAATGTGTAAAGTTCGCCCTTCCAAATGTTAGAAATCTAGGACCCAACATCGTCTTAGATAAAGAGTTACTTGAAACTGTAAACACGGCAGTTTTTCTGGGCATAACAGTACATGCCAAACTTCAGTGGGTCCAACATATATCGAGCCTAGCGAGAAGGCTCAGTTCGGCCGCCTACGCCGTCAGGAAAGTAAGACAATACACTGACGATGATACAGCTCGGTTAGACTATTTCAGTTATTTTCATAGCGTTATGTCCTACGGTATTCTGCTGTGGGGCAAAGCTGCTGATATTCAAAATATATTTGTCCTTCAAAAACGAGCTGTTCGAGCAATTTACCAGCTCGGTGCCAGAGTTTCTCTGAGAGATTTTTTCAAAGATATCGGTATCCTCACAGTGGCATCACAATTAATTTTCGCCAACATATTATATATTAGGCAAAATATACACTTATATACTAAAAACAGTGATATTCACAATGTTAACACTAGAAATAAGGACAAACTACGTACTCCCTTTCACCGGCTTCATAAGGTTCATAACTCATTTGTTGGGCTTGGTATAACCTTTTATAACAAGCTACCTTCTTCTTTGCTAGATTTGCCTTTTAATGCGTTCAAAACTAAAGTAAAATCCAACCTCTCTTCAAAGGCATACTATTCTATCAACGACTACTTAAATGATAAGAATAGTTGGTCGCTGTGATTAACTCAAGACAATGTTTAAATGTTCCTTCTCCAGAATTAGCTTACTTACTGACAGGTTATATTTTATGAGTTTATATAATTGTTTATAATTTTACTAATTTTACTTTATTTATTGTTGACATAATCTACTCATTACAATGTTTTTTTTTATGAGTTGTATTGCAACATGTGGTTAGCTAGCGACCTCGATAATTTTTTTAATTTACCTCAATGGTCCTAGTTTATCAATTATAACTTCTAGTTACAGCTATATGTAAGCGGGCACGCCCTTTATGTCTGGAGGCTTTTATTTAGATATTGTTTTCGTTAAGTTAGTTTTATTTCTGCTTGAGTATAGTTCTCGATGTTTTTGGTTGGTATATTGGCGTGTGCTAGCTGTCATATGGCTATTAATTTTATAATTTAAATTATGTTTTGTGTTGCGTAATGTAAATATCATTTTGCATACTATTATATAGAATCTTTTTTACTGAACAGACAGCTGTGCTGCTGGGGAGTTTGTTGCGCCACTTCTTCTTCCCAGCTAAAGCACTAGGAAGTGGTGAAGGGTGGGCGTTTTGGGGGACTGTCTTATGTAATTTTGACGTTCGAAAAGTGCTGATTCTCAGCCTAGTTTGAATAAATGACTTTTGAATTTTGAATTTTGAATTTTGTCTGTAGGGACTGATCATCTCTTATCCGCCACGGCTTATTTTAAGCTTTGAATTGTTTTTATCTTTTTATTACGGACGCTTTTTACGTGCACGTCTTTCTACATTGTTCTCACATGTATAATTTCAACATGAATGATGTAACCAATATTTTGTAACAATATTATGATTTAAAAGAGCGTCCGTAGAGTTTCTTGCCCGTTCTTCTCCATAGGAACCTACGCTTTGGAATGGGCAACCAGATTCATATTTCTGACTGGCTGATCCCTTGACAAAACAAAAGTGCCTGTAAATGGTTTCATTGAAATAAATGCATTGAGTTTGAGTTTGAGTTTAAGCAGTAGCTCTTGCGACCACTAGACCAACGAGGCAGTCCTGTAATTAAATGATATGCCAAAAAATTCTTCCTTACTCTAAAAGGTTAACAGGATACAATAGGGTTACAACAGAGTTACTATACGGTTCTATCAGGGTTTCAATTTTATCAGCGGCAGAGGGGCTCCTGGCTAAGTAATAACAGCCGCACGGGTTGATCAATCAGGTTAAGCTACGCTTGCTGTGGACGGTCCGTGGATGGCTGACCATTTTTACATACCGAGACCCCTCAGTGCCTAGAAAAGCACGTTAAGCCATTGGTCCCGGCTGTCACTCGTAGATCTTTGACAGTCGTTACCTACGGGTCGTCAGAAGCACGAATGCACGGTATCGTGTTACCCAGTTACTGGGTTGTGGAGGTCAGGCAGGCAATCGGTCCATGTAAAACTGTTATCCAGCTGCATCTGGTTAGACTGGAAGCCGACCCCAATATAGTTGTTGAAAAGGCTAGGCAGATTGATTGGTAGTGTGTTAACAAAAAAAAAGAATACCCTGTATAATGGTAATTTGAACACATTTTGAAATTTGCCTAAGAATATCTTAGGCCGATGTAAAATGGCAGGATACTAGCTAGTTTAGGTCCCATGAAATATTCAGCTGTGTTTAGTTAAATATAGATGTAGATACAATAGATGGTGGATTGACGTCAAAGGCCTCGTAAAGTGGGTATGGTTAGGGCCGTTACTATTTGTCTTATTCTAAGTTTAACTTGATAACCATGGCGTTGCTGGTCCGAATATAATATGACGGACGTAAATTGTTTTCCATTATTCTAGAATGAGTTTAAACGGTTTGGTAAAAGAAAAGAGAATTGTGGAAAATATTTTTCATGGTATCCTTTCATTGGTTGATTGCTGTATGTCATCGTTTTGCCCATATAACAATTTATTTGGAATCGACGGAGATTGATCTTTTCTTTCATACTTCACTATCAGATGTGATCTCAGAGCTTATATCCTACCTACCCATATCATCCTTCACACAATTTACCCATCCTTTCTTTGGTCATGGCTTTTCTCTTACAATCTTCTACATTGATGCTTAATAAACCGACTACAGCGAAACAAAAAAGAGGGTCATGGTTTTGACCGGTACGTACGTATGTTCATCTGTTACATCATAACTTCTGAACTTCTCATTATAATTTGACAAATGAAGTATCGTTGGAAGAGGCTTGATCGTACACTGGTTATAGGCTGACGTCATGTTAAATTGAATATGGCGCCCTCTAGAGGACATAAAGTCATGAACAAGAAAAATGTGTTGTGTACTAAATGAATAGGCTTAATAAGCACATTCCAAAAATATATATCCAAAAATATATATACCCCAAAATATTTAAATAAAAGTTATAAAACTAAAACCCAAATACGACAAAAAAGTCATCTAAAAAGGTCACACGTAATCTGTTTGATTTATAACACGTGTGACTCCGGATTTATAATTTGTCTGTCTTTGATGTCTTGTTTATATACCTTTTTAGATGACATTTTTTATCGTAGTTCGGTTTTAGTTTTATAATTTTTATTTTACTTATGTTATTAAAATTTTCAGATCATTATTGTTTCTCAAACACTAAGAGCATTATTTACATTGACGTGTTACTATCTTATTGACATGACTGATTAATTACCAATGAATTGCCATCAAAATCTTATTACTTGTTCAACATTTAATGCTATCTAACGTAATATCAAAACAGCTTTAATGACTACCAACAATAGGTACAGTCAGCACCAAATATGTGAAACAAACGAATAGACTACACAGTTCAAAGTGTTCAGAACAAGTAAGAATAACGTTTACATAATTAAATGTTGTGTCATTGAGACATAGTTTTTTTTTTTTTGGCTATTCTGATCATTTTGAACGGTGTGTTCTTCCCTATATCTTTGAAGCTACCTGTACTGTATATACGATTACAAATGATGTTATTAGTCGACAGGTGTGCCCACAGCCCTGTGTAATCGCTTAGTTGATCCTTACGACGCCCTTGGGAAGGCACAGGGTATGTGCCTCGACGTGATACGCTGTTACTCGGAAAACTAAAATAAGGACTCACATCTATATTAATTTTCCCTGCCCAATTGGAAACAAGTATCTGTATAGGTTGACACATATGATACAGAAGGCCAATTTCAACTTAAAAACCAAGTACATAATAAAAAAAAATAGAAATCGATTTAGTTTTTATCTGAACGAACTGGACATTGCGCTTATTCTGTTACGAGTTGTATGATATATTTGTATGTAACTAGCTTCTGCCCATGACGTCACGAATTGGGCTATCCAATGCAAAAAGAATTTTTCAAATCCGATGGGTAGTTCCGGAGATTACTTCCTACATACAAACTTACAAAAAAAAAACAAACACTTTATAAGATAATATAAATTAATTAATGAATAGATTTGTTACTTAACCTTAACTTTGTATCACGAAAATGCAATGCACGGCTAGGTACAACATAAGTCCATGATCAGAGTACCACTCGATACAATCATCTCTTATTTCGCACAATCTCTTACTCTGTTCCAACAACGTTTTTTCAAATTTAGGGATGACCTCAAAATACTGCGATAAAAAACACAATGGAATGTGTACGTAAGTATGTATTGTACATTTTTTGTTCTCCAGAGTAGGCGGAATCCTACAATTCTGTCGATGTGAAGCTTCCTATTGATTTACGCCGTTTTTTTTCAGCTGAAAATAGATATTCAGCAACTTTATTTCTTGAGATTTCTTTTTAAAAGAAAATGATTGTTATGGCTTCTGAATTTTACTGAATGTATAAAAGATAAAATCTTTAGGCATATTTGCACAGTATTAGTAGTAACCATGTTGGTCTATCCTATAGCCTCTTTAAAAACTTACTTGGGTACAGAGTACCATTATTTATTATTTATTCCATACCTACAAAGTTAATTCAAAGTTTTGTTTATCTGATACCTTACAGTATTCAGTATTATACCTATCTACTTATTCTGACAGATTTTATATTTTGTGTGAAGTTTGAAGCTTCACTCTTTCTGCTAAACTCTCTGGAGGCTTGGTGTGAAATATGACTATTCCTTACCTTTATACTAGGGCATATAATTATAACTTTGTAGAAAAATTTTGAATGTCTTTACCCTTTGGCGTAAATTTATTATTCCTCTTTATAGTTTCTTTCGTGGGTAGGTATGTAATGAAATAAATAAAGTCACTATTTACATTAACAAACGCAACAATCTAATGTTTGGTACAGGTTTTTAGAAAGACCATTATTATACCTACGTTGAAAAGTTGCTAATCTACCACTCATGAACGCCACCAGTGGTGATAGCCACTTTTTCATCGTGACGGCATCTATAACGCCACATGCGCACAACGCATCACACCTTATGTTACGCAAATCCTACATCACGCAAGCAGGATATATATGCGTGGTTTACACAATATGCAACCCAGCAACATCCATCGGGCAGAAGCCCACCAATGTAACACTCGTCTGGTCAGTGGATCCTTCTTTTTCTATGAACAATTCAAGTTTTTTCTATTACAGTTTCATTCCTACACTGCACGTCGTTTTTCGAAACATCCAACGAGACCTTGTGTCGACAACAGCATGTGCCGTTAATAACGGCCCTCGTGAACTCGGCCCGTTTTATGTTTCCCACAACGGATACCAGAAAATACTGAGAAAATGATAGAAGTACAGTAATAGCTTGTTTTCATAAACTTCAGTGCGAAAATTTCAACGCCTTCTAGCAATTACTTCTAATTCAAATCCGTCTTATTCCAGCACTTGTGTTAATAACCATAGACATTTATTTGTGTTGTAGATGGACTAAGATTTATAGTAAACGTTTTGTTGAGCATTATTTGATGTAAACCAGCCTGTCTGTTTAAGTACAAACGCCCACTCTAGACTTTTTACGACTATTTATATTGTATTTATACGCTAAATATATCTGGGTAGGTCTAGGATTAATTTTGGGATTATTTGGGAAGTCTGCTCTTTCTATTTTGGTCAGGGGGTGTGGCTGATGCATAAGGTTGTAGGTAAAAGCTGATATTAGAATAACATCTTCTACTACCTACTCTAATACATTTCATAACATTTACAACTAAATAAACAGAAACTGACATTCTATCTGACTATTCCGTATAAATTATTATCGAAACTACATATCCGCTACTAGTATCCGAGCGGTAGGATAACACAAACTTGTAACTACTGATGCAATATCCGAAAGTGAACTAGCATAAAATTGAGAAGTTCTAACATCAATAGGGTGGGGATGGGGATGCCCGATAGTTATCACACATTCTATCACGATGTAACATGCCTTTCGTAGGGAGTCGTTTTAGTATCAAAAACGATTATGATGTGATCCTTACTCATTTAACGGCGCAGGATAGCCTTTACCAGAAATGATCATCGTATTAGTGGTTCAGCAGGTTTAATATCATCAGGATTTTGCCGGAATATAGGGTTTTGTATTTGATCTGAGGAATAAAGCAGGTCATCGCGGACGTGGTACGATAGCGGCTCCCCCTGACATCATCTTCTGTCATCAAAATACAGCCACCACGCAACCTTCAATGCGACGCTCTGCTAGAGTGAATTTCAGCAGCCAGTGTCACTCTTATCCGACCTTTCGGTGATTCCAGTAACTTAGTAACAAAACTGGGCGTTAAAAGCAAAAGTTTGTGTATGTTTGTTCCTTAACCATGCACAAACGGCTAAACGGATTTGGTTAAAGTTTGGCTTGCAAATAGAGCATGTCTTGGATTTAAATATAGGGTATTTATAATCCTGTTTCAAAGTAATTCACCTAAGATACGGATAAAACTGCGGGCAATAGCTAGTAGTTTATGTCTACACAATTATATCAACTTTTATAACTTTATTAGACTAAAAGTTTAAGAAGACCTCTAACTTATAATTTCAAGGACTAATGAGCTTACGTACTTACCTTACCTCATAATATAAACATTAGGGCTTTTTGGTCAAGGTCAATCTTTTTAGCACTTAAGTTGCTATGCCGAGCCCCTTAATTATGTTGGTTAACAACGTACTTAATGCGGCCCAAGATATAGTAATTATTTTTCTAGGTACCTATAGTCTGCCGTATACTGTTACTAAAGAGACAAAATGAGCCATAGAAAGACAAGCGCAAGATAGAATGAATACAGACACAATAGCAATGAAGACCTGGAAGCTATAATTGCAGATCCCAGATAAGTAAGTACAAAAGAACAATAGTGAGGAGCCGATCAATAAAGCCAGAAGCTCATTATTCATCTCAATTACTTGGATTTCAATACACATTCCAAATTATTCGTTTCTTTGTCACCATTTACTTGGACACATTTTAAGGGGTAGATAATCGATCGATCAGCTGTGACCTTATAACAAATGCTACCGCTTGTACCTACTGACTGTCATTTATTTATCGTCAGCTATAAAGTTCAGTGGAACACAGGCTGGTTCAATACTCGTTGTATGTTAACGACTTCTTTGACCCAAGGGCATACGTCTATCGATGTAAATAGAAAATACTTCAACGTTAAACCGTTCATGTGTGTTATAAAAAGGAGAATAAGTTTCGAGGTTTCTAAAAGAACGGTATTGTGAAAAAAACTTTTAAAGAATTAAATTGCTCGTAAAATACTCTATGGTTTGAAATATTTAAATATTCGTATTTTATTATTGAAATACGACGCAAACTTTTGGCCGTAAAAAGAAAATACCAAAGTAACTGCTTATTTGCTAAATTCCTCTGTTTCATTTAATATTTTTTTTAAGTTACGCTCTCTAGATTCCTTAAAAAATGTGTTTTCTTTAAAAATAATATATATTAAATTAGATTCAAAATTTTTCGAACATAATAAATAAGGTGACTAAACAATATTTTATTTTCCCTTCGTTGACCTTTTGACATAAAGACAAGACACACCATGAAAAGGTTTAAATAGGAGAATAGGTACGTCGTAGGCAAGGGCATTTGAACAAAAATATTTTTATACTCATGTAACACAAAATAATTTTACAAAGGGGCTGTAAATGACTGTTGAGATACCCCAGATAGATAAATCGGAACATTAAAAGAAAGTTAGTAACAGAAAAGTATCATCAGACAAGCATATAAATATTTTTGTGCGTGTTTTAACTATACGTAACAAGCTGCACCCCTGTCCAGGGTTGCAATCTGTCCCAGGGTTATTCAGTTCCGACAATGTTAGGTTAGGTTAGGTTCTGGCCGGTACTCAACGAGTGGCTCGGGAGGAGGCACGGCTCCCTGTTATTTAGGGCGACGCTGGTGCTCTCGGGGCACGGCTGCTTCGGAAAGTATCTGCGTCGCATAGGCAGGGAGCCAGACGCTCGGTGTCATCACTGCGTCCACTGTTGGGAGAATATAGCGTGGCATACACTTGCAGAGTGTATGCCACGCTATATTCAAGAGCTTGGGAGGAGCCGCGTCGTGCTCTTGTTTCGGAAGTGGGAAGTAACCTGTCGCTGCCGTCTGTGATGGGCGGCAGGCCAGCGTCGTGGGACGCGGTGATCTCTTTCCGCTTCTGCGACAAGACATTTTCCCAGAAGAAGGCAGCGGAAAAGGAGAGGAAGATTTCTAGTGCTCTCCCAACCCACAGCAGGCACACCGGGTGTCGGCAGAGGGCAGATAATGCCCTCTTCCAGCCCCCCTAAATGGGTCCAGCGTTCACGAGCGCCCCTCTTAGACGTCGCGGGGGGAGTCAAACACCTCACTCCCCCAGTTTGTGTCAGAAAATCCTTCATTTCAATTGATAAACTAGACTAGAATATACTTATGAGATGAAAGGTAACTATGTCAGTAATATGCAAAACAGAACTCCCCGAGGGTTCCAGGGCAAATCAGATTCCAAGGTTTTTGCGGAAATACACGGAATTAAGCAGATTTGAATGATAGAACTATCCTCAGTACCTAAGGCTGATAAGTCATAATAACATCACGCGTCTATTTCCTGAAGGGGAACAGAGTTGTACCTATAGTCCAACCACACCGCAGTTCAAATTACAAATTTATTTATTAATAATCAGATTGTACAAGAACAGATTGGACGGTGTCCCCCAAACTAAAGTCCGGTTGTCTACAGAATGCATTCTTGACACCTGTCAATTTCATACCAACGAATATGTGTTTTGTGAATTTGATCCTTATTACTACTAGAAATTGTACAACTGACAGATGTCAGGAACGCATTCTCTCGACAGCCGGATTGGCCTATAAGTTATGGTTAAGACCCATTGTGAAAGGTGAGCTTGTTGCCATCAACTGCACCCAAATACCTAGATATGAGTCCAGTAGCAGCCTGCTACTGACAACAAACTTTCCCATCATGATCTGGGTTCTAGACTAACGAACGGGGCTCATGGGAATCTTTCCAAAACCTTGCGCGCGGTCTGCACGCGAAGGCAGCGTGATTAGCGCATCATCGGTAAGCTGAGGCGCGGCGCGGCGCCGACACGGCTCGGCCCGATGACCACTCGCTTCTACGGACTCTAGCGCGACGAACGATGTTCCTCCCTTATTAACTGTTTGTCTGGGAAATTTCATATTTTGTAATAAGCACGGCAAATAAACCTTTGCCTAAAATACAGTTCACTCTTTTAATGCTCCCCGCGCTAACAGATAAATAACTAAATTAAAAAGTCGGGCTTGCGCGTCTCAATGATCTTGGGGCTCTGTCGGAAAGGTAAAAGTGAGAGAGCAGACCAAGAGAGATATCGAGACGAGGTCACTCCTGATCGATCGATGATAGTCCATTGACAGAAGTTGTTACCATGCCGCTGCGCTGAGTCAAGTTGGCCAGACAGCGAATAGAGGCATATTTAATGCCACCGCCAGGGGCTTGGCTTAATTGCCTGGTCCAAGAGGAAGGCTAACTCTAAGATAAAAATCCTTCCAATCCAAAGCTTTGAAGCGCGGTGAGAGGATGAATGGCTGGAGAGAGTCCAGTCGAGAGCGCTTCCCCTGTAGAGCATCTGCCGCAATCTGCAGTATGTAGGCTTACCCGGCTGTCTAGCACCAGTCCCAGGTACTACATGGTGTACTCGACAGCTATTTGGGCCCCCCCGACCACGACGTGTGATCCCAGCGGCGCCCCTCGGGTATATTATGCCTAACCTTTTTTTTTTTCGTCGAGTTTGAAATCGTCATGGATGTCCTCCGCCCTGGAGTTAGCAGAGGGGTCTGTCAGACTCTTACTGACTAAAACCACCCCGTTGTTCCGTCTCACACTTGCACCGGGGATCACGGGATTTAGGGGGGCTGAAAGAGGTCGTTATCTACCCTCCGACGCCCGGTGCGTCTGCTGCGGATCGGGTTAGCGGAAGCAATCTCCCGCTCCCTTTCCGCAGCCTCCTTCTGTGAAATGACTGTTTCGTAAAAGGATACCACCGCTTCCCAGGACTCCTCGCTGCCGACCATCGAATCGGTAACGGCTGGCAGCGACAGGTCACTGCCGACACCTGAGATGAGGGTACGGCGCGAGTCCTCCCAAGCAGCACACTATGCCAGCGTGTGCCGAGCCGTGTCCTTCGGACAGTCGACGCAGTGGTGACACCGAGCGTCCGGCTCCCTGTTTATGCAACACAGGTACTTTCCGAAGCAGCCGTACCTCGAGAACACCAGCGTCACCCTTGACGGCTCACGCCTCCACCCGGGTGTTGCCTAACCTAATATTGCCGGAATTGAATAACCCTGAGACAGATTTTAATGCGCATTGGCTGAGTAAAGGGAAAAGTAATGCCTTCAAAACTACAGTGGTTTTAACTACGGAGCTTGGAGTATTTTGCCCAGTCCTTTCATCCAAATTCGTTCAGCCATTTTAGCGTAAAAGCGTAACAAACAAAAAAACTCACTTTCGCATTTATAATATAAGTTAGGATGCAAAAATCTGTTAATTAGCATTGACTCCAGGGACTTAATAGCAATATTTTTAAACGGATATTTACATTTTTTCTTGATAAATAATACATATTTTGACACGTGCCACGATCAAAATATGTGACCAATAACGAGTCAGTCTGTTCCATTATGAGTATAAATAATATCCACAATATACTCGCCGATAATAGGAAACATCCCAATTTTAATTATGGCAGCCTGCCATAGCTAGTTGTCATGCTGACTGACGACTCTTTGATCAAACTATGATTTCAACGCTGCAACGTATTGCTTATTAGCGGACAAACGCTCCTATATCCGACAGACTGCAATCGGCTAGGTGCCAAGTCTAGTGAATATGACTGACTTTTGTTTTGCCGAGGTATACCTACACAGTTTGGCTAATCAAGGCAATTAACATAAGTTCTAGCTTAGAAAGTGAAGTCAAATAGGTATTAAAAGGCGACTCGGAACGTATAAAAAACTAGGCAGTTAAGTGATTAGTATTTAGTCAAGTGGCTAAGCCACTATAATTGGATTAGGAAGACCGTTATGGCAGTTGTTAGGCTAATACACATTTAGTTAAAATTGAGTAGACTGTGAACCGGGTATAGAAAAAAATGGTTAGATAGAAAACGATTTAGATTTTCAGTTGAATTGGCAATTAAACACCATTGAAATGCATTAGACAAAAACCATCTTCCAAAAATTACTGTACCTGTTATTAAAAAGGAACATTTTTGAATCAAATAAAAACAAATCAATTCCCTAGACTTTTCCCAACTATTTTAGGGTCGACTTCCAACGACGTCGACGTCGTCTGTATCAACGAATGACAGCCGGGACCAACGGCTTAACGTGCTTTCCGAGGCACGCAAGGGTCTCGTATGTAATGGATCGTCACCCATCCAAAAACCGACCGCAGCAACCGTCGCTTAACCTTCGATCGCCTCTTGCAGCTGTTATTATTTAACCACGAGCCCCTCCCTTGTAAATAATAAAAACAAAACAAACCTCAAACCTTAACTATGTAGGTAGGTACTATAAATTTCAGGTTTTTCTCTCATTTCACGAGATGGACGCGTGGTGATTAAATGAATTACAGCTCATTTGTGATAATTTCGTCGGTAGCGGTTTTTGCAGAACACTAATATAGGCCTGTTAATGTAATAGCTATTATTATCATTTGCATTCTGCGAGTAACACCATGAAATGTTAACCTTGAGATAGTAAACCGTGGAAAAGATTAGGAAAATGGAGGTAAAAATTTATTGGCAGGTGATCGGAAAATTACAAGAATATAATATTTTTATGGCTATTCTATGCATATAAATAACCATCTTATAATAGTTAAATTGAGTCGCAGATAGATAGATGACAAGAAATGTCAACGATAAAATTAAGCTAATAAAAAAACGTCCAAGTGCGAGTCGGACTCGCGCACGAAGGGTTCCGTACCACTATCTATAAAAACGGCAAAAAAATCAGATTTGTTGTATGGGAGCCCCCTTAAATATTTATTTTATTCTGTTTTTAGTATTTGTTTTTATAGCGGCAACAGAAATACATCATCTGTGAAAATATCAACTGTCTAACTATCATGGTTCATGAGATACAGCCTGGTGACAGACGGACAGCGGAGTCTTAGTAATAGGGTCCCGTTTCACCCTTTGGGTACGGGACCCTAAAAACGATGGCAAGATGGGTCAACCATTAAATTAAGCTAAAGGCTAAGGAAGAATTGCCGGGGTCGCGGGAAAGTCCGAAAGGTGTACCGTGGCTTGGCAAGTACAGGCAACTGAAGGAACACGGGTGAGTTTTAGTCAGTAAGAGTCTGACACGCCCTCCCACTCCGCCCAGAGCGGGAGAAATTATTTCATAATTTCCCAACCAAAAAAAAAAAGACTAGGAAAGAATTACAAAAAAGGAAGAAGGTCTATAGTGATACAAAAATAATATGGATGATGATGGACAAAAATTTGATTCGTTTTATTGATTTACCAATGAAGAAGCTTAATATTTTGCATAGCAAAATATCTACGTTGTTCTAATGAATCGAAATGATTTGCAAGACGTGTAATACGTGGATTTTTAAAGTTTCGAAAACAATTCACTGAAACTAGCATGCAAAATTATTGAATACATTATTTTAAGTGAAGGTAATTAAAGTACATACATAATTTTATCGTAATTATTTTATTAAGAACGTCAAGCATTTATCAAATTATACTAGGAAAATGACAGTGTGAAAAACTTTAATTTATAATCGGCTGAAAGGCCCAAAAGTATAAATACTGACTAGTTACCGGGTACCGGGACACTACCGAGAATACGTACTTCGACCTTACCCGTTTGTTTTGTACCTACTATGACTTTCTTATGCCACATTAATTACGGTTATACACACGTACTATTTGCGTGTGAATGCTTCATTCTAGTACGAAAATAGTCGGGCAATCCCGAAAACTCGAAAACGATAAAATTTGGGTTGTAAAACAAAGCTGCCGTGCATAACTCAATAATAATATGTATGTACCGTTTGATTTCCTTTCCCCAGATACACAATTTGTGGCATGTGTAATTTGCTAAGAATAACCGATCCACCGCGCACGTGTCGTAAGAAGCGATGGAGGGATTCATTCTGGTTTGTGCTCGTATGATACCGTTAACCTGTTCATCATTATTGACATTCCTAAGTTTTGTTTGGTATTAATTAGTGCGACACCTAGTAAAGGAGGTTGGATCTTTAATTATTGTTTGCAATTAAAAGTACCTCTTAATAATTATTATGGACAATTAAATGTACCTACATAAGATAGGGGAGCAGTGGTGGCCCAGTATTTACTATGCTTAAGAATTGTAGGTCGTAGGTTCGAACCCAGGTAACCGCTTTACTTTGTGTAAATTATTTCATCACTACTGCTCTCAAAACGGTGAAGGAAAACATCGTGAAGATACCGGCAAGTTCCCAAATAACGGTAGGAGGAGTTCACATCGGCATCGAGTCGAGGATGAAGTACCTTGGACTCGTCCTCGACAGCCGGTGGAACTTCGTGGAGCACTTCCGACGTTTGGCTCCCAGACTGGAGCGGGCCGGGGCTGCTTTGAAGCGGTTCCTGCCCAATCTCCTCCTCCTGCCGGAGGCTATACGCGGGGGTCGTGCGGTCCATGGCCCTTTACGGGGCACCGGTTTGGGCGCGTTCATTGAGGCGGCGGCCAGCTCGCCGGTTGAACGCGTCCCAGAGGGTCGTGGCCACCCGGCTGGTCCGGGGAGCCTCCTTGCCGGATTACCGCCATGGGATCTGGAGGAAAAAGTCCTCGCGTACATTTGGGAGTGGCGCGAGGAGACGAAACGCCGGGGCGTAACTCCGCTGCCGCGAGAAATCGCGGCACAGCGGACAGAGCTCCGGCGAGATCTCATGGCGTCATGGAGAGTGCGATTGTCGCAACCCAGTGCTGGGCACGCCACTATTGCGGCGATAAGTCTCCTCTTAGAGGAGTGGCTAGAGAGGCGCCACGGCGTCCTCACCTTCCGCCTGACGCAGGTCCTCACCGGACATGGTTGTTTCGGGAGGTTCCTGTTTCGTATCAGGCGGGAGGAACGCCCGGGTGTCATCACTGCGTGGATCGCCCGGAGTACACGGTGGGGCATACGGTGGAGGTCTGCCCGGCTTGGGCAGAGCATCGCCGTGTCCTCGTGGAGGCGATCGGTGGCGGGGATCTCTCACGTCCGCCCCTGGTCCAGGCCATGGTACAGAGCGAGAGGGCATGGGAGGCCGTCACCTCCTTCTTCGAAGCAGTAATGCTCGCGAAGGAGGAGGCAGAACGCGTGAGGGAGAGGCAAATTTCGCGCCCTCACGCCCCTAGCCGCCGCAGGAGACGCCCTGGGCGTCGGGAATCGCAGGCCGATTCCCGGCCACCGTAGGCGCGGGCTTGCGGACGAAATGACGAAACAAGATTATGCGTACCGTTTAATTTAAAGAAAAGTTTATATATCACTTTCGTTGTACTAAAAACACACATTATATTTATTTATAGTACTGCAATCTCGCTTAAAAAGAAGAAAAATACATGGGCAATAGACATCTGTTGAACATGTATTTTTCTGCCCATAAAACATACTTATGTAAAAACAGGGTTTATTTTTAGAGTGCCAAAAAAACAAAAAAAGGTCAAGTGCGTGTCGGATCACGCACAATGAAAGGTTAGGTTCCATAAATGGGATGAATTTATCCCAAAACAAACATAACGTTATATATGAAAAAAAATATCTTCCATACATCAATTACGCTCATTTGCGACAAGAACGTGTTAACGAAAATATGTACCGTTATGGAATAATGATACAGTAGAATCCGGCGCATCGCACTCTACTTGCTGCTAAAACGCGATATTTCTAGCGCCGAAAATGACCGAGTAATGAGGGAAAAGGTCAGCGACTATCGGTTTAGCGCCATCTCTTTCTGCCCTTAAGTTTAATGCAAGATCGGTTCACGTCAGTTGTCGCCGCTCGCTTGAGGAGGAAAGTGCTGCCCGATTGCGGCAAAAACGTAACAGCTTGTGGTGTCACGGTTTTGATGAAAGGTAAATACAGCTTTTTGTGTTTTTAGTGATTTATTTTTGCAGCTATAACGGGACATCTGTATGTGGGTCATTATTGTAGTAAAAATAGTAATCGCATGCTATGGTTTACATAGGATTGTACCGTTGTTGCTGAAATAAACAATGTTTTTTGTTGGTTACTTTAAGATGTTCCGTTACAGTTGATAATAAAAGTACAAAATGTTTGGTCTTAATGTTGGTTATCTCAAGTTAACACATTCTTGATAGAAAATAATACATTTTTACAACGAATAGCTTACAATGTTGCATTATAAATGATAAAAACATTGTCTAATTACAATTTATTTTTCAGATGGAATCACGGTCTAGGAAGATTGTAAATCTTGTCCGAGGAATTAATGAACATTCACGTAAGTTACTAAAATGAAAAGATAATAATACCGATTCTCGAAATACAAATGAATTAAACAATCAATTTATTTTTTAGCATGTGAATCAGCACCGGAAGAACAACAACTGCAACATGACCGGCCTCGTTGCGACTCGACTAGTTCTTTGAGCAGCAGCACTTCTTCGTCACACGCCCGATGCATTCATCAGTGCTATCAAATCTGCTCGTAAAAAGAGTGAGCCATTCCGAGTGAACGAAATGTGCTTTGAAGATTTTTATGACTGGAAGAATGTATGCAGTTTAATGTCTTTTGCAATACAAAAAGATGACGAAAACGTTCCAGTCAAAATCAGTGAAGTCAAGATGATAAAAGTCATAAAGGATGATGCTCGGGCAATTTATTACAAAAACTCATACGCAGAAGAGGAGTTTAAAAGAGCTATAGTCATAAAGAAGAAAAAAGACATTGTTATTGAGGTTAAAAAAGCCTACACAACTAAACCCGGAATAGCTGAAAGAAAGAAGGCTGATCTAATGGAACTGATCAACAAAAACCACATTCCAAGGTACTACAGACCTTTTTACGAATCTTTGTAGATTTAAGTGTTAAGTTTTTTATTTCATTTACTCAGATTTTATTATTGTTAAGTGAACTGTGAATTCAGAAATGCCTTGAAACTTTGTGCCATTAATAATAATAATGTTATGTTCCTAATATTTTTAAGATTAGAGGATAATCTTTGTACTGAATAATTACCTATCTGTGATTTGTTTTGCTAAGATGTTTATTTGATTTATGTGAGACTTAATTAGGGTTAGTTTTCTAATATTACTGAGATAAGAAGAGGCTTGTGATGTTTATGCTAATATGGCATTCCTAAATATTTAGTAACGTTTTAATTGCTAACGGTTGTGAGTAAAAGTAAAACTACAGATATTAGTGTCTGGTTATAATTATAATATTTTTTTTAAATGTTATTATTACTTGTATTTCAGCGAAAGTTACACAATAACTTCGCTAAAATATCTTTCATTTTGTAAAACAAAATACAAAAATAAAGAGATTTCTACGACAGTAACGTGTCTTAATTAAAATGTTCCTTACATTTAGATTACAGATTATCAATAAAAACGTAACAATACGACATAACTTGTAAAGGTTTAGATTTTTATTCAAATTTTTTTCAAGAAAAACGGTACATATCTGTTTGTTTTGCAATACTGCAAATTTTTTACAGGAATAACGCAACAAGGAGGACCCTTTTTTAAATAAATAATCATAATAAATTTAATAACTGACTTAAACATCTGAATGCAATTTGATCCAAAAAAACGAAAACATTGAAGTTATGTTGTATTGAGCTGAATAGTCTAAACATAATAATTAAAAAGTTACAGGAATTTTAAACTTTCAAATGCATTTTACCACAAATTGAGATTTTTACTTTGTCACGTTCTTGTCGCAAATGAGCGTATATAGACGTCACGGTCAATACTTAATGTTGTAAACGCAAAAATAACGATTAACGATTTTCGGACTTTTTCCTTTACTTGTGCTATGAGATCTTGCTTCCTCACGGTGGAGCATACGGTGGAAAAATACCTTTCTTCCTACCAAAATTCATAAGAAAATAAATTTATTTGTTCATGCGTGTGTGTTACACACGCATGAACAAATAAATTTATTTATACATAAATATGCACATATAGATGAAATCATAATTTTACCGGACCTACATGACATGTATTGCTCATTGCCTCAGTCGGCGTACAAAATGTATATATGTTATTAATTAAATTGGCAATTATAAATTAATTATTAACGTTAGTTTCATATATAAAATTAGAGAAAACAAAAAAAAAATTTTGACATGATTTTAGGTCAACGAGAAGTACCCTGTAGGTTGTAAACATGTCGCATAAATGGCCGTATTTTTTTATTGCGTTGACTTAGAAGCTTGTTCCTGAGAAAAAGGGTAACAGGCAGACACAGATATACGGACAACGACGTGATCATATAAGGGTTCCGTTTGAGGTACGGAACCCTAAAAAATACACATTAAAATCTGTTAAAATGAAATAAACAAACTCAGCTTCGTTTGTTATATTGGTTATACTGACATTATAATGGTAGGTAGGTATATTTAGATATATTGGCTCTACCTTTATTATTAACCTTGCCCTAAACCTCTGTCTTTCGCAGAGATTCCATCGATATCGTTTGTAAGCTGTCAGTCTAAAACCAATTTAATTTCTTCAAGACAAGTTGTGAACGATAAGCCGGGGTTAAAAGGTCGAGGTACGTGCTGCATGGATTAGGTCGAAATAAAATAAATTGTTGTTTTTTACTCGATCACGGCGAAGAAAAAGGAAAGGTAATGTGTTGCACGCTAGTTTGTGTTTTTATTTATGTTTTCAGTTAAAGCCTAAACGCTATGACAACAGAAGTTTCATAATGGATAAGAACCTCACAAGGTCATTTTTGAGGCTACATTTAGTCACAAAAATATTACAGTCGGGGAACTTTTAAAGCACTGATTTAAAGCGGCAGTTATTTATTGTAGTTTTGGTAAAGTAAAAATTACAAAATGCATGTTTATTAACAAGTTCAGCAGTAAAAACTAGCAGTAAACTAAATTAAAATGAGTCATAACAAATATTTAAATGGGTTAATTAATAGATAATTAAGCAATTAAATATCTGAACGGGTACGGGCTGTTAACAAATCAGAAGTAGTCAGTAAGAACTTGGAAGTAGTGCTCACCGGCCGCTGCCGCCCCACCGCTCGCTTCACTCGCTCGGTTGCTCACAGTTCTAATCTAACCCACTTCGTCGGGGTGCCCTGGCTTAGTTAGCTACTGCGAACAATTCGGCTCGCGCGTGGTTGGTCACAGTTCCAACCTAACTTATGAACTGCCGAACTATTTATCTAACTGCCCATTCCAACATTTTACTGACCATTAATTTATTACAACACTTGAGTATTTTTTGTACTGACATTGTAGGACGAAATAACCGACCTTTTAAAAAAAAAATACCGTTCATGTTTTACTATAACATTAATTTACCAACCGCCGAAAAATTTAATTACTATTAATTAGACATTATTTTTTTCAACCGAAAATAATAACCTCCCAATGTTTAAATAACAGTTGTAAAAATTATTAGCCATTTTAACCGACTTCCAAAATTAGGAGGTTATCAATTCGGATGTTTATATATATACATTTTTTAAATATATGTTCGTGCATAACTCATATATTGATGAATTTGCAAATTTTTTTTTGTTTGGATGGGTATACTTCCGAGTTGGTCCCATTGTCATCAGGTCAGGATCTAATGATGGGATGCTGGAGAAATCGAGGGAACTCTTAAAATACTATAGGCACACCTATAGTGATTTGGGTATTTTTAACCGACTTCCAAAAGGAGAAGATTATCAATTCACATGTTTATATATGTATATTTTGTTTTATGTATGTTCAGGCATAACTCCGCCATATATAAACAGACATGCAAAATTATTTTTTTATTTGGATGGATATACTTTTGAGATGGTCCCATTGTCATCAGGTCACGATCTGATGATGGAATCCTGGAGAAATCGAGGAAACTCTTCAAATATTGGGTATTTTTTTATAGTAACTCGTGCAGTTGTTTTCGGAAAGCACCATTTGATGAAGTGGCGAACTGATGATAAAGACCACAGATGGCAACCAAAACTGCTCAATAATAAGTATTTCACGGGTTACGATTTGATTACTTTAATCTGGTTGCCAAGTAATTTATGTTTGTCACAATGCATATGGAGAAGTGGAGCTGATGGTGAAGTACCAGGAGAACTCCTCAACGATAAACGTCCCTGCATCGAAAAAAGCAATATTTTGTAAAAAGGTGATGAGTAGTTGACATGAAGTTATTGTAACTTAGATAAATTACAAACTGACCCACTAAAAAGCGATAAATAACAACTTTTATACAAAAAAAAAACAACCGACTTCCAAACAAGCTGTCAAGTTCTGTTGAATTTGTTGCCTTCATTAAATACATAAAATCTCCGAATCCTAATGCCTCCACTTTTTATCTAAATTTCCATTTAGTATTGTAACAAATGATGTGGAATAATTCACCAAATTCGTGCACATACTACTTTCACAATAAATTTTTGTTCATCTGATTAAAACGATTTGGCAATAAGGCTATTATCAAACTATGAGCTGTTTATGGCTTATTTTGTTTTATGCATTCCTGGTAGTTGAAGAAAAACAGACTGTTCTTATATCTGTATGATCATACATACTTAATATTAATACTCCTACTAATATTATAAATGTGAAAGTTTGGATGTTTGTTGCTCAATTACGTAAAAACAGCAGAAGCGGATTTGGATGAAATTTGACACCCAGAGAGTTTATAACCGGGATTAACACATTTTATAAAAAAAAAATATCCCGCTAAATGACATCAACGTGGGCGAAGCCACGGACAAAAACGGGCATATCATAATGTCAACATTAAAGAGTTGTCTGAATTATGCCATCTTTTTATTGACTAACCATTATTAAAACTATTTCAAGAACCTACAGCAACATTTGAAAGAAGAAAAAGTTTCAATTCTTTAAGAATAGGCTAGTTGACAGTAAGTAAAACATACGTTGAGAATGGTTGCATTTTACAATGATTTTGAGCTAAAAATATAAAAAATCAACATAATTTTTGTAAATTATTTTAGGTGAATTTATATTTTTCACAAATAATAATTGCGTAAACATAAAGCACACGTGACATTGAACGCGAATCAGAGCGCGATAGGTCACGACTATCAGACAACAGTTTCAAATTGTAAACAGAAACAAACTTTATACGACAAAAATGAAGTTTCTTCAGTAGTACTAAATAAATAGACGTACTAAAGGAATGGTGTTGAAAGGAACAACTCTGATTGATCGTATCTCCCTCTCGCACAATGTGGCAGTGTTAATTTATCTACTAAATTAGAGGTATTTAGTCATATTTTGTGTAGGTACAGACGCCAGCACATCAACCTACTACAATCTGTCAAATTTCTTCAATAGATTTTCAACTTTATCACTAATTTATAATGTTCAAAGTTGATATGGAAAATTTGACAGTTTCGGGTAGGTTGTCCTGCTGGCGTCTGTACATAAAAATAGGAAATGTAAATCGTCTACCTACGGCTGTCAAAGTAGATATTAACACAAATAATATTTGTTTCTGCTTTGAATATTATTTTTTAAATTATTTAAAAAGGTTGGTAATTAAGTGTACCTAATTATAAAATATTCCGACAGAAGCAATAAATAAAGTTTGTGTGCGAGGAACACTGTTAAAAAATCTCGCAATTTTTTTTGATAGTCTTGAGGTCTCTTGAGCCGCCATGACAGAATGCCCCGTTTTGACAATCAAAATGAAATTACCTCATTTATTCACTTATAAACGTTTTTAATATATAAAAAAGATATTTATATTTTTTTAGAAATGAAAACTTGGTTTGGTTAACGTTATTATTTCGCCGAAATATTCATAATTTGAGCTAAATAAACCACAAAGAACACTACTAGGTAATTGGTTTTTCAAAATCCGTGAACAAGTCTATATTTTTGCCTTGTGACATAGTAAAAAAGAACTATGTTGCAGAAGTCAGTTTTCGAGCATAATTAAACATAACTTAACTTACATATAATCCGCCTCACTGGTCTAGTTGGTCAGGCAGTGTTATGTGTTGTGACATGTGGGTGTACTATTAGGTACACTTCTGCCTATCCCTTCAGGGATTACAGGAATGCTGTTTTTTAACTTATAATCTTTAGCCACTCCATAACGTCTATCTTTATTTTTAATTGAATCATCAATGGCCCGCATGACCCAATTAGCGTTGGCTAACTCATCTAGTTTAAGGGCCATCCTTCAGCGGAATTAAGCTTTAGTCTTACTTAGCCTAAGCCGATCTTACCTAGTCATCTAGCCCATTATAACCAAAGATAATCCAAGAAAAGATAGGGGTTATTTCTTGAAGAAATATTTACGACGTAATTGAATGAATAGGGATATTATGTCCAAGAGAGTAGGAATTGGTCGCCTCATGTAAGTACCTACCTACCTACTTACTTCCTTTGTTAATCATTTTCAATGTTTTCTTGTGATAAAAAATAGAGTACGAATAATTTTGTTTTTAAGTTTGCCTTGTCTTGTAAGTCACTAAATAAATTTAAAGTTAAAAACTGCTTATTTAACGATAAACTACGCCATATTTGGTGTCAAACGATAACAATGTATCAAATTAATAGTAGAACCGTTATACCTAAAGTAATGAACGAAAAATAATTTACGATATTATTCACCTATCACGCGAACATTAGCTGTGTGTTATGGGAATCCGTCTTGTATAAAACATTCATTTCCAGACGTATTTTTTATTATTTATCAAAAGTTGTTTCGAATAGACGAATGTTATTGTTCTGGATACAGTCTTATTATTTCAATGTTCGCTGTATATTATCCAGTAGGTAGGTACAGCCCGATTCAAACTTAATGGCGGCTCGGAACATGAGGCGAGTCGCTGCGCAGTAACAAATTCAAACTCAAACTCAAACTCAACTCAAAATGATATTTTTACCTTTTTATGTTATTGTATTAGGTTTTCTAATGTAGCATAGTGAAATGTAGATTTTGAATAAATAATTAATGATTACAAATGGTTTCTTCATTTGACTGCTGCAAAAAAAAAGTAATTAATGAATCTATCTCGCCTTTCCCCAACTATGTTGGGGTCGGCTTCCAGTCTAACCGGATGCAGCTGAATACCAGTATTTTACATGGAGCGACTGCCGATCTGACGTCCACAACCCAGTAATTGAATAGTACCCCTTGCTAAGACTGGTTGTCAGACTTTCGGGCTTTTGACAACCCGTAACGACTCTAAAAGACTCATCTTGTCCAAATGACAGCTGGGACCAACGCCTTAACGTGCTTTCCGAGGCACGGAGGAGTCTCGGTATGTAAAGATTGTCCACGGACCAACTCCGGCAAGCATAGCTTAACCTGTGGGATCAACCCGTGCGGCAGTTATTACTTATCCACGAGCTTAAGCAATAAAGCATCATAAGCAAAAAAAAAGTAGGTAATATTCAAGTAAAATATTGGGTAGAATTAATTTGTGATCAGAAAAAAGAAAGAAATATGTTTATTCTGCACAAACAAAACGCACATTTAAAGAATAACACAAATACAAAAGCAGCCAAAAGCCTCTTATTCAACCAACAAATAAATGATCATGTAAAGGTCGTATTATACTCGACAGGAACAAATTTCTCAATCGCGTTTATTAAGGGGTCCTGTAACCGAGTCATTACTCAGTGGCAAAGGAATATGGTGCGACTTAGTGCGGATTTCACCAATGAAATTGAACGCGTTCAGCACAATCTAAACGCGTTCAAGAGCTGTACAATATTCCAAAATAATTTTGACACTGACAGCTCTTGAACGCGTTTTAGAAATGCTGATCGCGTTCAGTTTCATTGGTGAAATCAGCCCTTAGATATCAAATATAGTCTGCGTGATATTTAAGTCCCGATGCTGTATAGTTCACGTAAAAACGGTGAGTAGTCATAAAACATGACCTTTCATTTAAAAAAACATTTCTCTACACAAACTCGCTTCCACCGAAATAACATCACATCAACAAACGTAAGGCGTGTAACTGACAAGCTACCCTTATAGATGGTTCCAGAAGCTTCGTGTCCTAAACAGCTGTGAGTAACTGACCTAAAATTGTACTAGAAAAGGTTAGGCAAATGGTATCTCCCTTTCATTGGCCAAGTTGGCATTTTAGCACAACATTGCCACAAGCAACCTTCGCGATATTTTGAAACGGTTCCACGGAATGGACACGAAAATATGGCGTAATAATGGATATGGGAATTCAAGGTCATGTATTGTGGCGATATTATCTGGAACATCACTTTTTTGTGTAAACAATAATTATTGGTAATAGCGAAAATACCTCAACGAATTAATACGTCGGATTTCTATATAATACCTATAACTAGCTGTTACCCGCGACTTCATCCGCGTGGAATTCTATACTTCAATTTATTTGAATAGATGTATAGATACAGATTTCATGGGTTTCAATTTTTTGCACGGCACCATAATTATTTTTCAAAAATAAAAGTTACTACTTATAACATCAGCTATATTCCAGTGAAAGTCCTGTCAAAATCGATCCAGCCGTTGCGGAGATTAGCCGGAACAAACAGACAGGCAGTTTTTATATCATAATTATATTTCATTGTATGCTGCACCGGTCGACGTCATAACGCCAACGCCGGCTGTCGCTGAAAACCAGCGCTGGGGCTGTGTCTTGCATAGGATCGCAGCATTATGCTGAGCGATGGCCGTTTTGCGTGCATGTGACGCATAATTATTTTCACTAAACTTGCTTATTTTTTTATGTTGTGTGTAAATAAACGTATTTTCTTTATTTCTGTACAGACAGACAAAATTTAAAAAAAAAATGTTTTTTTTCGTTGTATGTACCGTATATACTTTCATATGAATTTAGTAAAAAGCTGTTATTTTGATATTACAAACAGACACTTCAATTTTATTTATTTTTATAGATGTATAGTTTTTACTGAACAGACAGCTGTGCTGCTGGGGAGTTTGTTGCGCCACTTCTTCTTCCCAGCTAAAGCACTAGGAAGTGGTGAAGGGTGGGCGTTTTGGGGGACTGTCTTATGTAATTTTGACGTTCGAAAAATGCTGATTCTCAGCCTAGTTTGAATAAATGACTTTTGAATTTATTTGCCAATGCTTATTTGTGCTTAACCGACTCTTCTTTTTCTAATTCATGCTATGTAATGTAATGTTAGAGACCAAGCCCTGCGAGAACCACAAGAAAAATCTAACTTAAACCGCCACCATTGTATTCTCTGAATTACTACTGATTTTTTATATATTATTATTAAATTCCAAGCAATACAAGGTAAGCCTTTTGCCATTGGGTACAAATTTAGACAAAGGGGCGTTAGTAAAAACCAATAAATACTGAACTTCACTTGTCAAGGAACACATAGTAAGGTTTTGTTGGCATTTTTATCAATGAGTGGCATTTAAAAAAGGATTATACTTACACCTCTAATATCACATAACGTGTTCGTCAAATATTATAATCCGTTATAATCCATGATAAGCGATTTCGCGCTCTATTACTAGACCAATAACCGTGAATAACCTTTACTTAATTGAAGATCAAAGAGATAAAATTGTAAACAACTAAAATATCGAATACGTTTCTAGAACAAAAAGTTACGAACAAAACATTATTATATGAAGTTCATGTTATCGAATGAAATAATAGCACCAATTAAGATAACCGACCGTTTTTTACAATTCAACAGAACAGCTGTTAATTCACAAAACTAACTTATTAAGTACCCGCGATAAGTAAGAGAAAAATACTTTTCAACTTATTTCTTAAACACATAATATGGAGTCCTTGTAAGTAATATGCCTGCCGAAAACTTGGATGACCTTTAACTATAGCCCTGAATAACGTAATAACTTAGCATAAACTGTCAATTTTCATTAACTGTAACATGAAACTCAGCTCAAGGAACACGTATGTGGGTGTAATGGAAAGTTCAACTATTTTTTTTATTCATTTTATCCGCCTAATGTAAACATGGGAAGCCATAGTATAATATAAATGTAAAAATAGTCTTACCTTGTGTTGGTATGTGAAAAATCAATATCAATTAGTCTTCGTTATAGTTAACTTCAACAAGAGAATCACTCAATGCATAGATATGTTCGCGTTACAAATGTATTATTTACACAAAGCACTACACTTAAGCCTTTAAGTACATCATCCAGAACTTTGGTCCTCGAACACGATACACAATACTCTTACAAAATATATTTACAATAAGTAAGGATATGAAGGATTGATATCAGCAGTTGCTAATAAGTCACTTTTTTGGACCAAAGGGTATAGTCTAGTGCAGGAAACTAAGCGTTTACTCTAATATTTGGCTATGTTTGAAATTATGAATACACGGTTCAAGCGACGAAAATAAACTTTGTACATCGAATAAATCCCAAACGCATTCACTTACGACCGAGCGATCGACGAATAAGTTTAATTTTATTAGAGTAACAAAAGTTGGATGCCGTCACCGGCTATGGTGGGTTAGTATTGAAATATACACTCGTAACTCCAATTCAGCAAGCAAAATAAAACGTCCGTACGAAATGCGGTTCAAGTATCGCGGCAAGTAGCTGCGCGGCGTGGCCTTACGTCCGCGCGCCCTGCCGCTCAAACGCGGACTGAAAGCTTTCCCGACGTTCCTGAAGCCGGTGCACGATTGAAAAAGCTGACCATATTTTCAATATTCCCATATGTGTGAAAGAGATGATGGGATATTTCTTGGTTTGGTGACGAACGCCATACCCGAGTAGCATCTATCAAAAGGAAATGTGAAGGTGTTCGTATCAAAATAAACATGCAACCGCGGGCTGTCTGGTTTTGGTAGGTCAGTCGTGCAGGAAATGTTTCAAAGACAATGCTAATTCGGTAACGTGATGTAATATCCTACAAGCAAAGTGATAAGAAGAGAGAGCTTTACTTTTGTGCATTGTGAAGTGCAAAACTAAAGTAACAACGTCATGATTACGTTTAAAATAAAATAAAGAAAATGTAACTCTTGAAAATCATAACTAATATCATAAATACAAAACTGAGTTTGTTTGTTTGTTAGTTTGTTACGATTTCACGCAAAAACTACTGAACAGATTTGAATGAAATTTAACACATAGGTAAACCATGACCTGGGCTAAGACAAAGAATACTTTTAATCGTGATATTCCCACGGAATCAAGACTTAGTCGCGACAAAACTGCGGGGCGCAGCTATTACAAGAGAATTTAAAACACTGAAAAGAAGCAAGATTCGTGAGTGTTATACATAGTTTAGACTATTTTAGTTTATCTAATACTATCGGACGAAAAGAAGTCGGGTAACGACCCTACAGTACGATACGAAGCTCTAATCAATCTATCACTAGAACAATCAGGCTCATTAGCAACAACTAGTTAGGCGATAAAATACATGGGGTAAGGAACGCCACACGTCATTGGTAACAAAACCAGTATAAAGTAGCCTTTTGTTCTATTGAAACTTCGTACTACGCTGGACCAGCTTAAGGTCTAAGGTTACCACTGGCAACGCGCGACGTGCGGCCTCTGTACGTAAGCATAATCAGCCTATAATGATCCCACTGCTGGGACGCCTCCTCCCTTCGAGAGGGAGTGGGCTGTAATCTACCACGCGGGCATAGTGCGGGTCGGTAGATGTCACATGTCTTCGAATTTTTGGTTCTAGAACTTGCCGATTTCCACACGATGTTTTCCTTCGCCGTTTTGAGAGCAGTGGTGATGAAATAATTTACACAGTAAAGCGCCTGCCTGGAATCGAACCCACGACCTACAACTCGTAAGTCGGTGCCGTCGGGGCCACTGGACCACCATAGCTCACTGTACCTATATAAGCTATTAATTATAAGCATCATTATGATACAAAGTAAATTCTAACTAATATTATAAATGCTTGTTGTTGTGTTTGTTTGTTACGCTTTCACGCTAAAACGGCTGACCGGATTTGGATGAAATTTGGCATATGGTTAGACCATGATCTGGATTGGGACATAGAATACTATTAATCCCGATATTCCCAGAGGATCGAGACTTATGCGGGTGAAACCGCGGGGCGCAGCCAGTTGTTTCTATTTCAAGTAAGCACGGAAGTGATAAAGACAACTAATAGTATTAGTACATTAATCTTTACAATCGCATTAAAATACACGCTAGCCTCAATTACAAGTGAGTAAACCAATTACTTAAGTAGGCCAGTGCTTATATCTAAACGAACACTATAAATGGATTAAAAAGCTTTTGACCATAAATTCGGGGAGAGAAGGTCTTTTAATTTTCCGGAAAGTGGTAATTTAATGTATGACCTTTGAAAAGTATGAATTATGATGAAGTCATTATGCTTGAAAGAATATTATGTGACTTCAGAGAATAGTGAAATATAACAATTTTCTTTGTAAAAATTACCTACCTCTTGCTGTGATTTCTTTAAACAGAAATTACAATTTAAAAGAAAATGGTGCCTTATGCAATAATTATGAGAAAATAAAAGCGAAAAATTGAGTACCTACCACGTCCAAATTTCGTGCTTAAAGAATCAAACAAAATTGAGAATGTCCAAAAAAATATAAAATCTCAACCCATTTTGGGACCATAGAACCTATTAAGATGAATGATTATTAAGATGATGAAGATGTGATAGTACCTTTGTCTATCCTTCTATTTACCAGATAAACAAAGCTTCAGATAAAAAAAAACAAAAAAGTAACTGATTTATATCTAACTCCCTGTTCCGCTCCATAACCACGTTGGCGCTCTACTATGTATTTCACTAATTATCCTAATGAAAATTAAGATTAAAAGCTTTGAGAATACTTGTATCTCGATCTAACCCCAAGGTGATCAGATACTCTTATATAATTATGTTGTTGACGTATGTATGTATTTCAATTTTATTTTATTTGTTTGCATGACATCTGTATGTATTTTATATTTTATGATTGACACGTGTATGTATTTTAATTGTATTTGATTTGAATGAATTGAATGTTTGAATATTATTTTATTAAGTACGTGCTTTAATATTTTAATTTTATAAAATGTAATGTTATGGACTTTCTCTGAATTAAATGAATTAATAATAATAGTCTGTATTTCGTTTTTTTATTTATTACTAATTTATTTTATTGATGTTTATTTCTGAAAGTAGATCTTATAAGACACTTTTACATGTAAATTTTTTGGTAAATATTTTAAATCTAGATGGCGCCAGAATTTATACTACATAAAAGATAGCTTGATCTCTGAGACATATGTCAAACTGACATTCCTAGGGTTGTCAGGATATAAAGAATTGTCGATAGAAACTATCGACGTTTCTTACTATTATTGATGCTAATGTAACATGTAATTGGGTTTAATTTAATTATAAACGTTACTAAATTAAACGAATATTTTAATATAAAATATATTTATTCTCTTAAAGGAGTACACCCCAAATACATATCTGAATCAGTTTCGAATCGCCAGAACAATCTTGTAAATTAATTACAAATTCTTGTTCGGAAATATTATCAATTGTTGTAACGATGACGGATGGAATGTTACATGAGTAGGTGAGAAATTGGATTTTACAAATATATCATAATATATAATATAATATATAGTATGTACAAATGTAAATAATGTTATGATATTAAAATATACAATAAAATTAAAAGATAAATTAATTTTAAATTAAGTTTTATTTAAAATATCGATAGTTTATACTTTGCGGTCGCGATGATTCATCTCTAATTAGGTCGGCATGCCCATAAAGTATGACATTGACAGTTCCTGTCTGTACTATTATGAAATTCAGGACTTCATAGGCGTGATTTTACTGACAGCTGTCGCAGAGAACAAGCTATCTTTTATTAAGTATAGCTGACTGATCCCTGTGATGGAATGCCGAATCAAACTCGAGTAAAATTGTGAGAACTTCGTAAAGATTGTTTAATTAAATTTTCTGAATAATTTTGTATGTGTGTTTGTTTACTGCTGCTACCCAAAAATGGTGACGACATGAGACGCAACCAATCACAAACTAGTTAATAACGCGTAAGTAAGTCGCATTGCCACTCCAGAACCTTTCGGCCCCATCGACCATCTATTCTGCGAGCAATGTGCCCTGCCCATTGCCACTTAAGTTTGCCAATTCTTCGGGTTACGTCGGTTACCTTGGTTCTCCTGCTTACCGGAGATCGTAGCGTTGGAAGGCCTCACACAAAATGGACCAATGACCTTGTGAAAGCTGCAGGAATCCGCTGGATGCGGGAAGCACAGAAACGGTCGAAGAGGCGGTGCTTGGGGGAGGCCTATGTCCAGCAGTGGACGTCTTTCGGTTGAAATGATGATGATGAAGTCGCGTCGTGTACGGACCGCCATTTAAATACTAGTGCTTTGGCATTCTGGCTACTCATTTGAGATTTAAGTTTGTAGCTGGTTACCTACTTTTGAGTAGCGTCGTGTATGATCGGCTTAATTACTATTCAGTTTTATTCTGAAAGAAAACAGAAATTGAAAATACAATAACTTAAGTTTTTTAAGCTTAATTTATTGTACTTAAGTGCCATTTAGGCAACGAATTTTTTATTATTGTTACTCGAATAAAACAAAGTGTGTAGTTGTTTTTGTCTACCCAAACTAGGATTGACAGATACTATGATTGATGAGTATCAATTACGTTCAGTTTATTGTGAGAACGTAAAACAGGTGCATATTGTGCTCATCAATCAAACCTTTGGTTTTAGAATAACGAAGTTTTTTTTAGTAATCAAGTATTTTATAGAAGCGTGTCTTTAAAATTAATGTTAACATCACACCTGTATTCCCTGAGGGGTTAGGCAGAGCCATTTAAAGTTCACCCACATTTTGCCAGTTATGTTTAAGTCCCATGTAATAGGGATCGAGCCCATTGCTAACAACAAAATCCAAATCCAGACTACGGGCTGGTGCTGAAAAATTCTAGATGGAAAAACCGAATAACACTTTGCCCGACCCGGAAATCGAATCCAGGACCTCATACTAAGCAGTTGCGCTTGCGACCTAGACCTACGACGCAGTTTAGTCCATAAAATTATATTAAAAATCGTAAAAGCCGAAGACGTTATTGAATCGGTAATTCGAGCAAACAAATTCAATAAACATTTTATGTGAGAACCGGTTACTCAAGTTCTATAAGGCCTGTCAAAAATCTTGAAACTTTTCAAGATGACAGAGTAAAATAATAAGAGTAAAAAACTTAAAGCAATAAACAAGAAATCTGCACGTGGGATCAACTTTTTTCATTTACCTACGTAATAGCGACCACTTAAAATGAGTTAACGCAATTTGAGTTTTATGTTAATGGGAATAAAGTTTCGTTTTGTTGATTAAATTGCTTTTGTGCCAAATATTGTATAATGTAGATTACCCTGGGCAGTAGAGGGATAACTTTGTTACGTTTTATCCCGGTGAGGACAGATTGACATAACAAAATGGGCTCCATTACTGGGACCTTTATAAATAATTAAGGGTTCGTTGGAAATTTTATAAACTCGGTGTGTTACAACAGTATTAAAACATGAAAAAAAGATTTCACTGCCAACGAAATTTTCTGGCTTTTTCACTTTTCTGTGGAGTAACTTTGGCGTAATATTTCGAGAAGTTCGGAGTTCATCTAATGTTTCAGTTTTCTTGGACTTTCTTGGGAACTCGGTGAAGGTTGGCGACATTTAAATTTTATTGACTTGAATGTGGCAGAAGATATTTTCGCAATTCGATATTTATGATACGTGAAAAGTGTACTGCGAAGTTAACTTACTTATGTAGTTCTTGGGAATTCTGGTATCTGTTTATATTTATTTAATGAGGCATGGTGGAAGTTGCGTATCGACGGGTGATTTATTTAACCTTGTCTTGTTTACAAAAGTCCAAGATCGTAGAGCCCATTTCTATAACTACTACCATTATTAACTATAATTATTATCAAAGTAACAGCGACTGCTATTTTCAGTTTATTTGTATGAAAATGCTGCTCCTTAGATTCGTGCTATGCCCAAGGAGTACAAAATGCTCCTACCATACAACCCCCTTTTTTTCTTTTTTTTTGGGTGGGAAATTATCAAATAACTTCTCCCGCTCTGGGTGGAGCGGGAGGGCGTGTCAGACTCTTACTGACTAAAACCCACCCGTGTTCCTTCCGCTGTCTATACGTTGCCAGGGGCCACGGTAGCCCTTTCGGACTTTCCCGCAACCCCGGCAGGCATCGGTCCTATTGGATCCCTTCAATTGCTGACATCTCTTTGAGGCGTGCACCATACAACCCCTGCAGCTACATTTCCTTGTAATACGATCACCACTAGTTGCACCACCAAATAAAATACAGGCAATTTAAAACTGTTGGAACCAACTAACATCCTCTTGGCTGTGAAACGATTTGGCTCTGTTGCCAACATTAAAAATGTCACCAGGGGTAGGTAGGTTCATTTGAAACAGATTTACAAGTATGGCGCCGTAAATGGTACGAGTTGCGGTTGATTTGAAAATGTCCTTGAGTTTTAGTGTGCTGATAAAGGCTACTTAAATAAAGTTGGCAAGAATTTAGCTTTCGTATAGTTTACCTACGAATATTTATTGGTGCTTAGTGTAATACATAGGAATGTCAGTTGATAGTAATCTAGTCAAACCAAATAATGATCGCCTAATGCGATACAACCAGTAATTGCTCGCTTTTAATCCAAGTTTTGTCCTTATGTATTATTGCAGCAAATAATAATGTTTGGAAATAAATAACTCGCCCGTATACCCGAAAGGGGTAGGCAGAAAAGTAATTACTTAGATAGATATAGGTAGATATGCAGGTCTGGTTGAGTTTACAAACGAAAAACCGGTGTCATATTTTTGTTGCTGAGTAAAAAATTGATGTAACGCTGAAAGCATAGTTATAATAATAATAAAATGTTTATTTGTACACCTACAAAAACGTACATAAGTACACAAGGATTAAAGAAATATTGTACAATAGTGTCACATTAAAAAGGGCGAACTGATGCCTCCTAATCTAGACTAAAAACCTGTGTTTTAGAAGCCAATGTTCCTCCAGGTATAAATGGCATACATCTGGTACTGAGTTTCAACAAGTACTTTTAAAAAACAATATAAATTAAACAAAAAATGCCTTTATTTAAATACAGTATTAATTAGTTCTATTAAGAGACAATTGTTATAAGATTCTCGGTTTCATCAGTTAGAAGACAACATGGCTACAAATATAATTGAAAATGTATTACAATATTTTTCTATAATTTATGTGTATTGGAAAAGCTGTGATATAAAAAGATCAAGGACCTCAGAATTTGAAATTGAGATCCGGAATTAGTAAATACACCTTCCGTTAAAATATAACTCATCTTTTATTCCAATTTCAAAGATATTAAAAAGTTATCATTGGATATTGTTTTAATCCAGGTGTAAGACGGATTACAGAAGTTTGATTGGTTTGTTGAAGCGAGCAACAGTTGTTATATTTTTTCATTTATTTGAGCTCTCTTTTTAGGGTTCCGTACGTCCGAATGAAAAAACGGAACCATTATAGGATCACTCGTGTGTCTGTCTGGCTGTCTGTCTGTCTGGCTGTCTGGCTGGCTGTCTGTCTGGTTGTCTGTCTGGCTGGCTGTCTGTCTGTCTGTCTGTCTGTCTATCTGTCTGTCTGTCTATCACAGACAATTTGCTCCAAATCTACTGGACCAATTTAGTTGAAATTTGGTACACATGAATTTCTATGACCCAAACATGGACGATATAAAGTAAATAAATGAATTTTAAATATGGAGGTCACTTTTCAGGGGCAAAATAGAAAATTAACAAAAAAAGTTTTGCAAACTGGACCTTGTGACATATCAATAACACTTTTAAAGATATTTAAGAAAATAGGAGATCCCATTCCCTCCCTTATCTCCGAAACCACTGATTCTAAAATTTTGAATTTAAACAGAATGGTTCTTTACTCATATACAGGAAAACCTATAAGAAGTCTATGGTCTTAAATTACATGGTAAATATCTCAATATTGTGCGTATAAACTTACATTTGCAGTCGAAATGTCTGGGAGAACATGTTTTTCAACTACAATCTTAAGTTTGTTCTTGGGATAAATTCATCCCAACTACGGAACCCTTCATTGTGCGTGGTCCGACGTGCACTAGGTCGGTTTTTTTTTTTTAAACATGTTTTTTTTTAACTCACTGTCATTTTCAGTCAATCCATGAGAGGCTTACAAAGAAAATTTTAGTAATAACACGATTAAAAATGTTAACAATAAGGTGACGCGTTTTTTTCCTAAAAATATGTTATATATTATTTAGTGTCCATCATTATGATCATTCGCCTGGTCTTATCCCAATTTATTTTGGATCGGTGCAGTATGTCTTTTGTGTCTGTGAACTTATTAAATGTTTATGTATAGGAAAGGGGGAACGACTGTTATCCCTACTAATCCTAATCCTAACTATAATATTATAAATGCTAAATACAAACTTCAGCCTATAATGATCTCACTACTGGGACGCCTCCTCCCTTCAAGAGGGAGTGGGCTGTAATCTACCACGCGGGCTTAGTGCGGGTCGGTAGATGTCACATGTCTTCAAATTTTTGGTTCTAGAACTTGCCGATTTCCTCACGATGTTTTCCTTCGCCGTTTTGAGAGCAGTGGTGATGAAATAATATACACAGTAAAGCGCCTGCCTGGGTTCGAACTCACGGACCATTGGACCACGGACCACTGGACCACCATAGCTCACTGTACGTAAATAAGCTATTAATTATAAGCATCATTATGATACAAAGTAAATCCTAACTAATATTATAAATGCTTGTTGTTGTGTTTGTTTGTTACGCTTTCACGCTAAAACGGCTAAACAGATTTGGATGAAATTTGGCACATGGGTAGGCTATGACCAGGATTAGGGCAAAGGATACTTTTTATTCCGATATTCCCACGGGATCATGCGGGTGAAACCGTGGGGCGCAGCTAGTTGTATATAATATATGTTATAAATAAATGTTATGTCGCTGTTCTTTTTATTAATTTTATTAGTAATCAAACGTGGTAGCAGACCTTTTCACACTTTTTCTACCGTTCCTAAACGGAATTTAAAAACCGAGCCGTGAAAATTTTAATGGTTCCAATTTACATACTAACAGTACCTACTTCAAGTAAATTAGCGCGTCATTGACGTTAAAACGTTAATTAAAAATAAATTATTAAAAGCTGAGGTATATTTTAAGTGGAACAATATTAGATTAGGATATTTCAATATTACCACAGCGTAGGTGGCATCGTATTTATTTATAAACTTTCATATTTATAAACGATGTTATAAAATTTGACCTGCTACAAGTATACAGGCAAGGAGCTTCTAAAATATGTTTGCACTATTAATGTATCATCACAAAATGGAAACACTACAATCAATCAATCTGCCTAGCCTCTTCCTAAATACGAGTATGTTGGGGTCGACCTCCAGTAACCGGATGCAGCTGAAAACCGCTATTTTACATGGAGCGACTGCCTATCTGACCTGCACTACCCAATTCTGGGTAATATGATACCCCTTGGTTGGACTGGTTGTCAGACTTTCAGGCTTCTGACGACCCGTAAAGACTGTCAAAGATCCATTAATGACAGTCGGGACCAACAGCTTAACTTGCTTTTCGAGGCATGGAGGAGTCTCGATAAGTAAAGATGGTCACTGATCCACAGATCAAATGACAAATGTACCTACGTCTTTTCAAACTGGTACTTTGTCCTAGAATCATAATGATAAATTATGGATATGTAATTTTATTTTATTTTATGTACTTAGCTTTATTTCATGGACGTACCATTCCAAGCCGTTGACGTGAAATGAATAATCCTATTACCAAATTAATGATATCACAACATGACGTAATTTAAACTAAATAATTTCTAACACATCAAAGCGTGTTCGTCACGCAATGTTTACGAAGCCACAATATATAGTCACAGTGTATCAACTACCTACTTCCCTACAGTGGTTCATCGTCGACATAACAAGTACAATCACTGCGCCACAATACCATGTCCTCCGCCTGCCGCATCCATTTTCTCCCAGCCACCTTTTTAAGCTCGTCAGTCCATCTATCTGGGGGGCGTTCTACACTACGCTTGCCAACAAGTAATATAGACAGTTACTAAACAGTAATAATAATGAGACAAGGACACACTGAATAGATCCAATAGTAAGAGTAAACGAGTCAGACATATATTTTCTCTATCTCCCTGTCATATTCAAAGTTTGTGACGGACCCCAGTTGTTAGCCAAAAACGGCTATCACGTTACGTTTTCTTTGGAAACTATTACCCGACTACATTAGATAGTACTAGTTTACAAGCGACCGTCAAAAACTATCGTTATCTCATAAATTGTAGGTACGCTTATATAAGCTTATATAAACGATACTCTATCGCCGGTCATCGGACATAATAAGTTTATTATAGTCCTTCAGACCGTATTTCGGCCACGGCGGCCAATCTCAACGGAGACTAGCCTTCGGTGTGGGAGATATTATAGTGCACAAGTGTATGCGCAGACACAGGTGCACTCTCTCTACCCTCACTCTCATAGTCCGATGGGACAGCAATCCGACACGACCGGAGAGAGATCAGGCGCAGGACCAACGGCTTAACGTGCTTTCCGAGGCACGGGGGTAACACACCGCCGACTTCCAAACTCCGGGCTGTTACTAAGAAATTCCTAAAGGAAAAACCCAATAACACTTTGTCCGACCCGGGAATCGAACCCAGGACCCCACGCTCAGCAGTCGCGCTTTCGACCACGAGACCAACGGGGCAGTTGTAAGTGGTGTGTATAAGTGTATTAGACAGGACTTGTAAAACGTCAACATAAAATGACATGACTGTGTCTAAATCAATTTCACCTATCCTGAACTTTTGTGGCTGACTGATAGGTACACTGCAATTTGGGACAAAAACTGTGCCTGTTCCCTCAACACACCGCACAATTGCTCTGCGAAAACGCTCGCGTTGATCGACCGTTTGGAATTTAATATAGTTAGACTGTGGTGAGGCTTTAATAAAATAATAAATCCAAAGGACACAAACCGTAAAATTGAGACTGACATAAGAATTAATAACGTTAAAAATATGTCAGAAGTTGTCTGAAAATGTAAGCGTCTATTGGATTATTATTTTCTTTTTTAGCCGTGTTTCTCTTTAGCAAAAACTGACAGCTAAAAATCTAAGCACATACTGCCACTTCTTAAGTTCATTTTCCATGTTTAGATGTTGACATTTCCAGTATAAGCTGATCTCGAATTGCATAGGATTTCCGTAGAATGAGACGTCAGCTTATATTGGAAATGTATAGCTTGATGTGTAGCCGTGTGTACGTATTATTGACAAAAAAATTGTAAGCACAACAGGATTTTCTTTAAAAAAACATATTCATGGAATTTCAAAAATAAATAAATTAATTTTATTCTGAAAGCGCGTAACGTCGCAAATAGATGTCAAATATTTCGCTGTTTTGATTAATTTGGCAATATTACTGTATGGAAATAAGAAATCTGACTAACTAGCGAACTAGAATATTAATAATGAATTGCAATTATAACACTGAATTTGATGTTGTAACCGTTTTAGGAGTATAAAAGGGATTTGAAAATTTCCAAATACTTTTTTTTACATCTGAAACTAAATATTCGGTGTTACGATGTTAATTATTGCATTTCATAATCAATATTTTAGTTCACTAGTTAGCCACATTTCAAATTTCCATACAGTAATATCGTCAAATTAATCAAAACAGATAAAAATATTTATTTGACAGCTATTTGCGACGTTGTCAACTTTTAGGATAAGCGTTCTTAACCTTTCTAAACCTCACGTATATTTTCATATATACCTCCATAAATACTTCCAAGGTAAGCCTCTTCAGACAAAATATTTACGAGCTTGTCACCTCTTATAAATATCAATTTTTGCTGCAAATAAAAGTTATTGCCTTCCCTCGGTTCCTGTTATTTATTAAATACAGCTGGCTGGAAGTTACACTGTGGCAAGTTGTCGTAACTTATCGAATGTATAAGGTGCATTAAACTATATTATTGAGGTAAAGTTTCGCACCGCTCTTAGACTACTTTTGAATTATGTTAGGAAGTTGTAGAGCTCACGCGCACACTGTTTCTGGATTCTATTCTTAATTTATTATTGTTGGTCTGAATTCTCTGTTTTCACGTAAACTATTGGCGATTCGTATAAACAACTCGGTTGAATTAAATGGCTTTATTATAATTTAACTTCTTGTCGTAGCTTTAAAAGTTAATTTATGTATATTTAAAAGGCTAACTCCTTGTCGTTAATATTACATAGCTTTAAAAGTTAATCTATATTGAAAAGGCAAGAAACATAAAATATCAACAGTTTCATGTGTTTATTCAAAACTAATTAAAACTCAACCTCGTTGGTGGTGTTTTTATTGTCATTTAAACAACTAATAACCTTCTATAATTAGAGCATTTAAAATTAAAAACAAGGACGCCATACCTCACGCTTTTATTGTAAAAACTTTAACGAAAAGACAGGTCATGAATATTGATGATCCGTATGTAAACAACAAAATAATGATGAGATTTTTCATTACAAAGGTTAGTAAAGTAGGTATTAGCCCCATGAAAGGCAACTAGTTACCTAACCTAACCTAAATGCACGTCCAGCGAACCATGTGCCCCCTACCCCTCGGTACTCGGCACTGAGAATCAATGACGAAATGCTGAATTACATACATACAAAAACTCACGCCTTCTTCCCATGGGGTAGGGGGTAGGCAGAAACTACAGAACGCCACCTGCTACGATCCTTACATATTCCTATTGCCTCGTTTACGTTCATACATTTGTTCATACACTCACACCGGTTGCGAGTAGGTACCTACTACGCACCTGTCCTTTCTGAAGAACATCACCAAAAATGCTGAATTATTTGTTCTTATTTTAAAACTGGCTGCGCCATGTTGAATTGGTGCATAAAGGAGTCGACAGTCAAACAAGACGTTTTCAGAGTCAGACTGGTTTATTGGTTCCTCACATACAAGACAATATTTACATGTACACCCTCATATAATCACATATAATATAATACCAATTTACCGACAAATGAGAGAAGGAGTACCTAACATTTAAAAAAAGAGCGAGCCTTACAGTAGTCTCATACATACAGTAACATTTGACATCTTACCTTGGTAATAAGCAACATTAAAGAGGCGAGGCCTCGTCAAGGTCGCTTCTAACAGTCAACTCTATGTAGCACCGCGCGCGCTCATTGATCAACCCAAATAGCGCGCGTTTCCGCCACTTCCTGTTACACACTTCCGTCCCTTTTCACGACATCACTCCCACAAATTTTTAGGGTACCTGTTTAAGTTTTGTGCACAGATCGCAGGAAAGCTAGAGGAAAGATGTCATCAAAAATCTCCTACCGCGCCTACAGTTCTGAGATTTACCAAACTCCTCTCAATAAACTTGATGGTGTCCTCTAAATAAACTGGTGACGTGTGCTTCGTTAGGAACTTCCGAGTTTCGTCACCAAAGTTAACAACTTTCGCAGCCCGCATTTTAAGTAGGAAGGCTTAGTAGTACCTTGATTGGTACGACAGACGTTCCTGTTAAAAGTTTTAACGTTTAATTATAAATTGAAGCTGTTCCGATAATACTCTAGTTTATATCACATTTACGCTTCCAAATATACTTTGACAGTTTATTAACAGCCACTATAAGAGTTTTATTTTTACTCAAGATCAAAATTAAAGTAAATGAAGAAATAAAACATATTTAACGTTTTTTTTTTTTAATAGCGTTTGTTCTGAAAGTGGGCAACGTCGCAAATATTTCGCTGTTTTGATTAATTTGGCAATATTACTGTTTGCAAATAGGAAATGTGGTTGACTAGCGACGCTTTGGAATGGGCAACTATATAGCTTCATCTTTCTGATTGACAATTCAATAGTGCATGTAATTGGTGCATTTGAAATAAATGCTTTGTGTTTGAGTTTGGCGTATTTACTTACATATATTTTTACAAAGGAGAAACAGTAGCCATTCATTCTCCTTTTGTTATTCCAGCTCAGAATGAAATCATGAAATAATAAAGTGCATGAAAAATTGTTTTATTTAGGGCCATCGCTCAGAAGATCTATTCATTTTGTTTTCCTCACTTGACGGCCATTCAAATTTAGGGAGAACGTAAATTTCGTATTTTACTTGCACATTCATTCATTTCAGCTTTTATTTCCCGAGTGAAATTTGATTATTTCAAACTGATACCTAACTGCATAATATTTTTGTATTTAAGGCTCGAAAAAATCTATTAATATTAACCTATAAATCTCTCGAAAAATACGAGTGTTCCTAAACTCTAGGAACAAAGTATGGTTTACAGAGATTGGAGGGAATGTATGACGGATTTGTTTGGTTCAGAGTCCATCAATCTGCTTAGCCTTTTCCCAACTACGTTGGGGTCGGCTTCCAGTCTAACCAGATGCAGCTGAATACCAGTATTTTACATGAAGCGACTGCCTATCTGATCTCCACAACCCAGTAACTGTGTAATACGATATCCTTTGGTAAGACTGCGGTTGACAGTCTTTCAGGCTTCTGATGACCCTTAACAACTGTCAAAAATCCACGAATGACAGCCGGAACCAATTTTTTTCCGAGGCACAGTGGAGTATCGGTATGTTAAGATGGTTATCCATCCACGGACCAATCCCGGCAAGCGTAGCTTCATCGATCGATCGACCCGTGCGACCACGAGCTCCTCACATCTGGTTCAGAGTATGGGAACTGATTATGTAAATCAGTCCCTCTAAACTATCAAAATTCGTCATCTCGTTCAAATTCAAATTGATTGTCTACATCATCATTACAATGTTAGTTTTCATTTAAAAACTATTTCTAGTTTACTTTGTAAGTACTGTTACAGTTTTTTCTCACAACATTTTCCGAGAAAGGCCACTTTTATTTCCAAGCGAAGCCTAAGTGACTGGCAGGTCATTAATTACCAATATAAGATGCCAAACGAAGTAACAGAGTCGCGGTTTCAGACAAATTTTCCTTTGAAAATTGCAAACTGGATTGTTAGCAAAAACCATACTGTGTCTAATAGAGAAATAAGATTTCTGCTACGTTGTTTTTTGTAGGAATAAAAACGTGCATCGGAAAAGCAATAAAAGTGGTGAAACTCGTTATGCTCGCTTACACACTTTTTTAAATTATTTTTCCGCACGTTTTGTTCGCTATATTTTCTTTTAGTTTAAACTTTGGATTCATATTAATTTCCATCATATTATTATGTAAGAAAGGTTTAAGTTACTGAAGTAACATTTAAATTCTCGCCGTGACAATTTTACAATTGAATTATTTGCGTAGAATAGATTGACATTGAGACATTTGGACCGCAATAACTGTTGTTACAGTATTTAGAACCACAATTCAAAGCGTCATGGTTTAAATTGCTTTGAAATGTAAGAAAAGGGTAGCAAATTAAGAAATTCCTGGAGTTTGAAACATGAATCAAAATATGAATAGATAATTATTGTTTTAAGGGATATTGAATCTGAGGCAGAGTTGTGCCTATAGCTAATTCTAAGCAACTAAGTACACACAATTTTTGTCGTATATTTACTTCACGATAAGAAAATTCATTAGATACCTACTTCTTTAATGGCTTCCAGTCTAACCAGATCCAGCTGTACACCAGTATTTTACATTACTTACATGGAGTGACTGTCTAGTCTAGACTGTCTAGTAGTCGGCGGTAAGCTTACTACAAATCTTTCAAAACATTTATTAATAAACCCTCTAGGTAAAATACTTGCACGAATGATCAAAAATGTTTCTACCTCACTACGGAATTCATTTTTTGGCATAGAATTTTCCTTTTTATCAAAGAACATTTTCACCCCAAACAACAAGCAAAATTTGCCACTCAACCTTAATGGCATAGGCTATGGGTTCCGTAAAACCTCAAACCCAAAGATAGCCTTACATATCTTCCGTTGCGGGTATAAAATAGGCATTTAACCCTTCCTTAGGAAAACGTATTGTATTATAAACCTTCGGATAAATTTTGGTTATAAAACAAATAACGTTCGACTGAAGAACCTTGTTGTTTACTTAAAATATTTGCAAGTTGAGTTGTTGAGCTACGGCAGGTATGTGCATTTTAGAACTTGATTTGATTTGCGATAGTCTCATGATATTCGTTGACTCATGCGGCTGAGTGTAGTAGATGTGGTTGTAGAATCTATGGTTGTGTGGGTCTACTCTGTATTCACACATCGAGTGTTTACCTGCAGAGCCATAGTCTTAGTATTAGTTTTAACTTAGATTTAGTTTTTATGTGTAGTTAATGAAAGATTCGTGCAAAATCTACGAGAACCTACTGCCGATAAATTGCTTTGCAGTTTGGCAGGTGTTATGTAAAAATAAAACTCTGTAACATTATGGATTTGATAAAATATTTAAAAAAAAACCAGCCAAGTGCGAGTCGGACTCGCGCACGAAGGGTTTCGTACCATTACCTATAAAAACGGCAAAAAAATCATGTCTGTTGTATGGGAGCGCCACTTAAATATTAATTGTATTCTGTTTTTAGTATTTGTTGTTATAGCGGCAACAGAAATATATCATCCGTGAAAATTTAAACTGTCTAACTATCACGGTTCATGAGATACAGCCTGGTGACAAACGGACGGACAGACGGACAGCGGAGTTTTAGTAATAGGGTCCCGTTTCACCCTTTGGGTACGGAACCCTAAAAAAGAAAGTAAATCGTTCTTTCAAATGCCTAACCATAGAATTTGAAAACTATTTATTACAACTATCGAATTAGCCCGTAATGTCCCATTGCTGGGCAAATACCTCCGTTTCCTTTTTTACCTAGTATAAGAGTTGAAATTTTTTCTACATGAGTAAAGGGCGCACCGAGCTTATGGCGCTAATGAATGGGATAGAGCGGGATGGTCGGCTCGCGCGCTAATTTAAGTATTTTTATAGTATTATTAAAACAAATACACAATAATTTTGAAAATGTAGAATGCATACGATATCGAAAACATGTAGTTTTGTTATTATTAAAAAACTGATGACCTTCCCTGAAGATTTACGCCGTAAGGGTTTATGTTGTTTTTACAGATTACTTTGGTTTTTTTTTTCTATCGAGGAAACTACAAGTAATCATGTTTTTAAAGTGTACAATTTAGAGAGTCAATCCTTAAATGTCTTACATATTAATTGCATAACTAAAAGTTAAGTAATAACGAGGCAGCAAGGGATCAAACGAACGCAATTATTTCGCAAATTCCTCGGTGCGCTCTTAACGTATATAGAAAATTAGGGTGTGAACAAAGTATATTTGAGATCAGAGACATTTTATATGTAAAGAAGAAAATCTGGCATAAATATAAAACTAGGCCAAACGAAACCTATTTCTGACTAACATAACCGGCAAAAAGCCGCAAAGGATTTAAATCCGATCTACGAGTTACAGCATCCCACATAATCCATGTAACTCGATGCTCAAAACTTTTGACGTTTCATAAGGCCTTTCAAACACATCTCCAAGTAAAGTACCGAGAAACATTACAAATGTTTGTAGGTAATTGTGTAAAAACCAAGGACCGAATTAAGCCAAATTGTTCCCGTCTCTTGACTTTCAAACAAAATGCCTCTCTTTGAGGACCTATTTTGTAGGCACTCAGCTGTTCAAATTTTATTCACAATGTCAAGCCATTTAACTTACTTAACACAATTACATATACAAATGTTTACCTTTTAGGTTTCTTCAGTATTAATGTAGACAGATATACAAAACAAGAATATAGAAATGAAAATTTAGAAAAAAGCTAAGTGAAGACTCACTTAGGCTTATTATATTATTGTTGCTTTTGTTTTAGTAACTGACTTAAATAAAAGGAAAGTCCATCGTCCACAACGCTAAAAGTATCGTATTATTAAGAGCGCTTATCCTAAAAGATGGCAACGTCGCAAACAACTGTCAAATATTTACCTGTTTTGATTAATTTGGCAATGTTACTGCATGAAAATAAGAAATGTGGCTAACTAGTGAACTAAAATATTGATTATAAAATGCAATAATTAATATCGTAACACCGAATATTAAGTTTTAGATGTAAAAAAAGTATTTGGAAACATTCCAAATGCCTTTTTTACACCTAATCAAACAAATTCAACATCAAATTGAGTGTTATAATTGCAATTCATTATTAATATTGTAATTGCTAGTTAGCTACATTTCATGTTTCCATACAATAATATTGTCAAATTAATCAAAACAGCGAAATATTTGACATCTATTTGCGACGTTGCCCACTTTCAGAATAAACGCTCTTAACGGAAATTGCTCACCAATGAGTTACTAGTATTTCAATGGTGGGCCGTACATGACTCAAACTACATAACATCACGTCTATAATCTCTGAAGAGTTAGACAGAGGTGTACCTATAGTATACCCACATTTCGCCAGTTATGTTACACGTTATTTGTGATTGTTTGCATTGCGTACGGACAGCAATTTTATTGAAATACTAGTGCTGCAACATTCTGGCTACAGCGGAGTAATTGCCTAACACACTTACAGTAGCAACGGCTTTCATTTTAACAGTTCAATTGTCATTCATTGCTTTATTTACATTGTTGAGCAGACAAATTTTTCGAACATATGCAGCAATGGATTAGCAATATCCTTTAAAATCATTCGGATTGTGATTGATTCATTCACGCAATTAGCGTGCTGATTGGTAATTTGAGTTTGTACAATATTTTATTGGATAGCGTCGTGGACGATGGGCCTAACCTAGACATCACAAGAACATACTCTTTTTTTTATATATGTGGTAAATGAAATTAACTAAATCTTAACATAGAAAGTTCTTACACAGTTATTTGAAAAACACTGTCTCGTTCAGTAATCATCATCATCATCATTTCAGCCAAAAGACGTCCACTGCTGGACATAGGCCTCCCTGAAGCATTCTTGTGGCCTTTGCAAGGTCATCGATCCATCTTGTGGGAGGCCTTCCAACGCTACGTCTTCCGGTACGCGGTCGCCACTCCAGAACCTTTCGGCCCCATCGGCCATCTGTTCTGCGAGCAATGTACCCTACCCATTGCCACTTAAGCCCTAAAGTATTGCACTTGCCGTTCAGTAATATTGGTGGAATATTAAATAATCCTATTCATATTTATAAGGCACAGCATCGGTAACATTTTAGAGGTATGAGGAACAGGGCTTAAAGTTCACTCATCCTCTATAGAAAAGGGAGGATCCTCCGACCAGACGGGTATCGTATCTGGCGAGCAACTGCCCAACGATTGATGTCGGATGGTCTTATATATGTCGTTCGCCCGCTAAACTGTAATTGCGCGATGCAGGATTTGTGTGACGTCAGGATTTTGTCTTGACGTCTTCGATGCGTAGTTCGCATGTGGCGATGTAGATTCCACCATAACATTGTAATGTAAACAAATACTGTTGCAGTCACGCACTTATAAGCTACTGTACAATAAATAAACTCAACGTCTATGGATGGCTTCATGCTCGAACTAATACGGCTTCAATGTTAAATCCACTGACAGAATAGATAGAGTTTGAAGGCTCAATACAATTCAAACGGGAAAATTCAATTTCTATTGTTAGTATTCGTGTTCGTAAAATAAAATATGAACAAGAAAATTCAATAGTGATTGGATGCCGCCAAACCCTGGTTGAAGTTTTTGTTACCCGAACAGCCGATAGATTGATTTTCATAGATTTTTTCACGTAAGCGACCAGGATGCTATTCAACAACATCCATTTTTAAATCGACTTTTTTCGTACCTACTGGGAAATTTACATAAAAACCTTAAAACATTGAGAATACCTGTTTTGATCTTAGTCTACGGAACCCTTTTTTAACCGACTTCTAAAAAGGAGGAAGATAAGATAAGATCGTTCGACTGTGTGTGTTTTTTAAAACGTACGTCCATCAATATTTTTGTCAATATAGGACTGATTTTGAAAATTATATTTTATTTGGTAGAGGAAGCTAGCGCGGTGGTCCCATATAAATTTTATTAACTTTGCTTAGGTATTTTTTAAATTAGCTTCAATAATACATATTTATCGCACATAGTTTAATTGGATGATGATAGAATAACTTCCTGTAATTGTTATTTACATAACAGGTAATGGTATTCGAATTTGTTGGGGCAGGTACCACAACTAAAAAATTAAAAATAAAAACTTTTTACAATAAAAAATACAAGCGAAAAAAACACTACAAAGTTAAGTGTAACTTTAATTTCGGAAGTCGGTGGCATAAAACGACAACTCTAGCCAAAGACGGACGAAAAGCGGTCTTCCGAAATTAAAGTTATTTTTCACTTGCAATAATTGCAATTGCCTAACTACGTTATTAACTCCCAATACTATTATTACAGCTTTCATTTGGATAGTTCTATAATATTTATCGAAACGGATTGATTAAATAAACGTTCAGTCAGAGAAATGTCAAATTAAGTAGATTAAAACGAATGTAGTATAACCTGAAATGCCAAACATAATGCAAGACTAGAAAATGGTCAAGATCTTAACCAAAAGGAATGGTCTTTTATTTTCCAGCAATTTCTGGTTTCCTCTTCGCTCTAGTAGACACAATAATCAAATAAAATGAATAAAATGTATTTTCTTAATAAAATTTGAAAAATCGAGTGCGTCGTTTTCTGAGCTTGTGCAAAACTCAATACTGTTTTTTTTTTTTAAAGTGGTTTATACATTAATGTGTCGTTACTAATCTAGCATGGAATTGGTAACCTCAAACCTCACAGCCTACTAGGCTCGCGGTGTCGATAATCATACAGTCCAGTGTCCACTCCTCCGAGAGTCCCCTTTGTCACTTATCTAGCAGTCCCAGATGTAGGATTTTGATAAAGGAAATGCATTTCCCATATCCACAAACCCGTTATCTGATTGAACAATTTATTTTTGCATGGTAAGAGTGACAGAGCAAGGAGCATCGTCACCCTGATTTGGCATTAAAAACCTCGTACCTATAGGTATTTATATTTCGCCTTCTGTTTGCACTATTGTTAAGGGCTATCGATCCATCACTTAGTCAGCCTGACAAAACTGTAGGATGATGAAAAACGGGAATAAGATTAGGTGAGTAATGTTATTTTATTGCAAAATGTAGCTATCCTAGATATTGCCAAGGAGTTTCGCAAGGCGACAGCCGAGAGTTTGAACAAAGTTCACGGCAATAACACAAAACAAAACAAATACAATGTACTTCAAATGCGACGTGAGCAAGAGAGAACATAACGAGCTCGCGAGAGCTCTTAACAAAAATTTGCAGTTTAAAACTTAATATTTCGCAAACGGAACGAACGGTCTTCACGCACTAGATAGACCAGAAAAAAAAATCCCCACTTTACGAGCAGGGGAGGTAATCTAAAAAAAAATAATTCTTGATTTCATTTTACCACTTTGTCGGCGTGATTAATGCCAAATTATAGCTTTCCAGTACTAAGAGTCTCTGAGCTAAGCCGCGGACAGACAGGCAGACAGACGGACATGATGAAACTATAAGGGTTCCGTGTTGACTACGAAACCCTAAAAATGACTATATTATTATGTCAACGCAAACCAAAAGAAAAAGAAAGGTTTATATATATACTTCCCAGTAAAGTAATTTATGACGAACTGATAAAAATGTGATAAAGTATAATCTTTATAAATCTAATAGATAACATACCTACATGTATTTAAATAAACGTCGATGAAACAAACAACAGTACCTAGTTACAGAGTGTATCGTTACAATGGCACAATGGGACGCCAAAGACAAAACATTTTTGATAACTGGAGGAGCTTCTGGCCTGGGGGCTGAGTACGCTAAGGCTTTCCTAAATGAAGGAGCAAAGGTATATAAGTCGCTAACTTAGGAAATCAATCAACAAGTTTATATTGTCGCAAAACTAAACAAAATATTCAAGTCTTCTTAAATTCTTCTTTTGCAGAATGTAGCTATCCTAGATATTGCTGAAGAAATTGGCAAGGCGACAGCCGAGCGTCTGAACAAAGTTCACGGCAATAAGGCGGTGTTCATCAAATGCGACGTGAGCAAGGAAGAAGACATAACGAACGCATTCGACTCCGTGCTCGCTCAGTTCAAGCAGATTGATGTCATCATCAACAATGCTGGCGTTATGCTGGACACACCTCACATGTGGAGGACAGCTTCTGATATTAATTGGGTAGGTGTACCTACTATTTAGCCTACCCTATTTTTCCCTCTTTGTCTATTATTACCTACTTGGAGCCAGTGCAAAATATTTTTCTTATTATCCCTCCTTCCATCTATGTTTGTGTTTATTATTTAGTCCCAAGCAATATATTCCTCCTCATCACATGTTCAGAATAAGACAAGCGCTTTCAAACTTCCTTCCTACTTACCTACTTTTCCAGTGTATTTTCCAATAATTGAAATACTATCGTGAATTCATACAAGCCTAGTACTTTTTGTTAGGATTTATGGCAACGACAGCTAGGAACAGTAGTTTGTATCAGATAAAGAAAAGTGGGGTTTTTACGTTTTTCCGGCAATTCTTCCAAGTTTCTCTTCATAAGATCCTTCCTCGAACTTCACGGAATATTTAAAATAAAAAATTGCATACCTACCTCCTACCTACCTTCTACCGGGATATCATAAATGCAAAATGGATGAAAACATGATTTTTCTTCATAATATCTAGGCCGAGACGAATGAAAAAAAAACTTCTAAATCAGTCAATCCGTTCTCGAGATGTCATCAAAAAAGCCGTTCCAAACAAAATGAATTAAGTAGTGTTTAATGATGAAATACTATCGTGTTCAACATGCAAGCCTAGTAATTTTTGTTAGGATTTATGGCATGTATACCGGGACATCATAAGTGCAAAATTTATAAAAACATGGTTCATCTTCATATCTCTTTTTCTCGTTTCGTTCGTGAATTTTTCCAATGTTTTAATAGTTATTCTGCTATTTGGGGAGGAGACAAATCCAACAAGTAAAAAGCCATAAAAATTGGTCCAGCCGTTCTGAAGTTATAAATGGTGTAACTAACACGACTTTCTTTTATATATATAGAAGCTTATAAATAAGTACACATTTCTGTATCCATTCTTATCACTCCACATATCCAGCTCAATATTCTCATATCTGACTTTCGCAGGAATGATTTGGACCTATTAGTTTGTTAATGCTAAATTACTTATTATTGGTGCCAAGTAAACTAAGACCCATAACCTAATTTCCAGCAAGGATTAGTTTCCTTAACTTTAAAAGGCGTCAGATACATGAGGAAAGACGAAGGTGGTGTCGGTGGAACGATTCTCAACATCGCTTCAACAGCAGCATTGACTAAGGCTGCAGCCCTTCCAGTTTACTGTGGTTCCAAAATGGCTGTTCTGCACTTCAGTCAATGTTTAGCGGTGAGTTATTCAAATTAAAAGGTGACGTTGACTAAGTATAATCATTTGGATCTATTTGAAAGAATTAAAAACGAAGCTTCGAATCTGGTCTAACCATGGTCACTCAAATCTGAATGTAAATTTAAAATATTTTTTATTAATTCATTAAAACTCATTCACTGATCTAGTAAAGTATTCACTAAACTCAAACCAAACTCGAGATCAAGAGCAAGGTAACACAAAACTACAATTTCCTTTCAACACACAAGTATTTTTCCGAGATTCAATTACTATTCTTCTGCTATTATTATCATTCTTTTTTCAAGATGGATCCATTCTATGACACCACGGGCATCAGAGTTCTAACTTTGTGTCCAGGAGCTACTGATACTCCATTGCTGCACAATTTGGAATTGAGGTCATACGAACCAAAAATAGGAAAGGTTTTGGCCGACATGATAGCTGCCGATGGAGTCATATTTCAAAAGTAAGTGGTCTAACGTAGGTATTTACAAAAAAAACAAAAGTCCTCAGAGAGCTCGCGGATAGGGCTGCAGTCCTCGAGTGCGGTACGTACTGGAGTACGTGGGTAGCCAGTACAAGCAGCGCCTTGTGGCGGAGCAGGGTTGTTGTGTCGGTGCTTAGAGGAGGCCTGAGCTATTTGTACGGCAATGGACGATTTCTGTTGATTTTTTGATGATGATACTGAGAAACCCTACACCCCGGAATTTCCATTTTTTTTTCCATTTTTTAAATAGAATTTCAGGGCAATAACTCCAATAGCAATTGCGTGAATAATGAATAATTAGCGATTATTTTCAATACCAAGCGGCTGTTAAAATATTGAGATTTATAAAGAAGCTGCTAAGATAGGAGGATGGAGTTGTTTGTGTTAAATCAGGATAATTATTTTGTCTATTTCAGGCCAGCTTCTGCCGTTGCATCTGTGCTTCAGATGTTCAAAACTGGACCACCTGGTTCAATTTGATTGTCAGTTGACAACAAACCACCTAAAAATATTACATCAGTTATTGATGGAGCTTTTAAAGATTTTGAGAATCTTTTGTTACCTTAAAACAATGTTAAATAAATAAGTTAATATATATCTCTGTGTTTTTATATTATTTATTACTGAATTTTGCCCGCGGGTTCCCTGCGTGGAAGTTGGAAATTATCCCACGGAAACGGCATATGTGTTAATCCAGGTTAGAAACTATCTGTGGGCCAAACATCCAAATCCTATTAGTAGGATAATACTATTGATTAACATACATATTTTACGTCCTAACCCAGGTCATGTGCCAAATTTCATCCAAATCCGTTCAGCCGTTTTAACGTGAAAGTGTAACAAACAAACAAATAAACAAACTCACTTTCGGATTTATAATATTAGTTAGGATTGAGCAAGTAGGTATGCGATATCTTTTTTTATATTATTAAGCTTATTTCAATTTATTTAAATAATTTATTGGTTAGCAAATTAAAATCAGTAGATTTAAACCACATGCACAACAGACCGTCTTTTTTCGAAAGATACTAAATGAAATGGCGATGACACTGCAAGTTGACAAAGTTTTAAATCTCCTAGACAATTGATTTCCCTAACCGGTTCGTAAATGGCATAAAAATAAATAAGCATGCAATAATATGCATGCATGTTGTAATGGCATGGGTAATGGCATGGTAGAGTGGGTTGAATTTGTCAGTGTTCAGTAGGAACACGAAAATACCTACTCGTAAGAATCTTCACTACAGTTGCTAAGGTTTATATTTTTATTATGATATAATTTTGCAAACTGATAGCAACATGTGATACAGTATCTTGTTTCTACATAGATATCATAAAAAGATTTAAATATCAGTCAGTCTCCTTATATTTTTATCACGTGCATTTCAGAAATAAGGTGAGCACTAAGGAAGGATTTTTGAAAATGCATCCCTGCATGTGGATGAAAGTTCGTGTGGAAGTTATTCATTTTGCTGATGGGTAATGCCATCGGTCACTCAACTTGTCATTTTATAAATTCAAAACTTCAAATCCCAATGTAGAATTTTTAAATCATTTGAATCGGTAACTTCAGTCATACATAATCTGGGTAGTTAAGGAATTTGCGTTAATTTCTTTAAAGCTTCTTCATACTGTATTCACCAACCAACGTTGCAGAGTATTATCAAGAATGAAGTTGCCGAAATCATGTCAATTCTAGTGAGCCAGCTGGCAAGATACTCAGGTGATAGAAATATATAAATATGTATGATGCTTATTTTATTTATGTGGGTCAATGTTTTTATTAAATAAAATATTGTGTCTTGTAACCACAGTTGAGATGAACTTTCTTGCATTACTAACTCTGAAAGTCGATTTTGATTTATTACGTAATAAAAACACCCAAAGTAGCGCGAAGTGTCGTCGCGCGGAAGCGCTGGGAGACGCTCAGAGTCAAGCCTCGTGCAGACTGGTGCGACGCGATTCTAACAACACAATTTCTAAGAAAACATCACGGTAGAACAATTACCGGTGTTGCGTCACGCCATCCCGTCACGCGCGTCTACATGAGGCGTAACGGGAGGTGTGATGGCTTGGTGATAACCGCGCGTCGTTGGCCTGTGCCTTGCAATCGATGAATTGATTCCCGCCGGACTCCGGCGGTCGGACCAGATGTGATTAGAATAGAGAAAGGTCTTTACCCAGCAATACGACAACGTGGGCTGATATTATAACAATAATAAAATAGCATGTCCATTTGAATATAATTAAAACCGAACTATTGTACTATAATATTTGAATAAATGAACTTTATGTTAATAAATAGAACATAACTCCTTCCCAACTTTTCCTCACCTTATTTTTTTTGCGAGGCGTTAGTAAAACATAATTTTCAAGCCACACCTTCAACGACCTCTAATGGATAATATGGTAATTTCAGTTTTAGGTTCACCGCTGTCTTGTCAGTTTGTGGAAGTTAGTTGCGTAGGCGATTTTGACATTTAACATATGTAGTTTTAGGATAATAACTACAAACAAAAATATACACACAAACACACCCACACACTTGACATTATCAAAAAGATTATAATGCTTTCACCTAACCAAATATAACGGCGATTCAAGTCAGATGATCAATCAATCTGCCTAGCCTTTTCCCAACCACGTTGGGGTCGGCTTCCAGTCTTGCAGCTGAATACTAGTACATGGAGCGACTGCCTATCTGACCTCCTGAATCGCCTCCACGACGACACGGCGATGCTCTGCCCAAGCCGAGCAGACAAATTCAAATTCAAATTCAAAATATTTTATTTCACATAAATCTAAAAGGGCACTTATGAAACTTCAGAAGCTAGGTGCACGGTTCCAATTGGTCGTTTCCTATCGAGAAGAGCCAGCAAGAAACTCCATGGTTACTCTTTTAAAAGTAAATGGTATTTACAATATTTTCAAATTACAGAGTTAATAGATATGAGAGGACAGTGTAGGCCTATCAACAAGTACCAGGTACTTAGCAAGATAGAAAATGGTCGACAGATCTACAGTCTGTTAAGCCTACAACGTTCTCACATTCACAAAATCTAAAAGAAAAGAATCTATATAAAGCAAAATCAAATAATAAAAATAAAAAGCTATTTAGACCAAATGCAATGATGACACCCGCGCGTTTCCTCCGGACTTATCGCTGCAATTGTGGCGTGCCCAGCACTGGGTTGCGACAATCGCACTCTCCATGAAGCCATGAGATCCCGCCGCGCTCTGTCCGCTGTGCCGTGATTTCTCGCGGTAGCAGAGTTTCGCCTCCTCGCGCCACTCCCAAATGTGCGCGAGAACTCTTGCCTTCAGATGCCATGGTGGTAATCCGGCGAGGAGGCTCGTCGCCTCACCGGAGATTGTGCGGTAGCACCAACCGGCTGGTCCGGGGGGATCAGCCGGTTGGCGATGACCCGCTGGGACGCGTTCAACCGGCGGGCTGGCTGCTGCCTCAAGGAACGCCCCCACACCGGTGCCCCGTATAGGACCATGGACCGCACGAAGGTAACGATACCCCTTGGTAAGTAAGATTCAAGTCAAATTATATGAACCATATAAATATTTTTTATTTTTAATAATTGATAAAATATATTTTACTAGCTGGGCCAATGTATCCGTTCATGTACATGACATATAGATCAATGTTTTCTGGTTAGGATTTATAGCCAGAAAACATTGATCTCTATGTCATGTGTATGAGTTCGAATCACGAAAATCGTATAAATGGATAGCAAGCGCACAAACAGACAGTTGAAAGAATGTTGTTGTTGATGATACAAATAGGTGCCTATTTAAATAGTTAAAAAACTAATATTTTACAGTCACTTAAAAGGACATGACTAGGAAATAAAATGTGCACTTTACTTCCATAATCCATAGGTGAAGACTATCAAAGAACATCTTACAAGTGCTCGATCAAGTTTCTACAAACATACTGAACATTTTTATACATAAAGCTCTTTGCAAATGGGCGACAAGTTTGCATCTTGTCGCTTACAAGAATTTGCGCCAATTTCATATAATTTATTGCCCTATAAGATCCTCCTTTAATTTATTACATAATAACCGTGCGCGATATATTAGAAACGGAAGATTGTGTATTAATAATAGCGTTGTAGAAGAAAATGTGGGCAAAAAAATATTTAAGACATGATATATTTCTTTAACAAACATAAACAATGAATTCAACTAATCCAAGATACATTTAAGATCAGAGAAGATTAGTAAATGAATAATTTGATGAAGCATCTCAAGAAATACATCACGGTTGGCGAGTAAACCTAACTCAAGATTAAAACCACAGATAACTTTAATGTGAAAATGTATATCTTTATCAGATATTTCTTGGTATAATATGAAAAGTGTGGTGTAACGCTGTGCGCAGACTTATCAAGAATCTCTATAAGATAGACCCTCACTCTGTGAAAACCAGGATGGCACACACAAGCAAAAACACAGATTCATAGACGTAGTTGTCAAAATACACTGAAATAAGCACTGCAAGATAAAACGTTTTTCATCCAAGTGTGCGCACTGTCGAATAATGAAATGTGCAGGCAAATTCAAAATCAAAACTTGATAGCACGTGTAAGAGCAGAACTTCTTCGCTTAAACATTATACAAAAGCGCATAAATAATAAGGAAGATAAGATCTTTCATCACTCAGTGACTATAAAATGACATCGTAATACGGACATTAAAAATTTAGACCCAGCTGGAGCAAAACTCTTCGTAAATCTTAGAGATTCGAGTTAGCCTGAAGAGACTTGGCGTTATGAACTGAGCAAGATTGAGCAACATGAATTTACAATTGGAGTTGACGTTACGGGGCAGGGAGCAACCAACTTTATATTCTTTTCATTGCATCACACGAAATACTTTGCTACTTGAATTTTCTGAGACATCTGCAAAACTTCAATGTTTTACATTGAATTTTTCTAGAGAAATCTTGTTTTGGTTATAATAATGTAAAAGGTACGGAATTATATGGGAGATGGAATAAAATAAAAAATACCATTATACTACTGGCTTCTTCTCAGATAAAGAAGAACTGTCAGATTACCGATACAAAGAAAGAAAGAAAAAAATATTGTCACAGAAACACGTGCATGTAAAAAACATAAGTTGGCTCAAATACCTACATATCATAGTATTATTTATTCACGGGAATACGTCACTTTCCTTCAGTTTGTTGCTACACCGTTGGGAAGTTATATCAGTGTCTATTTGTAGGGGAAATACAATACTTAAATATTGAATGGTTCTTAAACCATTTAAGTTTTTTCGAGTGCCAAGCCATTGGGTTCTAAGACAGCTGGCACCCCGGCAGTGACAAGAGCCCGACGGATATCATGAATATGTAAATATATGTCATGAATGCTTGCGTGCCGTGCCAACCGACCAGCGCTCTTGCTGCAGAAAAGGCCATGGTGTGCAAGGCGGTCGACTGCTGCACCGCATTGACAGCGATGTGCAGCCCCGCAAGGAATACCCAGACGCAGACTTGTAGCTAGCCGGAATGTGATGTCACCCAGCATAGTGCCTATGTTGGGTAACGGTAGCGCCTGAAGCTAGAAGCCTGACTCACACTCTGTTGGTGGACGTATTAATGAGGCTATTTCGTACCAAGCTGCAGAGTGGCTCATCCCACTGTCTCTGGGAAGACGGGTTCTCGGGCTGCTCCGTATCCGGACAAGCCACTTTCCAGGCGTTCATCGCATCAGTCAAACACGGCACTTCAGAGTCAACCTGAGAAGCGGTTAAGATTTTTCTGGTTAAACTTTTCGGTGCTGTGGACCGAGAACAGGAACGCCGGTAAACTTACACTAGAAATTTTGTGGACGCCGAGCCCACCAAAGCGAATGGGTAGTGTGGCTTGCAGCCACGCGCGGTCTTCCAATGCCACATTTATAATTAATGTTAGAGTATCATCAATTAAGTTTCGGTAGGTAATTTCACTAATTAATTATGATTAGACATTATTAGCGTTCTAGATTCAACAAACAGCTTAATTTAGACGCAAAACTGATCTGAGCCATAATCTCTAGCACTTTCTATGAGCTATTTAATACATTTATAATCAAAATAGTTATTAGATATATATATATATAAATGAGCGAGAGTATAGATAGTTTATATATATATATATATATATACTCTCGCTCATTTATTTTATAACCTGACCCCGGGAAAATCATTACTCGTAAACTCATTACTTCCAATATTAATAAATGATATTAGATTAAATTTATCCTTAGCCAAAGCTCACTCTTCAATAAGTAACGAAAAAAAAATAACTACAAAACGTTAAGCTTTAATTTTGCTAGATGAATTTATCTAGAAGTTATTCTGTTGATATTAATTATATTCACTAAAATTATGCTTTAAAAAAACACCTTTCGTGACAACATAACATCACGCCTCTAAACCCCGAAGGGTTAGGCAGAGGTAGTACACACATAGTACACCCACATTTCGCCAGTTATTTTTAAGTACCAGGTAATAGCGGGTGAGCCTATTGGCCTCCGAGCTGCTACTGAGAAATTCCAGATGATAAACCCTTAAAAATTCAAACAAAAAACCATGTATGTCTCCCTAAAAATTCAAATTCTCAACCAGGCCATTCGACCACAAGGCATCAACAAAATACGGTTCCAATTTACACGCAAAAGTGAGGCAATACCGTATATGCTATTACCCTAAATAATTATGTGGACCACGAACCAGACTGGTCCTAAGGGAAATTACAGACAGACCATGGCTTGCAGTCTTCACTCTTTGCCGCCTGAAATTGATTTTGTTATGGTGATGGTGATACCTACCTACTTACTTAGACACCAGGGAACAGGTTATAACAACATGATCAATATTTGAGCAGTCAGTGCCTTGTTTTATTACCGCGTGATTGAAATGGCTCACTTTTATTCTAGTAAAATGATCTGTTGATGGAATCCAGAATAGAGGTAATAATAACTAGGATGAACATTTCGGGAATGCCTCTGCTGTGTGTGTTAATGTGGCTAGGGACCCGTGATTGAATGAGCCTTTTGTGGACCAAGTAGATAATCTGGTGATAGAATCCAATCTGAGAAAAGAATTGAAGAAGTCATGGTTTCATGTAACGACTCAACCATTTAGACCATTGGTCGGCAAATCGCGACTCACGAGCCGCATGCGGATCTTTAGCCTGTAGAGTGCGGCTCTGTAGAAATGGCCATCAGTGCGAGCGTTGGTTGAGATACTCGTGGGGGTCGGGTTCGGTCGGTCGAAGATGCCTTCATCTTATTATTATTAGCCGATATGATGATGATGATGATGAAGACATCCTACTTCTTAGCAAGTTACTTTTAGGAAGCGTAGTGGATTCAAGGAAGATGGGAGTTTTAAGGATTAAGATAAGTGTTTTGTGTCAGTTTGGACACACAGAAAGGATTGGCTCTTATAAGAAATCTTAGTAATTATAGTATTGATATTTGCCTCTATTGACTAATGAGTTTCCCGACCACTGATTTAGACTGTAATTATATATTGAAGATTATTCAATCAGAGAAATAAAAGCAGTTAATTTCTCATCGTCCTAAAAGCTAATTTCAAAACTTAATCACCGTAAAGAAATAATTTAAAGACACAACGATAAAAATGTTATGACAAAATAGATTCTTTGAAATCCAATAAATTTTATAACTTTTTCGCAATAAAACAGTAGGTGTGGTTCACGGCGTAATAAAAAGCTAACTAGACTAGTCCATTACCAAATGCTTAGCGACAAGCTAACGTTACGTTTAAGGCCCTTGACATAGAATTTATATTCACTCAAACATAGACTTTACGTACAAACAGCTACGGGTAAAAATTGCTTGAAATATTATACATAGTGTTAATTTTCCACTTTACGTGTACCGGTAATGCTCAGGCGGGTATTCACAGTCGGCTTAGCACGGCATTTTTACCAAATTCTTTGAAGGAAATTATTTGTAGTTCATCCAGTGAAAATTCTATCTATGTAGTTTTAAGTTTTTATGCTAGTTTTTCAGCCTACAAGAATATACTTTACAAAAGCACTGATATTGTTATGCTGTGGGACGGATAAAATTAAGGTCGTAATAATCACCAACCAAACCAAAAAAAGTTTCTATTGGAAACTCCTTTTGGTTCGGCCGTTACTCTTTACAACTATTACTGTGATCTGCTATTCAGGTATTCTTTCTGCAGACACCAGTCTCTCACAAACTAGTGGCACATAGTTTTTCAAGCTTGTCTCAATTATAAGATGCCATTGTTTGTAAAGAGAAAATAAATTATTTGAATTTGATTATCAAGTCTGAGTTTTTATGTTGACTGTACATAACATATTATAGAGATCCAAGATTAAACGTTTTCATTCTGTCATAATTTTTTTTAATTCAATTTATTAGACAATATCAAAATAAGTTTAACTGAATATGAATTAAATTATTATCTTGTTTGGAATGAAAATAAACTAAAATATATTATCATTTTGAAGAAATACGTGATGTATCATGATTGGCTCACGTCTGAATGTTTCATTTTATTTATCATTCTCGAAATTCACGTCAATGGTTCACCAAAGATAATTCGAAGAATAAATTCGTAGAAACATATTTTTGATGAATTCGGGATTGGAATTTGAAAGCTGCAAATAATATCATTGAAATAATATTACCTGCTTTTGAATTTTACATATATATTTTTAATTTTTCAAAAAACATTGACGTATTTAATTTACAAATCTTGTTTTCTATTGAATACAACCCAGCGACGGACTTCATTCTGCTAGAATATTGTTTATATTTCGTAGTTTATTTTTAAATGAGACTTTTTCCCGAATATTTGATAGTTGTCTATGTATAATTGTATATAATACTTCATACTGTAGACGAAGTGACTGCATCGCCATCATATTCTTGAAACAAAACAGGGCTTAACAGATTAGATTTTAGATTTTAGATTTTCAAATTTCCAATATTACGTGACATCGATCGTGAATCGAAAACCTTTAATTAAAAATAGATAATTATCTATCAGTAAAATGATAATGTTCAAAATTCGTCAAGTTACAAAGCCGAGACAAGTGAGGTTTTCAAACTTTATTGGATTTAAGAAGCTTTCAGTTTGACAGTCTGTGGTGACTTTGAAATGGATACTAACAGAGCTTGGATTAAGTTGACTTAACTATTTAGCTGGTGTAATAATATTAAGTAAAATTTAATATCTGTTTTGTATTCAATGCAACATTATTTATTCTAACTCTAAGATAATATTCTTTGATCTTTTGATTCTTTGTCGATGAACACAATAGGTACAATGTATATGTTTTACTTGGATTTATTGACCTAATGGTTTTATGTAAGATGTCGAGTTGAATGTATTGGAGACCAAATAGCTTCAAGTAGTTCAATGCCTCATTATTTTAGCTAATACATTGGTAAAGAAAAAGAAAATACGTTTATTTGCGGTAAATGTGACGCAAAAAAAGAACACAAAATAAAAAAAGAAATAAGTTTAGGGAAAAAATGCGTCACATCCACGCAAAACGGCCATAGCTCAGCATAATGCTGTGACCCTATGCAAGACAGAGCCCCAGCGCTGGTTTTCAGCGACAGCCGGCGTTACGTTCATTAAACCGACAACTAACTATCCCACTGCTGATCCTCTTATACAGTGTAGGAATAGAATACATTGGTAACTAACTCCAAAAAATATGATGGAGAAGAGAATAAAGGAGCAATTCCGTAGCCAACTGCAGGCGGCAGAAGCAGGCGACGCGTCGCCACAACTCTCTGGTTTCTAGTGTATTTCTAAGAAATCGAATCTAATTTCTATAAAGTTACCTGCTGCTGCCACCTGTGGTCGGCTACGGAATGATACCTTAATGATCTCACATAATTAGGTAAGATCAAGATTGAAAATAATCTGAACAGTATCAAGGGATACTAATAAACCTTAATTGTAATACCGTTTGTTCTGTTTCCACAGACAAACCGTGAAATCGGTTTTGCGGGGCATAGTTCTTATGTCAAGAGTTTATAAACTTTGTTCATGATAAATAAATGAACATTTAATACGAACATACTTAATTTATTTATCAGACCATGAATACTCATTATAATTTGTATTCATGGGCTGATTTATTATTGTGATACTATGACTGGGCAGCGCGCTTGATTGCATTCGAAAAAGAAATGGATTTTCAAAACTATTATTATTTGTCAGCGCCGCGTTACCATAGCAACACGATCAACAATATCACACTCGACTTGCGTCTCGCAATTAGTGATGGTTCACTGAACGTTAATTAAATGTAATGGCTTGATATTTAATCTGTGTAGGCTAAATTGCTTGTTTTATCGAAGATAAACACTGTTTAGGCTCTCAAGGGCGATCGATTTTTCGGCAATACATACCTACTTGAATAATCATCATTCATTTTTATATCGACAATGTTTTTATCAACCGACTTGTGCACGAGTTACCTTATGCGTCCGTGCGTAACTGCCGCGCACTCGACATTGTTGCGTACACTGAGATTTCGAAGCGCGTCGTTTCGGCCGTTTTCTATGAAGACATAATACTGTTCCTTTTATAATGTGCCACAGTTAAGGTCTGAAGTTAATAACATTCCATTTAGTAAAAACTGTGCGAGCATATGCTCCATAACTAGTATCTAGGGTGAAAACACCTGCTGACGAGTGATTCTTTTTATCAGATCTACTTTTGCAGGCTAAATTAACTATGTTATCGTGAGTTAAATTGTGTGGGCATTAGGTACACATAATTTCTACAATGCATTGAACTAAACCTGAAACTGACATATACTCAACATAAACCTAGGCCTAGGCATTCACTAGAGGTTGTATCGAACTATCGACTATCGAAAATGTTCTCGTACCCATCATTGAAGTTTCACTTCGCTGCCAAAGCACGATCGGCGTATGTTGGCATAACCAAAGCGGACAGGGGCCACAAACATACAATCTGTCATGTTTGATTTCTACCATTTGAGATTCAATATTCGGCAATGGGTCCTCTTCACTATATGGTATTAAGTTATAACAATATACATGATACATGGTCATTGTAACCATTGTTGTTTAGTTGAAAAAGCTCTACCGAAGTACAATAATAAAATGATTCCTAAATATTTTCGAAAAAGGTAGGTCTTGAAATAATAATCCAGTGTCAATTCACGATCGAAAATGGACAACCTAGACAACCTAACAAGACTCCTCGGACGTCAGGCCTCTGTACCGCACATGTGCTACAAACGTCGGCACATTTGGAAGTACTTGTTAAGTTAGTTGGAAGTACCTGTTAAGTTAGTTAAGTTGTTATTATCCAAAGGTGTAACGCTGACATTTCGAGCCATTAAATCTTATTATCCATTGGTGTTACGACGACGCTTGAGAGGTTAAGTACTTTTTTTTTTTTTTTTTTTTTTTTTTGGGTGGGAAATTATCAAATAACTTCTCCCGCTCTTGGTGGAGCGGGAGGGCGTGTCAGACTCTTACTGACTAAAACCCAGCCGTGTTCCTTCCGTTGCCTGTACATTGCCAGGGGCCACGGTATCCCTTTCGGACTTTCCCGCAACCCCGGCAGGCATTGGTCCTGTCGGACCCCTTCACTTGCTGACATCTCTTTGAGGCGCGCGTGGAACACAACGCGCCGTCGACCCGGGCCTGGTCCTTATCGGACGGCGAGCTACCCATTGCTCACCGTCCGCAAGCCCGCGCCTATCGGCCTGTGATTCCCGACGCCCTGGGCGTCTCCTGCGGCGGCTAGGGGCGTGAGGGCGCGAAATTTGCCTCTCCCTCACGCGTTCTGCCTCCTCCTTCGCGAGCATTACTGCTTCGCAGAAGGAGGTGACGGCCTCCCATGGCCTCTCGCTCCGTACCATGGCCTGGACTAGGGCCGGACGCGAGAGATCCCCGCCGCCGATCGCCTCCACGAGGACACGGCGATGCTCTGCCCAAGCCGGACAGACCTCCACCGTATGCTCCACCGTGTCCTCCGGGCGATCCACGCAGTGATGACACCCGGGCGTTTCCTCCCGCCTGATACGAAACAGGAACCTCCCGAAGCAACCATGTCCGGTAAGGACCTGCGTCAGGCGGAAGGTGAGGACGCCGTGGCGCCTCTCTAGCCACTCCTCAAAGAGGGGACTTATCGCCGCAATAGTGGCGTGCCCAGCACTGGGTTGCGACAATCGCACTCTCCATGACGCCATGAGATCTCGCCGGAGCTCTGTCCGCTGTGCCGCGATTTCTCGCGGCAGCGGAGTTACGCCCCGGCGTTTCGCCTCCTCGCGCCACTCCCAAATGTGCGCGAGGACTTTTGCCTCCAGATCCCATGGCGGTAATCCGGCAAGGAGGCTCGCCGCCTCACCGGAGACCGTGCGGTATCCCCGGACCAGCCGGGTGGCCATGACCCTCTGGGACGCGTTCAACCGGCGGGCTGGCCGCCGCCTCAATGAACGCGCCCAAACCGGTGCCCCGTAAAGGGCCATGGACCGCACGACCCCCGCGTATAGCCTCCGGCAGGAGGCGTTTGGACCCCCTAGATTGGGCAGGAGCCGCTTCAAAGCAGCCCCGGCCCGCTCCAGTCTGGGAGCCAAACGTCGGAAGTGCTCCACGAAGTTCCACCGGCTGTCGAGGACGAGTCCTAGGTACTTCATCGTCGACTCGACGCCGATGTGAACTCCTCCTACCGTTATTTGGGAACCCGACGGTGGCGCGTTCCGAGGACCATGAAAACACATAGCCTCGGACTTGTGCAGGGCCACTTCGAGTCCCAATTGCCGGATCCTGTCCACGATTGTCGCAACCCCGTGTGTCGCTAGTTCGGCCGCCGCCTGGTGCGACCTCCCCTGCGCAAGGACCAACGTGTCGTCAGCGTAACAAACGACGCTGACGCCGCTAGGGAGGTCGGCGCGCAGCACCCAGTCGTAACCGATGTCCCACAGATGCGGCCCCAGGACCGATCCCTGTGGGACACCGCACGACATCTCTTGCCGGTTCCATTCTCCCTGGTGACCGGGGTAGATGACGGCCCTGTCCGTCAAATAGGCCTCGACCACACGACAGAGGTAGGTCGGCATCCGGTGATACCAGAGTGCCTCCCTGATGCAACTCCAGGGCAGGGTGTTGAAGGCATTGGCGATGTCTAGAGACACCGCCAAGACGACCCCACCCCGGGACACAGCGTCCCCCGTCGTGAGGGCTCGCACGCGCATGATGGCGTCCACCGTAGAGCGCCCCCTGCGGAAACCAAACTGGCTCTCCGCCAAATCCGGCCCCACCCGCACCAGCCGCCCGACGAGGCGGTCTGCAATGACTCTTTCAAAGAGCTTGCCCACCTCAGAGGTTAAGTACTTCTGTTGGAGATTTAGATGTTAAGAGCGTTCATACAAAAAGTTTACCTGTTTTGATTAATTTGGCAATATTACTGTATGGAAATAAATATGGCTAACTAGCGAACTAAAATATTAATTATGAAATGCAATAATTAATATCGTAACACCGAATATTTAGATTTAAATGTAAAAAAAGTATTTGGACATTTTCCAAGTGCCTTTTTTACACCTAAAACGGTTACAACATCAAATTCAATGTTTTAATTCTAATTCGTTATTAATAATCTAGTTCATTAATAAGCCATATTTCGTATTACCATACAGTAATATCGCCAAATTAATCAAAACAGATAAATATTTGACAGTTATTTGCGACGTTGCCAACTTTTTGGGATGAACGCTCTTAATACCTTTATCAATTTATTAATAACTATGTGGAAGTCTCTGACATTATACCTAGTAGGTACCTATTATTATTAACATAAGAAAGAAAGAAAGAAAGAAAATTCGTTTATTTGCGGTAAATATGACGCAAAGAAAAAAACACGAGGATAACAAATTGGGGGAAAATATGCGTCACATCCACGCAAAACGGCCATCGCTCAGCATAATGCTGCGAGCCTATGCGAGACAGAGCCCCAGCGCTGGTTTTCAGCGACAGCTGGCGTTGACGTGATGACGTCAACCGGTGCAGCATATAGTGAAATAACAAAATCAAAAATAGAAAAAAAATACAATACTTCCTAAATGATATAATATTTAAAATGGCAACATTTCGTTCCGTCGGCGACTCAAGCACCGCAGAAGATCGCATAACAAATCCTTTGTGAAAGTAGATATAGTAATTGTAAAAAACTTCTCACACAATGCCTTACTCTAAAGCAAATATACTTAGTTACCCTGAAATTATTTTACTTTAGATTCTAAAGCGACCTGAAACCAATTTTAGGCTTTCTGCAGAATATATTCTTGTTCAGTTTTGAACAACAAACGCCACTGTACATACATGCATAACAACACGCCTATATTCCCCGGAGGGTTGGGCAGAGTTGTACTTATAGTACACCCACATTTCGCCAGCTATGTTTAAGTCCCATGTAATCTAAGTGGGTGAGCCTATTGCCACTGTAAACCTACCTATATCAATCTAAAGCCTTGAATTAAAACAATCAATCAATCTTCCTAGCCTTTTCCCAACTATGCTGGGGTCGGCTTCCAGTCTAACCGGATGCAGCTGAATACCGTATCTGACATGGAGCGACTGCCTATCTGACCTCCACAACCCAGTAACTGGGTAATACGATACCCCTTGGTAAGACTGGTTGTCAGACTTTCAGGCTTCTGACGACCCGTAACGACTGTCAAAGATCCACGAATGACAGCCGGGACCAACGGCTTAGCGTGCTTACCGAGGCACAGAGGAGTCAGTCGTGGGAAATTATCAAATAACTTCTCCCGCTCAGGGTGGAGCGGGAGGGCGTGTCAGACTCTTACTGAGTAAAACCCACCCATGTTCCTTCAATTGCCTGTACGTTGCCACGAGCCTCCCTTCAATTAAAACATTACAATCTAATTTAAGATTGAGACTGTTTACATAACTGTTTCTTGAACATCTCCGTAACTTAACTTATCGTAAATCTCTATCCACTATCCTTTTACCTAACTACTTTAACAATCATTATCATAGTTTAGTAGGTGATCTGATATATAAAGCAATGTATATAGACCCAAGTAGGCTACTTGCATAACTTAATAATGACGAGCTACCTTATTTACGGAAGAGATTGAAGTCATCTAAAGAGGAGCTTGTGGCTTAGTATTAACAGCCGCACTGGTCGATCTATCAGGTTAAGCTACGTTTGCCGGGCTTGGTCCGTGTATTGGTGAAAATCTTTACATATCGAGACTCCTCCGTACCTCGGAAATCACGTTAAGCAGTTGGTCCCGGCTGTCATTCGTGGATCTTTGACAGTCGTCACGGGTCGTCAGAAGCCCGAAAGTCTGAAAACCAGTCTTACCAAGCGGTATTGTATTACCCAGTTACTGAGTTGTGGAGGTCAGATAGGCAGTCACTCCATGTAAAATACTGGTATTCAGCTATATCCGGTTAGACTGGAAGCCGACACCAACATAGTTGGGAAAAGGCTAAACAGATAAATATTGAAGTCAACTAAACAAATTTTATGAAGAGGTAAAATTGTTTGTTTGTAAGCTGAAAGTTATGATACGATTACAGAAATCTTTCACTTATAGAAAGCTACAATATTTACGACTGCTATACAGCTTGTATCAGAGAGGTGTGGTCATATTTAAGAGTGTGGTTACAGACCATCAAACTAAACTACTTTCGCCATGGACCAACCAACATCGTAATCGCGAAAAAATAACCAACCATCCCTTATATTTGGGTCGATTAAGTGTTGAAGTTTCTTATGAGAGAGTTGATATTTTTTTCGGGATTAAGATATAGAAATAAAAATAGGTTTATTTGTCACATAAACATACAAAAAAATAACAATATTGTAACAGAAATATTCGGCAGCTGCACGTCATGTCTGTGACAAGAAGGCATCCACTCAGCATAATTCTGCGCTATGAGGGACCCACAGCACAGCGAAAATTTTCAGTGGTCACCCGAAAAATACGTACGGAAATCAAGTCAGTAAATAAATATTAATAAATCCAGTGTAAAAATGTTAGTAAATACAGTGTGTAAATATTGATTAAATCCAGAAAAAATCATTTTTTCAATCAAATGAGTAGATTTTTTCGCAGATTTATATAGTTACTAAACCAGTTAACGGCAAAGGCTTAAAAATGTTTTCATGATTTATTTGACTTTTTTTCTGAGTTTAAATTAGCTAAAGCTTTATTTTTTTAACCGGGTATATTAAAAAAGATACAAAACGAAATATTCAATATCCATAATGATTATGGTGAGGAACCATCTTCCAGTTTCAATATTAAAACCTTTACCAAAAAAACTTGAAACCAGTCCACATTACTGCTGCGGACTGAATTGTCCTAGATATTTTCAGTCCACTGCGCCAAGAACATGAAAAAGAGGTAAAAGCCAACAAAGCGGCACAATATTATGAAATATTCCTAGCCTGTGGCTTGCCCGTATAAACCAACCATTGGCACCGAAGAATGAGACCACAGGGACCCACTAATCCTGTCTCGCCGAGACCTCGCGTGTCCACTGGACTACGGATCTCTAGTAACGTGGAATGCTGGCTAAAATAAAGGGGTAAATTTTTCAGTAGTCTCTCTATATTGTTGAGATTATTTTGATTAACTCGTCTCGCGTTCATTTCATTTTGTGTGTGAGTGAGTTAATTTACTTTCAAACGATAGCTGTTGCGATAACTTAAACTTAATGGCAATAGCCATTCAAATAACTTTATATTCGATTTAACATTATGTAAATTAATTTAAACAACATTTCAGAATCCGGTGGTTAATTTTAAACAAAGACCGTAGGGTCTTGCGATATTAACTCAATAGTAGGAAAACACACTAATATAATGTTTTGAAGGTTTTCAAGAAGATTATTAATTACTTATTTATTATTTGTCATTGACTGTCATTCCTTAGAGCAACAAGTTATTTTTTTTTAATTCTTAATTTCAATTTTGTTTTCATGTAGTTTTGTATTGTTTTTTTAGTTTATATGTAGTCTACATAATATTTTAAAACTTGAAATGTGTAAGTGCTGTGTGTGACAAATTCGCTCTAGATTTTAAGTTTAAATGTTACAGTACCCCAAAAATGTATTAGTGAATAAGTCGTTGGAGTGCCATTATTAAATATTAGGTCTTTACCTATGAAATTGCCGTTCTGCAGTACTGGCCATTTCAAATCAAAATATTTTTTGTTTGGCTAAGAATTCTAATTTCAAATTAATTTTGTTTTAAAAACATGGATTTTTTTTTCCAAAAGTAGTCATTTGTTTATTGATTAGTGTTACATTTTCATCGCATTTCAATCTTTTTCGTCATCATGGATACGTTAAAAATTCGAGTAATTATGGAATATGAGTACCGTCGTGGCAGCAACGCGGCACAAGCGGCACGCAACATCAACGACGTTTACGGAGCTAACACTACAAACCAACGCACCACCTGTTATTGGTTTGCTCGCTTCCGTTCTGGAAATTTCGACCTGAAAAATGAACCTCGCGGTCGTCCGAAGACTTTGGTGAATGACGAATTAAAGGCGATTGTGGAAGCTGATGATACACAATCTACGGCTGAATTAGCAGCAGCTTTCGACGTTATCGTCAAAACAATATTGGTCCATTTGCGTCAAATTGGCAAGGTAAAAAAGCTTGACAAATGGGTGCCCCACGAACTCAATGATCGCCAGCGCGAAGTACGCGTCGAGACGTGCCTTGCACTGCTCAACAGACACACAAATGAAGGAATTTTGAACCGCATTGTTACCTGCGATGAAAAATGGATTATTTTTGATAACCGCAAGCGCTCAGCAAGTTGGTTGGATCCTGGTTCAGCACCTAAACAATGCCCTAAACGAAAACTTACCCCTAGAAAAGTGATGGTCACTGTTTGGTGGCCTAGCGCCGGTGTGATTCATCACAGCTTCTTACCAAACGGGGTGAGCATTACTGCAGATGTGTACTGTGAAAAACTGAACACAATGATGGAGAAGCTGGCACATCTCCAACCAGCATTGGTCAATCGCTCGTCTCCGCTGCTCCTGCACGACAACGCGCGACCTCATACTGCACAGCAGACGGTCTCCAAGTTGCAAGAACTGGGGTTGGAAGCTCTCCGTCATCCGCCCTACTCACCAGACCTTGCGTCTACAGACTACTACTTTTTCCAGAATTTGGATAACTTCTTGGCGGGAAAAAAATTCAATACCCGAGAGGCAGTACAAAATGCCTTTGAAGAATTTGTTGCCTCCCGTCCAGCTGATTTCTTTAAGAAGGGCATCAATAAACTGCCACTGCGTTGGCAAAGATGCATTGATTGCATGGGTGATTACTTCGATTATTACAAATAAAAAATACATGAAAAAAATTCGTTAAAATTTTTTCATACAAAACGGCAATTTCATAAGTAAAGACCTATTAATAAATAAATAAAGATTAAACCAATGTTGTACGGGTCTGACATAAAAATAAAAACGAATTTATCAGATCCATCATGCTCCCTTTCTGCACATTCAGACAAATTGCATTAGGGACACTATCGGCATATACTATAGCATACGTTTTTCGCCTGACATGGATCGATGGATCTCTGTAATGGTAAATAATGGAAAAACGGTTGGAAATCCGAATGGTTCTACGCGACATATTATCACAAACACCCTGACAAATTAATAACTACTGAGTTATTTGTCAGGGTGGTAGTTATTTTGTGAATTCCGCAGTCGGAGTTCACAAAATAGGCAAGCGATTACGAGCTGATGCTAAAATTTATTTGTTCTGATTGTATCGCTCTATGAAAATAATTTGAAAAACAGTCAAAGTCAAACTAATCGCAAATCTATTGTAAAAATTGTTTTGACTAAGGTTTGTCTAAATGCACGAACGATATTATTTCAAAATATTATAAAAGCCACATTTATATTCAAAATTAAATCGGACAAAGGCGATTACGACTTAAGCTGCTCAGCATAAGCTGCATAAACATACACAACATTTCCAGAATCACAATTAAAGTCAGCTTAAATTAATGCACAGTATAAAGTTAAAATGTTAGTTTTATCGTCAAATATAACCTTAGCGACATCACCTCATAAACATTTGTTTTTACTCAACAATATTTAATTTTACGCTTCAGACGTAAATAATAAGAGTTGACTACTCTGAAATTGAATAAAATATCAAAAATTTTATATGAAAATAACCAGATTAAATTTCGATCCAGACGCTTCAGAATTTATTTTACAAAAAATTGCTGTCAGCTTCATGCATGAAATTCATAATTGCGTATTTTTATTGAGATCAACAATTTTAATACGAGGTTTTATAGTCGACTAGCTGTTGCCCGTGACTTTGTCTGCGATCCAGGAAGAAAAGTAGAAAAGCCTACCTATATTCTTCTCCAGGTCATGGTCTACCCATGTGCCAAATTTCATCCAAATTCGTTCAGCCGTTTTAGCATGAAAGCGTAACAAACAAACAAATAAACTTATTTTGGCGTTTATATTAATAAAGTTAGAATTACGATGGCAAGACTGTAAATATGCATTTGTTTTAAACAAATATTAAATGCAAAGTAGGTACGCGAGATAACAACCAGTGGCGAAAAGCTGTACACGACAGTGCCTATTATATATTCACTTTGGTGTCATTTATATCACAACAAAAATGTGACAATATATAATATAATTAATATTATTAACATAAGAATGTGTTCAGGGCGTTGCTCGGACTGCCGCGCTGGTGCAGTGCGTTGGGCATGTTCGCGGGCGCAAACGTGGACGGCTTCCACGCCGTGCTCCGCACACGATGCGCCGCGGCGCTCGTTAGGTTGCACACCAGCACCAACAGCATCCTGGCTGTTATTGCGGATGTGCTAGACACGCGTCACGTCCAGCACTAGGTTATTACCCACATTAAGAAGTTTTTTAACTACTAACACTAATTTCATAATTTTTACTGTACTAACATTCTATGGTTTTCTAATCTGAATTAAGAAGTTTTTATTTTATTTATTTTTATTATGCTTCAAAGGCACAGAAAGCACTAACTACAACTTTTGCTAATGTTTATATTAACAGTTTATAGTTAAAATAAATTAGGGTTTGGTCTTGCTCCTTACCTACAAACGGGACTCGAAAACGACCGGTCAATAATCTATACTTACCAGTATCTACCTGTAAAACAAGCATAAACAAGGTCACACAAGTTCCGTGTAATATCGTACATATTACCGATTTTTTGGTTTCCTATACTTACGCCGGTATCATGAATAATTCATGTGCAGATCGGGTGGCGCTTATCGATGTAGTCGGGTCGAATGTAAAGTGATTTCTGAGAGTGCTAAATTCGTCGTCCGGTTTCAGAGTTTGAAGGAGGTTGTTAACTGTACCTACGGGTTTATTTGCAGTTTGGTAAAGATAAAGATATTTATTCGTCAGATATGGTACGTACAAGTTGGTTAGTTATAATTATGTTCAGGACACATTCGCCACTAAAAGCGGCATACGAATATTTAAAACATGGTCATACAACGTATAATATACTACTTACATATACTCTAATAACAATACAAAACACTTGGACTGTAGACATTAAGATACATTTAGACTATTATATAAAATATAAAATTAAAATAAAACACAACAACAACAATATTTGTAGGTATTATAAAACTAAACGTAGTATTAAATTGTAGTTCTGTTATTACTTTTGGAATATGGTTGTAAATTTTTATGGACATACGGTAGCTGTGTCTGTAGTAGAGAGCGCCTCTCGATCCCTCTTTGTAAATCTATTGTTTTCGGCCACTGTAGAGAAGTGTGAATTTTTCCTAAAAAATATGGCTTTTTCTAAAATATAAATAGAAGCTAGCGTTATAAAACCTTAACTTTTGAAAGATTGGTTGGTCTACAACTCTCATATGGAGGCGCCCCGGTAAATAAAGATGTAGGTATATAATTTGATTGATTTGGCTCTTGTGATACAAGAACTCCTAGTACAAGTGCCAGGGCTACAGAAATTGGGCGTCGGGAATCGCAGGCAGATTCCCGGCCACCGTAGGCGCGGGCTTGCGGATGGTGAGCAATGGGTAGCTCGCCGTCTGATAAGGACCAGACCCGGGTCGACAGCGCGTTGTGTTCCACGCGCGTCTCAAAGAGATGTCAGCAATTGAGGGGGTCCGTTAGGACCGATGCCTGCCGGGGTTGCGGGAAAGTCCGAAAGGGATACCGTGGTCCTTGGCAACGTACAGGCAACTGAAGGAACACGGGTGGGTTTTAGTCATTACTGACTAAAACCCACCCGTGTTCCTTCGTAGGCGCGGGCTTGCGGACGGTGAGCAATGGGTAGCTCGCCGTCCGATAAGGACCAGGCCCAGGTCGACGGCGCGTTGTGTTCCACGCGCGCCTCAAAGAGATGTCAGCAAGTGAAGGGGTCCGATAGGACCGATGCCTGCCGGGGTTGCGGGAAAGTCGAAAGGGATACCATGGGCCCTGGCAACGTACAGGCAACGGAAGGAACACGGGTGGGTTTTAGTCAGTAAGAGTCTGACACGCCCTCCCGCTCCACCCAGAGCGGGAGAAGTTATTTTTGATAATTACCCACCCAAAAAAAAGGGCTACAGAAATGTTTGTGTCTTGAAGTGAAAATAAATAAATTATTATTATTCAATTGATAAAAAAGTTTTTAGAGTTAAACCTATATTAGACTTAAATCAGCGTTTAGGTGACTGTGACGTTTGTTTGAGTGGTTGTTAAGAACAGATACTTATAAATGTAAAGTTTCTCGCTGACTCATTTCCTATAAATTTTTCGTTTTGAGTGTTCCGTACCCGAAGAATGCCAAACGGAACCTTATTACTAAGTCTCTGCTGTCCGTCTGTCTGTCAGCGGGCTGTACCTCATGAACCGTAATAGGTAGACAGTTGAAATTTTCACAGATTGTGTATTTCTATTTCCGCTATATAAACATAATCATCATCATCTGACTAGCCTTTTCCCAACTATGTTGGGGTCAGCTTCCAATCTAACCGGATGCAGTTGAATACCAGTATTGCCGCTAGAACAACAAATAATAAAAATAAAATAAAGTAAAAAATTAATGGGAAAAAGAATTCGGCATTTTTTGCTAAATATTGTATGATCCGAATCTTTCGTATGCCAGTCCGACTCCCACTTGGCCGGTTTTTTTTCTTATCTGTTACAACAGTTTTGACAGTACTACCTAGTTCAGTTTTTCAGTTACAGTCATCTTGTCTAGGGACTGAAATATTTAATGGCAAACTGCTTACAATGTCGTAAACTGCTCTGATCACAAATTTTTAGGTACATTATTTAGTTCTTACTTCTTCTTAATTATAGAAGCGAATGTGAAGACAGTATTTCTTAAGAAATTAATCCAGTGATAGTTGTTTTTGTTAACATAATTTATAAACATAAACTTGCTATTACTTCTTTGGTTTAAAATTATACGCCAATAAAGAAATTTAAAAAAATAACAAATCTCCATCAGTATTGGTCGGAAACCTAGCTATCAATTTTTTTTTTTCAAAAATATTATAAATATGTACAGTTTTGAATTCGCTTTGATTGTATTATATTTATTATATCTACAACGCCACATACGAACTTTTCATCAAAGACCTGACATCACACAAATCCTGCATCGCGCAAGCAGGGATTACCGCGCGATCAGCATATACAGGGTGACTTTGAATTCATTGGCAATATTTGAGTCCAAGAATCTAATTGAGGAACGAATAATAACGAATACTGGTAAAGTGTTAAAAAATAATAACCAAGAGATTTTTCAAAATGAACAAAAACATCAAAAGTATCAAATGGTGATAGCGCGCTATAAAATCAATAATAGGTGAGTGCCTCGTCCCCCCCTCCGCCCCTCCGCCGCACACCAGCACCGTCGCACGCGCGCCATTCCATTCCATTCCATATACCAACAATACTAGGGTAGGGAATGTTTTAAAAAAGAATGAAAAAGTATTGGAAAATAATTGGAAGTGATTTAAACTTTGGTGTTAATGTTCAAAACAAAAGTTATTGAGTTTCAAATTACATACAATTTAATGATCTTTAAAAATTACTTATTTTTTCAGTAGGCAGCATTTTTTATCTGCATTAAGTGTGGAAAAATTATTATCCCAATAATATCTCAATTGAATTCGTTAGTAAGCCTTTGACTTTTGAAATGCCTAATGAATAACCGGCGCGGCGGCGTGCGGCGGCAGTTCCTTTGAGTAAGCTATAAGCGCTGGGGCAGCGAGTGCGTGTATGTGTAGATGTTTAGTAAAGTACCTAAACACTGTGATAGCCGTGCGCGAACTTTGGCGAAACAGCTGATTGGGACTTGGGAGCACTTTTTATTTGAATTGAATTTACTAGAAGTATTACGTTGTATTGTAGTTTTAAATTTTAATCACATTAATTTAAAATCGTAACTATGGCACAGAAATAACAATATCAAGTAGTTAATTTTAAACTTTTAACATAATTTTGGCGTATTTAAATGTTGTCTAATAACATGCGGATAATTAATTGTTGAGTCTGGCTGTTTGTGTGTGTGAGATTTGTGTTTGAAACCTAGTATAGCAACGTTTAAATTAAACTTAGTACCTAGGTACTTACCTACGTGTACTTTAAGAGGTGCTCGAAATGTTCACCTCCTCTCTGTACACACAGTTCAGCACGGCGCCTATGATTCACCTTCACATTTTGCAACACAAAAATACGCGATTTAACCGTGTCAAACGCCGTTATAATCTTTTCTTTTAACTGTTCCCGGCTTTCACTCTCATGCTCGTAAGCTAGTCTTTTCACCTCACTGCCGCGACCAATCTAACGTTCACCGAATTTACGATCGTTCTGGGCGTGTAGTCAGCCAACGCCAACTCCTGCACTTTTTGGAAATGGTTAGGGTACATTCCAGAGGCGTTTAACAGCTTCCAGACAAAAAACTGGCTGACGTGAAAATGTCGTGCTGCCTGTCTAGTGCTGGCCTGTGGATTCCTCTGGAAGTACCGCTTTATTTGCCGGTGCAGGGTTCTCGGGTGCACCGGCGCTCTACCACGCGATTGAGCATGCGGGATTGAGCACGTGGAACGATGCAAAATCCAGTAGGTTTTGCGTTGATCTCAAGATTCGGTCTCGTGATGGAATCGGTGCATCGGGGTGGCGGCGGTGAAACTGTGTGTTCTATCGTAGAATAAAACTATATCCAGGTATTGCTGGTTCATGTACACTGCACTACGTGGTCGAGGTATGTTAGCTATGGTTCACTGCAATCCAATAATTTTTCGCAAATTACACGTAATTCACTTGCCCAAATAAACTCGTGACTGGAGCGGCACGGCCGGCGCGCGCCCAAGCGCATGAGTGGGGCGGGGGTGGGGCGATTTCTTTTGAAGGACATATCTTTGAATGAGAGCTCGTACGCTGAGCGTAAGTAATAATAACGCTTAGTAAATTTACTATGCGTCAAAGGAATCTTGATGATTAATCTTGATATTTAAAATTATTTAAGTTTAATTATATTTTTTTTTATCTTGTTTATGAATTTTGATCTTTAAGTAAGTAAATATCAAGTTATATCACGTTTTTAAAATTAATCATTTGACCATATTAATATTCGATATTGTTGACTTAAATGAAGGAGTATCATGGTTAGAATACGTGGTTAAAATATTGCTAATGAATTAAATTTCATCCTGTATATAACTTTCCGACATCAATCGTCGGGCAGTTGCCAGACACGACACCCGTCTGGTCGGAGTATCCTACCTTTTCAATGGAGGATGACTGAACGTAACACCGTGTTCCTCATACCTCTAAATATGTATAGAAGACGATAAACTATCCATGCGGAACCTGTCATAACTCTATTCACTTATAATATAACACACAGTTATAAGTACTATATCAAACACAAAATTATTGACGCGAATGCATCGCATGTTTCCACGGCAATTCGGTCCTGAAATACTCGAAATATCTGGTGATCTAGCCTCGTCGGTTACGCTGGTTAATTTTTGTTAGGCTTTAGTACATTCTGAAAATGACAATCCATTATCGTCGCGTGTAACGTACTGTAGATTTTGAGAGTAATAAGTTTGAATGTAACAAGGGTTATGATGCCTTGTGGAGATTTCTTTTTTGATTGGGTTCGTGGAAGGACTGTTTAGTTGGTTGGTATGCTATATTCATAGTATTTTCTTATATGCGTTTCGTTTAACACGGCATATAAATTGATTGATTTTATATTTTTGGACTTTGTCATCCTAGTACCGTTGGATATTTCCAGAACTGCATGCAGCTACTATCCCAAACCAATAGAAAAATAAGTAGTGTCTTTGAAGTAAGGGTACCTACTAAAACTCTAAAAGTAAACAATATAAAAGATGTGTTAGACGCTGAAAATACTAACACGATAGAAAGCATATTTTACAAAATATACCACAAAATATGGGCGACATTTTACGCCCAGATTTAGTCGCGGAAAATACCAGTAATTTTACGTGGAAAACACGTCTCCCATAGGATATAAAATATAAGTTTTAAGGTTTAAATAATCCTGTTTCAACTTTCAGAAACTTCAAAATTCATGCATAAAGAAATTATGTTAGCTTGGCACTATTTTAAATTTGCATTAAAACTGCATATTTTCTAAACTTTATTTTTGCAGAATGCAATTAAAAACTTCTTCGTTGCTAAAAGTTAACATAGCCAGCACTACATAATCTATGTGATATTTCCTTGAATTATTATTATTCAGAGTGATATATTTATAAATTAAGCATAATAAGTAAGTACAATTCTACGGCAAAAATTACTCTTATCTTTTGCCTCATTTATCGTTATTAAAGCTCAAAAGATTAAAACTTATAATGAGGTTTTCTATTTCAGAAATTTACAGAAGAAAACGTAATTATTTTTGTAATAAAATTACCTACCAAAAACAATTAGGTACAAATTGTCTACAAAACCTTTAAATGCCATTCGCTAGACTATAAACTCAAAAGAGCCTACTTAATTTGTCTCCGTCGCCGCTTCATAATTATCAATGTTGCTACCTAACTCTATTATGGAGGGAAGTATAATGTTTCTGAGTAAAGCGAACAAAATAAAACCGGGATCGTCAAAGAAAACACGAATCACGGTCGCCATTAAACGAACGATTCGTTTAGTCACTTCGGAATAATTAATTGTCAGGGATTTTTTTAGGCTATTGAATATTTTGTCACCAAGCTTTTTTAGCAAGCATTCTAGTCTATCTTTTATTCATGACCTTGATGTATTTTTAACCAGCTTTCTCCTATTTAAGCTTCTATTTTTTTATTGTTGGTCTTTGATTCTTTATATGTCTAGATAGAGTGCTGCTGGTGTGCATGAAAGCTACGTCTTACACTCGCGCCACGTCATTGTGCTTTTTTACTGTGCGTACATTTAGCGGCCAACAGTTGGACGCTATTTTTTTCGACGAGTTTGCAGCTTTGACTATCTAGACATAAATTATTTATATCTTTGTTGTAGATACACAACGGGAAATGTTGTAGAGACAATTTTCTTAATTTTGATCTACTTTATTTGTACCTGTAGCAAAAATAAATAATATTATTTTGTCATCTCAAAAATAAGGAAAATAAGTATGATAGCTTTTTGTACTTGTAATCAGCCCAATTCGTTCATAATATTATCACTCAATATTCAATTTTCTTTCACCACTCTACGACCCTTTTAGTATTTTTCTCCGTGAATGTCATTTTTATTTTCATAAAAACCACCAGATCATTTCAAACGAAAAACTGTTTATAAAACTTTCGCCGGAAAAACATTCACCTTTTTTATAGACTTGTGAGACAGAGTACCTACCAGGATATAAAGATATTCAAGTTCCTCACAACAAATAACCCCACTCAATCCTTTACAAAAAGGGCTCAATTAAATAGAAAACACAATATTTGTTACACAAACGTCAAATAGTCTGGGGATTGTAAACATTGGAGTGACATAGGTCAATCTAATCCAATCGATGCACGATGTCGACATTGCTAGGGGAATGCCAACATAAGTCCCGGTACGTGGGTATGCATGTAATGAAGTGATGTCATGTGAGTACACTGAACTGGTGAATTTATCTACTGCTCTTGACTTATGACAGCCTGGTACTTTTTTGCTGAGAACCTTCCAGTTACACTATTTATAAGTCAAGAATGGCTGGACCTTTATAAAAAATACTGGTATTCAGCTGCATCCGGTTAGACTGGAAGCCGACCCCGATATAGTTGGGAAAAGGCTAGGTAGGTATCTAGCTTTTTTTTTTTTTGGGGTGAAACCTTCAAAAGGCGCCCGGTTTTTGGGGATAAAATCGGGGAGTGTGGGATTCTTACCTCACTAAAACCACCCCGGTGGTCACCATCTGCACATGGAAGGGGTACCGTTACCTCTTAAAAGACCAATCCGGAACCCCCTCTATGCAGCGCCTGTCAGGGTAGGTACCTACCTACCTATCTAAGTTGATAGGTATGTGCGCCGTAGAAAAGTACTTAGTGCTACCCGTACGAAGCCGGGCCGAGTAAAGTCAGTTATTATTAAAGAAAACAATATAGTTATCAACATTTATGTAATTCGACGTACTTAAAAATTTCTAAAATGGCTATAATCATTCCGACAGTAATAAGATGCGAGCCTACAACATAGTCATTATTTTATGATAATTAATTATCTACCCGTAGATAATACGTGTACCTATTGACGCCTACAGAAAGCAGTTAAGAATAATGGAGGCATTAAAGATATTCTCATATAAAGTTTTATATTTATGATATCATGAAACGTTTTAATACCTTCAATATCAGTTACACTTCCTACGCATAACAATTATGATTTTCTTTCTACGTGAAAATGGAAACATTTTTTCTCGCTAAATCTAGTTGAATCTCCCAAATCTGTTAACTGAAATTATTTAAACACTTGTCAGCTTCGTTGGTCTAGTGATCGCAAGCGTTACTGCTGAGCATGAGGTCCTGGGTTCAATTCCCAGGTCAGGCAGTCTTATTCGGATCTTCTATCCGGAATTTTACAGTAGCGGCCCGGAGTCTGGACTTGTGCCTGGTTGATGGCAATAGGCTCGCCCCCTATTACATGGGACTTAAACATAACTGACGAAATGTGAGTGTTCTAAGGTACACCTTTACCTAACCGTTCGGGGACTTACAGGCGTGTTGTTACGTTAGGTGTGAATTTACTTAAAAATTACACACATTACATTCAGATGATATAATTAATGAATTTATTTATAAACGTTGCTTAAAGTTAAGTGACGTTCAAAAGTCAACAATGTATGGTTAAACAGTCGCTAATCATTACTTAACTTTAAGCGACGTTTATAAATAAACCCATTTTTTTTTTTTTTTTGCGTGGGAAATTGTCATATAACTTCTCCCGCTCTGGGTGGAGCAGGAGGGCGTGTCAGACTCTTACTGACTAAAACCCACCCGTGTTCCTTCAGTTGCCTGTACGTTGCCAGGGCCACGGTATCCTTTTCGGACTTTCCCGCAACCCGGGCTGATAAATAAACCCCTATGTTTGCAATAAGTCTGCTTTGGAAACATCACAGGAAGATCCTTCATCTTCGTCGTCTCTCGTTTCGCGAGCTACACTTGTAGGTTGATTCAACCTTCAGACTGCTCAGTAAGTAAGTATAATTATTGCCAGACTGTTGAAAATACAGATCAGCCTTTTGTTATAATAGCTATTAGGTAATCTTATATACTTAACAATAATATGCAAACAAACAAACAAACAGTTAAGTGATGTAACTCAAACTTTACGAATTCAGACAACGATGTAAAAAATGCACAATTCTCTAAGACTATTTTCACTCGCTGGGTGTAAATGCAGACAAAAGCAAGTACAGTATATAAAGCAATATAATAAGCATTTAATTTTATATGAAACGTGCCTCAACGTATCATGATCACATAAAAGTGTTTGCGAATGCAATTTTTATCAAATTGCTTTTCAGTCTAACGACTAGACTGCGTTGGTTCAAGGATTTAGTATCAAATTAAATAGAAAGGGGATAGATTTGACGCATCAATTTTGCTTTTATGGTTTTCTTTCTTAATGCAATATGAAAGATCAGAATCGTCAGATAATCTTAACTTAATAATTTAGGCCCTTTTTTTTTTTTTGGGTGGGAAATTATCAAATAACTTCTCCCGCTCTGGGCGGAGCAGGAGGGCGTGTCAGACTCTTACTGACTAAAACCCACCCGTGTTCCTTCCGTTGCCTGTACTTTGCCAGGGGCCACGGTATCCCTTTCGGACTTTCCCGCAACCCCGGCAGGCATCGGTCCTAACGGACCCCTTCACTTCTGCTGACATCTCTTTGAGGCGCACGTGGAACACAACGCGCCGTCGACCCGGGCTTGGTCCTTATCGGACGGCGAGCTACCCATTGCTCACCGTCCGCAAGCCCGCGCCTACGGTGGCCGGGAATTGCCTGCGTTTCCCGACGCCCAGGGCGTCTCCTGCGGCGGCTAGGGGCGTGAGGGCGCGAAATTTGCCTCTCCCTCACGCGTTCTGCCTCCTACTTCGCGAGCATTACTGCTTCGCAGAAGGAGGTGACGGCCTCCCATGCCCTCTCGCTCCGTACTAGGACGCCTGGACTAGGGTCGGACGCGAGAGATCCCCGCCACCAATCGCATCCACGAGGACACGGCGATGCTCTGCCCAAGCCGGACAGACCTCCACCGTATGCTCAACCGTGTCCTCCGATAATTTAAGCCCTTTATTTTCATTTCAGCGACATTAACAGGAATACTTTTATAACCACAAAATAAATAGTGAATGTTCTCTAAATACACACCTAAATAATTTATATATAATCTTTCTAAAAATTACATCACGCCTGTATTTCCCCAAAGGGTTCGGCAGAAGTGTACCTATAGTACAACAACTGATAAAATTGTACTAAAAAAAACTCAACGCAGAAAATATGACTAAGAATATACGAAACGTTTTGAATGCAGATTCAGTTTTTTCATAGTTGGAACTAAAAAAATATACGTTCAAAATACCGTTGAAAAATAAATTAAAAATATTTACCTTCGTTATTCATTCATACGTGATTCATGCAAATATAAACATTAGTTTAGCCACGTAGGAGCTTTCTACAAAACTATTTCATAAAAATATTGATGAAAACTGTGCAGCGCATTTTAGATTTACACGTTTTAGTGGTTCATCGCTTGCAATATTGAGAAAAAAATAAAAAAAGGACGCCAAAACACAATTAATATTTTTAAAAAATCAGGAAAGAAATATTTTGCTCTTTTAGTAAATCCTTTTTTTTTTTTCATGAGAATATCCTCACGGATTCTCATCGTCTGCGAAGAGCGAAGAATTATGTCTAACGTAACTAATAAGTCATAAAAATGTCTCGATTTTCATAATAATTATGGCTTCGGATCGCGCTAGAAACATAATGATAAATACACATGTTCAAAGTCAAAGTCAAAGTCAAATCATTTATTTTAAATAGGCACTTTTGAACGTCAAAAATTACAAAAAAATTTAAATGATTCTAGTCGCCCCTTCCAAAAGGTAGTTTTCGCATGGAGAAGAATGGGAAAGAAACTCCACCGTTACTCTTTTAAAATATTTTACAATATTTTGTATAAGTACATTAGTTATATCATTATATGTGAGGACGATGCACCTAGAATAAAATTATTATACCAGAATAGGTAAAAAGAATTAAGAATTAAAAATGAAGCAACAACAGATAAACTAATTATGTGATAGATACATGGTGCTCACATATTTACAAACATTGTAAAAGTAGACGATTTTCCAAAAAAATTACAATTAATAAGTCAGTGTGCGAGGAATTGGTCACAGAATGTAAAATCAGTGTCATATAATAATAAAATATACTATTAAATTTGCAACCAGTTTGATTTTGTCTTGATTCTAAATTATCGTATGGAGCAGGACCAGCATGTTTCCAAGCATTCTTATCTTGGATATAATCTTCTAATTTGTAATATACTTGTTTACAAAGTGTACTTTTAATATGAGTTTTAAATTTTCTTTCATTTAATTGCAATATATCCACGAAACTGAAGGTTCGAATGGTGATCCACGAAACTGAAGGAACACGGAAAAAAAAAGGAGGCTCTCGTTGGGCAGCTAGATTAAGGGCTTGATTCAGAAAGCGGTACTCCTGGACACGGCTCGCATAGTTAGGAGGTTCCTCTCTCTGGAGCCCTGACCGGCGGTAGCTTGGACCCTGTTTCGGATGGCCGGTTGGCTACTATGTTTTATATTTTTAAATTCTACTATTTAAAAATATAATTCATAAATATATAGTGATGTAAAGGAAATTATAATACACTGATATTAATGATTGTTACCACATGTCCAAAGATATTTTGTGCCCCGTTAATTACTGTGTAAACTGGTCTAGTATTAATACTATATTTGTGGTTTGAGTTTATTCTGGGTTAAACCTACTTAAAATCTAAGTTATTTTTCCCTTTGATGGCTTGTTTTTTACTTTCCGTAATAATGTTGTGTTTACATCGTAAGTCCGGGAGAAGCTGAAAGATAAGGTAATAACTTAGGACCCCAAATCCAGACTTAGTCGGATTTGTGGTCCCAAGTTCGGTACGAGGCTTATTCTGAGTAGGTATTCGAATAGCGTAGAGCATCGAAAGCTTTTGCTGTTCTGGAGAAGTTGGATTAGTTATGTTGGAAAAGTACATTAATGCCCACTTTGTATATGATAAATTATATTTATTTTGTAAATTGGTTAAAAATAACGCTTTCACTCGTAGTTTTTTACTAAAACTCGATGAGGTTGGTGTTTCCTAGCCGACTACTCTGAGTAGAAACATCGACACAAACACAGAGTTCAAGGTGACTTTTAAATTTGATATAATTACATTGTAATGGTCAGATCATATTGTTAGGAGCTGATGTGATGGAAAGAAAGGTCCAATTCAAGGCACTAAACGATACTGAGTTTATTTTATAAAAAGCTTAGCTATAAATACAAGTACATACAAATATAAAAATAAATTGCGGGCATCTTAAAAAACATACGATTTTTGGATGACCAATCACTGCACAGCACGTATTGGTTTGTAGCTTCCGAAACTCACGACGGGGGCGCCACCATGGCGGTGGCGGTAGCTGAGCACTAGGGCTCCGCGGTCAGCCACTCGGCCGGCGCGTGCGGCACGCGTATTGTGAAATGATGATGCAGCTACAATATGAAGACCATATAGTTTAATTATCTGAGGTGGTCTCTTGACTAAAGCACCCCAGGTTTCAGTGGAGCTGGCCATATTATATTTCAGTTTAAAGGTAAGTAGGTGTATTTTGTCTTAGTTGTAATTGAAACACCTAGTTGACGTTGAAAAAACTGATTTGAACCTCTACTATGACCAGCATATTTTATTTCAAAACTGCATAAGAGTCATTTTAACCTGTAGTAACATCGGAGATATTCACACAACACATTTATTATAGAATCGTCCTGAAATAATCTTGTTCGGCAAAACTATTTGTAGGCTTAGCGAGGCGGTCATTCACCGTCTGCTATAATTAATAAAATCGATTGTCTCTGCAGCTGCGGTTGAGTAGCATCGCTGCCATTCCATAGATTTATCGGATTATTGGCCCAACAGATTGTTCGCATCGAGTTGCAGAGTAATTGAGAAGCTCGTTGAGATGATGATCGTTCAATTTATTTGAGATGCGTATCTACGGACTTAAATAAACGTTTAAGATAATATTATACTTAGATAAATCAGAAGATAGTGTTGACTTAATGATGCCTTTTCGAAAAATAACTTTATTAAAAAGAAAATACGTTTATTTATGCTATTACGTGCCACATAAAAAGTAAAAATAAATAGCAAAAAAGGGGGGTGGAAAATATTTTGGTTTTTAAGCTTCAAACAGATATTTACAAATTACAAAAAAAAACAGAAGAATACCGAAAATAGTGTAGTGTCCAATAGTGTGTGTGCCTATGACCTATTTTTCACTTGACCTAAATTAACTGCTCTTAGTACCTATAACTGAATTTTTCCCTGAGCCACATTGAAGGATGATTAGTAAAACCATTAGAATATCGACTTAGTAATGAAGTAAAAACGTTTAAGCCCTAAAGGTGCAGTACAATTTATAAAAATCCTTTGTCTATTTTCCCGTTTTATATTTTGCCCACATTTGCACCTTCACCAGGCACTTATATTTACATAATCGTTTGTTCTAGCGCGCCATAAATATTTGAATGTCATGCAAATAGGAAAAAATCACGTCTTGGCCCAACAAAACGAATTCTGTTGTGGATCGTCCACGACTCTTGTCCCCGTTGTCAGACGGCCCACTCAAGCTTCAAGTAGTAGCAGAACTCGGTGTTAAAAATTAAAGAGACCAATATTATATTTGGAGAAGATATTCTTTCCTCTTTTGCAAATTTTCTATAATTTTAATGATTATGGCATTCATCGAAAACCCTTAAAAAAAAATTTCTTGACAATGACTACGTTCATTGAATAATGTTTATTTTAGATGTATCAAAGTATACTGGTAAAGTGCTTCTCATGTTTAACCATTCCAATGATTCAAAACGACACAAGCAATTTTTTACTTTGCACCGCTGAAATTAAAACTGACTCTCCCACGACCCAAACTTTTTTAAACAATTGAAGACTTTGTAGGTAAAAACCATTACGAATCGTGTTTCTCTTGTATTCAGTCCGTTTTAAATTGGTGTCATTCCAAAAGAGGAAAAAAAATAATGGAAATAATGGGATGGGACCTTGCTATTGATCAAGCTGAAAACACACGCACCGTGTGACATTTTTCTTTACCCTCCCTACAAAACCTAGGCATATGGCGTTTGGATTTTAAGAAAGAAACTGTCACACAGGTATCATTGAAAGAGGCGTCGCTCAAAAAAGCGCTAGTTTTTAAAAACTTTGTTTGCCATATTAAAAGGTTTTTTTTTACTAGCCTTTGCTTTCCCACTCCTTGGCTAAGGCCTCTCTCTACTCCGTTCTCTTTCACGAGCCCGCGCGCCCTTCTTCCAGTTTTTACGGCACCTATCCAGCTCGTCCCACGACCAAGCCTCACTGTCTCAGGGCACCAGTTCTGTGCTATTTGAGTCCACAGTTTGTTCGGCATGCGGCAGACATCTCCTGCCTAGTCTCATTTAAGTTGGGCAGTCTTTTGAGCAACGTCAGCTATCTTTGTTTTGGAACGCAGTATTGTGTACGCCTAGTATACTGCGCCCCATTGCTCGTTGGCAGGCCTTGAGTTTGGACTTCTGGATGTTAGTCAAACACCTACACGTATCTAATTGAAAAGATCTGGATCCAAAGTTAAAATGACATTCCGTAGAGCCAGCACTAATTCCGCTTCGTCAAATGAAATCTGACGTCATGTCGGAAAATCGTCCATAGTCGCACATCGAAATTATGATGTTTGCTAGGCATGTTGGTTTTGCGAGGGCTTTGTGTCAACAAAGATGATTCATTATGTACGCGCACGCTCATTACGAGGTGACGTTTCAAGCGATGCTAGAGCTAAGCTCACATTACAGCCAATGATTTATTTATTTTATTATTTATGTACACACAGAAAAATAGATACAGATAAGATATAATCATAATTATGAACACAAAGGTACTGCTTATTTCTTAAGAAATTTCTTCCAGCAGACCTGCGGTAGGAGAAATGAGAAATAAATGTAGACAATAGTGTGTGAGAACAAGAAGAGAAAAATATAAATATGCAAAGTCTTAAACTAAAATACCTATTGAAATAAACCTGCACGTATAACGTAATAAATGAATATATACTTAAATAAATACATAGAGCTTAAATATATAAACATACATACTATAGGTATATAAATACTCACAGTTGAGAGGAAAGGTAATGATAATATGATAATTACTATAACTTATGAAAAAATTGATAAATTAAAAAAACCCACTGGAACGACTACAACTAAAAAAGTTATAACAAGCTCACGTTCGTTCGTGTCAAGCAGTCTGAAGCAGTAGTTATTTTAGTTTAATCTGAGATTTGATGCGCCAGATTGCGTGAAAAGTTTTTAAATTTATTTTGTGTGTTTAGTATGTTATATTTTTTGGAATTGTCTCCTCAAGCTCTTTCCCTTTATTTTGATAACATTATCAGCCTATAATGTTCCCACTGCTGAGACGCAGGCCTCTTCTCTTCGAAAGGGAGTGGGCTAAAATCTGTCACGCGGGCCCAGTGCGGGTTGATGATATTATTTTGTATGGGGCCGCATAATAAATATAAATACTAACTACTAAATATAAAAAAAAAACTTTAACTAAATGTTAATATGATTACATTCTAAGCTATATGTTAAAGTCTGTTAACATATTTTTTTTTAAATAATAATTTATTCTGCAAGAACCCCTCTACAGGTGAAGGCCTCCTCTAAAGATATCCAGTCTTCTCTAGACTACCCCACATAGTTGTGCTACAATTTTTTTTTCAAGACATTGCTTACTGTCCTTTAAAATCCGCCGTCTCGATTTGATAAAAACAAACCCTAGCCTATACCATCAAGCGACCGCAACGATTAGACAGACACAGAAATAGATGCAGAGCGCGTATAACTTATCTATCTTTTTTTACTTATAATATCATTGACTAGCTTCTGCCTGCAACTTCGTCCGCGAGATAACCTTTCTCAAGAATTGGGCTATCCAATGCAAATATAATTTTTCAAAGGCAACTTTCGGCTAAAATGCCGTTAGCGGAATAATAGTGGCGCTGCCTCAGCTTGGCTAAAGTGCCATAAGAATTGCATTGTCATTGTCACTATCACTGTCACTGTCACTTGTTATTTTGTTTTATTGTTCAGGTTAGTTCGCTGTAAAACACCACATTACATTTCTTGTGCCTAAACGGACCCTGTTGTGTGGTCACAGTTCTAACCTAAGCTAACCTACCTTTCAGGCATTTTCATTTGCTAAGCCAAGGGGTTATGGCTACACTTAAGTTTAGCCGGCTATAGATGAAATAAATTAACATTAGCCTTTCCTCAAAAATAAAACAACAGACAGTGACAGTGACAATGACAATGCAATGCTCAACAATCAAACAAAATAACATGTGACAGTGACAGTGAAAATGACAATGCAATGCTTACGGCACTTTAGCCGGGCCGAGGCAGCGCTACTAATATGCCGCAAATAGCGGCACTCTATACACTTCCTTTTTCAAATCCGACGGGTAGTTTCGGAGATTACCCCCTACATACAAACTTGCAAACAAACAAACAAATTTTACCTCTTTATAATATTAGTATAGATATAGATCACAGCCGCATCGAGCCACAGCACCTTTTAATACAAACAAGTACATTGAGACCCGCCTGTAGTGTGCTATAGTTCATAGGTGTGGCCCGCTCAAATGTGCGTCAGCCTTAACAATCCATAGTCAGTCGAAACGATAATAATGATTGATTTTATGCTGAACGAGCAAAAACTGTGACAAATATTTACATTTGTAAAATAGTTTTAACGGTTAATGCAGTTCGTTTTGATCGATGAGTTTGTACGTAAATCATTATTTCATTTTTGATGTGTTAGCATTTTCATGCTTCAGTGATGTGAGTGTGTCTAGTAAATGAATATATTTTATTGTTGTCAGTAATGTGCTCATTTAATGATGATTAATCTATTGGCTACATCATATAGGTCAGGTTGACACACATAATTTATTTAATAAACATTTGACCAAATTATTTCCTTCCAATGCAGTTAAATGCTTATATAGTGGAAAATTTTGAACAGACAGCTGTGCTGCTGGGGAGTTTGTTGCGCCACTTGTTTTTCCCAGCTAAAGCACTAGGAAGTAGTAAGATATCCCTTATTTAGCGCTCTAAATTCAATCCGAAAAGTATTTTCTAGAAAATACAGCTCAAATCTGAAAATACTAAATGTCCTGCAAAGATTTATATACAAGCACAGACAAACAAAATTTGTCGTAAAACTTTTACGGGATCATCAAACTCTTATGCCAATAACTTAAGAGAGAACGGTCAATAAAATGAGATTGGTTCGCAACATTGTGAGAATGAATTCAAATAGGAATGAAGGAAGTGCACTTTTTCTCTTTTATTCGTCGTAGTTACAGAAAGGAAAGTTGATTTTCTTTAAGTTATCGGATTGTAGACAGACGATGGTTTAGCAATTGATTTCAACGTTAGCTTTTATTTTATTATAAGTTTGCAAACTGACTGATGCACGTAGCGATGAAAAATGGTTAGTGCCTTAATGATAATACCAACTCCAGTCAGAAGTCACTTTCTCAGAACTCATCATTTCGTATAATTTTAGGAAGTTCAGACTCGTGGTTTTTCATTCGAAAATCGAATCTAAGGCGTCGTTTTGATGTCGGCATGATTCAGCTCGATTCGGCACAGCAAGGCTACAAAATATACATTAATCCATTTTGCCGCCCCGCTGTGCCGAATCTCGCCAACTCGAACCCACCCCTTGGGCAGCAGGCTGCGGAAACTAACCAAAATAAGTAGTGCACTACACGGGAACATGGTGAAAAGCTTCCTTTGGATCACATGGACACTTAATTTTCAATCTGCCTACAACAAAGGGTAGTTTATAAATCTTGGAAATGAGTTGTTTCCATTTATGGTCTATCGCAAAAGTATCTGAGTAACATATTCATGTGTATTTTGAAGGTTTCAGCTTTATATCTCTACAATTTTTCCTACAATTATTGTTTTAATAACATTCATGAATGGTAATTGAAAAAACACTGTCGAAAAGTGACGTTATAAAATTCACCTCAATTGTCAAATGAAAAACGTCTTGAACGTGACTTAAAATTTGAATTTTAAGTATCCTAACTCACTATATGAAGTAGCACTATCAATAAGGATCCACAGGTACCTTCCTTTGTGATCCATTTGTTTACATTTTCCTCCGATTCTTTTGAAACAGACGACTTTTTCATAAAAAGTTCTAAGATTTGGTTCCTATGTTCAAAAGTCAGAAAGCAAAAGAGAATAATAATATCAAACCGGCCAGAACCTACTTATAACTTTTCGATAACTCTAACCAAGACCTTTACAAATCAAACATCGTCGGTTCTGCGTACAACGACATGAATAATTTATGCTTCCCGTGAATACTTCACGAAACATTGTTTTGTAACAGAAATAGAAAATATTATAGAAGAGCGGCACATGTTCTATGAACGCCTTTTATCTTCGTTCTAGTTTTTCTTGTCACACCTTTTACCGACAGTTATTTTATAATAAGGCCAAATGCATATGGAACAGTTTTCCTTATCCGAAACGAAGTTAGTATCTTGATATTACAAATTAACACTCAGACTGAATTTGGACTTAATTATTTAGATTGATCTATAGTCTATATCTCTTCTCAACGTGTATTATAGGAGAATCCGCAAAGGGGCGAAATTTATACTTTCTTGTGTTTTTTGCAATTCGCAGGTCAGTGTCAGGTTGTATCTTGTTCAAAATAATTATGATTCACGACCATAACATTATGTATTTACAGAATTCATTAATTCAGCTCTCTAATTTAGATTTGTTTTCAAAATCTTTCATGAAAAAGTCATTCAATGGAACATATCTAACTTGGAGAGATTAATGATTCTAATGATTATAATTCTGTAAATACATTATTTGTTAGGGTCTCGAATCATTTTTTGATCAAGATACAACCTGATACTGACCTGCAAATTGCAAAAAAAACCGAAGGAAATTTGAATTGTGCGGATCTACCATAAGTGTTTTGGCCAACCAATTACCATGTAACATACGGTTTGAAAACTAGTTTACTGATTAGCGATTTGGTCAGGAAAGATTTCGGAAAAGTGTCAGGAAAAACAGTTGCAATATTTGTCAAGTTTTTTACACTTTCGGTGCGAATAATTCAGGGTGGCTGGTAGCAACTGTATAAGAGTTGCTGAGAATTGAGTTGAATGACGTGCGATTGGAGAAACCTATGTCCGGCAGTTGACTGATGAAGATCGATGAAGATGATCATGATTCAGCCTAGGTGTAGACTTTAAGCTAATAAGTACTGAAATGCTGTAACCACCGAAACTCGATACAGTATGACAAAGTATTTTCATACGTGTATAAATTTAATTCATTACATGACAACTGAATGCTCAGGTCGTTATATTAATTAATTGAATTACTGCCAGTTCTGAATACTTAATTATTAAAAGTGGTGTGTGTTGTAGCCCTTTCAGTTAAGTTAATTGAAATTTTGTTGGTGTGCTAATTTTTTTGGAACATAAAGTACTCGTATGTTCTGTTAATTATGTATTTATTAATTCGTACCTAGGACTGGTAAGTTATTGGTTATATATCTTACTTATTATTATAAATGTGAAATTATTATTATTATGAGTGTTTTTTTTTTTTTTTGTTTGGATGTTTGTCTCTCTCATCTCTCATTCATGCAAAAACAGCTGAACGGATTTAGATTAAATTTGACTCACGGATAGTTTATAACCTGGAGTAACATATATAATACTTTTTATCTCGGTAGTCCATTCCCGTGGGATAATACTCAACCTCCACGTGGGTGAAGCCGTGCGAAAGCTAGTGCAAAATAAATTATATGGTTATTTGTCAATGCTTAGCATATGGTATACAAAGTAAAGAGTATCCCATTCTATTCTAGCGTAATGTTTCTGTTTACCATTTATATAATTATTTCAAAACGGCTTATTATTGAAAATATTAAGGTTTATTATTCTAAAACATTATGACGCCACTGCAAGAACATTATTCGTATTTAAAACCGTTATGAAAAATTTACATCATCCAAAGATCATGTGAGTTATATACTGATAATGTACTTACGTATGTTGAAATATGAATTAGTTAAATGCGGACATTATAAGAAAAAATATTTTCTTTGCTTCTAAAAATGTTCCAGAAAATTCTTGACGCCGTCTCCAAAATGCGATGCTCATCCAAATATCTTCATACATCCGAGTTCGCTCACAACGATGGCTGACGACCGTCAATTTTTAATTGGAGACATTTCCTTTCAGCCGGTTTTTAGGTCACATAGCGTACCATGGAGGCCCCTAAAATATGTATCGGGGAACATTCACACGACCTCCCATACATATTGTGAATGACGTTACAATTGGATACTGTTTTGAAAACTTATGTTCAAAAATTCAAAAGTCATTTATTCAAACTAGCCTGAGAAAGTCAAAATTACTTCCTAGTGCTTTAGCTGGGAAGAAGAAGTGGCGCAACAACTCCCCAGCAGCACAGCTGTCTGTTCAATTAGAAAAAAAATATTCTATATAATAGTATGTTTTGTATGTCTCGGAAGTTCAAGGGTTCGTTTGGACATGTTTTCTGTTTTTTAAGATTTTTTGTTACGAAATCTGTTTTACATTATAACATGTATTGCATTTCATAATATCTCCTCTATTTTTATAATACCAAAGATTGTTCCACAAAACATGGAGTAAAATATTTTATTGCAAAAATAGGTACTTGACAAAATTAATTTTACACCTATTTCTATGGATGCACTATCAATAATATAAGTTTTTTTTTTAATAAAAAAGTATAGCTGATTAGTTAGCACTCATTACATGGATTTCGAAAATATGCACTATAAGCAGAACATTAAAACTGTTTCATTACAATGCAATTTGTATTTTAAAACTATTTTTAATGAGAAAAGACCTTACCTCAAACCAGCTATGCAAAACAAAAATAAAATAACATGCACAATTGCACATGAAGTACATATTTGGCAGCAATATAACGGCATACCACAACCAGTAAAAATAAGCGGTTCTTTATTTTTTTTCTTTTTATTGCAACAAGAGAAAGGAATTTAATGCGAATACCTCAGAAAGAATTGGGTCAGCCGTACGTTGAAATGCAAATATATTTTATTTGTTGAATAATTTCATATTCTTAAGACACGCTATGTATTTGAGGATATTTTTTTACGACATTACGGAGTTAAAAATAAATTATTCAGTTACAACACGAATACCTATGGAAGCTAAGTATGCTAAGGTTTTTTATTTATATAAATTAGCAAAGAAACTATGTGGATACACAGCTGTAATATACCTAATAGTACTTACAGGTCTACAAGTACCTTCCCACATCAGAAATTAACTGAACCCTATAAACTCAACAGGCCGTGAAAAGGGTTTCCATAATGTTGAAGTAAAGATAATAATTAAAGAGGTCTTTTCATGACGTTCAATTAATTTTCATGATACGTTCTACATAGTTATACACCAAATTCAGTACCTACTTGTTAAAATAATTATCAGTCTGAATTATATTTTATTGCCTATCCTAATCCTATGTTATAATATTATAAATTCGAAAATGAGTTTGTTTGTTTGTTACGCTTTAACGCTAAAACGTCTGAACAAATTTAGATGAAATTTGGCACATAGATAGACCGTGACCTGGATTAGTATATAGAAAACTTTTCATCCCGATATTTCCACGGGATCAAGACTTATGCGGGTGAAACCGACGGGCGCAGCTAGTAGAAAATAATTACTACAGAAAAATTGGATCATTGAAGTTACGCATAAGTACAATAGCGTTGCTTATACCAAAGTTTTAAAAGCCTTTATTATCCCAAACCTTCAGGCGGTTAATAAAAATAAAGGGACGAAAATAAAACGAAAACGAAAAAAAAATCCAAGGGTTTTGATATAAGGGGTTAACTTAAATATTTTCACGCACGAAAGGTCAAGAACTTTCCCGAGAATATTTTTCAAACGCACACATATTTTTTTAAAAATTCCAAAAAGTTCTTACACTTAAGTTAAAAGAGCAACAGTATTCCAAAACTTTCACAAATATCTATAATAAAAATAAATTGAAGCACATTATTCCCCTAGAGTTGGTCTTTTCACAAAGATTCTTGTCGCACATTTCAACAATAATTCTCAAGCCATAATGTTAGCTTTAAATTCCACTTTGTTGGAACTCGTATTTATTATGCAGTGTGCAGTTACAATACAATAGTAGCTACTAGAGCTCCAGTATAATATTAACAATCAAATATTCTGTAGCACCGGCTTGTGGATACATTTCATTTTTGCAACTACTGGTCTTTTATTTTATTCGAGGAATGAGATATCTAAAGTGTATTAGACGTTGCATGCAAATTGATTTAAGATTAACTTAGTATTATGCGTCTTGTTTATGCAATTTTTTGGTTTTTGTGGGAGTTAGGAGCGCGCTTACAACTTAGAAGACTCTGCCTTTTTTCATTGGCCTTCTAATATGTCACTGGACGGGGGCACACAGACCGACATTCAGAAACATACATGAGATAGTAGGAGTCCCACATGATTGTAAGAACACAGATTTTAAGTAATTTGTAATACTAACACGCTATGGGCCTTTGACGTCTGAAAATAAAGTTTATATGTTTATTTTCTATTTTTTATAGTTTGATAAAATTTCTAAAACTAAAATAACAGTTTTCTGACGATAAAAAGCTGTCATCAATCTTGTAACATCATAAACGCTTACGTGAGGAATTTTAAACATGCAAATAAATGTGTGGTGCGTGTCGTAGCACTATCGTAGCTCGTTGCGCTACGCCGTAGCACATGATAACATTCACAAACATAAATCGTAGCACGCTTATAAACACGCACTGACATCACTCCGGAAGATTAATGGGGACACATTGTGTCGAGTTAATTCTGAGATGAGTGGAAAATCATAATGAAGTTGTGATTTAAAGACATTTGAGCCCCAAAAAGCAGAGATATATTGTTATGCCTTTGAAAATAGTTATTAAGAGGGAACAGGGTCTGCGATTCTCCATACAAATGTATTCCCCTTTTTTCTTCCTGAATAATGCCTCTACACAATATATTTTTTGCACAAAATCAAGGTCTGCTGTAGTCACGTCCCTGTTATTTCTTTTTTATCAGCAATTTATCGGTAAAGAAAATATGACCCACCAAAAATTACAAAAATACCCCATTTTTACCGCCGTAATTAGAGAAGTACCAGACAAATTCGAAAAGTTTTTAACATAAAATAAAATTATAGGAACCTGGACATACTAAAAAATAATTGAATCGGTTCAGTTTTCGAGGAGAAAAAAGGGGAATACGAAACGTCAGTTTAGTTTTTTTTGTGATATAATTGGTCTGAGCTGTAGCTATCCCTATAGCACTCTACGGTGGCAGACTTGAGGTAAGAAGACGGCAATAGTTTCTTCAAATCCCTATTTTCAAATTCAAATTCCTCGCAGGCCCTGTTCCCTCTTAATGCCTATTAAAATAAAAGACTTGCTTCCGCCAGTGGCTTCGCCTGCGTGATATTTTTTAAATTATAGCCAATGTTACTAATAAATAATATAGCATTCTAGAATTGAAATATTTTTTTTAATCGGTCCAGCAGTTTTTGATTTTGTTCATTAGGCACTTTTGTATTGACAACCTCGTTTGTCACAATTGTTCCGTACCAAATTCCAAAAGAACTCAAACTCAAACCATTTATTTCAATTAAACCATTTACAGGCACTTTTGTATTGTCAAGGGGCCGGTCAGTCAGAAAGATGAAGCTAGTTGCCCATTCCAAAGCGTAGTAGGTACCTATGGAGAAGAACGGGCAAGAAAGTCTACGGACACTCTTTTTAAACAAAATATGATTACAAAATATTGGTTACATCATTCATGTTAAAGTTATACATGTAAGAACAATGCAAAACGTTAAAAGCGTCAGTAAAAAATAAAAAAACAATTCAAATATTAAATTAAAACTATTCTTATTACAATATTACCATAAATAATTTTATGAATGCTGTATTATCTTCTCATTGTGAATTAACCAAATAAGGTCATTTAAAAATATATTCTCTCGATCAGTAAATAGTACATTGTCGTTTAATCCATTCTTCGGCCGCAAATGGGCTCGAACGATACCACGGCTCAATATTGACACTCCGAAGCCCTCACTTTGTACAAAGTAATTACTAACAGTATTTACTCGGTTTATGTATTAATTGAACCAAGGCACTACTAGGAAATACAAACTATTTATAAACATTGCCACTATAAAGATCAAATAAGACATTTTGTAATGGACAACAAACATTTACATAGGTATGAAGAATTTATTTCTCATAAGGACTTCAACATCAGTTCACTTAAAATGAGATACAAAGTGCTTACAACTAAGTAATTATAATTATCATATTATTTGCCTCTGGGGTGTTGGTAACGTTATAGGGTACATACTCGTACATTTTTCTTAATTTTTGTTCTAATTATATTTTGACTATCAAATTAATTATATTACTAAAAAACAAAAAAAACATGATTATTTCATACAATTTAACAGAGCTGCTCTGCTCAATCCAATGTAAACACAATCCTTGACAACGTATGTTCTCGTTGTCTCGTCTTTAGTCAATTCAAATTCTGCTTGACGACACCACATTCGCATATAAAAAAATAGAAAGGGTTGAGTTGGTACTTTTAATAAAATTACCAACTCAACCCTTTCTCAAACACACGACTAAGAATGTCTCTTCAAATATGTCAAAGGATTGCTCATTCCTTATCCATCTTTTTTCTGCCTCGTAAATCGTCCTAACAATATTATTTAATCCGAATAGCAAAAAAGGCCAAATAAAAGTAGATATTAATAATAGAATGTTTATGTTATGAGTATTTGTGTTTTTTTTTTAAGTGACTTCGCAAACTAGCCAACTAGATTTCGGATAGAGCAGTTAGTGGTGGCCACCAAGTTGCGCTACTATCCAACCAGCAGATTCATTTGCAGCCTCGATAATAGACCTCATAAGTGCTTTTAAATTTTTGACAAAAATTCACATTTAATTGAAATTTCTCTAAGGTCTTTTAAACTTTCTAACTGTTACAAAGACAAATAGACCTTGTTGTTTTCAACATTTCAACATTCAACCTTATGGTGGTAGAGCACTGCCGGGGTTGCGGGAAAGTTCGAAAGGGATGCCGTGGCCCCTGGCAACGTATAGGCAACTGAAGGAACACGGGTGGGTTTTAGTCAGTAAGCGTCATGCTCTCCCGCTCAGCCCAGAGCGGGAGAAGTTCTTTGATAATTACGCATACAAAAAAAAAACGGGTGGTAGAGTAATTACGAGGTTAACTATACCTAAGTCACGGCTGCTTTTTCTAAAAGGGAATGCATAAAAACTGACGATCATATATTTGGCGACTATGTGGCGGCCTTTAGACGCCGTGAGCAATAACAAGTGTGCCTGTAAAGACAGTGATTACATAATAGCCACACGACTATTGTCCTAGCTCGTAGTTTGTGTGGAAAGTACAACAATGTTATAGAAAATTTAAGCAATAACACTTAGTCGTAGAAACGATCTGTGTTAGCCACTAGTCGCTTAATGTGCGGTGGCACTTAGTGTTATGCCGTGGTCTATTCGAGCACGTTTCATTTTGTACACAATACTATTTTCGTCTCGACAAGCTTGCTTGGACCCAATTTTCTTTTCAGCCAGTCACATCTAATTTGATTAAGATCCTTTGTAGACTGTGCTCTTATTTACTTCGATGAAGTTTTTATTAAACTAACATAAGTCTCTAAAGAGTTTTAATTTACAAAAGCTTTTTACTTTAAGATAGCGTAGCTAAGTTTTCTGCAAACTACTCGTAAATATTTAATGCTGTTAATAGTTACTTTAAAACAGGGCTTGGAAAGGTTATTCATAAATAACGTTTTTAACAGTTCTTTGTACAACCAGTACAACATTTTGTTCGGAACGAAAACAAAATGAGAACATTTTCAAAAACCGGTTTATTCCGCACGACGCAGCGCGCACGGGGCCTGCGCCGACAAGCATTAACTTATTTAGTTAAATTGTACCTTATCTTCATTAAATTACATCATTGATTCCAATGTGTTTGCCGCTTAGGGTTGTGTTGCGAGTTTCCTATTGATCAACCCAAAAATGGTTAAAAACGTTTTATTAACCGAGAACGATTAAAATTTTGTTCTTCTTCAAAAACGTTTTAACAACGTTCCGTTCGAACATAACCGAAACAAATCGTTTCTTAAGTTTTAAGACGAAACCGTTTCGAAAAATATACCGTTATCTGAGACCTGGTTTAAGATGCTTGAACCAGGTTAAATACTTGTTGAAGTTCATAATAGCCGTGTTTTGCCAATTTTCTTAGATAAATTATGTTTATTCTTGCTCACAGCCAATGGAAATCTGTTACTTGAAATTGGCTTCCCGAAGTATCGTATGTGAAAGATGAGCGTTTGGATTATATCAGGTAAGTTGAACTTGCGTGTGTGGAGGCAAGGAGGGCCTACACGCGAAGCCGGCGGCGGCGTCGACGAGACCACGCCGACGAGGACCACCTCTATGAGGTATACATGGAGGCAAAAGTGGTCCTCGATAGGGTCATCGCCGCCGCCAGAGACTCGGCGAGAGCGGAGATGCTGGAGGGTCTCGACAACGACCCCTACGGGAGACCATATAAGGCGGCGCGGAACAAACTGCGCCCCTTTGGTCCCCCAGTGACCGAGACCCTGGAGCCCTCATTTCTGGATGGGGTGGTTCAGTCCCTGTTCCCGTGCAGGGACAACTTCACCCCACCAGTGATGAACCCATCGCTGGGGATAGCTCCGCCAGCTGAGGAAGAAGAGGAGGCCCCTCCTGTCACGGAGTCGGAACTTAGCGCGGCGATTCTTCATATCCGCACCAGGAAGACAGCTCCGGGCCCCGACGGTGTTCCGGCAAGAGTGGTGGCGATCGCTGCCACTCAAATGAAGGAGAGGTTTCGGGACCTCTTCAGCGCATGTCTTGCGTCTGGGAGGTTCCCGAAACCGTGGAAGGAGGGGCAGTTGTGCCTCCTTCGCAAGGAGGGCCGCCCGGCAGACTCCCCCTCGGCATACCGGCCCATCGTTCTGCTCGATGAGGTCGGAAAAATGTTCGAGGGGATAATCGTTTCCCGCCTAAAAAGCCATTTGCGGTGTATCGGGCCGGACTTGTCGGACGCTCAGTTCGGTTTTCGGGCTGAGCGCTCTACGGTGGACGCGCTGGCCCGCCTTAAGGGCCAGGTGAAGGGGGCGATGGAAGTGGGGGACGGATTGTTGGCTGTGTCATTCGACATAGCCAATGCCTTCAACTCCGTTCCCCACTCCACCATCTTAGAGGCGCTCCGATTCCACGGAGTGCCTCCATACATGCGCGATCTACTGGCCAGCTACCTGGAGGATCGGGCGATCGTCCTGGTAAATAGGACTGGCCAAGTCCGGCGATACGCCGTTGAGGCCGGCGTGCCGCAGGGGTCAGTCATAGGACCTCTCCTCTGGAACATCGCCTATGATTGGCTCTTGCGGGGAACTCTCCTCCGAGGCACGAGTATCATCTGCTATGCGGATGACACTCTCCTCACCACCCGGGGGGGGAGTTTCAGGGAGGCGGCCAACTTGGCCTCGGCGGGTGGATCCTTGGTCGCGGGGAGGATCCGCCGCCTAGGTTTAACGGTGGCGTTGCACAAGACCGAGGCCGTGTTCTTCCACGGACCTCGGCAGCGCCCCCCACCTGACGCCCACATCTTCGTGGAGGGCGTCAGAATTGAGGTGAAGGCCCAGATGAAGTATCTGGGCCTTGTACTCGACAGCAGGTGGCGCTTCGGTCCGCATTTTAGCGGGCTGTCGTCGCGCCCGCTGAAGGCCGCAGGCGCACTCTCGTGGCTGCTTCCTAACTTGGGGAGGCCCAGCGCGCGATGCCGGCAACTTTACGCCGGCATCTTGAGGAGTATGGCCCTTTACGGGGCTCCTATTTGGGAGGACTCCCTCCGAAGGAGGGAGAACGCCGCCGCCTTGCGGGCGCCCCAAAGGGTCATAGCCCAGTGGGTGGCGCGGGCCTACCGCACGGTGGGCTTCGCGGCAGCATGTGCTCTGGCCGGCACCCCTCCTTGGGAACTCGAGGCGTGGGTGCTCGCCAGAGTATATGAATGGACGGCGGGGCGGAGGGCGAGAGGAGAACGCCCAGCCCCGGAAGAGCGGGAGGCCGTCCGACGGGAGACGAGGGACGCCATAGTCGTCCATTGGACGGGGGAGCTCGCCACCGCAGCCTTCGGCCGCCGAACCCTCGACGCGATTGGGCCCGTCCTGCGAGACTGGCTCGAGCGGTCGCACGGGTTCCTCTCCTTCCGTCTGGTGCAGGTGCTGTCCGGACACGGTTGCTTCGGATCGTACCTGCACCGAATCGGACGGGAGGAGACACCGTCGTGCCACGACTGTGGTGCGGTGGAGGACACGGCGCAGCACACCCTCGAGGTGTGCCCGTCGTGGACCGAGATGCGCCAAGGTCTCATCGCGGCGATAGGACCGGATCTCTCACTCCCCGGCTTGGTCAACGCCATGCTGGGGAATGAAAGGTCCTGGGCGGCAGTCACCTCCTTCTGCGAACATGTCATGTCCCAGAAGGAGTCGGCAGAGCGCGCGCGGGAGGACGATCCTCACGCGGCGCCGCTCCGAAGGCGGAGGAGGGGTCGAAGAAGACGTCAATTTGATAGTCATCTCCGACTCCTCCCAGGTGGAGGCCAGCAGGCAATGGATGCGGGGGCACCCTTGCCTGTATTGCACAGGCCTCCACCAGTGTCGGACGGGAATGGCCAGGTGTTCCCGGCCATTCCCGTTGCCCCCCAACCTGGGGGGCATGCGGGGCCCGCCAGCTAGGCGGACATGCGCCGGGAGGGTTGTGGATGTAAAGGCTGAGCCGGTTTCCCATGGCCCTCCCATCACGGCGATGTGGGAACACCGCTGAGTTTTAGTGGGTATACTGTCATTCTGACAGGAGTCCCACATACCCCGTCTCGTCCCCCACGAGCGGTAATGCATAAAGCATTTCACAGCGACAAAAAAAAAAAAAAAAAAAAATGTAAGTTGAACTTCACCTTTACATCCGTGTTATTATTGCAATATGAGAAAAATACATAAATATTTGGTTTCAAACATTATACAATAGTAATCTGTAGTTTGTTTCAAAAACAATTCCAATTAACTAGAAAGAGGAAAAACCCATCACCCAGTTACTGGGGTTGTTAAGGTTAGATAGGCAGTCGCTTCATGTAAAAAACTGGTATTCAGCTGCATCCGGTTAGACTGAAAGCTGACCCCAACATAGTTGGGAAAAGGCTAGGCAGATTGATTTTAGAACGGGAAAAGACAAATAGAAATAGCCTTTTAATAGGAAAATCAACGTACTGAATGCAGGATATCCCTGGTTCCAGCAAAGAAAAAATTCCGTAAGTATCTTTCACATCATGTCTGTTCTTGTGGTGTAAATTTTACCTTATTAAGTTGTCATAAGGTTTAAAATACAACATAATAATATACATAGATACTTCCAGTGACGTGCAGTGTTTCCGACACGTACGACAGAAGATGAAGCGCAAAACAAAAAAGGTGGAAAACTCCGCACAACCATGTATAAAGAATTGAAAGACAAAACAATCTGCATTTTCACGTGAACAGAATATGAGTAGGTAGCAAAATTGAATAAACTTCGCAAAAATAGAATCGATGCAAATAAAAGAAACCACGAAAAGGTTTTTGTTCATGTGCATTCTAGTATGTGTAATCCTCTATTTGTCACTAACGAAAATAACCACCGATATCAGTCATCCGTATGTGGAAACATTAATTCCAATTTGGTTCTTGCCCGTTCTTCTCCATAGGTACCTACTACGCTTTGGAATGAGCGACTAGCTTCATATTTCTGACTGACCGACCCCTTGAATATTCAAAAGTGCCTGTAAATTGGTTTATTTGAAATAAATGCTTTGAGTTTGAGTTTGAGTTCAGCAACTTGATCCACTTACCGATTAAATTCCAGAGGTTACGTTGAATCTATATTAAAGCCGAAGATAGTAAGATCTTTAACTTTTTAATTTTTTGTTTAACTTACTAGAAGTTTGCCCTGTGTATATTAAGAAGTTGATAAACAAAAAAGTTCTGTAAAATCATCACTCATTTATCTTGAAGTCCACTACGTTATTTGTACCTGTTGTAAAGGCCTTTAAACAGTACTGACAGCCTAGTGGTGTGACCGTCGGACTGCCAAGTCATAGGTCTTGAGTTCGAACCCAAGGCACGCACTTCTGACTTTTCGGATTCTTGTGCGTATTGCATATTTATCACTTGCTTCAAAAACGGTGAAGGAAAACATCGTGAGGAAACCGGCACGCCTGAGAGATATTTGACGACAGCATGTGAAGTCAAGTCACAAGCCCATGGGGGGCATAAAAACTCTGACACCAGTCACCAACCACACGAAAAAGAAATAAAGGAGGCCTTTTTTTTAATTTCTTTATCCTACCACGAAAGTCTTCTTTCATTGGCCATAATTAAATGTAATTTTATAAGTGTCCCCAAGATTTTCGTTAGAAGTACAGTCATAAAAAAACGTCGACAACTTCAAGATGAAAAAAGTCGCCTGGAAAGTAAATTTTCCTGAAATGAGTGACACATCAAACCTGCTAACAGGCTTTTGATGTCAAGTGCTACACTTGACGCTCGGAGACTGTGACACTTGTCATTGGTGCTGGTTCATCAATTTCTTAGGAATCAATTATTTTTCGAGTATTTTTTCCAGAAGTATACCTTTGATGAAAAGTGTATTTTGCCTTTCCAGAAAAACCCTTATGTACGATTGATGGTCGGGATTGGATTGCAGTTAGACTCCAAAGTAGCAATCACCGTTATGTGAAAATGTGTGTAAGACAATTGAAAGACAAAAGTTTTATAGTAGTTTATTTTAGATTACTATTTAAGAGTGGCAGAATGTACTAGATTAGTACTGACACTCGATATATGTTTGCGAGCAACGATGTTTCATACCGGCAAACACCCAAAATCCCTGCTTTCGCCAGAACAAGATTATTAAACGAAGCCTATCAAGATCAATGTAGAAAGTACCGTTAGCTAATCTTAATTAAGACTTATCATTTTCCCACTGAAAAGAATCGCGGAATCCCAACATTGTTCCTTTTATTTCTAACCATTAAGCAGTGCGGTGTTATTTCAAAAATGTTTAATTTTACTGGTAATAAATGAACCTCTTTTAATGCTCAATCTAAAAGATATTTAATCACGTTTTATGGACTAAAACATTTCATTAAAGAAGTAAGTACCCATCTTCATCAAAACCGTAATATTTTAATGAAATTAAACTGTGGATGACTCTCGTTTAGACTACGTTCATTATAATGATACCTACGAAGAATGAAATCTGAAACTAATAACTATGTTTTATTAAATTTAAATGTGGGTTAAATAATATTAGTATAATATATAAAATGAACAAAATAGTTAAGGAAAATAACATTCTCATACAATAATAGTAACTTATAGCGTGTTCAAAACTAATCATAAATGCATTACGGAAGTAATATTGCAGTACATTTTTTCATTAGCAGCTGCAAAGAAAGTAGAGTAAGAGAAATTACAAAAATAGCTTTAATAAATAATGAGTTGTCAACTCATTATTTGTCAAAGCTATTTTTGTTTCAACTATATTTATTGCGCTACTTTATTTTATGCCTATTTGAGCGCTGAGCTCAAATAAGCAGCTAGTTCTTTTCTGCGACTTTATTTGCATATAACATTTATTTCATCAATTAAAAATATTTAAAATCTTTTCTTAGTAAAGAAAAGATTTTAAACAAATTGATGACCATCATCAATTATCCGTATATTCAAATCACAACATTCAAATGTCATCTTTGACAGTTTTATGAAATGGCTATAACACGGCAAATTGATATAGGGTGCCAATTTGGTACAAAATTAATTTCCCTGACTGTACATCTCTGTACATACCATGTTTCACTTTGAATATATATGTAATTTTTATTACCATAAGAATATATATTGCAAATGCGGACTAAATAACATCGTAAGGCTTAAAAGGCATCCGGGGTTTCGGGAAAGTCCGAAAGGGATACCGTGGCCCCAGGCAACGGAAGGAACACGGGTGGGTTTTAGTCAGTAAGAGTCTGACACGCCCTCCCGGTCCACCCAGAGCGGGAGAAGTTATTTGATAATTTCACATCCAAAAAAAAAAAAAGGCTTAAAAGGCATCGTAGGCATTGTAAAGAACTCAAAGCATTTGTAGTAAGAAAACAACATGGTAGTGGCGAGACTGTAAATTAGTCGGCTAGGCACCACTATCTTGCGGATATCCGTTGTCTATAAATTAAGGAACGCTTGTGTAAAGTTTGTTCGGAGCTACGAATTTGAGTGTGCACTTTTTATAAAATGTTTACAATAGTTCATTCGTAGTTTTTTGCGTTAGAATTTTAATCGATACAATAGTCTTCAAGATTGGAAAGCTAACTATCGTTTCTTATTCTAGTCAGTTAGACTGACTGCCTACTGTGAGAACGGAAAGTTACCTACGCGAATAATGACAATGAAAGAAAAGGGCATGAAGAATCAGGACTCTCTGTTGAAGTTAATTCAGCAATTGCCAAAACCTAAAATCTTACCGATATTGATAAAATTTTGGTACAATTCTGTAGCCGACCGCAGGCGGCAGCAGCAGGCGACGTATCGCCGCGACACGACGATTTCTATGAATTTTTATGAAATAACTTTCGTAGGAAACTCATGGATTTTTATGAAAAATCAAAGCATTGTAGCTTTTTAAAATTAGCCACACAAAATCCATTTGGGTACAGATTACGTATAAACATTACTAAATCCTACCAAATTTCCATAAATATCCGTCGGCTTGTTTTCGAGTTCTAAGGTGGCTCTTGCCTGCCGAGGTTGCGGGAAAGTCCGCAAGGGATACCGTGGCCCCTGGCAACGTACAGGCAACTGAAGGAACGCGGGTGGGTTTTAGTTAGTAAGAGTCTGACACGCCCTCCCGCTCCACCCAGAGCGGGAGAAGCTATCTGATAACATCCCACCGAAAAAAATAAGTTGGCTCTTCAATTCAGACGTCTGAATTGAGGAGCCACCTTAAACGTCCTGTAACTTTTTAAGGGTTTTACTACTAATTCAAGGATCGGGCCTACAAAATCGGCTAATTTACAAAAAAAAATCGGTAGTATCACGTGAGACATGGCTCCTAAATCCATACGAACACAAATTTTCGCTTTAGCCAATTTATAAAATGTTCGGAATGATGACGAAGGTATAAATGGGGCATAAAAAATTCGATATCTTTTCCGTATTCGGCACAATAGACGATCATTGATCAAATCTCTATATGGAGGTGACATTAGTATGACAAAGGGTAAATTTGTAAGACAACTATTCGGATGAATTAACATCTTTCCATGAAAGAAAGTTGATAAACCGTTATTGCGTTTGCGTCAGCTTAAATAGGCTTTAACATATTTCGGATATATCTTTGCGATTTATGGCAGTAATATGGGTAAATGTAGAAAAAAAATGTCATCATTCAGCTGAAAGACACTCGAAACCGACAGGCGACAGCTGGTCAATCAATCAATCAATCAACTCAGCCTATTGCAGTCCACTGCTGGACATAGACCTCTCCTAGGCAGCGTCACAACACCTTGTCCCCCGCCTTCCCCACCCAGTCTATTCCAGCCACTTTGTTCAAGTCGTCGGTCCATCTAGCTGGAGAGCGTCCTACGCTACGCCAGCAGCTGCGACAGCTGGTGACAGGTGACAATCCAAAAAATGTATACGACTCTTTAGTAGTTTTCTGTTTTACTAATCAGTACCTGTCGTGAAAATATGTTTTTTTTTGACGTGACAACGTCTTATAAATTGGTTTGCCGGGTGACACTTCAAGAAACTGCGTTACGCTCCGCTCACGTTATGCGCTCACAATGAGAGCGAGTGAGAGGCACGCGTCCCTTCCACTCGGGCATGGTTAGCCCGCCTAAGAGCGAGAGAGACAGACATAAAAAGTGAAAGGCACGCAAAGTCGTTGTCACGTAAAACTTTCGCCCGTATACCGACTTTACAGGCAACCAATTTTTTTTGACATATATATAGTTAATATTAAATAGGGTGAAAACTGGTCAATCAATCAACTCAGCCTATCGCAGTCCACTGCTGGGCATAAGGCCTCCCCCAAGTATCGCCACAATGACCGGTCCTGCGCTTCCCGCATCCAGGAGATTACCACAACCTTTACTATATATTCTACTATAAAATAAAATAAAAAATTAAATAAAATCTTCTATCTAACTACTCTAATTAATAATAGTGTCCACTTTATATAATTTAATATTATTCGTTAATTTATTTAAATATAAAATATATCTTACATAATCTAGTTTTAAAATAATATACCCAAATATCTATCTCTATAAGTCATTGAAAATATTATATCTTCTTTTTAATTTAGCTTCTAATAAACTTATTGATGTCTTCTTTTTAAATGTTTGATATAAATTGATGGCCTAAAACACAGGTTTTCACAAACCTAGATAGTCATTAATTACAGTTAGAATTAAATATTGCTTGATTTTAATTAATCTAAATCATAATTTTACTTTATACTCGAATAAATTTTATTTGATTTTGTATTTTATTTTACTATAAGACATGCACCTAAACTGTACTTTAGCATTACTAAAGGGAAAGGTTTTTTTAATTTCGCGGGCTACATTGAAGGCAACTTAAGAGGAAACTTGCGTGGAATTTGAAAATAGCTATTTGAAGAATATATTGCCGTCGTCTTACCTACCAAGCTACCAGTCTAAAATGGCTGTTATATTTTTCAAAACCGAAAATGTTGTTATACCTTTTTTTAATTAAAAGCACTTAGGTATAGATTTCACAATGTAACATACTATTGATAGACCAATAAATAAAAATACCTCCATCGTATTGAAAATCGAAAATAAAAGTTGACACTTCAAGCCAAAGTTTGGATTTGAGTCTGGCATAAAATAACTTCATTGTACGCAAGGATGAGCGAAATCTACGACAGCCTTTCAAGTAAAATGTAACGCTTCGCTGGAACGATAGCGTCTAGTTCACAAGGTGTGTATCAGAACTCAAAGAAGCATTCACGAGGATAAGCGACACCTTGCAAACTTATAACACCGTATCGCGAACAACAATCCGATTGCTTAGTGTGTACCTTATGGTTTAGAGGTATGAGGAACAGGTTTTAAAGTTTACTCATCCTCTATAGAACAGGTAGAATCCTCCGACCAGACGAATGTCGTATCTGGCAAGCAACTGCCCGACGATTGATGTCGGATAGTCTTATATATGTCGTTCCCGCGGTAAACACTAATTCCGCGCGTCAGGATTTTGTGTGACGTCAAGTTTTTGTGCGTAATTCGCATGTGGCGATGTAGATGCCGCCACAATGGCATTATTTTCAAACAAGTTATCAACTCACAGTTTCTGGTCGATATAAAAGCTAATTTTGAAATGGCTGGCATATGGTTTGACCAAATTAATAACTTAGATGCAATTTTTGTCACTTAGTTCCAAAGTTAAGTATCGTGCATAAGGTAAGTTAAAGTCTTCTGATATTTATGTGATGAAGATTTAACTACTAAAAACAAGAGAGGCAATGTGCACAAAAAAAATAAACATAAAGTAATCTACTCTACTCCTCTGCTAGGCTCTTCCAGTAAGAGTACCAAGTCTTTTTTTCATAGCACCTAGTTTGCCTCAAGTTCTTTATTGATTTTGTCTGTCCATTCAGCTATAGAAGTTTCCTTGCTCCACTCAAGAGGTTATTTGCTCCAACAACTGCCTCATCAGTTTACAAATCACCATCTTGGAGCTGCAATCGCTGACCACTCGAATAGGCCCATGAGCGTAGTGATGGGTTGGCTAAGATCAAGAATCATTATCTCAATAATCCGTGCCAATAGCATGTGCATTGGTGGCCCAAGACACAAATTTAAACCAATAGCCAAGTTATTCGGGATCGACGATGGAGCAGCCTTAGATAAGACTGATGTAAATGTTTCCGATGAACTGTGAAGACGTCGATTGTAATAAATCGCGATAGATAAATGAGCTTGTGTTATGTTATGTTATCTTATATTCCGATGTTCTAAATAACCTACATGAAATAAATGTTTTGTTTACAAATCAAGCTTAACGCCAGTAGCACACCTCCACCGCGAAACCGCAGTAGTTCAATTCAACTGGCTCGCGTCCTGTTCCGCTACTTGAGTTCCGCTATTTGAATTTCGAGTAGCGGACCGTGACGCGAGTCAGTTGAATTGAACTACCGCGGTTTCGCTGCCATGGTTTCGCGGCAGAGGTGTGCTATTGGCGATAATGAAATGCCTCCTCCACCACATTTTTCACACACACTTCTTACATCAACGTCTATGCAGTCTGAGTCGCAATACAGCCGATCACGCAAGCGTTTCTTCACCTTTGACCCGGCAAACAAATCCAATCCAAGTCATTATATTGTAACCCATTTTAGTAGGCTGTGGTTGAATGCACTTTGCGCCATTACAGGCTCGCTTGCATGCCATTCAGTTCCTTGAGTTTCGTTTATGCAATCTTTTATTATAGTTTGTAAAAGGTTTTTTGTGGTTAATGTGTGCTGATTATACGAATTGTTGGTTTTCGTGATTTTTCTTTAATTCCGTTAGTTAAAAATATTGGGTGATTTTTAGGGTGGGAATAAGAAGGGAGTTTTTCCAAATATAAGAACTTATACTACTCCACCACTACCACCACTACCACCTATACCACTTTAATATAGTTTAACGCTTTGGTTAAATTAGTATAAGTACCTACCTAATATATTAAAAGTAATAAATCCATCAATAATGTAGTGATTGCTGAAGCCATGATGGGATTTTGTGATTGTTTTTTGTTCCAATTTCTCAATATTAAGGAACCGTAGCACCGCCGAACCTAAGTACTGAAATCGAAGTATATAAATATTAATATATTTATTCCACAATTTTCCATACTGTTTTTCTCTGCATCACCCAAAGGTTGACTGGTTGAAAATGCCTATGGCAATAAATCCGCCTCTGTACATTTGTGTGCTCAAAGTATTAAATAAATAAATAACTATATATATACCTACTCGAGTTCAAACACCCAACAAATATTCAACACTTCATGTAAGTATAAAAAACACTTTATACCTTACACAAACAACTCTTTACTGACCTAATATAATAGCTTCATAAACCACCCAACGAGTAGGTCACACGACACACTGGCTATATTTCCAATTATAGCCAACGTCACTATAATGACGTCACAGTTATTAACATGATTAAATCTAACAAGGCGGGCTCTACCCACTAACGTGGCCTTTCCGAACCAATTTACCTACGAAAATCTTAGGCGTTCACCAGACTTACTTTCTGAAAACTTTTTGAAAAATTGTCAAAGATAATTGAAATTATTTGGAATATAGACCACTGTTATAATATAACAGTGCCTTACTTTTTTACTAAATGCCCTTAAAAAAATGAGGAAGTTTAAAAAATATGTGAGTTATTTATCCTAAAAGTATTTCTGGCGCTTTCGATTAGATCGCTTGGACCAAGGCAATCCAAACTCAGTGGGTCAAATCACCAAGTACTAAGAAACAAAAAAATCGTGTGCGATCGGAGATCCCGTCAGAAACGAAGTTCCTTATGAAAACGACACCTATGACGAAAACTTTGCAAATTTTTTTTTTTTTTTTTTTTTTTTGGGTGGGAAACTTTCTGAGGGCGTGTAAGACTCTTACTGACTAAAACCCACCCGTGTTCCTTCCGTGGTCAACCCCGGCAGGCATTGGTCCTATCGGACCCCTTCACTTGCTGACATCACTTTGAGGCGCGCGTGGTACACAACGCGCCGTCGACCCGGGCCTGGTCCTTATCGGACGGCGAGCTACCCATTGCTCACCGTCTGCAAGCCCGCGCCTACGGTGACCGGGAATCGGCCTGCGATTCCCGACGCCGAGGGCGTCTCCTGCGGCGGCTAGGGGCGTGAGGGCGCGAAATTTGCCTCTCCCTCACGCGTTCTGCCTCCTCCTTCGCGAGCATTACTGCTTCGCAGAAGGAGGTGACGGCCTCCCATGCCCTCTCGCTCCGTACCATGGCCTGGACTAGGGCCGGACGCGAGAGATCCCCGCCGCCGATCGCCTCCACGAGGACACGGCGATGCTCTGCCCAAGCCGGACAGACCTCCACCGTATGCTCAACCGTGTCCTCCGGGCGATCCACGCAGTGATGACACCCGGGCGTTTCCTCCCGCCTGATACGAAACAGGAACCTCCCGAAACAACCATGTCCGGTGAGGACCTGCGTCAGGCGGAAGGTGAGGACGCCGTGGCGCCTCTCTAGCCACTCCTCAAAGAGGGGACTTATCGCCGCAATAGTGGCGTGCCCAGCACTGGGTTGCGACAATCGCACTCTCCATGACGCCATGAGATCTCGCCGGAGCTCTGTCCGCTGTGCCGCGATTTCTCGTGGCAGCGGAGTTACGCCCCGGCGTTTCGCCTCCTCGCGCCACTCCCAAATGTGCGCGAGGACTTTTGCCTCCAGATCCCATGGCGGTAATCCGGCAAGGAGGCTCGCCGCCTCACCGGAGACCGTGCGGTATCCCCGGACCAGCCGGGTGGCCATGACCCTCTGGGACGCGTTCAACCGGCGGGCTGGCCGCCGCCTCAATGAACGCGCCCAAACCGGTGCCCCGTAAAGGGCCATGGACCGCACGACCCCCGCGTATAGCCTCCGGCAGGAGGCGTTTGGACCTCCTACATTGGGCAGGAGCCGCTTCAAAGCAGCCCCGGCCCGCTCCAGTCTGGGAGCCAAACGTCGGAAGTGCTCCACGAAGTTCCACCGGCTGTCGAGGACGAGTCCTAGGTACTTCATCGTCGACTCGACGCCGATGTGAACTCCTCCTACCGTTATTTGGGAACCCGACGGTGGCGCGTTCCGACGACCATGAAAACACATGGCCTCGGACTTGTGCAGGGCGGCTTTAACACCCTCGAAAACCATCAAAACGACACCCATGATGAAAAGTTTAAAAAATTTCTTGGGATTTTCATTATGATCAAATTGACATTTTCACTTGAGAAAGAGTGAAAATCCGCTAGAGCTAACGCTTTTTTGTTACATGACGAATTCTCCCAGTTAACTCCTACCGCAAAGAACTTCGTTTAAATAAATATATAACTAAGTCACAGATGATCAATCTAAACCGTTGCGACTGATTCTTTTTGCTCAAAATGACGGTGACGGCACGGTTGGCGCAGTGGTTAAGCGTTTGACTGCTGCGCTGATGTTTGTAAACGCACCCACAATACAGAAGAAAAAAACTGTATTTAAATCGACCAGTCTGTTCGCAGTCTTATAATCGAAACGAGCGATAGTTTGTGGTGTGAAGTTTCACCTTTGAAGTTTAGAACACTGTTATTAAGTTTCAAGGACCCACAATATTACTTGAAGTCTCTAGTAATTATCAATATTCTTAATAAAGTACCGATCAATATGATGTGCCAATAGATTTTTCAACCTACTTCAAAAAGGAGGTGGTTCTCAAAGCGACTGTATGTTTTTTTTTTAATGTTTGTTATGCGATTGCTCCGCCAATTATAAATGTTTTTTTTTTTTTTTTTTATTGTTTGGTAGGTCACACATCAGATATCGTCCCATATAAATTTTATTAACTTTGCTTGTGTAGTTTTTGAGTTAGCTTCAATAATACGTATTTTGTCCTGTTCTTGTCACTGTTATTTACATGGCAGGTGTTCGAATTTGTGTGGGGTAGGTATCACAACTAAAAACTTTTTACGAAAAAAAATACAACCGACTTCCAAAAAAACACTACAAAGTGAAAAATATTTGAAACTATTAAAATATTAACAACTGTCAGAATAATAGATAATACATAGTATATTTTAAATGAAAACAGGAGTAAAAAATGCCTATGTCTGTGAACAGCAATAGGCTGATTTAATTGACTCGTGTCGTATTAGACTGACGGATTTCAGTTACGGACTTCGGTTACCTACGCACTCTGGTAAGGAAACGAACTAGGGATCAGCATCACAAACTGTGGTCGGACCAAGGTGAGTGCAGGCAGGCTAAAGAGGCACTCCCTTCAATCGATGGCCGCCTCACGAAACAGGTTCTCCGATTAACTAAACAGCAGCTGCGTACGGTTACAGCAGCTATAACTGGTCATGGGTTATTTAATAAACACCTCTTTGTCATAGGAGTCACAGACAGTCCGCTTTGCAGGGCCTGCATGAAGGACGACGAGACAGCAGCTCACGTGCTGTTAAACTGCCCGGTGGTCGCCACTTACAGGGCAAAGTACTTCGGCAACCCAGGTACCCTACGCGAGATTGCCAGTAACCCTAAGGCGTTGCTGGCCTTCTTTGAGGAGCTGGGGTGGATCGAATAACAGATTTTTCCCACCCGTACGCAAAATACTCGCTTTGACGTGGAGTTGCGGAAACCAGCCCGTATTACCTATGACCTAGACTGACGGATAGCCATAACGAACCTTCTAACTTCTAAGGATGTAGTAGAGTTGAGCAGAAGTGATTAATATTGCACGATTCGTTTTTAATTCCTACTAAATTATAAACGCAAATGTTTCTGAGGATGAATGGATCTGACACGCCCTCCCGCTCCACCCAGAGCGGGAGAAGTTATTTGATAATTTCCCACCCAAAAAAAAAAAAAAAAAAAAAGATGAATGGATGCATGTTTGTTACTCTTTCACGCAAAAACTACTGAAAGAATTGGGTGAAATTTGGCATACAGATAGTTTATAACCTAAATTATCACATAGAATACTTTTTATTCAGATATTCTTACGGAATCGAGATTTATGTGGGTGAAACCGTTGGCACTGCTAGTTTATCTATATCCCAGCTACAAGCTACTGATTGCCAACTGCTACTGAACAAAAGCTTCTATGAAACTTATTAGCAGGCGCTCATTGTTTTGTTTAATAATCCTGGCCGGGACTTGTCTTTGATAACTTGTTCAATTGGCTCGCTTAAGTTTTGAGTTTGCCTATTGTCTGAAACATTGAAACTTGTGTCACTTCGCTTTTATCTAAATGTAGAGCAAGTTTAACACGATAAAATCAATGGCCCGATTGTGTGTACGTTACCCCAGCAGGAAAGTGTCTCCTAGAGTTATATGAGTGGAACGTTTAATTGGTGCCTTAGCTGCTGTAAATGTGCCCCTACATAAAAAATGTGTGCCCCCTCTCGTTTTGGAAAAAAACGGAAAAAACTATTCCTGCTGGCGTAACGTTTTTCTAGCAGGAAAATTCTAAACGAATGATCGGAAAGAGAAAAATTGTGCACGGCCAGAGAGCTTATATGTGTGCCAAAATGTGCCCCCAAAAATAAAATCTGTGCCCCTTCAGGTTTTCGAGATATTGCATTTCCTGCTGGAGTAACGTTTTGCAGAATCGTATATCTCTAAAACCATTGCATGTGCCCCTGTAGAATAAACATACACGAGTAGCTCTTAATGTGTGCCCCTTAGTGCCCCAATTAGATTTAAGAAAATATTTATAGTTTTCAAGTTATCGCGGTTTTATGAAAACCCGAAAAAACATCGCAGTGCCTAAATGAGACAAGGTATAAGTTCGCTGAAAACTGTATTCGGTCCTTCTTGACGCTAATAATAACCATAAAAAGTTTCAAAACTGTACATGCATGCGTTTTTAAATAATCTTGCTAAAAGTCAAAACGATGGTGTCATAACTTTGACGGCAAAATACAAGGAACCGGCTCAATCCCAGATGTGCAGGTGTAAACCAAAATCATGTGCCTTTAGTCAAAAATATATGGTGAAAATATTCAGCTTGGAATAATTCGCATTAAGTAAATATTAACAAAAAACCAAAATATGTAAACAACGGCTGGTTATCCGACCAAATTCGAATGACTACTAAAAAGCGACGGATTCATACATATCGATGACCTTCTTTATTGGACGTATTATACCTAAGCTGTTGTCCGTACAGTCGCGTTTAAAAGTTTTGGGGGCTAATTAAAAAATATATTAAATGCACCTTGTGACTATATTAAATGAAACTGTTTATGTGGAAATTATTATTTTTATTCATATACTAATAAATATATAAATATATATATATATATATAAAGACAAATACGGGCTTTTTATTTATATACAAAAAAGAGCTACCTCTTTTACGTAGTAGGTATTCATCACACATTTCATGAACTATATTTTTTTTAAACATCGGGACCAATCAAATTTTGGGTCAAAGACCTGGCAAATATCTGGATGTATTTCTTTCGTTCACACATAAATTACTGGATGTATTTTAATTAAATTTAGAATGGAGAAGATAGCTTACCTTGGAATAGCACTTAGGCTACTATTTATAATGTACTTAATCGTGTGTAAAGTCACAGAAACAGCAAGTAGAATATAATCCAATAACAACTTTATTTTATTACTTATTACTTTTCTACTTCAGCGTACTCAGGCACAACACGTGTGAACCGGTTAGTGAGTAAAGTAAAGAAAGTCATCGATATGTATGAATCCGTCGCTTTTTAGTAGTCATTCGAATTTGGTCGGATAACCAGCCGTTGTTTACATATTTTGGTTTTTTGTTAATATTTACTTAATGCGAATCATTCCAAGCTGAATATTTTCACCATATATTTTTGACTAAAGGCACATGATTTTGGTTTACACCTGCACATCTGGGATTGAGCCGGTTCCTTGTATTTTGCCGTCAAAGTTATGACACCATCGTTTTGACTTTTAGCAAGATTATTTAAAAACGCATGCATGTACAGTTTTGAAACTTTGTATGGTTATTATTAGCGTCAAGAAGGACCGAATATAGTTTTCAGCGAACTTATACCTTGTCTCATTTAGGCGATGCGATGTTTTTTCGGGTTTTCATAAAACCGCGATAACTTGAAAACTATAAATATTTTCTTAAATCTAATTGGGGCACTAAGGGGCACACATTAAGAGCTACTCGTGTATGTTTATTCTACAGGGGCACATGCAATGGTTTTAGAGATATACGATTCTGCAAAACGTTACTCCAGCAGGAAATGCAATATCTCGAAAACCTGAAGGGGCACAGATTTTATTTTTGATCATTCGTTTAGAATTTTCCTGCTAGAAAAACGTTACCCCAGCAGGAATCGTTTTTTCCGTTTTTTTCCAAAACGACAGGGGGCACACATTTTTTATGTGGGGGCACATTTACACCAGCTAAGGCACCAATTAAACGTTCCACTCATATAACTCTAGGAGACACTTTCCTGCTGGGATAACGTACACCCCGATTGTTCGGCGCCGGCTAAACTTAACATCTTTTGCTTGGAGAATAAACGAAGCAGAAACTTTAAAGCAGAAGCGTTACTAAAGCCCCATTTGCAGGATGCCTGCACGAGGCACGTTTCTTGCCTGTGGGATAGGTATCATAAAACAACGCACTGTGCTTATGTCCAGCAGTGGACATCTTTCGGGTGAAATGATGATGATGATAAAACATTGTTCAGACGGGTCAACTTTTATTTATTTATTTAATACTTCAAGCACACAAATGTACAGAGGCGGACTTAATGCCATAGGCATTTTCTACCAGTCAACCTTCGGGTGATGCAGAGACAAACAGTGGTAGGTGCAACAGAGAGATTAGAAGATTTTTTTTATATTTAAATATAAAGATATACATATATACCTATTAAAAACTATAAATATAATAAATACACCTAATTATACATAAATATAAGTACAAATAAGACAAACAATGGGAAAACATTACCGTTGTGATGATACTGCCAGCTTCTTGCGAATATGCTCGCGAACTTTAATTTTAAAAGATAACCGGTTGGTCGCCATCCTGATTTCCGGGGGGAGCGCATTCCACAGAGAGATAGACTGAATGAAGAAGGAAGAGTGAATGAAGTCTGTGCGGTGAGTGGAACATTGAAGAAGACGATTGTGAGATGAACGTAGATTTCTATTCTGGTTGAATCGAATGCAGTTATTGAGAAGACGGTCAAGTTTGTTGAGGAGATCTGCATTTAGGTCATAGTAGCACATATCACCATAATCGATGATAGGGAAAATTAAGGACTGCACAAGCATTGTCTTCGTACTCGATGGCAATAAATTTTTCAATCGGTATAGAGCCCGCAGCGTTCCAGTAACCTTCTGGCTTACCCTAGCGACTTGAGTACGCCAGTTCAGGGTATAATCAATGTGCAAGCCTAAGTCCTTCACGTCAGTGCTAAAAGGAACGATCGTACCATTGAAGAGAACTGGTGGCAATGTTGTACCATCCACCTTGCTAATACCGCGAGGACTGCCAATGATGATCGCTTGACACTTCGCAGGGTTTACGGCTACACCAAATCTATCAGCCCAAGTTTTTATGGCTATCAAGTCCCTGTTTAATTTGTCGATAGCGTCAGGTAATTCATCAACCCTTCCCTGACAGTACAACTGCAAGTCATCTGCATACAGATGATACGCACACTGAAGTTCGAAAGTTATAAGATTAATAAAAATAGAAAACAACAGAGGAGAAAGTATACCGCCTTGAGGAACGCCAGTATCTAAATCATACCAGCATGAAGAAGAATCCCCAACATGAATATTGGCACACAGATAGTTTATGACCTAAATTATCATATAGACTTTTCATTTAGACATTCTTACGGAATCGAGATTTATGCGGGTGAAACCGTGGGCTTTTATAGGTAGTTTCTTCAACTTATGGTATGCCACAGGCTATTTAGGCGCACCGTGTAAATCAGCGAGATAATTACGTAACACACTAACAAATGCCCAACATTCATTACGTTACGTAAATTTACGTTGTGCAATGGATTAGGAATTTCTTTCAAAATTCTTCGTATTGTAAAAGAGTGTTACGCAATTGGGATGCATGTTTTAAGCTATAAGTGCAAGCCACACTGGGTACGAAGTTAAGTTCGTTTAGTTTCGCTAATGTAACTACCGCGTCTTTTCAAACTTCGGTTCCTAGTTCGCGGTGTGAACTGAAGTATGAAAACACGCGGTAGCTACATGAGCGAAGATAAACGAACTTAGCTACGTTCCTAGTGTGGCCTGTGCTTTACTGCGTGCACTTAATTTTTAATCGGCTTTAAGTGACCGGAAAATTCAAAAGTGACTTCTTCTGTTTTTAAAGCAAATTATCGCGGCCACATCGTTCGAATTTCGAAGTTCATCCAATTTCACAGCTCTGAACTTCTATTCTCCCTTTCCAATTTCCCCTGTTAAACAAACAAACCAATATTTTTAATGAAGCTTAGTCGGTAGCCAACAGAATTTGCGCTAATGTCTAAAACTAACAAAACTCGCATAAAGTTTTCTTCAGAATATTGGATTATCTACTCATTGCTAATGTATTAATTTGAAGTAAATCCAATTAAAACGTGGACTTTGTGATGTGGTTTTAGGGATTTACTTTTCTTAGGCTGTTTAACTTTGATAATTACATTTTAGCACAAAATTACATCCTTTATAATTATAATCTGTTAGTCTTTTCATTTCATGATTATTCGCCTGGCACCTCAAAACATAACGATACGTTTTACGTTTTTTGACGACCACGACCACGACCCCTAGCCTTAGTGGGCCGTGCGACCAAGTTCACGATTCATACCGGTTTCTATAGTTTACCTGGTCGGTGCCGACCACTAGTCGTGGTCGTGGCGATCTAAGTTCGTGAGATCCCTTACTAGCTCACAAATTATTTGAATATCGAGAAAATATATCTTTAACGGAGAAGGGTATGAGTCTTTTTCGTTATTATCAGCCATATTTTAACTCCTGTGTATGTACTGTGGGTATTATTGGTTATTGCGCAATAGAAAAACCGTTTGTAGTTTAGATCAAATTATAATTCACGATCACATTAATCACACTAGCATTTCACACACTGTAGGTATCTGACACAACTATTCGAAACGCGCGACAGTTTCTAAACGTGTTCACTGCTTGACCGCCACCGATGAAGTCCTGCTTAGCTCCCTTTTTTTTTCGACTAGTGTATCTCGCAGTTGACCTCAGAAGAGGGTCGTAGCTGCTTAACCGGACTTTCCTGTGGCTGCCTTAAGCTTCTACACTCAAAGCCTCCAGCCGGGGGCAAAAACTATTCTAATTATAAACTAGGCAAGCGCTCACTAAGGGCACCCCCTGTGGGGTACGAACCTCGGCTTAGGGCTTCGCTGGGGGGAGGACAGCAAGATGGGTCAGGCTGGATCAAAGACATATTATTATTGTTAGTCGGGGAGTTTAAAACTACTGGCTCAGCATCGACGCGGGCTGGCGCATCGTCGAGCAAGGGTCAGGGGGTAGGTGCTTAGCTCCGGCTGGTCCGAGTGTTATATTGTAGACTCTGTTGAGCGCCGCTCGCGCTGGCGTCGCGATTAGTCAACTTAGTACAGTATTTTGACCTATTAAAGAAATAAAGAAAGGTATAAGTTTGGGGAAAAAACGATCGATTATTGCCGACATTCCCCCGAAACCGAATAACCATTCGATATAATAATAGCATGCCAAAGCTCTCAAAGTAGCATTTGGCACGTTTCGTGCAATTGATCCTGTTTGAAAAGATTGTAAGGCTATTCAAGCAAACTTTGACCTTTACTTGTAGGTATTTAATAGAAGCAAATGTACCTTTAAATAAATCGTTTAAAGTAATGTTCATAATGGCATGCACATTCATGCATTCATTTCATTCATTCTGAATGTGAACTTTTAACATTAGGGGGAGTATTCACATAATATCCATCAAGATAAAACCAAACGTAGGTGGTTTTTTAATAACGTTACAAATAAATATCTACCCACACCTCAATTCCTTTGGAAATTAAATTCGCTTCCATTTTACACGTCTGGAAAAAGTAAACAGTTTATGAGCGCTTATCTTAAAAGTGGGCAACGTCACAAATAGCTGTAAAATATTACGTTTTGATTAATTTAGCAATATGGGCAGAATTAAAAAACGCTCTTAAGTTGGAGGACAGACGTGTTATTAAATTTGGTATATATTTTTTCTCAGAATTAATAATGATTTTTTTTTCAATGGAATACACTGAAAAAGTTTACTGCGCTTTACCGAGTATTAAGCACCCCGGCTCCAAAGTCATATCTTGGAATCTTCATGAATTCCTCAAGGTCATTTGTATCTTATTACTTGGAAAATTATTTTATTTTACGTAAAATGTGTCATAATTATGTCATCTTACATATGTTATAATAATATATTTTTGTTTTGTTATTCTGTTGATTTATAACAATATTTTGTGTCATATGAGTAAAAAATTGAGTTTGCAATTATTATTTTTTTGTAAGAAAAAAAAATGCTTTTTATTTATTATATACACGCAACTTTTACTCAACATTATTTACATAGACTTATTTTTGTTATGCGCATTTTCTGGAATTATTCATACGTCTTCTCAAACCAGACGTAAAGTTGTGAAATCACAGAATTCGCGCGACTGTTTATGTTCGTCGCAAGAGTGCGAATGTGCGACCACTGGAAGGTTAAAATTAAATCAAATCCTTTCAAATCAAAAAGCCATACATCATCCAAAATTAACAATCTCTTCACTTCCACCACCGAATTAAGGGACTGATTACACACGATTAAATAATTCTAATTTAATTCGTATACTGAAACAAAGCAGGGGAACGGTTACACAATTTACCTCCGTTATATAAACTGACAGATTATGATGTCATTTGTTCCTTGGTATTAATTAAATTAATCTCTGATGGGTTGAGCGTTTTAGGTCTCTGTATTACATTTATTGCGTTTGTGATTACGTCTACCTTAATCCTTTATGGGATGGTTGTGGAATCATTATTTTGAAATTGAAATCTGTTTACCTGAATTTCTACCATTAGCTGACTCTAGAAACGACCAAAACAATTACGCGCAGGAACTAATATTGCTATTTATAAGATCTATGACAACATTCTAGCAGTGTATTAAGTTGCCCCTTTATTGTTCCGCTAGCTCCCGCAATCATTTAAAAAAAAAACACAAATGAATTATTTCTAGTAAAAGCAAATCCATAGTTGTGGGTTTAAGCCTGCCAAGTTATGTTGCGTTTTTTCAATTTTAGTATATTTTTTTATTTAAAGACTGTTAGCTTCTAAATTATGCAGACATCTTGTTTGCAAATAAATTAACAAAAACCAAAAAGACGAAGTTTGATGACTTTCTATTTATATCTTGAAAATCACTGAGTAACGGTGCAGAAAACATGGTGAAAACCTGTACCTAATGACATCGACCACTTGCATTAAGGAGCCAGCCATTTTATTTTTCCACTGTAGTAGAAAAATAACATGCCACTATTAATTCAGTGTAAAACATTATGTCACTAGTTAGGACCTAGTAATGAATGTCATTACTGTTTTTACGGTCCGGTTAGTGTTTTTTATGGTGCAAACTTAACGAGCAGCACTAATGGTATTGCATTTTGTAATTAATACAGTAATTGTCTTACAGCCGGGTGTAAATTGTAACTATTAAACCAAGTTTCATGTAAAAAGCAGTAAAATTAACTTTAAAAAGGTTTTTTTTTAATATAGATCTGATATATTTTATCTTTATATAGTCTGTATTGTCCCACTGCAAGGCAAATGTCTCTTTCTCCCTTAAATCTAAATTAATATTATAAAGAGAAAAGATAAGATTATTTGTATGCTTGTATGTTTGTTTGGCAAAGGCCTCTTCTCGTATAGAGAAGGCACGAGCATTGATCACCACGCTTGGTCAGGTTTCCTCACGATGTTTTTTCTTCACAGATGCCTGTAATATCCAAGATAAACTCAGAAAGTACATACCTAATTATTATGATTGGAAATCATCCATTGGAGGCCTTCACCACTCGGCTTTGGCCTTATTCTGCAATACCTATTGCAATATAATACAAACAACAAAAAAAAACGAAACCTGAAAACAAAAACCTACCTACCCACAAAAAATCAATCCAATATTATGTTCTTATAAATTACTACAAAAAAATCCCTGCCATAACTTACAAAGTGACAACTTTAACTGCCCATAAATCCATCATAAAAAATATCTCTGCTTGCTTGAGGCAAGCAGAGATATTTTTTATACAAGATAACTCAGTACGCATTTTATTATGGAAATTAAAATGAAAATCATAGTCTCCTGCAAGCTTGCTTTATTCGTGTAGGACCGAACGTGTCGTTTCAATGGCTTCGGGGATCGGCCATGTTGAATTATTGACTATGAATAATGCCTCGTCAAAGGTAAAGGCTATAAAGCTATGTGTACTTAGGTCTGTGTTGCTATAGAATTTTGTCCGGACTATGTCTTGTTGATGTACAACCGTATCTCTTGGATATTGATTAGAACTTCAATTGATATCAACGCCACAAGTAGTGCACATTTAAATTTTAAAATGCCTACATGATAATCAAAATCATCATAGAATCTGCATGAAATCATCGATAGCTTTTGAATAAAAAATGACTACAAAAAAAAAAAGAAAGAAAATACGTTTATTTGCGCAATAAAAAAAGGGCACAAAATAAAAAAATAAACAAGTTAAGGAAAAATATGTGTCACATCCACGCAAAACGGCCATCGTTCAGCACAATGCTGCGACCCTATGCAAGACAGAGCCCCAGCGCTGGTTTTCAGCGACAGCCGGCGTTGACGTTATGATGTCGACCGGTACAGCATACAATGAAATATAAGTATGATATAAAAATAAAATAAATACACAATACATTCTTCTTCTTCTTCTACATGTAAAATGTAATATTTAAAAATGGCAACAATCCGTTCAGTCGGCAATTGACTCGCGCGCCGCAACTACTGTTAACTGAACTATCATACCTTACGTTTTTAATCACATTGAGTACAAGTATATTGCTATCGGCATGCCGAAAAACATCCTGTCCTAGATCCGAAGTTACCATAACGCAGTGAATAGTAGGAATCATATCCTATGGTGATCAATGCCTGCTGTCAAATTTCTCGCGGTAGGAAGTGCCCATTACAAGGCAAACTCTTCACCTCACTAACAATATAAAATGAAAGGGTTTACTGTTTATTTCCTTTCTCCTACGCCCGCAGAAATTGTCACAAACCACCCTCAGACCAAACAAGTGAAAATATATTAAAATTTAAAAATCCCTCGACACAAACATTCCCTCATTTCTCTTTCCTACTCTATCACCAGACCCTGTTTATTTCATTAATTGAGACCATTCCAATGAGCCCAAACACGATACTTGTGCTGTAAGTTGGTAAGGGAGTTGGGTATCCTGCAAATTCCAGGTGATGCTGCAGCATCAGTTCACGGTTACTTTGTTCTTCTTATCATTGAAGTAACAGAATACCAAATTTTAAATCGATAAGACCCGTGGAAGACGCTCACATCTATTCATCAACTAGAAAAGATATGATAATTTTCAAACGCTGAAACGATTTTAATAAAAACATGTCTTAGAACCATCGCTAGAAAACCTGTTCACCCGATCACCCGAGCTACGCATAGATAATACACTTAAATACGGGAGCTACACCTAAATACGGGAGCTACACTTAAATACGAGAGCTACACTTAAATACGGGAGCTACACTTAAATACGAGAGCTACACTTAAATACGGGAGCTACACTTAAATACGGGAGTTACACTTAAATATAATAGCTACACTTAAATAGGGGAGCTACACTTAAATAGGGGAGCTACACTTAAATACGGCAGCTACACTTAAATACGGGAGCTACACTTAAATACGGGAGCCACAGTTAAATACGACAGCTACACTTAAATACGGGAGCTACACTTAAATACGGGAGCTACACTTGAATATGAGAGCTACACTTAAATACGGGAGCTACACTTAAATACGGGAGCTACACTTAAATATGAGAGCTACACTTAAATACGGGAGCTACACTTAAATACGGGAGCTACACTTGAATATGAGAGCTACACTTAAATACGGGAGCTACACTTAAATACGGGAGCTACACTTAAATATGAGAGCTACACTTAAATAGGGGAGCTACACTTAAATACGACAGCTACACTTAAATGCGGGAGCTACACTTAAATACGGGAGCTACAGTTAAATACGAGAGCTACACTTAAATACGGGAGCTACACTTGAATATGAGAGCTACACTTAAATACGGGAGCTACACTTAAATACGGGAGCTACACTTAAATACGGGAGCTACACTTAAATATGAGAGCTACCCTTAAATACGGCAGCTATGGTGCCACACGTATAGCGTTCAAACTTGTAAGCCCTCTTTTTGGGTCGGAGGTTAATAAAAAACCAAGACATAGATAGTGCTGTCAACAGTGACGTTAGACCGGTTTCGTAAACATGTATGCACATACTTTACTGTGCGGTGAGGTGTAGTTTTGTTGTAAACGCGTGCGTGTGAGCGTGTATGCACAGAGTGAGGTGTAGTTTTTGCATGAGCATAATCAGATTATAATGTTCCCACTGCTGGGTCTCAGGTCACAGGCGCGAGGGACTGGGCTGTAATCTACCACGTGGACCCAGTAAAGGTTGGTAGATGTCACATGTCTTCGAATTTTTGGTTCTAATACATGCCGGTTTTCTAACGATGTTTTCCTTCACCGTTTTGAGAGCAGTGATGATGGAATTATTTACACAAAGTAAAGCGCCTGCCTGGGTTCGAACTCAACTCGTAAGTCGAGGTCGTTACCACTGGGCCACCACTGCTTTTTACTTGGTCTAAGGAACGTCCTTTAAATTCTTTTAAACCTAGGAAAAATCCCAATAAGATTGACGTTTAACGCTGTCATCCTCCAAAATCTTCATGATCCTGAGAATATTCGCCATTTTATCAAACAATAATGTTTGTTATCACACTTGCGCTCGGTTCGGCAATAAATCCTTCCCTTGCTGTGTTTCACGTCAAATATTCAAAACAATACGTTACTAATCCCCAGCTTTCCGGTAAAAAGCGGCCAGATTATATTATTCATGTTACCATCTTTGTTTATGTTATTGTATGCATGTGTTTGAATTGAACATCATAATAATGTTATCAATTTATTTTGCACAGATTTCGTCGAAACAAAATCATTAAAATCAACCTACACCAACGGGAATTATGCTATCGGGCTTGAATTTATGTATGTATGTAAAGTAATTAATTCGATCATTATATGCTCTAAATTGAGATTTGTCCGGAAATAATTTTCTGGCAACTAAGGAGATGTAGAAGAGGATGGGGGATGAAGATAGCTCGTGTGGACGCTTTATGTGAATAAATAGAATAATTAATTAAACTCTTTTACTCTGAAGACAAAACCATCATCATGCGAGTATTCCGAAAAAGGTACTAAAATAAAACGGAAACAATATCGAGACTCTACTACTAACAAATTCTTAGTGGTAGATACCTTAGAGATAGGTACTTACCGTGTACCGTCAAAATCAGAAAAGTATTCAATTAGGAATCCAAGATAAAAAGTGTCATTGGTTTACCTAACATCACGTGCCAATAGTCGTGAATTCTGTGCCTATTTATTAAGAAAATCCGAGTATTTACCTATCTTTCCTGGGCCACTGGCTATACCAGACGACTCATCCACTCTAAAAATTCTTTCATTAAGAGGAATGCACTTAGCTGCACTCACACTGAAAGCATCTAGCTTTGAAAATACTAATATTAATACAGGTTTATTTTTCTTTTTATATTTCCTAACGGTTCAAGCAGTTTTCGCTTATGGTAGCAAGCTTTTACCTTAACCCACTTCAAAATACTCGTATTATTAGAATAACCTAATTTAATTCTACCATTCCTTAGACATTGATCTTCTTTTCTTGAACTATCCTCAAGAAGCGAATCCATTAGCCTCTGAGCACCTCTGAGCCATCACGACTCTAATACAAATTATAAGTAGGTACTTATGTAATCATGCTAATCCCTCTTTATAATCACGAAATCAGCGCTCATTTCACAGTTACGAAATTATAATAGATTAAACAAACTTTACAACAGCAGCAGTCTAGATTATAATTTTAATTAGCAGGTAGTATAACTTCGTATAGTCCTTTCGTGCGTAAACAATTTGACGAGGAGATTTTGCGTGACAATAAGGCTGACTACTGGTGGATAGAAGGCACGTTGTGAAAATACTACACAGATTTTAAAGTTACCGAACGAAAGCAATTTAACATTACTTACAGAGCTCTAAATGCTATTAAAGAAACTATTTATTATTTTATATAAATCTGATCAATCAATGGAACGAACTTGGGGCCCTATGCTCAGTCAGTTACAGCACTAGGTTCAAAAAGGCAGTCTATAAATAATTATATTTCATCAATTTAAAACATTTAAATGTCTTCAGAAATTCTAGTACTATATTTTACACTTACTTGCTAGCAGTAAATATTTCTAACATTCTTAGACCACGTAAACGCAATTTGAAAATAGAGTGACATTTCTTAACTCCATTTCCACGGTTCGTCGCGTTTTTCAGGCACTCCACCCTGTCAAGGTGATAATGTATGTGGTACAACTGAAATTCCGCTTGTCAACAGCACACAACACATGACTAAAATACGACTCGGAGTGTTTTAAAGGCTTCGTATTTTAAACTGTGTTTGTTACTCACAATGTGATTAATTTTGAATAGGATTTATTTCTTGTGATTCTGTCTTTTAATTGAGATAGAAGCATCAACATTGACTGACATCGAATAAAATAGACTAGGCACATCTAGATTAAAAATGATTACGTCATAGCACTTTTCTCTATAAGGAAAAATTATTGCTAGTAGTCATTCATGCAAAAGCAACTTGTGCTCTAGGACACTCTTCAAAATTAGATAGTATCAACCTATTCTCTATTTATTAGGGGTACTACGCTTGTTCGTGTCGACATGATTGGGGACAGCCGGTAGTTAAATTTAATATAATAAGTAATAAATATATATGTTAAAATCGCCTCTGTGATCTAGTCGTTAGACCTCCTGTTTCAGTCCCTGAGGTCCCGGCTTGGATGATTCCCAGTGGGGGCAAAAGTTTCTACTTGGTTTGGTTGGTGCTAGGGTTTGTTCTAAGTACGATTGGCTAACTACCACCATATTATTCTGTCGCCATAACAACAATGTTAACAGCATTGTTGTGTTTCGGCAGTAAGAGGTAAGATAGCCATATCGTCTGTGGTTGAGGATTCCGGGTGTAGCTCGCTTCTTCCTTCGGCCTGCTCATCTTGACCAGATGAGATGCAAGCAAGACCTATATGTGTATATAAATATATTTAATATAGGTACTTATTATAAATTCGAAAGTTTGTTTGTTTGTTACGCTTTCACACTAAAACGGCTTAATAGATTTAGATAAAATTTGGCACACAGGTAGACCATGACCTGGAATAGGACATAGAATACTTTTTATCCCGATATTCTCACGGGATCGAGACTTATGCGAGTGAAACCGCGGTTAAAAACAGCCTGAATAACTGTGTCCTTTAGACACGGTAAAAACATTAATTTTAACGAAGAGCTCACGTTGAAACCTCCCTTTTTTATATTTCAACACACAAAAAAATAAAAAAACAAGCCTTATTACATCTACCTTATCTTTAAACTGTATTATCCATCCGTTGTATTTTCTAAGTAGGTACGTTGTAAAAATGAAACGTTTCTCGGCTCCGTAGGTACTTGCTCCGTTGTTGACACATTGCGTTAACCGGAGGGGAATCCGCTTTGTATATTTTTATAGAAACATCTGTTATTATGAAGTGCTAGTGTTATTATGATACTGATATCATTAGAGCTGATCCCTAAAGGAAAAGATGATGTTATACTATTTTGTTACTTTGTAGTTATACTACTTATACTTACTAGTTATCAGAGAACTGTTAGTTTTTCTGATAGAGTACCAATTTAACGGTAACAGTAGACAATGATTCAGTATCTATTTACGGCAACGATAACCAACTTTTAATGATTTTATTCTGAAGATCACGTCAAAACGAGTAGTGTTAAAGATTTGGGACAAAATATATGTTAAATTAGAGCTTTTTTCTAATAACTTAATATAGCAATATTTTAGATTATGTATACATTAGATTACAAATAGTGAAATTATTTTTAAAAACTGAGAATCACGCAAAATCTGTCAAGCGTATTTTTCTGAAACCTTGACCATTTTAAAGATAATGTAATTATTGATCTTTTAGTATACGTTTTTTATTTAAATACCTTTTGTTTTATGTATAATAAATTAATAATGCATCTAATTTGGGACAGCGCTCCTTTATGGGCTAATCCCCCCGAGAACACGCAAGCTAACCACTCACTGGCATATATCTGCGTCTTAAGAGCTTCTTGCAACTTTTCCATTCCACCAAATTGAAATGATTAGCTTCTGAATAATCAAATCAACAATTAATAGTGATTGTCAACAACATCATGGACAACCTCATTTGTTACAATTGTTCCGTACCAAATTCCAAAAGATATTTTTGGGTGTAGAAAAAGGTAGAAAAGGACTTACTTACACCGTAACAAAACCCAGATCGTTTCATAATCCTTACCGCACACAATTAAACAAAGCCTCTTGTTGACACCGTGATTTATTTAGAGAGTACAAGTGGCAAAGAACTCACATTAATCCTTGTTCAGACGAGAAAATAAAAATAAATGTCAAAATAGGTCACTTAAACCTTGCAAAGGCGAAGGAGGTTTTAGATAACGAACCCAGTGGAGATCTAAAGGAACGCTTGGGGCTATCCGTGTCGCTACTTAAGGGTTCACAGCTGATTCACAAGACGAACATAGGGTTGTTTAGTGAATAAATAGTTCGTCTTATTTTTCGCTACTATGACTTTGATCGGATTATTGAGCTGAAGAATATGATCTTAAAAAGGGTCGTCGGATATAAGTTTGTCAAAAAGATATTAAAATATGGTACCCTTAATGTCTTTTTAAGCTTCGGGCAAAATCTTGTGGACAGTTGAAACGCTTTCCCGTTGTTGCGAATATAATGTACTGTGAATATAAATTATTACAGATATATAACTATACTGTGTAATTTTAGATGTGTAACATCTTTTCTCTTTCTTTCCTGCAATCTCCCACAGAGTGAATTCGTGAAAAGGGACGGAAGTGTGTAACAGGAAGCCGGGGAAGCGCGCGCTATTTGATTTGACCAATGAGCGCGCGCGGTGCCAAATTTCGCCTTCAGATGGACGAAATGAACAATGACGATGGCCGACGATGAACGAAGAATAATTTCAAACAATACCTGTTTACCCAATAATTGTTTTCAGGATATAATGTTACTGTTGCTTATTACCAAGGTGAGATGTCCGATGTTACACATCTTATGTGATTACTGTATTTTGTTTTTAATACTGAAGCATTATCTTTCTTTCCATACGAAAACATAAAAGTTAAGTCAAGCATGTGGGCAAGATACGAGAACAATTGTTTTAGATTGGTTCCTGATTCAAAATAAAATCTGCACAGCCATTTAATTTCCGAGCAATACCTACAGCATCCCGATAGTCATCAATAATTACCGAAAAACCGACCCGAACCGAATAATCGAGTACTTAACAAAATTCCAATTGTGACCGGGCAACATCGTCATTAAAATTGTCTTTTTTTATGCCGTGCCAGATGAAAAAATTGAATGCAAAGAAAAAAAATTGTTCAAACTTATTTTGTATTGCTATGCGGTACGCTTGTGGTATTTACCTACTATTTTTTGCCTCTTACCCGTCACGTTAGTGGGAGGTATTATGGATGGAACCTGCTGGGACCTACAAAAGGCAAAGTTGACGACTTGGTAAAAGTTTTGAATTACAAACTTGTCTGGATTTTGAGGAAGAGGGATTTGTCTTGCCTGGCCTTCTTTATCCATACCATTCGTTCCACCTGCTGAAAATCTCCCACCAAATACGATTTGCCTTGGCTAATCTTGAAGTCTTAAAACTGCATCCAGACCTAGGTTGATCGAAGCAAAAAAACCTGTTCAGGTGGCGATTCATAGATGATTCTCTGCCCTGCAGAGTAAATGAGGTGCTGTTCCACAAACGATGGGTTACTTAATATCATGTCCTACTTATCTTGGTGTCTGCACGTAAAGGAACTCATGGATACTACTGAAGGCGCCAAACTAATAGCCGAATTCAGGGCTGACTAAATTAAGATTGCCATCGACACGCCAAAAAGAATATTGACTGTCAAAACTGATCGATCGATTCTCCCAGTGGCCTCTCCTAATATAGGTCTACTTATACAAAATTAACCTGGTTTTATCTCAGGCACCAACAAAGAGTGAGGAGCGCATAGCACACGAACAAAGGCCCACAGCCGGTATTGTTCGAGGATGAATGAGGTTTGCGAGATATGCACCTCTTTTTGCTTGATGTTTTTGATTGTTTAGTTACTTTTGTCTGTGGTAATTGAATTAGTGAATAATAAAATTATATTGTTTTTAGCTGACCTTTTTACTTATGTATCTTATATATTTAATAAAAGATACATATTATACATTTTTGAAAAAGCTATGAGTTTATCACACCTTTTTCGAAAATTTTCTTTGTATTTACCATTTCGTGTTATTGGGAATAAATAAATCTGATAACTGTTCATAACTAAATTATGAAAGAAAACGAAAGACAGTCTTCAGAATCTCAAGTTCAGACACACAAACTATTTATCCTGAGTTAAAACTGCAAAAGTTGTTATATACGAAGTTATAACCTTTTTCATTACTCATATACCTTTATGAATGCTTTAAACACGTGCATATAAGTTAATTAATTAATGAACTCTACACATGAACCTGATTAGCGTCCCGATTATGCAAAACCCTTTGCTGCGGTTATGGCCGGAGATTTATATCGATATTGGATTAATATAATCGTAATGGGAATCTCGTTTAATAATGTAAACCGAGCTTTCGAATCAAACTCGAATACTCTGAAATAATTTTAAATGGTTCTTCATTTACCACCAAAATATACATAACTTTTATTCATATAAATTAGATATCTCACTATATCTCTGTGCGTTACCAACGGCTCCTAGATCAAAACCCAAATCTCTTAAAAAACCCAATCTCTTGAAAATAAAATCTCTCTTAAGAAAGTCGCTACTACAAACAGGTTCAAGGAAAACTATTCCATAATCGTTCCTTTTTTCAGCACGGAAAACTAAAAAACTACAATTTGCTCAGTAACAGATTCAGAATGTAACTTTATCTCCCTCAGGAAATCTTAACAATTTCCAGAGCTAGTGTTAATTTCATATTCCACTGAACTTAAGTTTTTATCGCTAACTCTCTGGGAGTATAATTGTAGAAACTTTTAATTTTCTCGCTTCAGAACTAGTTATGTTTTAATTATTCTGTGAAGCGTGTGACAAGGAAATAATAAGTTTTTAACATGCATAGTACGTGTGTAATTACTTTGCATTTGAGTTTACTTCTTGGTACCAAACTTTCGGAGTTGTGTTGGTAAAATCCACGGTGTGGTTTAGCTAGAATGACAAAAATTATTTAAAAAAATCCACAAAATGGGTAAATTTTAATGATTTATGATTGTAAATGCAATCGAGTTTGAAACCGATTAATTAGAAAAAATATTGGCGTTCATTTAAGGACCAATTCTTTACATCTATGTACTGTTCGACAGCAGTGGTGGCCCAGTGGTAACGGCCCCGACATACGAGTTGTTGGTCATGGGTTCAAACTCAGGCAAGCGCTTTAATTTGTCTAAATAATTTCATCACCACTGCTCTCAAACAAGTGAAGGAAAACATCGTGAGGAAAACGGCCTAGAACCAATAGAAATTTGAAGGCATGTGACATCTACCAACCCGCGCTGGGCCCGCGTGGTGGATTACAGCCCACTCCCTCTTGAAGAGAGGAGGCCTGAGTCCCAGCAGTGGGTATATTATAGGATGATAATGCTATGTACTGTCCAGTTTAAACAGTAGGAAGCGATGAAAGGCACGCTTTTAGAATGCCATCTATTGTTATTTTAACCTTTTAAACGTGCTAAATTTCGGCTGAATTAATAAATGAGTCTTCATTTTAATTATTATGAACCGACCTCCAGTCTATCATAACTAAGCAGTTTTTCATCTTTGCTAAACAGCTATCTAAAACAACAGAGTGAGGCCTTACGTAACAATAATTGACATAACATAACATTAGACAAAACGGGCTAGCTAGCAGCAGATTAAGATAATCCCTAGTTAATCAGCCCGCTGTTTACCCGAGACCGCATCCGGGCCGAGTCGATAATCAGTAACACAAACAAACTACTAAATAGTTACTAATTAACCCCTGACCGGATCAAACTGAAACAGTAGATTGATGTAGGAAATTCCCCGAAGCGATACTTAGCGCTGAGCGAAAATGGGTTGGGTAAAGAAGGAGATGTATTGCCCTTGACTGTATTTAGAACGGTAAAGACGATGATCGTTAAATTAAAAAGTTACTTTTAAATATGAAATTGGAGTTTTACATGATAATTTTATTAACTTGCAAAAAAGGTAAACGGTATGAATTCACTATTTAATTCGGCATTTTTTTTAAACTGATCAAAAAAGGACTCACCTTTTGGGGTCTCAAAAGAGTTTCAGATATACACATTTCTATACAAATGGAACCTGATACGTGATTTGAATTACAGATACCGGATACAGCTTCCTGTTTTAACGGAAAAATAACCAACCAAACCGTAACCAATGTGAACGAATTCACACACGTTCTGAGAAAAAAGAACAATTTCGAGTTTGCCAATTGCTAAAGTCAGCTTTGCGAAACGGGTGACTGCTTGTACCAATTGGATTAGCAAATCCTTCAGTTTTTGCACGAATGCGTATGAATGATCGTAGGTACTAGAAAAAATCCAGAATTGACGATAAAAACTAACAGCAGTCTTTTGTAGGATGGTTATGCGTCTCATTCTTCGATGCGATAATAACAACATTCACCAACTAATTTGTAAAACCTGCTTGCAAGCCGTTTGCCTTATTTATCAATTATCACGCTTACGGCAAATCCTACTTGTAGCCTACTTTGAGTAGGTACCTGATGAGATGGAATGTAAAAAATATATAAAATACAGCTGATGTCCAGATGATGGATTTAATAATAATAATAATATATTCTTTATTTCGGACTACACATACAAGTACATACAATCCATATAGTGTTACAACTTTTGTTGTAACTTTTACAAACTAAACAACTAAAACTGACGTGGCCCAACACTCGTTGGCACGTGCCTCCGTACCCAGTGCCTTATAAAGGGACTGTCTATTTTGTCTGATAATGTTTTTAGCATGCTGTTGGAGCTTCTGCGCAATCTACCCATTATTGACGCTGTTCTCTTCCCGATAATGCCATGAAAATCATCAACACGGGCTTCCGCGAACATCTGCGAAGCGCTGCAGAAGCACGGAAGCCCCATCAACATCCTAAATCCATTATTATATTGTACGCGTAGGACGTGGTAGGCTCTTTGAGTATACTTACTACCCAAAAGCTGCCCGTGCAGAAGGTTTGGCAGTATGCCTTGAAAAGCGAGACTTTTACACCCTTACTACAACGCGCAAACCTGCGGGCTACCATATTACATCGAACCGCCAATGCCCTCCGCTCCCTCTCTATATCAGCATCGTCAGATAAGTCCTCTGTGACTACATGCCCTAGGTATTTAAACTGTGTGACTGGAACATTATCCAACGAGCTAGATTTTGATTTAAAATTCAAAAGCTCACTTTTCTTGACATTATAAGTGAGAACATGTGACGCAGCATAGGACTCACAAACAGCCAACAACTTCCTAAGCGCGCTGATTGATGGACTCAGCAAGACCATGTCGTCTGCGTAGCTGAGATTATTTACCATGTTTAAGCTTTTGTGTTGTATGCGCTTACCAACCACTCTGTTTGGAATGTGACAACAATCCGTTTGCGCTTATGTTAATCCCTTTGCGGCTTTGCTTTGTTGCTGCCTAATTATTTATGTTCACCATTGCATATTATCGACCCATGTCATAACGTATTCAAAAGTCAATTGGACAAACCAGTCCTCCGTTTTAGACTGTTCATAACTCAGAGGCATCTATCAAGTAAATCTTCAGCAGTACTGTATGTAAAGGTTTAATTTCCGTACCGTCTAAGCTGAGGCCGTTTCGGCCGTCTCTTCATTAAGGCCTCCCAGCGTCTCGGATTGCAGGCCATTGTGGCTGCCTAGATTTAATATTTAGGTTAAACTGCCTGCTAAACCTACCTGGGAGACTTATTTTGGTGACAAAAGATATAATGTAGGGATTATTGTGATTTCGTAAAGATTTAAAATAACATCAAGGGGTTTGTTTATAATTTAACCACTTGATGTTCTGTGTATTCTTGATGTTGCTCAAAGTTAAATAATGATTAACAGACGTTAATCATTATTTCAACATAACAAACCTCTCTTTACTTTAAGCAAAGTTTATAAATAAACATTCAAATATCACCATAATCACCACGTTTAGCAGAAAGGTCGGTGACCGTACTTTTTTTTAAAGAATCAATATGAGATTAAAAGGACAATTTACCTTGCTGCCATCTCTTAACACTCCACCACTTTTTACGACACCTACAAGTAGCGTATAACTAGTGGTTTATCCAACTATAAGGCACGGCTTACCCGTGTTGATTGCCCATCGGCAAAAATTACGAACTTCCCGCAAACTTTCTTTCCTTTTTTAAACCACACAAAATTCCTACCTTAGTGGTCGCCTTCGCTATGTATATATGAAACTCTTGTGCAAAATTATATGCTTGTAGACCCAGCGATTTAGGCTATGCGATGACTGCCTTTTTTATTTTTGGGTGGTAAATTATTAAATAACTTCTCCCGCTCTGGGTGGAGCGGGAGGGCGTGTCAGACTCTTACTGACTAAAACCCATCCATGTTCCTTCAGTTGCCTGTACGTTGCCAGGGGCTACGGTATCTCTTTCGGACTTTCCCGCAACCTCGGCAGGCATTGGTTCTATCGGACCCCTTCCGTTGTGCTGACATCTCTTTCAGGCGCGCGTGGAAAACAACGCGCCGTCGACCCGGGCCTGGTCCTTATCGGACGGCGAGCTACCCATTGCTCACCGTCCATAAGCCCACGCCTACGGTGGCCGGGAATCGGCCTGCAATTTCCAAAACCCAGGGCGTCTCCTGCGGCGGCTAGGGGCGTGAGGGCGCGAAGTTTGCATGCGTTGTCTGCCTCTGAATTAATTAATTAACTAAAGAGTTTTATTAAGTAGAAGATACACTATGTTGCTGTAACACTCTTAACATAAATGATTACCATCCAATGCTGTAAATACGTATGCAAACATAATCAAGAATTCCGCTCCAACGAAATCTAAAACCCCAACATCCATATACCACAATCTATTTCCATTCTCCCCTGTGCATTCCCGGAAGCTCGCAATCACTGTTGTTGCACAAATCGAACTGTAATTAACGTAATTGAGACCTCCACAACGAACGTCTAACCTCGACGCAGTACCGTAAACTGCCCTAACTTTGCCTGGCGTCCTAAGTTTGCCTATAATGAAAATGATGTAATATCTTTTTCATTTTACTTGTATGGCAAAGGAAACTTTGAGATTTTATAGACAGCTTTAAGTTTCGATTGCCATACAAGTAAAATGAAAAAGATATTACATCATTTTCATTATAGGCAAACTTAGGACGCCAGGCAAAGTTAGGGCAGTTTACCGGTACTTGAAAATAGCAGAACTGGGGAACTAGCTAATGCAGGGAAAAAGGTGGAGAATAAAGTACACTGTAAGTGTAAATGATTTTCTATGGAGAAAATTGTGGAGTGAAGGTAAAGGTCCTGTACAATTTGGATGTTTTGCCGAATCCAATCAAAATGTCTACCTAGGGCAAGTCGTCCAGCTTGGAAGACACAACTTTGAGAAAAAAGCCAACAAGAATCCAGTTGGGTTGGGCAGCGTTTGGAAAACCTCGTCAAGTCTTCTCATAGCCTATCCCGCATTGTTTGAAGACTAAGGTTTTCAACCAGTACGTTTGGCCCGTCATGACATACGGTACGTCAAAACGTGGACACTGACAGTCGGGCTGGTCCACAAATTCAAGGTCAGTTAGAGCGCTATGGAGCGGGCTATGCTCGGATTCTCTTTGAAGGATAAAATCAGGAATGAAATGATCCGGAAAATAACCGGAGTTATCGACATAGCTTGCAGAGTAAGTGGTAGTGAGCTGGCCATGTTTGTCAAAGTACCGATGGCCGGTTGAGCAGACGAGTCCTGGAGTGGAGACCGCGTATCGTCAAACGTAGTGTGGGATGCCGCCCAGCTAGATGGACAAACGACCTTAAGTGGCTTAGACTGGATGTGGAAGGTGGAGGAAAGGGTATTGTGGCGCAGCCGGGGAGGGGAGTGGACTGCGACAGGCTGAGTTGATTGATTGATTCACTGCCAAAAAAAGTTTTAAAATTCAACCCGACAGTGTTTTACAGAGGAATGTACAAAGTGAAATTACAAACATGCGTCGCTTGCCGTTTCACCGTTTAAATGCTGAGCAAATCCGACACGTGACGTCACAAACGTGTTCAGTCAATACAAGCAAAGGCTGGCGTCACATTTGAATATCTGAACAATAGTGTAATTTACGCTGATTATAATTTACGTCATATCACGTGAATACTGCGAATAGTCAGATTTACTTAGTAGGTACCTACTTAGCAGTATAGGTAGGTAGGTACATACAATTACGTTTAGTCTCGAAAGATCTAGCGAAAGGCTTTGTAAACTTTGATAACTTGTCAAAAATGTAAAGAAACCGTTTTTTTTTATCGTAGGTCTATTATTAATCAATAGGTACCTACGGTGCGTTTCACGTAAAAAGAACGCTGGCCGTTTACCTGCGCACTGAGCAATTTATCGATTCTAGTCTATTCCATAGTACTAAGTAGCTAATAAAGTACCTATTATGATTCTACAATAAAACAATTACACTTATACAAAAACCAATAGCCTAGAACTTTAGAATGCGACTGTATCCGTGCGCAGACACATCCCCTACACAGTCGCTCAGCGTTCTTTTTACGTGACGCGCACTATACCATATTTTTTGTACACCAAATATAGGGTTATCAAATTACACGAAAATGGTTGACATTGGCATCGGGGTCATGAGGGTCATTTGGTTGCAAATTACCTCTCCTACATCCCTTTAACGAATTGCCGACATATAACCAATAACTCTATTTATAATTTGAGCATTTATTTAGTAACTTTCTGTTAAACCAAAATTATGACGGCACGTAAAAATAATCTCCCTTAGACTTTCTTAATAAAAAGAACAAGAGCTATTCTTACCAACGTCAACATGGGCTTTTTCAAAATCCTGCTAATGACGTCACACAGGAAATTCAAGCAACCTTAACAAAGATCTCAACTTCAAAACTCCGTTAGAAATTCTTAACTGTCGAGTCGCATCAAATTCAGATAATAAATTCTTAAAGGTGCGAGGAAACTCAACCCTTTGAACGAAGAGAAAACCATACTCGCCACGTCAGTCGTAAACGAATAAATTGAGATTTTACCCCCATTTGATATATTAGATTTTTTATAAACATGTAACTTACAACAGTTCGAACTGTTATCCGATATTTAGGACCGGTTCACAAGTATATAAAGGGTTATAAGAACAAAATAAAGTTTTCCGATTTTTGCTTTCTAGACTATGTTCCAGACATATGCCCAAGACTAAAACTAAAAAATATAAAAAGGATTTTGGAAAAGGGTTTAACCCTAAAGTTTTACTCCTACTATTACAAATGGTAGAGTGCTTAGTCTGATACGGATTAATTTCTGAAATAAAATATTCCCTATAATACGAATACGTAACTGAACTTATAATTCGGTAGCTTTTCCAATTATTGTTCTCTGCCTACACACGTGAAACAAAAAGGTTAAGTCGTTTTCAAATACATTATTATCTTGCCTCCTTTTCAAATTATTATTTTCTTTCATAGTGTTGATCTACACTAATATCATAAAAAGAAAAGATTTGTATTTTTGCTTGTAGAATTTTTTGAATCGGTCACTGTAAGTAGTTTTTGAGTTTATTAATTATAAAAGCAAAAACTACTCGACCGATTCTAAAAATTCTTTCACCTGTAGAATGATATATTATCACTGAGTAATATAGGTTATAATTTATAACGCTGAATATTCCTTAGCTAAATGCAACCTTTCAGCCCGAATTTCCCCCTACCACTACACGATGAGGCTCCGATGACTCTGACAAATTGACGGAGTGACCATCAAGCTTGTCTGTGTCCCTAACGAGATGTCCACTTAAACCAATTTAGGTGAAATTGTATGGGACAGTACATAATTTTTTCGGGATTATGATATTGGTACCAAGGAGAAAGTTGGTCAGTTTGATGGTTTGTACCACAGCCTTAAATATCGATGAACACATCTTTTTGATACATGCTGTATAAACAATAAAGTCCCTACAAAGACTTTATCGTTATATCAAAACACGATCGTCGTTCTCAAACCAATCAAAATTTTGTTAATAAATATACTTGCGGCAAATTAGTAAGTAATTTGATATCGATAAAAATAAAACGCTTCATAAAATAACAAAGTTTTTCATGTTCTCGAGGATATAATTGACTTTATTAACAACATCAATTCCAAAAGATTAAAAAAATACATTGTAAATGCTTGCAATGTTCCTGTTAATAGCCCTTGAATATTAACAGGAACATTGCATCTTCAGAAAGAAGGAAACCTTAACAAACAAGAATACCACACGAAGTCGACATTTCCAACAAAAAATACGGACGAATTTTTTGATGCCCAGTGAGTTCTTCATATTTTTTTGCCTCTGTATACTTGTACATAATTTATATATATTAGGTACTATTGAAAAAATCATATTTGTTGAAATTGCAGCGTAAAATGAACTGTATTTGTAGGTATTAAACTATTTTTTCTCAAAAAAAAAAAAAACAAGAAATTGAAAAACATAATGCCTTAATTCAAGTAGGTACTTTGGTGTAATAATGATCGATAAAAACCGAATAGGCACACATACCTACCGACATTCATACTATTGACTAGCTTCTGCCTGCAACTTCGTTCGCGTGACATTTCTTGTTCCCCAACCCACTACGTGGCATCGTATCAGCCCACCGCGCTATAACTTTGTTTTCACTTAGCGTTCTTTTTGACTTATTTTTGTTTTTGCTTGGCTCTTAAAAGTCGTAGCGTGATGCGTTAAATAGCCTATAATCTTCCTGAATAATTGAGCTATCAAATTCAAAAATAATTTTTCAATCGGTAGTTCCACAGGTTAGCGCGTTCGAACAAACAAACAAACTCTTTAGCTTTATTATTAATATAGATTCTAACAGAACCAGATTACATGTTTGATATAATACCACAATTGTACCCACATAAAGACGTAATCGTAAACACAGATGTTGGAAAACAATTCGTAATTCGAGAACACAATACGTTTTCGGCACACAATAGAGGTAGCACAATGGTAATTGGAAAACAGTTAACATTCCCAATGGGCTGCTATGCTATGTATTTATTATTAGGGCAGTACAGACAAAAATCTGTAAATCTGGAAATGTGTAATCTGGTAGAAATTGCCTCAGGCATTAAGTCCGCCTTTGTACAGTATTTTTTTTACTTGTGCATAAAGTTTTAATAAATAAATAAAAAAATTCAAATTAAAAAAAGTATGCTTCAAAGTTGAAGTAGCATTTTTTTTGTCTATTGTTGATTACTAGCTGCGCAGCTAGTAATCAAAAATAGCCCGCGCTTTTAACCACATAAGTCTCGATCCCGTGGGAATATCGGGATAAAAAGTATCCTATGTCCTAACCCAGGTCATGGTCTACCCATGTGCCAAATTCCACCTAAATCCGTTCAGCCGTTTAAGCGTGAAAGCACCAAACCAGCAACAAACATACAAAAAACTATCGTGATATTTAAACAAATATTATAAAGAGAATATTAGTTTAGATACCTCGATAAAAGGTGTTTTAAGGAAGAAGACTTTTGAATAAGGTAACTTAATATATTTTTTTTTTTACTTATATTTACCGCCCTTAAATATCCATAAAATAACCACATATAATACAGGTAGCAACTTAGCTCATACAAAAAATTGGAAGATTGCTTCGACTACAATTTTGTGATAGGAATCCGAGCTTCTCCGATATTGGCTCATTGGAATTCAAATATCGCATCCGCTGGAATCGCGTGTCAGGTAATTTAGTAACTTTCCTGAAATATGGAGTCTTGGGTTTTTTCAAGTGTAATATTTTTTTTCTGTTAAAATGTTTGTTTACTGTCCTTATTAAATAAAATTATTGTACTATTTGTGATGAAGCGAAAGACATTTATGACAAAAACTACAGATGTTTTTGTCATAAATGTCTTTCGCTTCTGCAAAGAACAAAAAATTGCTCACGCAAATTGTAATATAAACAGTTGAGTATATATATGACGGAGAAGAAGTCTCCGGAGTGTTTTTTAAAAAGTATGACGTCAGCATTGCTGACGTCACAATTGTTGTTTTCCTGATGATCACTCATTATGGGTCTTCGAAGGAAAACTTCACTGATACTTTTTATAAGCTTCGTTTATTCAACGGGCAGTATAACTACGTTACAGAGAGATCCGTACTGTGCGGCGACTCAAGAGCGACTGAGACGAGCGGTCGAGATGTCGCGACGCCCCCGCAAGGGGGCGTGGCGAGCGGGGTCGGAGCATCGCCCCTCGCCCGCGGATGCGTCACAGTGGCCCGTGACTACGGACCCTTCATCGGGTCGGCCTAAAAACGGCCTACGGCATGTGATACAGCAAGCTGTATCTGTGTGAATGGTTGCAATGAATATTTCTGTAGGCGCGCCGCGACGCTATTTCCTATAGCGTCGCTTTCTTCACGGCATCTCGGCGGTCAGTCCCCGCCAGGTGAGACCCCCAGTTGCCTGGGGGAGGCCCGACGAAGACGACCAGCGACAGAGATGCCGACTCGACGCCCTACAGGTAAATATGTAGTTTACCCTCGCCCCGCTCACAGATCTAGCCGTTTACGGATTGAGGGATCAACAGTCGTGTATGTGGGAGCGGTTTGTATTGTAGTGTTACGCCGCTCGGTGTCTACGTGCGTCGCGGCCCGCGTCGCGCCTGCACGTGTTGTGTATAGATGCATGTATAGTTAGGTTGTCTGTATTTAGTTGCGTGACATGCCTATATTAACTTAGAACACGCCACGCAACAGATGTATGTGTACATCTGTAGAGTCTTATTATATCGAGTGAGCTGCGTGTAACCTGGATGCGGCTCACTCGAGGCGTCAGTCCGGTGGATGGGGTCAATCGTCCGCTACCAGGTCGCGGGGCAGGGGTCTCGCGTCGGGCGGGCGCGCGTGCAATGGCGCTATCTGCCTGACATGGGGCCAGGCAGAGGCGTCGGCACGCGCGAACATCGCCTTCGCGAGTCGCCCTACAAACTCGTCCAGGCTCTCAATCCCGAGATCCCGGTGGAGTACATCGTTCCTCACGAAGTGAGGAGCATCGACTATTGTCCGCAGCGCAAGGTTTTGTTGCGCGCGGAGCGTCTTGCGGCTCGACTCCTTCGTGAGGGCGAACCACGCTGGGGCGGCGTACGTCAAGATTGGGCGCACGTACATCTTGTACACGCCCAACTTGACGCGCGCCGGGATGCGGGATGAGAGCACAGGTTTAAGGAGGTTGCGGGCGACCCTACCCTGCGCGGCGACCTTGCGGACATGTGGCCCCATCGTGAGGCGGCGGTCGATGGTCACACCCAGGTACTTGACCCGGGGCGTCCAATCGACGGCGGCCCCTTGCAGTTTCAAAGGTGGTGGGAGAGGCGCTGATCCGGTGACCATCGCCTGCGTCTTACCCACGTTCACCGACAGCCGCCACTTCGACAACCAGTCGGGAAGGAGGTCGAGGGCGCGCTGCATTTTGACCGCCGCGTGCTTCGCATTTAGCGAAGTGGTGATGTACGCGGCGTCGTCAGCATACAGCGCGAGCGTCGCCTCTGGAGTGGTGGGGATGTCGTCGGTGTAACGCGAGTAACACGCTGGCGACACGCAGCTGCCCTGCGGCACACCTGCCAGCACTGGGCGGGCACCGGATGTCGCCCCGTCGACCACCACCTTGAAAATCCTGTTGGACAGAAAAGAAGAGACCACCCTTACAACGCGACGGGGCGCGTCGGACGTGGCCAACTTGTATATAAGGCCGTCGTGCCATACACGGTCGAAGGCCTTCTCCATGTCAAGGAATACTGCCACCGAGCATTCCTTTTTATTTAACGCTGTCGTTAGTAGGTGCAGTACCCTTGACAGCTGAAGCGTCGTGCTATGTTCCGCCCTAAAGCCAAATTGCTCTGGGCGCGGGACGATGTGTTTTTCCAGGTGTCGCAGCAGGAGTGCTTCGAACACCTTGGAGACCGTCGGCAGAAGTGTGATCGGCCGATAGCTCTCCGGCTTCAGGACATTCTTCCCCGCCTTGGGCAGCATTATGACGCGCCCCTCCTTCCACGAGGTGGGAAAGGTCCCCGTGCGCAGTATCGCCGTAAACAGGCGCGCCAGCGCTGCCACCGTACGGAACGGCAGGCGGCGCAGCACTGCGTTGGAGATACCGTCGGCACCGGGGGCCTTCCTAGGCTTCGTCCTTAGGATGGCGCGTCTAACTGCGCCAGGCGAGAAGTAAATAGGGTCCTCCTCGGGAGCTATCGGCGTTGCGAAGTAGTCTCCTAGGTGTTTCTCGACTGCTGCGACATGCTCTACGTCGGTGGTCGAGTTAGGGCGGAACTGACGCTCCAGGTGTTCGGCGAAGACCTCCGCCCGGTCCTCCGCTACATACTTGAGCGCCCCGTCACTGTTGAGTAGAGGGCGCACCGGGGCTGGGGTATTTGTCAGCTGGCTGCACAGTCGGTGGACAGACGGCCAACTGTCTGTTGTGGCGTCTATTCGTTCCTCCCAGCCCGCGGCGGTGTGGGCCGTTAACTCGGCCTTTACCTTCTCCGCGAGACAGTTAAGCTGCGTCTTCATCGTAGGGCATCTTGTCTGTTGCCACTGCTTGCGTAGGCGCCTCTTCACGGCGATCATGGCACTGATGTGCGCCGGCAAGGGCGGCATAGGCCCTCTCCCTTGCGGCTGCACAGTCGTCGCCGCTTCTAGGGCGCTCTGAATGCAAGCAGTGACGTCATCCGCCGCTCGCTCTACGTCCGCGGAGGAAACAATAGGCCGAGTAGGCGTGGTGGTCTCTATCTTTTCTGTAAACAGCGTCCAGTCTGTTGATCGACGTGGCGCTATTGGTCTCAGACGGGTCGGCTGTCCCGATAGGACGACGAGCACAGGTTGGTGGTCCGACTGCAACTCGTCGTCTATCACGTGCTGCGTGATCTGGCTGCACAGCCCTCTGTGTACTGCGATGTCCAATACGTCGGGCATGTAGTGGGCTGCATCTGGGTAGTGGGTTGGCGTTTCCGGCCCGGACACCGCGTACCCACAGGCTTCCGCGTCCGCGAAGAGCCGTCTCCCCTGGGTATTCGTCAGCATCGAATTCCACGCCGGGTGCTTGCAATTTAAGTCGCCGGCAAGGATGGTCGCGTGTGTCGACGCAGTTAGTAGCGCCCGCAGCTCTACCAAATTTAGGTGTGCAGCGGGCGGCTTATAACATGCGTAGACGTTGATGTCCTCGCCGGCAACGTGTAGCTGCACCCCCAGCGCGTAAAACGTGCTGAGTGACGGCAAGGGGAGCTCTTGATGGACGACTCTCCGCTTCACGAGTACCGCCAGACCACGGTATCGGACTTGTAGAGCCGACCTCTCATCCTTCCGGTAAACGTGGTAACCCGGGAACCTGACCCTATCCTCAGGTCCCAGGTGTGTTTCACTAATTAGCGCCACGTCGATGTTTTGATCCCGAAGGAGATGGCGGAGGGGGGCGACCTTATCCCTAAGGCCGCGGGCGTTCCAATGTATCATCCTCAACGGTCTAGCCATCACAGAGTGACAGCAATGTGGCCAGACCGTCGAGGATGACCGCTTCAATATCTCGGCCCTGCCTTATAGCTCTTATGAGGTCCATAAGGAGCTTTCTTGCGCAGGTTGTGAATTCCTTGCTTGTTGTTGTTGTTTGTGGCGTCTGTTCGGTGTTTTCGCCGCTAATTAGTGCGATGGTAGCGCCACCACTCGTCGCCGCAGGGAAGCTTCCCTGCGTCGTGATTGGCCGCTGTGCCGTCGTAGCTTTGACCGCGGCAGTGGCGGCGCCACGCGGCTTTTGGGTGAACCCACTAGTTCCTTGGCTCTGCCGCTGCGCCGTGTTGGCGCCACTAGTGGGTTCGTTTGTCAGTGGCGTTTTGTGCTCCCTCGATGCAACCTGCGCAATTGATAAGGCAGGGGCAGCCGAAGGGGGGTCCTTTTGCGTTTCGGGGGGGGGGGCTTCTTCCCTTTCCCTCCCCGCTTCTTTTTCCTCCGCCTGGAGGAGGAGGCCTGGGTCCTTTCTGTGGGCTCGTTGGCTGCCGCCATCAGCGTCATGCCTTCTGCCTCTACAGTGGCCGTCTCGGTAGTCATCGGCCTGGCCGCTTGTGCCCGGCTTGTGGCCGTGATGGCGACAGTCCCCGCTCGCTTGTTACGAACTTCCCGTTCGAACACGGGGCACTTTATGTTGCTGGCGGGATGCGGGCCACCGCAGTTGACGCAGGTGGCCGGCTCTTCCCGCGGGCGCGGGCAGTCGCGTGCCGCGTGTTCACCACCGCATCGCACACAAGCGAGCGGACGGTGGCACTGGTGCGAGCTATGCCTGAAACGCTGGCACCGGTGGCACTGTGCGGGCCCACGTTTGCCCTTCCAGGCCTCTATTTTGACACCCCGCATATACATAAATACGGTGGTGCCATATATGTTCCGGACATCGGGGGTCTTCTTTAAAATAGCGTGGAACACGCAGCCGGGTCTTCCTTGTGCGCCCTTGATGTGACGCACGTACTCCGGCTGGTATCCCATCGTCCGGAGTTCCTCCTCTATCTCCTTCGGGTCCGTGTCCGCCGGCAGGCCCCGAATGGCGATTTTCAAGCTCTTGTCTGCTGGTAGCGAGTACGCGAACCAACTGACGCCGCTGTCCGTTTCCAGGCCCGTCAGGTACCGCTGGACCAGCCTATACTCTTCCTCGGTCTCCGGGGTGAACCTCACCCCGGTCCCGTAAGGACGAGCACTAGGAGGCCGGCCCAGTTTCCCACTGATGGCCCGGAAATGCATGGCCCAGTTGGGCAGCGTCTCAACGACCAGCGGGGGAAAACGAAGTTTCTTCTTGCCCGGCTTCTGCTTCGTCGACGTCGACGGTGCAGCGCCGGGCGTGGCGGCAGGGGGGGGGGCGGCGGAAGATGTATTGGGCACCGGGGGCAAGTTAAGAGTACTCACCCCGGTGGCTCTCGGTGGTGTTGGCGATTGCGGCGGTGTGGTATGGCGGACCGCGTCAGAGTAGGTAGGCGACGCTTGCGTGCCTCGATCCCGCGGCGCGCTTTCGCGCTGTGGCCGCGGCGGGTCAAGGCAATAGCGTTTCGCCTCCTCCGACACGGTCTCGCCGGAGCTCCTTCTGCGTCGCTGGGGGCGGGCCTCGAGTTCAAACTCGAAGTTGAACCCCAGCGACGGTGTTGGTGACGCCGGCGACATTAGCTCGGCGACTGGCGGTCGTCCGCTTGCGGTGGGCCGCGAATCGGATCGTGGGGTCATATCCGGGGACATGTCCCCACGACCGGACGCGGCTGAGCCCACTGAAGCCAGCGACATGCTCGATCCCATACGTGATGAGCATGCCGACAGCATTGCGGGCGAGTCGCAAGCGGACGTACGGGGAGGCGCCGGCGAAGCGGGCGCCTGCGTCTTGAATGTTGCCGACCTAGCATATGGGCCGGCACTTGCTGGCCGCTCCTGCTCCGCCATCACCGGACCCGCCAGCGAGCGGCGGGGGCCGGGAGCGGCGGTGCGCGAAGCTGGCACAGCACGGGTCGTCTTCGGTATCGCGCCGGTAGACGGCGCTGGCGGCGAGGCGAACCGAGGCGGCGGAGCGGCGGTACGCACGGGGGGCGCGCGGTCCCGTGTAGTCGCTACAGGGGTACGCGGGGGTGGGAGCGCGGGGTAGGCTGCGCGGGGCGCGGCGGAGCGCACAGCGGGTGCGGCAAGCGCTACGGGCGCGGTCGTACGCGCGGGAGGCACAGGTGCACGCGCATGCGGTGCGCGGCTCGGGTTGGCGACTGGCCCCGGGGCCTGTATGGGCACCGGGCGGAACGCGGCGGGGCGGACGGGTACTGCGTGCGGCCGACCCGACGACGGCGTAGGCGCAACGCGCGCAGGCGCCGATGACGTCGGTGGGCCGGGGGGCACAGCGGCTCTCGTCCCCCCCACAGCTTCCCCCTCCGGTCGCTTCTTCCCCTTCTTCTTGGTTGAGGCGGTGGTGGTGGTCTTCTTGGGGCCGGCCGGTGGTGCACCGAGCGCCGCATCGCCAATATTTGGCAACGACAGCGCCCGATCCAGCACCGGGCGGTCCTCCTGAGACCCGGCATCGTGGCCCAATGAGCCACGCGTGCCGGGCTTCGGCATTTTAAAATTTGGCGTGGCCTCCGCGACCGCGACGGTGAGGACTCACCGGGCAGCACGGGGCGGCTCCCTCTGGGCTGCACAGGTACCCGACGGTGTCCTGTACAGCACAGAGTGAGTCGACAATTAAAGCGGTCCGCGCGGATTTACGCGACAGTAGCACTCACGACGAAATTCCGGTTGTGACTATCGCGCTTGGACACGGGCTAATCCTGAGACGAGCGCCTACAGTGCGGCCGTATTTATAGTACTCGGCGCACGTGCACGAGTTTACAAGTTTGTAGGTTAAATATTGAAATTACAATCATAACATCAATTTTACATCGTAATCAACTCAAAAATAATCAACTGATGATTAATAAACTAATTTTTAGGCCAATTAAATTATTAATCTTAATTATTCTCGACGAACTGTAGTAGTTGCGCCGATACGGCCATACTGACAGGCGGTGCGTGCTCTGCACCAGCCTTGTTGGTTCTCGTAGATTGTTATGGATTCTCGTAGATTATTATGGATTCTCGTAGATTATTATGGATTCTCGTAGATTATTATGGATTCTCGTAGATTATTATGGATTCTCGTAGATTATTATGGATTCTCGTAGACCTGAAATAAATGAAATAACTTTCTCTGATAGTCCGGGAGGTAGCGTTGCAAATGCAAAAGTCATAGTAAGCCGGCTGATATTAACATCGATAGTTGATCTTATATGACTAATAAGTAAACCGAACGTCAGCTGCTCAAGTAGCGGTGGGTGCGGGTGTGGGAGGCTGCGGAAGAGGTAAAAAAAATAATAAAATAAAGTAATAGTACGCTGGCTGAAACTTTTCCCATGAATAGTTGACGTCATACTGAGCAAAAAAAAAATAGTCAGCTGCATCGTGGAGGGGGGATTATGCGTCAGCTGCCCGCATGAACTTGTAAACAAAAAAAAAGTTATAATACGCCGAATGAAATTTAACTACGTGATTCTTCAAATAATTTAGAGTACGAAAACAACAATCAGCTGATTGTGTAGCGGTGGAAAAACCGTCAGCTGACCCAGTCAAGATTTAAAATTTTGGAGTATTGCTGTGCGGCTGTTTGCTTTCAAACACATATTTTGCGATACATTCTGGCCTTGCTTGAACCCATAACACGACCTTCGGGCTACCTAAGCCTCTCCCCCTAAAATTTCAAAGCAGCATCTGCCTGTCCGTGTGGATCTTTGTCGTACACAATCAGTTTCGGTTCTCCTCGTCGAACGAACGGACGCAAGTCCAAATATGTCGATGATTGGACCGTTTTGTGTATTCTGTGGCAAAAAAAAGAAAAACTGTTACTTTTTTCTGAAAAAACTTTAGAAAAATGTATTCCGATATTGGAGATTCGACAGAAAAACAACCTGTCTTTTAAAAGTGTTAAAGTGGCGTTGGAAGTGAACGATTTTCAAAAATATCACGCAAAGTTTTATCGTCAATTCACCGCTTTAATAATAATTATATGGCTAGCTACATAGGCAATAAGACGATTTATATTAACTACGAGTTTTGTTATAAATATGAAGTTGTACGAACCGTCGATCATAATTTATCTTGTCCAGCTCACGAAGAAGCCGATACAAAAATTGTATTTCACGTTTGTGTTAGATTTCGATGCTCACGTTACGATAAGATGCTCAGACACGGATATTTTTATAATAATGCTCGGCAATATGAATGCAGTTAACAACGATATGAAAATAACAATGCACATTGATTCCGGAAATTCCCAAAGATTCGTTGACATAACGAAATTATATGAAAAATTGGGAACCGATTTGTGCTCTGCGTTGCCAGGTTTCCAAGCCCTCACAGGCTGCGATTTCAATCCCGCATTTTACAGGAAAGGAAAAAAAAAGCCTTTACAATTGTTGCGAAAATCACAGGCATAATATGCAAGCGTTGGGGGAAATCAGAAATATTCCGAGTTGTGAATTGGATGAGGCGTTCATAACGATTGAAGAATTTGTTTGTCGCTTGTACGGGTTCAAAGCGATAAACGATGTCGACGCTACTCGAGTTGCTACTTTTACGAAAAATTATCAAATTAATGATAAAAACGATGTGCTCAAGTGGAAAAAACGTATCGACGGGGCGATCTTCCCACCTTGTAAATCCGAGCTACGCCAGCATTTACTGCGCACTTCGTACATAGCGCACCTTTGGAGCCATGCTCACCTTCAAGATCCGTCTCAATTATCTCCCACGGACTGGGGATGGGAAGAAAACGACGACAAATGTCTTTAAATGGTTCGAAGGAGATCAAGTACCCCTATCAGTCGCCAGTATAACGGATAGCAGCGAAAATATTGGCGGTATGGAATTTTTGTCGGTGACACTTTCTTTGAGCTTTCTAGTAGCCTAATTTTGATTATTCGCATGCACATTTACAGATGATGGTGAAGACAATCTAGTCCAAGAACTTGATCAAGACGAAGACAACGATTTCCTGCAGGACAGTTCGGCCGATGATTCGTCAGAGAACGATGACGATAGCGATACTATCGACAACGAATAACTTTTGCGACCTTCTTATTTTTATATTTCGATTTTGTTCATATTATACCCTTCATTTTATTTTGGGTTCATTTCATTTTACACTCGATTTTATTTCATACCGTGCATTTTGTTACAAATAAACCGAGACAAAAATATATCGAGAAAGATTTTGTGCATTGCTAGAATAATCTTTACCTTTACTGCGTCAGCTGACGGTCTTTCCACCGCTATACACGCAGCTGATTGTTATTTTCGTACTTTTAATTATTTAAACAATCACGTAGTTCAATTTCATCCGGCGTACTATGACTTTATTCCACGTATTTTTATTACAAGTTCATGCGGGCAGCTGACGCATAATCCCCCCTCCACGATGCAGCTGACGATTTTTTTTTTGCTCAGTATAATGTCAACTATTTATGGAAAAAGTTCCAGCCAGCGTACTATTACTTTATTTATTTTATTTTTTTACCACTTCCGTAACCTCCCAATTCCACACCCACCGCGGGTGCGCCAGCTGACGCTTGGTTCAGTTATAAGCAATTCGAGATAAATAGTAAAAGAAGGCAAGCAATCGGCGTAAAATCACTGCCGAAAATGCAACGCTACCTCCCGGACTATGAGTAGTGTGGCTGTAAGCAACTTGAGTTGATTTATCTTTTGAGAATATCAATGGTTATAAGGTTAGTAGGTTCTCGGAGGGTCTCGTAGAGTTCTCGGAGGGTCTCGTAGAGTCCTCGGAGGGTCTCGTAGAGTTCTCGGAGGGTCTCGTAGAGTTCTCGGAAGGTCTCGTAGAGTTCTCGGAGGGTCTCGTAGTTCTTGATCATTACCAGGGCATTTTTTTTTTATGTAGCTACCACTCTCTCCACCTGGCCATTCGCTCGGCTGATGCCTGAAATTAAGAAAACGTTTTCCTTTGAACTAGGTATCCGTTAGCAACCTTTGTTGCTTATTATTATTATGATTATTGTTGTAAGCACAGTACACAAAGACGTCTCTCGTGCCCTGCCTTGTTACTTTAGAATCTGTGGTGTATACGTGTCTACTCATGGTTCCACAAGGCGTTTCAACGGTATCTCAGGGTTCACTAGTGGATGCATCAAGGACCCGTAGTTAGCTCAAGGGTAACACATGGTTTAGCTCAGAGGTATCACTCTCCAGATCTTTTATTCTCGTAGATTGTTATTAAAGATATTAGGGTTGAAAATATTATGAAAATAATGATTATTAAGACAAAGACGTCTCTCGTGCCCTGCCTTGTTACTTTAGAATCTGTGGTGTATACGTGTCTACTCATGGTTCCACAAGGCGTTTCAATGGTATCTCAGGGTTCACTAGTGGATGCATCAAGGACCCGTAGTTATCTCAAGGGTAACACATGGTTTAGCTCAGAGGTATCACTCTCCAGATCTTTTATTCTCGTAGATTGTTATTAAAGATATTAGGGTTGAAAATATTATGAAAATAATGATTTTTAACTCGCCGGTTTATATTTATCGATTTTCAGGTTCGCAACTCATTCCAACTTGTAGTAGTCACCATCCAATCATCAATCCACATTTTAGCACGCCCCTTCAACAGGCAGCAGACTTTCATGCGTACATCGAAGTCGTCAAGCTTGTATGCTTCAATCGCTTGATCAATGTGCTGGCACCATTCTCGTACACCAATATGGGTGTCCGGATCGAAGGATGGTAAATAGATGTCCTTGATCCTTATTTTTGCTTCGGTAGGTCGAGCACATAAGCGCTACGACATTTTTTTTTTTTTTTGCATTGTCTCCATCATTTGCATCAGAAATTGTGGTGGTACCCCTCCCAACTGCAATGCCTGGTGAGGGTACACTTGCGGTCTTGATTGTATTACAGGTTCCAATGGTACATTGGTAACCAACACATGTTCCTGCTGCTGGATGTTGGTATGTTCCAGTGCATCAGGTGGCGGAACTGATGAGGAAGTGGCTTGGGTAAGAGCTTCTTGCAATCCCACTTCTGATGACGGAGAAGAAGTCTCCGGAGTGTTTTTTAAAAAGTATGACGTCAGCATTGCTGACGTCACAATTGTTGTTTTCCTGATGATCACTCATTATGGGTCTTCGAAGGAAAACTTCACTGATACTTTTTATAAGCTTCGTTTATTCAACGGGCAGTATAACTACGTTACAGAGAGATCCGTACTGTGCGGCGACTCAAGAGCGACTGAGACGAGCGCCTTTTTTTTTTTTTTTTTTTGTGTATGGCATCTCGTAGATGACCTCTGAGGCCATGACTACTTAACCGAGCTTTCCTGCGGATGCCTTAAGCTACTAATACTCAAAGCCTCCAGCCAGGGGCGAAAAAACTATTCTAATTAAAACTAGGCGAGCGCTCGCTAAGGGCACCCCCTGTGGGGTACGGACCTCGGGTTAGGGCGTCGCTGGGGGGAGGACAGCAAGATGGGACAGGCTGGATCAAAGATATGTTATTATTATTTGTCGGGGAGTTTAAAGCTACAGGCTCAGCATCGACGCGGGCTGGCGCATCGTCGAGCAAGGGTCGGGGTGGAGTATTATTTACTCGGGAGGGTCGCGATCGCGGAGGACCTCGGCGGCGAGGTCGGAATGCGGGTCGGTGTCTGTGCTTGAGCACTGTACTTGTGGCCCTATTGCTCTCCTGGAGGAGGGTTATGGGGTCATCAGGGTCGGTGAGGATTTGCCTAGGGCGGCGGATCTGACTAATTCTGCTGGGGACATAATTGGCGGCCTCGACAACCAGAGGGTTGCGATGTTTGGCAGCGGACTCAAAGAAACGCTTGGAGTTGCGTTTTAAGAATTGGTGGATTGTGGGGATCTTTAGATCGAGATGGAGGATCTCGTTCCTAACGTACCAGGGGGCACCGGTGATTTTGCGGAGGAATCTATTTTGGAGTGTTTGCATCCTATGGATGTGGTGAGGCTTTGCGTGTGCAAAGACGGCTCCCGCATATGTCATGATTGGGCGAATGCACGCCGTGTACGTACGCAATTTGCACTTTAGTGACAATTTGCTACGTGCATTCAGGATGTAGTGGAGTCTCCCTAGCGCGAAAGCGGCTCGCGAGCGAGCCTGCTTTATATGATCGCTAAAGGAGAGATGCTGGTCGAGGACAACACCTAAGTATTTGGCTCGCTTCTCCCAGGGGATAGGCTTACCGAACATGGTGATTGGTCGGGGGAGGGGGGGTTTCCATCGCTTTTTCGGTTTCGAAAAGAGAACCGCTTGGCTTTTATCTGGGTTAACTTCGATCCTCCACTTTCTAAACCAGGCGCCGAGGTTGTCGACTGAGGTTTGGAGAGTGCGGGCTATCGAGTCAGAGCCGGAACCCTTGTAGTAGATGGCCGTGTCGTCTGCGAACAGAGCCAACTGCGCCTTTCTACTCTTTGGGATATCGCTGGTGAATAGCGTAAAGATCAAGGGGGAGAGCACAGAGCCCTGAGGGACTCCTGCGCGGATAGGACGGGGGGAGGATATCGCTCCTTCGATGCGATAGCGGAAAGTGCGGTTTGACAAAAAGTCCCGTAGGATGAGCACGAGACGATCTGGCACACCGAGTTTGTAGAGCTTATATAATAAGCCGTTGTGCCAGACTTTGTCGAACGCTTTCGCTATGTCGAAGAATACTGCACCGGTTATCAAACCGCGTTGGAAGCCACCGCTTATGTGTTCGATAATCCGGTGGGCCTGGTGCACGCTAGAGTGCTGGGTTCTGAACCCAAACTGTTCGTTGGGAATGAGGCCCTTGGTTTCGGCATAGTCTCTGAGACGCTTATAAATAAGCCTCTCATAAACTTTACCGAGTACCTTGAGCAGACTTATGGGGCGGTAACTCGACGGTTCGGTCTTTGGCTTGCCTGGCTTCGGGATGCCGATGACCGTGGCCTCTTTCCACGCTTGTGGAAAGATGTTATTGCTTAGGGCACCATTGAAGATGGTGGCCAATAGCATTATCAGGGGGGCAGGGAATAGCTGGATCACCCTATTGGTGATTCCATCAGAGCCGGGGGCTTTGCGGGTTTTCAGACCTTTGATGATGTCCTGCACCTCGTCAGGAGTGACGGGAGGCAGCGGATTATCAGGGTCCTCGACGGGAGGGAGAGAGGCTCTACGTTCGACCTCAGCGTCGACCTCTAAGAGGTGAGTTGGGTCTACTGGTTGGGAGCTGGGGGAGCATTGGGCCTCGAGACTGTCTGCTAGGCATTCAGCTTTTTCAGTGTCCTCGAAAGCGATGGTCTTGTCGGGACGAGTCAGGGGGGGCATAGAGGCGCATTGCTGGGACTTGAGTTTCCTCTGAAGATCCCAGAATGCCAGGTGGGTAGGCTCTAGTTCGCTGAGCGTTTTGTCCCAGCCCGCGTCACGCAGCTCCTGTAAGCGTGTCTTTACAGAGTTCTGCAAATAACGCATATGGGCTTTGTTAGCGGTGCAGGGAAAGTTGCTGTAGGCACGGACGGCCGCGTTCTTCTCAGTTATCAGTGCACGCACATCGGCAGGCAGGCTCCAGCGAGGGTCATCCCCCACTGGGACCTCCCTTGAGCAACTGCTCAGGACCGATTGCACGTGCTCCGTGAGTGAGTCGATCGCAGCCGTCGTGTCCGCGATAGAGTCGAATTTGTCGGGGATGGAGTCCAATTGGGGGGACGTGTTGGATTTCAGCTGGGTGCTTACTTTCTTCCAGTCCGTTACCCTTTTGGTGAGAGCGGGTTGGGAGGGGTCGGGGAGACCTATGCGGGGGGCCAGTTTAATGACTACTGGGCGGTGGTCAGAGTTGAGCTCATGCACCGTTTCTATGGAGTCTAACCTTAGATTGACGCTCTTAAGGAGCGCCACGTCTAGAACGTCGGGGATATGGTCAGGGTCGTGGGGAAAGTGGGTTGGGGTCATCGGAGCGATGACGTCAAAGTTAAGAGTGGTGGAGAGGTCGAACAAGTGTCGCCCTCTAGTGCTAGTTCTGGAGCTATTCCAGGCGGGATGCTTGGCATTGAGGTCACCCGCTATGATAGCAGAGTCACTCATGCCGAGTAGGATAGAGAGGTCGTCAGAGAGGAGTTGGAAGTTCTCCGAAGAGCTATGGGGAGGGAGGTATACCGATACCAGCGAGATCGGCTGATGGCCCGTCATGCCTAAGCGGCAGATTGAGACTTCTAATCGTGAGAGGGGAGGAGGGTCTATTGGGATGCAGTATAGATCCTTTTTATAATTAATGAGGGTGCCGCCCTTGTGACATCGCAATCTGTCATTTCGAACTATGCGATAGTTGGCGATTGACGGATTGCGGTTACAGGGTTTCAGGAAGGTCTCTTGGACTAGGAGAATGTCAATTTGATGGTTGCGGAGGAAAGCCGCGATCTCATCTCGTTGACCACTAATGCCATTTGCATTGAAATAACCTAACTTGAGGGATCGGGGTTTGAACCTAGTATTGGTGGCGTTATACATTATGGGTTCTGGTAGGGGTGCTGAGGGAGGTCAGGGCTTGCGTAATCTCGGGATACGCGTTATATATGGCCTGGATCTTGACGAGATCGCCGGCGGCTTGAGCGGCAAGGATTTCCTTAGCCATTTGGTGAGCGCGAGGGGAGAGGAAGGCTATGTAGGTCGAACTAATAATGTTGTAGGTCATGTTAGGACCGACTGAGGGGGGGGCTACGGTTGGGGGACGCGTTGCTACTGGAGCAGGTGCGGGTTGGATGGGGGACGCGGGTATGCGAGTGCGGGGGTCCATGAGACGAGGGATGGTGGTGGTCGGGGGAGGGGGTGGGGGTTGTGAGACAGCCAGGGCTGGGAACGCCTGTTGATGGTGGAGATAGTTCCACGGACTAGGCCTCTGAGGGCTTAGTCGCTGTGGCATTTGGGATGAGGGTACTTTAAACCCAGAGGGGGCTTCTCTTTGCTGGCGGGCGTTAAAACGCTTGGCCAGTTTGGGAGACGAAGATTTGGGGGCTTTTGGGCAGCCACGGTAATTTGCCGGGTGCCCGACTTGCCCACAGAGGACACAGCTGGGTGGGTCGGGGCAGAGGGAGCGGTCCTTTGGACGGGTGCACTCGGAAGTGCCGTGCTCGCCCAGGCACTTTACGCACCTGGGTTTTGCGTGGCAGTTCCGCTGTGAGTGGCCGTACAGCTGGCATTGGTGACACTGACCAATGGCACCGCTTTTCCATGGTTTCTCTATTGAGAAACCCATGAGGGAGCAGAGGGACTTCAGCTGGAAGATAGGGTGGTGACCCTCTACCGGGGAGCAGACGACAAGGATCATGTCGTATGGTTCACCACGTTTACCGCGGTGCATGCGGTGGACCTCGTCGACGGGGATATTTTGCGACCGAAGGTCGGCTAAAATATCGGAGATGGGGATTTCTTTGGGGATCCTTTTGATCACCACTCCTCTGGGAGGGAGTACGTGTGAAATGACACACGTCTCTCTCTCAGGAGTTTTGTAAATTCCCTAAAATCGCGGGAAGTTGGGATTTGGACTTTTATACCCTGTTGGGTATTGCGGGCACTAGTGTATGCGATCTTTTGATCGCAACACCACTTGGAGATGTCCGTCCACTTCCCTTTGTCCTGAACGAACACGGGTGGTGGCGGGGGGACCTTTTTTGGCCCGGGGGTAGGTGGGGTGGGGGCACCCTGTGAGGATGACGTCATCGGGCGGGGCGTGGGGGCATCCTGTGCGGAGGATGACGTAATCGGGCGGGGAGCGGGGGAGGGGGAAGCTACGGGGGCGCAAGTAGCGGGTGTAGCGAGAGAGGGTAGGGACGGAAGCGGTGACTCAGAGTCGTCCACCGCGATGACCTTATTGGCCTGGGTGGAGCTCTGCTTTCTGTTCTTCCTCTTTTTCCCTTTTCCTTGGACGGGGACGAATCCGTCGTCGTCGGAATGGGAAGAAGAGGACGAAGAGAACTTTGCCTCTTGGTCGGAGTGTGGGTATGGGGACGTGGGGCGCTTTTTAGCGGAGGTGATGGGCTCGTCAGTGTCCATAGACTCTGTCGGGCTGAGCGGGCTTTCCAGCTCTACAGCTGGGAGGGACGACTCAAGAGCGTCGCTGAAATCGGCGACGCTCGTGTCTGTGGGAGCTAGGAGGGCTCGCTGCAATGCAGCAAACCGAGCGCCCCATTTGGCTTGTAGCCGGGGTTCCTCGTCTAGCATGTCCTTAAATAAGTCGAGGACCTTCGTGAGGCGAAGGTCCGCCATATTGATCGGGGGGGACTAATTTTAGGAGGGAATGGTTCCTAATCCTAACTTTCCCTAAAAACCTATCTCCCCGGGGGATAACCGGGGATGTGTAAACCCTCCCTGTCGGGTGTAGACAGGGAGGTTGTGTACCTACTGGTGAGCCCTAAGCTTGCTTTTGCCCGTTGCCTATCTTATTTGTGCAACGGGGTCCTAACCAGTCAGTAGTATATTATTGGGCATTCTATACCACTATCGGCAAGTCGCTCGGCGAGTGCGCCTCGCTGCCGAAGTGGTATAGAACGCCCAATAATAGATAATCTACTCGCCTCTGCACTCGACCGAGACAGTACATTGTACTGAGTACTTGATTAGGAACGATTAACTCGACCAAATCGATACTCGACTCGACTCTCAACTCGACTGATACACTCGAACGAGACAGTTCATTGTGTCGCGTACTGGATGAGCTTAACTCGACCAATGACTAGTAACTTACTCCTGACCACTGTCTTCCATACGTCTGACCAGTATGCCGCGTTTCGCAGAACGATGTACTATCAACCATCAACTCGACTCTCCGTTTACTTACTGCACTCGACCGATTACTCGAGTTTGCATTCGCTGTTAACAGAATGTCGAGCGAGAGTGATGGTGGCTGATGATTGTAACAAACCAAAGCTTGTGACTGAAGCGTTAACGGGTTGTTACTGTAAATAATATACAACTGTAACTTAGATACTTAGTTTAATTATCATAAAATGATGGTTTGTCTGGAAACAAGACATCAGCCGCACGTACGAGCTCTTGTAATTTTCGCCACTGAGGAGAGTCCGCGTCGGTCTGGAACTTGATTCGGACGAGCGCTTTCTTCCACAGCTCGGCGGAGTCGGTCAGGCGAGCGTCGTCAGCCTTGTACACCTTGCAGTCGATGTAGTACTCTCCGTCGGTGCTCGTTGCTCGGCGCTCACAGCCGCTGGCTACGCGGTTCACAAAGAATGAAGTTAGGTGATCCGATGAATGTTCTTTGTGTGGGATGTCGCGGTTTTGACCGATGCCGAATATGTCGATGCCAGTATTGGTTTTTTTACTGAAACAATTACGAAAACTGTTATTACTTAATGTTTAAAAAAAAAAAATATATATATATATATATATGTAACCACTGTGTGTAAGCAACGCACACAATCGCATAATATATTATTATGAACGACAACTCGGATATTTCTATAGAAAATATTACAAGTGACTACCTAATAAACGAATGGAATACTTATGTAAATTGGGCTATTATAGTTCAATTAGTAGAAACGTACTACTTTACTGTTTTAATTTAATCAAAGCTAGGAGATAATTAATTCAAAATATTATTCACCTGCTACGAGCTGCGGTTGTTGTTTGTGACTGCATCTTGCGTTTCCCATTGCTGTCTGCAGACGGTTTGCGGCATGACTTCACTTTGTGTCCAGTGATCGATGCTTGCGAGTAATCACACTCAGAGTCTGACCTGAAATAAAGATAGGGGAAATTTAGTCACACAAATATTATTAATTTTCTCAATGGAGTAATCTCCATTGCGCTGGGCATACTATAGAACACAAGTGTTCAGGCAAACACTGCTTCGCTAATATTTAAATGGGATAGCACTGAGACTGAGCTCGACATACTATGTACAGATCAGGTGATCTGTGAAGTAACGTGCTCACAAACAAACTTATGTAGTTATAAATGACAAGTGTGATCCATGAAACGAACAGAATATTTTATCAGACTTACATTTTTTCAATCAGAAGTTCACTTGGTTGGCGATGACAGCAGCGGTTGGCTATCCACAATGCCGTCACTGATTTGTAGGCGACAGGGAGTGATTGTATGCCGAAGATAGCAGAGCACTTCGTTGTACTTGCAGACTGCGAATACTTTGTAGGTACCGAACGGGAATACTTGTAGCTTATAAGTTAAAATCGAATTATAAGTAACACATGTTTAAATCCACTACAATCAATCTGGTGTTGCTGTGTTAAAGTAACTTTTTCTATAGTCGTATTATACACGTTGGTAAAATGAAGACTAAGGAAAATGTTATACTGTATCGAATGTCGATGCAGCGAAATGAGCTAGGGCTGGCCAAACGATAGCGTGTGCGGAAACGTCGCACCACATGGATTTTATTATTTTAAAGAAGTAAATAAATGTTTCTAAGGTAATCATTTCGTCATCTACATTTAGGTCTCGTGTAGAAAAAGTGAACTTACTGCCGTCTACCGCGTATTTTTCTAGACTTCCTAAAATAAAAAGATAATATAATTCCTATAACTATGCTAACAGCCATGAGGAAACCATGAAAGTTAATATCCATCGAAATACTATGATATATTTTAATCGTATTAGTGCATTGTGTAAAATTTGTATATTGAAATGCCTACCAAGTTATAACCAACCCTAACTAAAAAAGCTGATTATTGTGTTTGTGAAATAAATAATTATGTTCAGCACACGTGTAACATTTAGACAATAACAACTTTTATGATGAAATATTTTTCTGCTTTGTAGACAAAAAAGAAATAAAAAAATACCCTAAAATATTATTTATCATTTCAAAAGTCTCTCGGAGTGAGCACGTTTCTAAACTGTTACAGTACAATCAAGTCAAATATTATAAATAAAAATAAATATTTTATTGATCACACACCAGAAAGTACATACGAAAAATATCATCTCCTGGAGCAACTGTGTTCGATATATCGTTGGGAGCTGAAAATAACATAGTTGGATCACGCAGATACATATTCTTATGTATAAATCATTTCATATTGTGCAGGTAATTATCAAATACCAGAAAACAATAATAATTATTGTTATTTTTCAACCTAGAATTTGCAACTATATGCATAATTCTTTATCGGTGCCTAATACAACAATTTTTTCAAAATTTCAGATACATTCTGCCTGAACATAATATTAATTACTGACTTGCCTGTGAAGAATTATTAAATTACCTGAAGTATACCTACATATTTGGACCACGCAGATACACAATCTCATGTATACCTAAATCATTTAACATTTTGCAGGTAAATTATTAAATATAATTTTGTTTTCAGAATATACCATTATCTTACCTAAGTAGATTATGTACCTAATGCATTCATTTTTTATCATTATTTCAGGTTCATCTTGCCTAAAAGAATTACCGACTTGTCTGTGAAGAGTTATACAAGGATTTTGGAACGAACGTAAAATAGTCCTGATCAAGTTATTATAGTAATTATAATAAAATATTTTGTCTGGTATACCTAAGACCGTGAATATTAGTTGTAAGTATACTAATCTAATTTTATTGAAATAATTAGTTGAAGTGTTCTTTGACTTCAACAATAACATAATGCCTCACTGCTCTGATTGCAAAGTATTTGTAGATAATCGTCGATGGTCTGGCCATTTACGTAGCAATGTACATAAAAACAATAGTTCTATCCCTATGTATGATAATGTTGCAATTATTAATTCTTCTTTTAAAAAACGAATCCAAAGTTACAAAATCACAGCGACAGGTGAACAAATACATAGTTTTCCCGAGATGTTTCTCAAAAGTATTAGTACACAAGTCAAACATCTAATAGATACTTCATTAAAGAAACACACCTCTGTCAAAATAAACTTTGAACTGTTTGCTTCTTTTCTTATGTATAAAAATGATCAACAAGAAATAAAATCATTCCGTACCAACAATTTTATTACACATTTTAATTACGATTTTGAATCTATTTATAAATTAACTGTTGATTTACTACTAAAAAAAATTGAAGAATTTGAAGAAAGAGATAGTGGTTGGACTTTTTTATGCAATTCACATTTAGAATTAAATATTAATAAATATCAACCACTCAGCGGATCTAAATTTTTAACTTTGCCGAAATTCATAAAAAGTAAAAGAGCTTGTTTGAATATTCGGAACAATGATGAGTATTGCTTTTTGTGGTGTGTTGTGGCGGCACTGTACCCCACAAATAGACATCCTGATAGGATTTCGTCTTATCCCCGCTTTCAGGATGTTTTGAATGTTAATGATTTGACATTTCCAATCACATTCTCAGACATAGCCATCTTTGAGAAAAATAATCCTTCTGTCAATATATTTGTATATGGTTTAAAAAATGAAAAGACAATTATTGGACCATTGCATACAACGTTGAATAATAAGTCTAATAAAAGTATCCATCTACTGTTTATAGAAAACAATAATAACTCTCATTACTGTCTTATCAAAGATTTATCTCGTTTAGTTAGAAATCAGATGACCAGGCATCATGGTAAACTATATTTCTGTGAAACTTGTTTATTGTTTTTTCCAACGCTTAGTCAAATTGAATCCCACTTGTGTGGGGGGATCGTCACTGTTTTACCAGAGCCAGGGTCATTTTTAAAATTTAAAAATTATGATAGGAAACAAAATATTCCGTTCGTCATATACGCCGATTTCGAAACGTTACTAGAACCCATTTCCGGCGATGATTTCAACACCGCTAATACGTCATACTCAAAACGCCACGTGCCGGCGGCGTTCGCTTACAATGTCGTGTCATCAAATAAAAATGATACCGTTGAAGGCTATAGAAGTTATCGCGGTAATGATTGTGTTTCAAAATTTATACATTTTCTTACTGAGGATGTAAAACAAATACATAGAATTATATCCAAAAGTGAACCTATGATATTCACTGAGGAAAATTCTCTTGAGTTCAAACGTGCCATTAGGTGTCATATTTGCGACAATTTACTGTTGGCCGACAAAGTAAGAGATCATTGCCATATTACAGGCCTCTATCGAGGTGCAGCACATCGACACTGTAATTTGCAACACAAAGTACCAAAATTTATTCCAATATTTTTTCACAATTTATCCGGGTACGATTGTCATTTATTTATAAAAAAGTTAGGCGAAATTCCAGGCCCAATTAAAATAATCCCCAAGACTAAAGAAAAATATGTAGCATTTACCAAATTTATTCCTATTGCTGATAACGAATTTATTTGTATAAGATTTTTAGACTCATTCAACTTTTTAGGGACAAGTTTAGACAAGCTCGCTAAAACTTTGCAAGTGGCAGATTTTGTTAACCTTCGATTTCATTTTTCTAAAGACAGACAGTTTAATTTATTGACAAGAAAAGGTATATATCCATATGATTACATGACCAATTGGAAATGTTACGATCAAAAATCTTTGCCGTCTAAGGGTAATTTTTATAATTCTTTGACTAACGAAGACATTAGTGATGAAGATTATAATCACGCACAGACTGTTTGGGCTGAATTCAATATTAATAACCTCGGCGAGTATACGGATCTATACTTAAAAACGGATGTGCTTTTGTTGACAGACATATTTCAAAATTTCCGGAAAACTTGTAAACAGTATTACAGTCTTGACCCAGCGTTTTACATTACTGCACCAAGTTTATCTTTCGATGCAATGTTGCTAAAAACGGGCGTTCAGTTAGAACTCGTGTCGGACTTAGCTATCATCAGAATGATACAAAGCGGTATACGCGGTGGTTTGTGCATGTGTTCCCATCGGCACGCTAGAGCCAATCACAAATACATGCCTGAATATAATCCATCACAACCTGAGAGTTTCATAGTATATTTAGATTGTAATAATCTTTACGGTTTTAGCATGTGTCAGTATTTACCATACTCTAGTTTCAGATTTTTAAGTGATAACGAATTAGCTAATTTTAATGTTACCACTATAGAGGATAACGCAAACTGGGGCTTCATATTAGAAGTCGATCTATTGTATCCCGAGCATTTACATAATCACCATAATGACTTACCATTTTGTCCTGAAAAATGTATACCCCCGGGAGGTAAAACAAAGAAATTAATAGCAAATTTGTATAATAAGTACAATTACGTGATTCATTACGTTCATTTAAAAAAATGTTTGGAACATGGTTTAATATTACGTAAAATTCATAGAGCTATTACTTTTAGACAGAGTCCATATTTAAAACAGTACATAGAGTTAAATACTCAATTAAGACAAAAAGCAAAAAGTTCCTTCGAACAAGACTTTTTTAAGTTACTAAACAACAGTGTTTTTGGAAAAACATTAGAAAATACGGAAAATAGAGTAACCGTTCATTTAGTTAATCAATGGTCCGATCAGTCCAATCGAACTAAGAAATTCATATCCGCTGAGAAACTTATAGCCAACCCCTATTTCCACAGTGCATCTGTTTTATCAGAAAATTTAGTTGCAATACAAATGAAACCTGATCAAATTATTTTAGACAAGCCTATATACATAGGTTTCACTGTGTTAGAACTTTCAAAAGCACACATGTATTACTTTCATTACAATATTGTAAAGCCTTTTTATAAAGACCGAGTGCAGCTATGTTACACAGATACCGATTCCTTTGTCTATAAAATATACACTAACGATTTTTACCATGATTTGAAATATAATTTTTTGCAATATTTTGACAGCAGTAACTATGAAGTCACAAATGATTTTCAAATACCGCTAAAAAATAAAAAGGTTCCCGGTCTCTTTAAAGATGAAATGGGAGGAAAATATATATCTGATTTTGTTGGTTTGAGATCGAAACTTTACTCTATAAAAACCCCTAATAATATTATTAAAAAAGCAAAAGGAGTAAAATCATGCGTGGTCAGGGATTTAAACTTATCAGACTATGAAACCATTTTATTTAATGGTGGAGTAATTCGGAGAAAAAATAATATGTTTAAATCTATAAAACACGAAATATTTACTCGGACTGTCAACAAAGTTGCTTTATCTAGAAATGATGACAAACGATCGATATCTGTGGATCAAATATCGACCCGAGCCTGGGGTCATGCATTTATTTTTAAGAATGAATTACTTTGATAATAATTTAAGTTAAGTGCAATAATTTAAGTTATAATATAAGTTAAGTGTAATTTAAGTTAAGTGTTAAGTTGCTTCAGCTACTTCTGTATTGGTTTAGTTTTAGGAAATAATAAATGTTAAAGTTATACGATAATGAAATAAAATGTGAATTATTATAACTATCGATTTGTTTCATTTATGAAATCCTATTTATTTTAAAATATCATTACACTCTGTTTTTAAATCGGTAAATAAAGTAAATACTGATTGCAGTTATTTCACTATGCACCTAGAGTACCATGCATCATAAGGTTGATTTTCGAATAACTAACGTTTTACGATTAAGTAACATGCTTACAAGGCGCTATTAGTCATTGTATAAGTATTACCTACGTTGCAGTTCATTGGGCCTTAGCCTGGAGACACAAACGCTTAGTCGACAATATTAGTATGACATGTAATTATGTACAACAGTATTTAATTGTTTTGTCATCATTTACGAAAAATTATTCAGCGCGAACACTTGTTAAATATTTTTTTATAACTTCTATCAAAAGTCATCATGTCGGTGAGTAAAATATTTTTAATTCGATTTTTTATGATGTTTCGTAACTGACGATTGGTTTGGCAGAGGTGTATATAGACTTACATTTTTCCAGAGCCTATTGTCACAAATCTAAACCAAATCTAGACTTCAGGCTGCTTTTGAGAAATTCCTCGATGGAAAACCTAATTATAAAGCGTTCAAGCGCTTTACTACGGGATAGTGGTATAAATTGTGTTTATATTTTTGTTTCAGATTTCTGAATCCGAGATTGTGTTCAGCCAGTATGCTCAGGATCCCTACGAGGGATTCTCTGAGATGTTTCGCAGCGAGCCCGAGCACAGCAAACAAGTCACGAAAGATAAAAAACCAAAACAACGATGCAGGGAAAAGTCGAAAAAGCAAAAGCCAACAAAATCCTTCGTTATGAGTCGACTACAGCGAAGAGGGATTAAATTAATAAAAATTTCAGTCGTAGATCTGTGTAACAACAATTCTCAAACCATGGACAGTGATAGTGACAGTGAGAACGTTATTATAAACGCTCAATATATAGTTCAAGATGCTATCGACAGTGTTATGGACGAAACTGAGTCTTTAGTTAAGAAAATATCAAAATCTTTAATAGATACTGACTTTTAATAACCGGGTGTGTAAAATAGTAAATGTTTTTAATTTCGTATTAGATTGTGTTATTTGAAGAAGTGTGGGGTATTTGTAAAAATAAAGGCAAATTTACTTTATTATGATTTTTATTTAAAAACCTTAAAACTAGTAATCTAAGTACATTACACACATTATTACATACATTTTATGCCCATTCTAAATACTTCCTTAAACAAAGCACGTTTTTAAGTGCACAATGCTTTAAATGTTTACTACAATTAAAATTTGATCTTCCTTCACAGTATTTTTTATGCAAAGCAGAGAAACTAAGACATTGTTCTGTACCAAGGTCTGATACTTTACAATTCACACACAGATCCTTTATCCAATTCACCTTCTCCAAACCATTTACAATGATTTCCTTATTTTCTAGATATGGAACGATTATGCGTTGAAATTCTCTATAGTCAATATATCCTTCATTCCAATAAATACCTCTATTTCTTTCCAACCATTTAACTTGTCTCTTTTCGTCACTTGTTAAGTATTTAAACAAGTATGGTGGTTTTATTAAAAATGTTTGCGTATAATCACGACTAGCAAAAGCTAATTCTTTTATTATAAAATTATTGTTGAGGTCTTTAAACCCTTGAACATCTAATATGATAGTATTCGGATTCATGATATTTTTCTCACAGTATTACTCAACGGCTTATACTCAATGATACAGTCGTTCAATATAAGGCAGTATGCAGAAGTTTGATCTGGTATATCCGAATCACTCTCAATTTCCACTCTTACATCCACAATAGGACCTGTCTTTACATTATCAGCTTGTCTAGAGCAATCTATGACAAATAGCGGCGCCAAATATTTGAATTGTTTCTCACTTAATAAGGGTTCCGAGCGACGTCCGTAATAAGACTGTTGAAATCTGATGTATTGCTCGTATAATAAAGCAATTCTGTTATTCGCGAAGCTGACATTTAGGTTTTCATACGGGAAGTATGTTGAATTTAGGTATACTCTAACATCACGAACATGACAGTGATCGAACTGGGACATATCAGAACTTGAATTGTTTTTTCTATTTGTTTGTAGACCCATAATTATGTATCTTGGTTTCTCTATTTGTGAGGAAGTTTTGATAGACCAGGTATGTTTTGTAGTTTTAGGTAAAGCTGGATATTCGTACAAATCCCAATTTCTAAATATCATCTGGAGTGGTCGATCTTTTTCTAACAGTTTTAGCAAACTTATTTTCTCTTTGTCGGACACTTTAACATGCGGTACGCGCCAGATGATTTTATTTATCTGAACGTCGTCTACAAATTCACCGGTGTTAAGTTTGACAGCATTCAGATTAGTATTACTTCGTAGCAATATCAGTTCATGCCTACTATTTATCACGACTTTCTTGAAATCTTCTGCGAAACCGATGATGTTACAGAGTGGTATAGAAGCGGAAAAGCTACCCCCATTAATATTTTTAATTCCATCGATATTCCAGCCCCATGCGTTGGCTATCTTTGATTCACTTTCACTCATTGATATTAACGATTTCATGGTGGTAGTTATGCCAGCATTTTTTATTCTATCAATTTCCACTCCATTCAGCTCATATCTTATATCTTGGAATAGGTAAAGTAGAGCATTATTCGTAAAATTAACACTAGTGGCTTTCTCTTTCATATCCTTTTTACTTACGACAACAGTTCCTTCCAAATACAAGGTACTAGCTGACGGAAGTATATACAAGTCCTGTTGGTTAATAGGTATGCGGATTTCATCGTTTCTATTGAAACTAGTTACGTAGGGCTTGTAAGAATGAAATTCGATTCCTTCTACAGTGTTGTCATAAGTCGGAGCGGATAAAACGTCTAAGATATTCATTTTAGCAAACCGATCGCTTTGAGGAATGCCTTGTTGTCTTTAGTTAATTTTATTTTCTTCTTAGGGCGAGGTCTTATTTGGTTGGAAGCTTGAGCGGAACTGATATTTTTGATTTGTGGATGCACATATTTATTGTAGTCAATCATTTTTTTCTTCGGAGATGCAAATACAGCTGCACTTCTTCACCGCGCAAATTGATTAAGCGGTTATTTATATCTAACAGCCTGATATGTATGCAGCTAATGTTGTTTTGGTTAATTGGAAAATATATCGCGTTTTTCGGGATTTCTATAATCCTATATCCGGGAGGCACGTTGAGTGCAAATTCGTGGATAATGTGACTCGGTTCTCCGTTTGTGTACGAGCCGCTTACAATATCACATTCGATCCTGATCACTGTTGTAGGTAAAATGTTGACTGGAAACTGTGACTCGTGCCATTTATTTGCTTTCAAGATCTGCTTATTAAACCCTAATAAATTTCTAAAAGTACCTTCTTTATTAAAATTTATGTCTTTTGTACAATATACAGCAGCTTTTAAAGTATTGTTATTGCACTGTAGTTTGATTGATGCATCTTTCATTTCAGATTTTAAATAATCATTAATATCTTGCAATTCATAGGTGCCGTCTGGTATTTCAATAACTTCGTTAGAACCATAATAGAGCTTATTATTCGTTTTGTCAATGTTTGGAATAGAATTAAATGTTGCGAAATGCAATAAGGCACACTCATACTGTTCATATAGTTGCAACGTGTTAGGATAGTAAGTAGATAAAGTTGACGAGTTTCCAGTTATCGATAATGTGAGTGACATCTTGCAAATGATTTAAATAAAAGAAAAGCATAAGTTTTATACGTTTATTCCCAAAAAGTCCACAGATATTCTAAACATAAGTGTCCACAATTTACAGTGTTGAATTTCTGATATCTTGTATAATTATAAAAAACATTACAATTCTTAAAATATCGCATTAATTCCATTGGAGGTTTCAAATCTCCAAAGCTATCAAAATATTCACAATAATTGCCTATTTTTACATAAGCTACCCAATGCGAGCCTTCGTTCTTAGAATCATCCAAGTTAACGATACCACATTCAACTCGTTTTGGCGTCCTTGGTAACTGATCCTTCATGTATACTCCTCGAAAGTGAGGGATGTTGCGTGCATACCTTTGAATGTCTATATTAGTGAGAGGACGATTAGGTAGCCTATTTTTCAGTTTTTTGAAGATTGTACGAATAAACCTTTACCATCTTTATGTGGCTTGATGTATAAACCCTGACCTAACTTTAAAGACTCCAAAGCCTTATTATGTCGTTGTGTTTCTCGCAAATTTTGCTGCCCTGCTTTGTAATCGTTAACAGTTTTTGCAATTCCAGCCGCACCACCAGCTAAAGTTCCTAAAGCTGATAAGCCCGCAAAAATTGGGATTAAAGGTAGAATACCTCCAGTCTTTGGTAAGGGTATCACTCGCGGTACTCGAATTTTCTGAATCTTTGGAAATATTTTTTTTGCTGCTGAGTAAGCAACGTTAATTAAAGTTTTACTGTCCTTTGGATTCAGTTTCTTTATTTTTGCTTTTATTTTTGACACAAAACTTTTAAACGTTTTAATGCCGGAACCAGATTTCAGTTTGGCTTTCATAACTTTGCTCACTAACCATGAACTAAGTTTTTCACCTCTCCCAGCATCGCTCGATTTAAGTCTTTGTTTAGCCATATTTAGTAGTTGCAAATCAGCTTTGTGACGATTGGGTAAATCTGTATGGTTTGCATATGCAATGTCGTGATGCATACAAGCTTCGTCTAGCTTATTTACGCCTCTGTCACCTCGTAATAAACGTTTCTGGAGTTTTGTTCCGGGACCGCAATAATTGTAGCCGGGTAAATGAAGTTCGAACGGTAGATTATTAATTAAAGTATTAACAAGTTCACCTCCTTGCATTGTCTAAAGTGTAATGAAAGAAATAATGCAAGAGTAATAGTTATATAATTATTTTAATTCACTATTGCAGTTTTGTCGATCCAACTATTTTCTTCTTCGTTTAGACCCAACCATTTCACAAACAGTTTTGTTCCTTTTCTTTTTAAAACCCTTTCTATCAAATAAATACCTGGATAGTTACATTTCTGAAGTTCTTGCTCGTAAAAGGTTCCCTTTATGGATTGCTTTCGCTGATCTTGAATATGATATGTTACTGGTATAGTACGATTAATTTTTTTTATAGTAAATATTTCAGTTGACCAATTCGGTGTATAACCTTTCTCAAAATTGTGTTTGTATTTACTGATACGAACAAAGTCACCTACTTTGAACTTAGGTTTTCTACGGACGGTTACATGATTTAAAGCTTTTTTAATATTTTCTTTTATAACTGACTCACTAGATTTATTTACTTCAATTGGTTTAAATTTTGTGGTACGATGTTTTGTGTTGTTATATATCTTTAATGTAACTTCTAAAGGTATACCTAACCACGTATAGTTTCCATTCAGACTGAAATATTTATATAATTTATTTTTAAGAGTTTTAATCAGTCGCTCTACGATCGAAGCTTTTTTGGTAGAAAATGTAGAGTAATGGTTAATATTGTTTGTCTTCATAAGCGTTTGAAATGAGTGGTTATAAAATTCTGTTCCCATATCAGTTTGCAAATTAACCGGTTTACGATTGCTGTTAATCAGTATTCGTTTAAATGCATGAGTAACATCAAGTTTATTTTTTGATTTTAATGGCTCTGCCCAAGCGTACTTTGAGAAGCAGTCAATCACCACTAAAATGTAATTATGACCTTTATTATATTTTCTTAGGTTTTGCATGTCCATCAGATCAGCTTGCCACAAGTCATCGATCCCCTTTAGAATAACAGGGCGTCTAACAAAATTTCTTCGTGCTGCTTTGTGTATTTCATTAACAATTTGCTGTTTTGCCATTACGGAGTTTTTTGTAGTAATTTATCTACCTCTGCTTTAGTATAAAACTTATCCTGCAACTGAGTTGAAACTTCAAGCATCTTTGCTTTTAAAGTAGCTTGAACTGTACCCTTCGTGTCTTTTATGATTTGAGAGCGCAATGAACCAATCATATTATTAAATTCTTTTAACATATTAGCATTCAATCGATCTACGTAATCCTTGTTCACGGTCAGATGATTTAATTCTTTTAACATGTTAGCATTCAATCGATCTACATAATCCTTGTTCACAGCTTCATCTGCTTCTACTGGAGATTGAATTCCTCTCAGTCTTGATGTTTTTAAATCAAAATCTCCGTTTTCTAATTTTAACAATGCGTTCTCATTAAACTCAAATAACTCTGATAAACGCATTCTTTTGTGAATGTAGTGTCCGAATTTGTCTACGTTCATGTTTAAGGTGTTTTGTATCAAGAAGCTGATAATAAAATAAACACATTTCAAAATATTTATTTATTTATAACTTTACTTTCACGCAATTCTTCAATGATAGATATAATTTCATTTTCTAATCCTGTGTTACCAGCATCTCGAGATGCAATTAATAATTTTAACCTATCCACCAGTTCATTTGGATCGTCCCAATATACAAAATCAACGTTTTTCTTCCACATTTTTGTTAAGGGTAGTCCTTTTCCCTTTGATTGGTGGTCCTGAATTGTACTTCGTAGTTGGAAGAGAGGCTTAATAATTTGCATATATTTTTGTCCTTTATTACTTTTTATTGGTTTACCAGGCTCATAGTCTCGTCGATGTGCGTTCGTATCAAGTAGCATCGACTTATAGTGTTTCATATCACTCTCTGTAACCAAACTTAAATCTACGTTCTTTTTCAACAGCAACTGTTTTAAACCAGAGGTATTTTGGTATTTGCGTCCAGCCACGATGATATACTCATCGCTGATCGTTATACGAGCAGAACCTAACATCAACTTTCCTGCCTCTACTCTGACACCAAACGGAATATCTGTCAGTGCTTCTGAGGACACTGACCAAGATGACGTATCACAACCTTGCTTGTTTTCAACTAATGATTTGTACGAAGAGTCACTTTCAATATCAGATTCATATTCGTCTTCATTGTCGTTATTATCATTGCTTCCTTTGCTAATTGGGGGATCTTTTTGAAAAGTTTCATCGATAAACGGAACTTTGGTTTCTTCATTTTCTGTATTATGTAAGAGAGAAGCCTGCTTACTGACATTAGCAATTTGATTAAGTGGATCTGTTAATGGCTTGAAAACTGATTCCAGTACTTGCTGATTGTTAATCTCAACATCTCTCATTTTTTGCACTTTCTTCTTAACAGCTTCTGCAGCTTCAACAATTTGTCTTTTCAATGATTTTTCCATAATAACAAAAATGCTCGTGATTGATTAAGCGTTGTCTGAAGAATAACAATATCGCAGGGATAACGCTCTTAAATATTAGTATTTAATCAAAGACAACAAAAGTGTCAAATTTATTTCTGTAACATCCTTTATTTTTGGAGCAATCCTTATTAATCACTACATAATTGAAGGGTTCACTCCATATTTTCGAACACATTTCACGAAATTCAATCCATGTCATATCAGTGTTGACATGTTCTTCATAAATATGTCGTAAATTAATTTCATCTTGTTTAAAAAGTATGATTAAATTCGCATTGTCTCTTACTAACTGCTTAGGAATTTTACTATATGTTTGGTTCAGATAAAAACAATCAATGCATTTGTGTCTTCCCATTGCAAAATAATCACGCATGTTATTTTGATTTTCACATGCAACATCATCAAAAATAATCACGGAATTGGGTTTTGCGTCCTGAACGCTCAGTACTTCCTCATTTCCCTGATATTTCTGGAGGGAAATACCGGGAACCCGTTGCAAAACTCTTTCTAAAAAAATGTACTTGGGTTGATGCAGAGTTTTTGAATAAACATAAACATTTTCAAATCTTAATCCATTTTCATGTATAAGAAGACCGATTAATAAATTGGTTTTTCCACAATTAGACGGACCGCAAATGATACATCGTACTGAGTCAGGTAATAATTCACCATGACGAAAACTAGTCTTACGAATATCATCGCAGACTGTTTTAACATGCAGCGATTGCGGTTGTTTTACAAATTTCATGATTACTGTCGGAAATGAACCGATTGGAAATGAGTGAATGTATATAGTACGTTAACATTTATAAAGTTACCACAACCTCTTTTGCGTTACTGGTCATTGATCGAGTCGATTGTTCATTATTAAGCGTTCTGTACCACCCTTCAGAGCGAACGTACTGTCTCGGTCGAGTGAAGAGGCGAGTCGATTATCAATTATTGGGCATTCTATACCACTGTCGGCAGCGAGGCGCACTCGCCGAGCGACTTGCCGATAGTGGTATAGAATGCCCAATAATATACTACTCCAGTCTAGTGCGAAGGGTGTAGACACACCCAACCGACACTAGGTGTGTGGCTGTTGAAGCAAAACAGTCACCAATGCCGACTAGGAGACCCCCCAAGGCCGAACACTGGGACCCGTCCAATTGACTGCCTTACCCTGAAGGGGTTCGGCGGGTGTGATTGGGTCAACACCCCACTCGGCTTCGTTGGCACCGTAAGGTATCCACCGAGGACCACGAAACTGTGGTTTTGCCCAGAAGGGGCCAAACAACGCGACGATGTACGTTTTATGACGATAATTTGTTATCGAATACTTTATTAATTGTGTCTTGAAAAAGACAAACAATTAATAGCGGTCGGTAGTCTATTCGACTACTTAGCTCGTCGCTCTGCACGACGATATCAGGAACCACAACACAATCAGGAACTCTCGAACACACTGTAGCGCACGTCCGTCCGCGACCGGTGCCGAGCGTCGAATGTCTTTTCTGAGACGAGCGCCTACAGTGCGGCCGTATTTATAGTACTCGGCGCACGTGCACGAGTTTACAAGTTTGTAGGTTAAATATTGAAATTACAATCATAACATCAATTTTACATCGTAATCAACTCAACTCAAAAATAATCAACTGATGATTAATAAACTTTTTAGGCCAATTAAATTATTAATCTTAATTATTCTCGACGAACTGTAGTAGTTGCGCCGATATATATAATATAAATAGTTGATAAGCCCTTATTTTGTAATAGTAATTACATAGTTCCTATTTGTAACCAAAAAGTAATTTAGTTTTATTTTCCTCATTTTGTTCTTTTATTTGACGTTAATTTTACTTAATTATATTCTTTTTTTTTAATTCTTTTTCTATCTTTCTTTTTTTTCTTTTTTTTTTCTTTTTTCTTCTGGAAGCCGACCCCAATTTAGTTGGGAAACGGCTAGGCAGATTGAATTATACGAGTACTTAATTCTTTTTTAGAATCGTAACCCAAAACACAAAATAAATTAAACTAGAAGTTTCTATTTCTTGAAGGAATTTCCCAATAAAAATAGTCCTGTAATTGGCAGAGTTCCTCAGCATACCGTCACATTTTAATCAGAAATATTTCCCTCGAATACTTTTCGTGTTTTATGTTGGCCTTAGAAACACGGAAATAACAGTTTTGTTCAATAATAATAGCCTTGATTAGAATTTGAATAGGGCTGAAAGTTTTCAGTAATAATATGCTATTACGGATTTCCGGAGGTTGAATTTCGTGAATGAAACTGTGTCAATATTTCAAACTTTGAATAATTAAATCGTTTAATATTTGATTTAGTATGTTTTGCAGCGATTTAATATCCTATTAACTGCATGTTAATAAGTTATTATAATGTTCTGAACTGTTTATAAATATAATGTTGGCTGAGCAAAAACCACTTTTATTGCTACGTAGGTACGAGTATAATCTTCTACCTGAGTAAGTACCGTCAATTCTGTATTACCGGATGACTTAAGAACGTTTATTCTGAAAGTGGGCAACATCGCAAATAGATGTCAAATATTTCGCTGTTTTGATTAATTTGGCAATATTACTGTATGGAAATATGAAATGTGGCTAACTAGTAAAACTAAAATATTGATTAAGAGGGAACAGGGGCTGCGAGGAATTTGAAAAATAGGTATTTGAAGAAACTATTGCCGTCTTCTTACCTCAAGTCTACCCCCGTAGAGTGCGATAGGGATAGCTACAGCTCAGACCAAGAAATGCAATAAATAATATCGTAACACCGAATATTTAGTTTTAGATGTAACGTGGTTGCCCACCTGCCAGCGGAAGCACCCCAGAGGTCTGGGTTCCAGCAGTTTGATCAGGGTCAGGGCCCCCACCGCCAGGGCCTGGGCCCTCGCAACCAGGGCTGGGGCCCCCACCGCCTATGCAGCCGCCCCCACCCTGGTCTGCCTCGACAAACTTAGTTTGGCTGTGGCAGCTGCGGTGGCGGCATATGATGTCGCTTTCCGCTGGCCCGAGGCCGGCTGGCTCACTGCTAACGGGGGGCGTAGGACGATAGCCTATAGGGCGAAGAACCTGTTCCTTAGGACAACCATCTCCTGCCACACCAGGGTCAGGACCCGGTCCTCAGCAGGCACGGGCCGTCCTTGCCCATGCTGCCGCCCCCCCTCCCCCCTGCGGCACCTCCCGGGGCTGGCTCATCGGAGCCTAGCTAGGTCCGATCGAAGCTCCTCGTTATCCTTTCGGAGAAGCTCCATGGCGGCTGTCAAGTGGGCCACCTCCATCCCTATCTCAGACATTCTGTCCAAGGAAAGGCCGCTGCCGCCATAATAGAAGACGTGAACTGGATCCTCTTCAAGGCCAAACCCTTGATCGCGGCTACCACAACCTCCGCAAAGCTGGCCGCTCGCTCCGAATTGGAGCCGCCAGCAGCGTCCGGCTCACCACCTGAAAACTCTGAGAGGGCTGCCCTGCGGCTGGTCCCTCTAGGGTGGTGCCCCTCCGTGGGCCGCTTCTGGGCCCGACAGGCCTTTACAGCGACCTCGTTGGCTGCAATCGCTCTTCTCTGCTTCGCGGCGTTGGCCACCCGTTTTTATTTTTTTTTATTCTCAGTATATTCGGGGATAAGGTAAAATTTTGAAAAAAAAACAATTTTCGTCTATTTTCTTAAATAACTATAAATATATATATTTTTTAACTGACACTCTCGTTGTAAGCCCTTTCATTGGATTTGTCACACTGTACAGTTTACAAAACTGTTTTTTTTTTAATTAACCATTTTTTTTATTATTCGTACGTCCTCAAGGTTTTCATATCAGCCTACCGTGCGTCGCGTCGCCGCGCTCACAATCTAAAACGTACAGTTGTATTTTCTTATTGCGTCTATGAGCGTGATGACGTACTATGTTGTCTATGAGTCATCGACCGTGTGGTGGTGGTTGTCCAACCAGTGTTTTATTTAATTTAATTTATTTCAGACCATGGTGTGATGTGTGTGTGATGGTGTGGTTTTATGATGGTCACCGTACAATAACAATCAATGTCGAAATTATAACAATTGAACGAGTCGCCAATTTGCCTTCGGTATTTTGAATAACTGCGACCGTTTGTAAACGGAGGGCGTCGTTTGTATAATGGCGAATCATACAAATTGCCTGCAACATAATATGACTCTTTCAATACCCGACATTAAAAGTCACCCAAAACATTTACGTCCAGTCTTCGCCAAAGAAGGACGTGCCCGAAATCGATATATTTAACCTGCTATCTAATTACGGAACACATTTTCGTAAACGATTACGATTAATCTGTTTCATTTTGACAGTTCATAAACATTAATTGCGTTATTTACGTTGTTGAGCAGATTTTTTTTTCGAACTTATGAAGCAATGTATTAGCAATCTGTTTCAAAACGATTCAGATTCTGATTGATTACGCAATTAGAGTAGTGACCTACTTACTGACTTGATATCGATATTCAAGTATTTCGGTCAAACAATATCGCATTATTTATTCATTCATTTTGGTCCTGTTTTCTTTGCTGCAAGAGTGACAAGATATGTGATGAGTTTCGTGGAATCAAAAGTAAAAATCTAAAGAACATTCTGGATTGGACAAACTTCTCGACACGAGATAAGTGTTTTTAGACATCACAGGTATTCAGGACCGACTTTTAAGCTTAAGGTGGCAGGTTAAATCCTACTGAATCGACGCTCGACCAGTAAGTTCCAAAGAGGCACCATGCAGTGTTCTATAAGCGCCGTTGTGTGAGGACGTGTGGTCGTGGGATCGGCCGCACTTTGTGATGAGGCCCACTAGGCATAGCGGGGTGATAATAGTCGGGGTAGCTCGAAAATGTACGAGTATCTTCTGGGTCTCCGACTCACGCTGGTGTTAGGAACTGTAGGGTCTTAGTCGGTAGGAGTCTGAAATAACCCTCCGTTCTCCCCTGATGGAGGGTATCCATGAGAATTGCCCCACAGTAAACAAAATAATTATATTCCTAGTGGCTAATATTTATAATTAGTATCACGTTTTACCACCTTAGTGCGTGCCTGCTTCTATAGAAATAGATTTCGACCCGAATATGAACCTGAATATGAACGAATATGTGTTTTCAATGGAGCAGGCGGCACACTGTGGTGATTTAAGAGAGAACACTATTGTCATACCGAAATGGAAAATTAATTTGTGAAAATGATGTTGGTACTCCTGTTTTTGTTCCGATATTTAACAGAATGGGTTTTGGAATAAAATTATAACATAACATAACATTACGCCTGTATTTCACCGAAAGGGTTAAGCAGAGGTGTACCTATAATAGTACATTGCACCCACTTTTCGACAGTCATGAAAAAAAAAATATTTTCGTCATAATATGTCCAGATTGGGACGACCGTATTAAAAAAACCACTTCTCAGCAGGTGGACCTGACTTGTTTGCCTAACCACAACAAAAATAGCAGCGAAATCGAAATAAGACTTATTTGTCAGGAAAAATTCTAAGGCCCGTATTACAGAACCTCACTCAAAACTCAAGCATTACTTAAAACTCTTTTAAAGCCTTTTTATTCGATGAAACTAGCTGTTTTAAGTTACACTTAAGTCTTGAGCGAGGTTCTGTATATATACGGGCCTAACAGTTCCAATAGCTTTTACCATGTGGTGTGAATGAATACCGAATGTAAGAAAGACTCCAGAAATAAAATAAAATTCTCTCATTGATTCCAGGCACGTTTTATCTAATCTTAGAAGCAATACTTTTCCTCTTGTAACCTTTGCCAGTAAATATCGTCTAATTTGTATAAAAAGGCTTTTAGTGAGCAGTATAAAAATACAACATTTCAACGACGTTTCGGAAAGATTGTTACAAATTAATATGCAAATAAATATTCGGCCATCACCCTAATTCGTTACTGCTGTTCGGCCCTAAATTAACATATTTTCTTCGCGCTTCCCATTTATGGAAGCACACTCACCTCTTAGAAAAAATGGACCAAATTATCAGACACACATTAACTTCAATTTTAAAAGTGGCCATGGACGACCGAGCTTGGGCGCAAGATACTCTTCCCATTCGTATGGGAGGCCGCGGCGTCCGCAAAATTTCTAGTCTTAGTTTACCGGCTTTCATATCCTCGATCCACGGCACTGAGAAATTAATCAGGCAAATTCTAGCCTCCACACTGATTGATTTTGATGTGCCGTGCTTTACCGAGGCTATGGATGCCTGGAGACTCGCTTGCCCGAACTCAGATGTTCCCGATGATTATTCATCTTCCCAAAGACGGTGGGATGAGCCGCTCTACGAAGTAATACAGAACAATTTACTTAACACGTCTGCTACCATTGCAGAGCGTGCGCGCCTGCTGGCTGTGGGTAAATGGGAATCGGGTCTATGGCTTCATGCCCTACCTTCGTCGAACATAGGCACTTTGTTCGATGACACTACCTTCCGCCTCGCTGCTTCCCTATGACTAGGAGCTCCTTGTTGTTCTCCTCATCGCTGTCACTGTGGTGAAGTTGTCAACAGCCTCGGACATCATGGCCTGGCCTCCAACCAAAGTGCGGGTCGCTTAGTGCGGCACGCGAACATTAACGACATCATCCGACGAGCTCTTGTTACTGCTGGCGTTCCAGATATATTAGAACCCAATGGCTTGGCACGCGACGATGGCAAGAGACCGGACCGGGACCTCAAGCGGCGAAAGTATAATAACCTTATAGGTAATTATATTTTCGAGCCGTTTGGGGTTGAAACTCTCGGGTCGTGGGGTCCAAGTGCTCACGGCCTCTTCAATGAAATATCAAAACGGCTCTTTGACACTTCCCGTGACCCAAGGGCTGGTTTACCTTGGGCAGAGGCTAAGCATTGCCATACAACGTGGCAATGCGGCCAGTCTCTTGGGTACATTACCAGTCGACAGCGATGCGGATGAATTTTTCGATGCTATATTTTAGTTTTTCAATAGTTTTAGTTAAGTTTGTATATAATTTTGCTATTTTTATTAATTAATTAAATACCTCTAAATAGTATCAGTATAAATACATTGCTACAAATTATCTACTAAAATAATAAATGACCTTACATTTTAGTGAGTTACTAAGCTTTTTATCGAGAGCTCGGTAGAGAATTTTATCTTATTTATACAATTATTTATTGATTTTGTTCGGTAATGAGGTAAATCAATATTTATGTGAAAAGAAAAATAAACATAAAATTACCTCGTAAAGTTGATTTTCTTTCTACCTCCATAGTTCATATATTTGGGCTAATTGGAAATCATGACAGAGTTTAATTCTGGAATAACAGCCTCAAATGTTCATCCATGTCCGAAGAAATACGTTCTTCTGAAATAAGAAGTATTATCCCGTTTTATACTACACTAGCTTCTACCACAAAAAATAAAGTTACTCCTGACCCACCGCGTCGCACCGCATCGCCCGCTCGCACTATTACTTCGTTTTCGCTTGGCATTCTTTCTGACTTTTTTATTTTTGCTCGGCCCTTATAAGTTTCCTCAAAATTGGGTTATGAAATGCAAAAATATTTTTTCAAATTGTATTTCCACAGCGTTCAAACAAACAAACTCTTCAGCTCTTTATAAATATACTAAAGTGGATATAAAAACGTATCTAATAATAATACGGATTTGTTCACCTTTTGCTGCAGTAGCTCGACTTCAACTGAATATTATAAAAGTTTTCAACAATTTCTTACCTACTCCTACTTTCTTCAGACTTTTGAACAAACTGAGCGCAACGAAACGGAAGTTTTGCGTCGAAGTTATCTGAATAAACTTAGCCACTATTTTAGGTAATCTTAGATCTACCAGAATAAAATATACCTACTGAGAAAAGGGTACAGAAGTCATTAGTTTAGTTTTAGACGTCAAATAGCTATGCTAGCTTTTAACATAATATTAACCCACACATAAGTTGTATGTCGAAGTCATCTATAGTTAGCACCACAATTAGTAATAATACTAATGTTAAGTTAGCTCAAATAGTTTAAACTAGTTTGTAAGACCATTAACAGTACCTATAGTTACACTTAATTAAAAAAAAGTATTTTTTAATTCTAACAAAGTTGACTATACAAAAGGGGCTAAGCAGAAATCCTTCAAATTATTTCATCAAAATATTCAAGGTTTTTCTTCCAAACAAGTGGAAATTAAATTGTTTTAGCTAAAACAATGTTTGACATTATTTGCTTAACTGAGCATTGATTAAAAGATTATCAAATTTTAATTAAATATGAAAATTATAGTATGGCCAGTTGTTTACACCGAAAATCAATGCTGCGTGGTGGTCTACTAATCTTAATTACAAGTTGTATTATCAAAAACTCATAATTATATAGTTGAACTATCGGTTGAACATAGCATTGAACTATCTTGTGTTGAGCTAGATAAGCATGTTATAGTGTGCGTGTCTAAATTATCAAAACTACTCTATTTTTGAGTCAATAATGGAAGATATTTTGGCAAAACTTGCAACTGGTAATAAATCAGTAATTATCTGTGGTGACTTTAACATTAATATTTTAGAAAATAATTCAAATACCTGGACTGGGCAACTAAAGGACTCAGGAAAAGTAGGGATAGACTTCTCAACACGGAAACCGGAACCCCTGCACTAGACAATTGTCGACTGATCTTGGTTGCTCACTCGTTTCATGTTTTCCGTGCTTTCCCGACAATTTTTCATTTTCAACGACCACTGCTTTGTTTTTTACGGGCTCTGACCCTACCTACCTTGACCCTTGCTTTCACACTGGACACCGAAGATCGCTCAAGGGGACTTGGAATTGTTATTTTGGATTTTACCGCCGGCTTCATTTGGATTGGCTATTGTTGAAACTATGAATGGCTGTTCACTGATAAGTTTTAATTTATTCATTCACACCATTTTCATCTCGTTACATTCAGGCCATAGATTTATGTAATTTTTTCCGTGTCCTTTCTTTCTTTCGTTTATACTGAATCTGAATCAGAATCTCTATTTTTAGATAGATATAACTTGGGAGTATTTAAGACTCCACTTGGAGAAATAACGGCTAAATATACCAAAGCCTAAAAAAAAATAGTCCGCGTTTTTTTTGTTGAAATATTGAATCAGGAGGGTTACCCAACACACCCAATATATAAATCAATACAGATTTATGAAAACCCTGCAACCTACACCGAAACTCATTTATTACATAAAATATTTATGGGGTTTCCTCGTGAGGTAGGTATCAAAATTTCGATAACTCTCAGTCTCCTGGGTCCACCTACATTTACACAATTCCTTAGCAAGTTTATAAAACTTTTGAAACAAATTTTGTCTCGATTTGTCCTAGTTTTTCTGTCTAGCACCTAGGAAGTTCTAGATACTTTAAAGAAATACATTTTCTAGAACTGAAAATGTTTTTTTTTTCAATTCGACTCAGCATGCGAGTTAAGAACTTAGATACTTTGATAACTGCAAAGTTTTTATTTCGATAATTATGTTTTAACCATGACTTTGTGGTTGGAACATATTTGTTTTAACCAAAAAGTCGTGGTTACTGATTGATGTTAGTCATGGTTAAAGATTTCACAAAGGATTACGAAATTTTGGATGAACCAAATGACTATAATCATCAAAGAAATTGCAACGACCAAAAGCAGTAAAAACGATAAGCCAGTAAAAAATGTTCATAAATCCCAACCCCCAAAACTGACCAAAGTTGTTTTTCCAATGAAATTGACGCTGTTTTACTCCAAGTGTTGTGCGTGACTTAGTTATTGTAGCTTAAGGATTGATTCAGACGAACAACGCCACAGCTACAAAGCAGTGGTTGGTTTGTGGTCACACACACAAAACGCTATTCAGAGGATCTATACCGCATATCTGCCGGCTCTTCTCCATAGGAAACGAACAGTTGAAACCGTGCACCTAGCTTCTTACGTTTCAAAGGTGCTTATGTGGGTTTATGTGAAATAAAATATTTGGAATTTGAATTCTCGGTTAAAGTCTATATTACATTATTATGGCATATGCTAAGCAGTTATAGCCTAGTGGTGTGACCGTCAGACTGCTAAGTCATAGGTCTCGAGTTCGAACCCAAGGCAAGCAACTCTGTCTTTTCGCATTCTTGTGCTTATTTTATAATTATCACTTGCTTCAAAAACGCTGAAAGAAAATATCGTGAGGAAACCGGCATGCCTGAGAGATATTTCTTGACGGCATGTGAAACCAAGAAACTATAACACCAGGTTAATCACTAACCACACGAAAAGAAGATGGCATATGCTTCAATGGCTGACACGTGAACAATTGCACTAGCTGGTAGCTGCAGTTAGCGCAATTTTTCACGTACCAGCGTAGGCGTGGGTCTATAAAATTACATTTTACTTTTTCTTAGTGTGTCGATGACAATTTAGATAGACTCAGCCCAGAATTTTGCTACGAGTTTGGCACCTTCAGTACCTGTAACGTGCAGGCAACAGGACAAGCTGGTACCCCATTTTACTATACTGTCATATCAAACAGTCCACATGTTGCTGCAGCTCAGAAAATGGATTTAAAATATAGAACTTCAAAGAATAAAAAACATCTAAAAGTTGCAACTTACAGCTTTTGTATAGTTGTAGTGTGGCTCGGAACTGGTGCGTCTGAACCTGCTTATAAAGCAATACATTATTCAACAAAGCACCGATTCGTGCTACACACTTGGTAGTAAAATATTCTGTTATACTGATAACTTCGATAAAGACATGGAATGTGGTATTCTTTTGTTTTAGTTTTTTTGTCAAGGTGAGTAAGTTTTTTTTTTTTTGCACAATATTAACTTGAATAACTTGAACTTTAACTTGATTGGGATTTCAATGTAGAAAGAATCACCTTAAGTAATGCTAAATGTGGTGTTTTACAAGATCTACACTTAAAATTCCCGATTTAGAAACAAGGTAACTAGTTCTTCTGTTGAGCGTGAGTTCAAAGATTTTCCGTAAACTTACAAATCTTATGTATTAATGTACTTACCTACTAATTTGGAACGTAGGAATCTCGCGCACTGGACGGCCACGGCCACGACCGCGACGTGGTAAACTATAGAAACCAATACGAATCGCGCAATGGCCAACTAGCCGCACATCGTACAATATCCATAGACGGCCACTACTAGCCAGAATAGTGGCCATCTAGTGCGCTTTTGAAATAATTGATAATTAACAATATTGCAGCGCTATGAAGGTATTTAGCTATTTCAGAGTTACGACTATGTAAAAGTTGTTGATACTCGTGTTTACTTTAATTCCCTTGATAGATATTAATTAGTTCAAAATTAGCAGGTATATTAAACAGACTGCTACTTTGTTCCTACAGAGCATTGTTGTAATAAATGCTCTTTTTTTTAACCACACCTCGATAGTTCTTCGCCTTCATCTCACCTGATGGTAAGTGATGATCAGGCCGAAGGTGGAAGCAAGCTTCACCCGGAATCCTCAACCACAGAGAAACTGGCTGTCTTACCTATACTTGCCGAAACACAACAATGCTGTTCACATTGTTGCTATGGCGGCAGACTTAGATAAGATGGTGGTAGCTCGCCAAGCGGACTTAAAACAAGCCCTACCACAGAAAATTTTGCCTTTGCTGGGAATGGAACCCGAGATCTCTGGGTCTCAGACAGGTCTTACGACTAAACCACTAAGGCGGTTAAATAATGCGGCAATTTTGAAGAACTTTTTAAAATATGTTTCGGACAGGTTATTGATTCGCTTTTATCGTGGTAATTTTAAAAATGTACGAGTTTCGAACGAAATATAGTTTTCGTTTCAGAAAATAAAATGTTTTGATAAATGATCGAACTATACGCGATAGATTTCACCCGTGGGTGCAACTGTCGCTATATTTTTGCTGCACCACTCGAAATGCAGGTCAGAAACTGAATAAACCATAAGGAGCTGTTTGAAAATAAATTTCCAACACGAGGGTGTAATAATATACTGTGCAACTTCATGAAAAAACAAACACGGTCTAGCTACAGCAGACCGCACGTCAGTGTTAATTAAACCAGTATAAGCTGGCCTCTTATTCTATTAAAACTCTGTACTATGTAAGGCCAATTCAAGGTCAAAGCGTTACCAGTTACATGCGGTTAACTATACGTATACCTACGTCGTAATTAAGTGATACATAGAAATAAATAAAAGACGAACAAATACTATATTTTTCGATAGAAAAGAAGTTTTTTAGTTTAACATTGACAGATTTTTTTATTTGAATTGACTGTGTTGACTGATTTGTCTGCAACTAAAATATTTTTTACGAAGACAAAATGCCTAAATCCATATATTATCTACAATGTCTTTCATTGACTTGAATGTGCCCTGGCGGCTGAGATTATGTCATGCTCACTCTAATGTCTCGCTGGCGGTGGCGCGTGTGTTGGATCATTTAGCTCCCTTCAAAATGGTTGAGCTGAATGGTGCTAATCCATGCGTCATGTTCGTGAACGGGCGCCGTCAGTAGAGACTGGTCATCTCTTAGCTGCCATGGCTTATTTTAATTTTTGAATTGTTCTTTGTTTTTTATATTTTTATTACGGACGCTTTTAACGTGCACGTCTTTCTACATTGTTCTCACATGTATAATTTCAACGTTAATGATGTAACCAATATTCTGTAAAAAAAAATTGATTTAAAAGAGTGTCCTTGGAGTTTCTTGCCCGTTCTTCTCCATAGGTACCTACTACGCTTTGGAATGGGCAACTAGCTTCATATTTCTGACTGACCGACTTCTTGACAATTCAAAAGTGCCTGTAAATGGTTTAATTGAAATAAATGCTTTGAGTTTGAGTTTGAGTTTGAATCGAAATGCTAAGAATGTGAAAAAAATGACCTAATAAAACAACCAACCTAATAATAATATAGTCTAGGGGATCGACGTAGCCGCATCAGTCTGCTATGCACCAGCCACTAACCAGACAGGTAACATGCTGAGCTTATATCTGCCAAATTAGACCGGAATGAAATTGGGTTAGACGGCGATTACTGTTCATTGTTGCTTTTGAATGGGAGTTCAGTGGTTAATTGACAGTTTTGCAATCACTTTGGGTCCGGCATACTGCCAAAATTATTGGTAGAGCTTTTTGTGAAACAATTTAATAAGGGAAGAACCTACTATATTCCAGTTCACTGCTGGACATAGGCCTCTTAAAATTGCCCGCTGTTCAGCTCGATTCTCGGCAACTCTCATCCAACTGCTACCAGTCACCCTACGAAGATCATCGCTAACAAACACGGTCCTCCTTACGTTTGCCGATTCCTGGACTCCACTCAAGAATACGTCTACCCCAACTCATCGGTTCTACGGCTAATATGACTTACCTTGAGAACCTACTATTACTATTCTTATTGCTCGCACGAAGCAGCATTGCTGTCTGATCTGAAAAGTATGGGTACCGTTAAAGTTAGAAGATAAAAATCAACTATTTGTGGGGCATTAGTGGACGTGGCTTTCGCGGTATTTCAGTCTATTATAAAAAGAAGCGGCTGCACTACATACCGTAGCAATCACAAATACGAACAATCGTGCTGCGTGGTTCATGCTATTCTAATTATTGTAGTTACACACACTCCCAATTTTCGTAAGCAAATAACATTGGCTTGCAATTTTATAAAAAGAAGTAGGTGAACCCACTCTACTTGTCTAGTTAAGTCGAGAACCTCTCCAGAAGATTGATAGCGTTAGTATCCATCTTACTTTATGTTCGTGGCATTAACCTGCGAAATAAATGTCAAGTGGCGGTCATCGGTGACACTCGTCTTGTATCAATCTGTACGTGCGACATGACGGATTGAGGATCTACCATTGTACGCAAAGGGCCTTTGCCCTTTTACGGTTTTTTACTCAAATAAGTACCTTCTAATATAATAAATATAAAAGACATATCCAATTTCTGCCCTCTGAATAAGGGTAAAGCTTAAAGATTTCAGGTTTTACAGTAAGATTAAAAAAGAGAAGTAAGATCTAAATTACTACGGTTTTATTCATCCTTTTTTAACTTTCTGAACGAAAGTCAAATAAATGTGTGACCAAATCCCGCATAAAGGGCTCAGTGGATCTCGATGAAATAGGCACACGAATAGACTATAGTTATCTTGGGATATCAAATAGAATATCCAGTACGTATCCATATACGTAGTTAGTCCTTTATTTAGATAAAGGAGATCCATCACATTATGAGTCCGCGGCAGCATTTAGTATCATAAAAAACTTTGTTGAAAATAACATTTTAAGAATAGGCTTTCTATTATTTGTATACGTCATATTTTCCAAAAAAAAAAAATATTTAGATAGAATAAATATTATTAAGCAAATTGGACAAATATGGAATCAGGGGCAAAGCGAATGTCTGGCTTAAATCTTACCTAAGTGATAGGCGTCAATATGTGCAAATATCAAAAGTAATTGATCGAAACAAAGTAGAATATAAATCTAATTTTAAAACTAAAGCAGTAGGTATAGCCCAAGGCAGCGTGGTGGGATCGTTTTTATTTCTGCTATATATTAATGACCTTTCCAATGCAACACGCCACGAAACAATCTTATTTGCTGACGATACGACACTAGTAATAAAAAATAATGACAAAAATAAATTGGAACAGGAAATTAATGAAGTAATCAAAGCCATAATAACGTGGCTTAATAACAACAATAAAAAAAAACAAAAATAATTCAATTTCAAACTTATAAATCAAACTTTCAGACTCTTAGTATAAAAAGAGGAGACAATATCCTAGAACAAGTAGTAATGACAAAATTCTTGGGGATAATAGTGGACCAAAACTGTAACTGAAAATTTTAAAATGAATATTGTACTTAGTTAAGAAAGACAATTGAATATTTGTACACCATATTCTTTGTGGTAGAATGTATAGAACTAACAAAAATATTTTAACACCATACTATGTAAAACTACATTCTTACAAATACATAAAATTCTAATTCTAATTCTAAGAACAGAAAACATTTTAACGAATATTTATTGTATTTAAATAACTCTGGGTTTCATTTCATAAACAGAGGTTGCTAAACTAGCGCCCTGCGGACTCTCCGTCGGCTTACCGGCCCATCGTGCTGCTCGAAGAGGCTGGTGCGGGTGGGGCCGGATTTGGCGGAGAGCCAGTTTGGTTTCCGCAGGGGGCGCTCTACGGTGGACGTCATCATGCGCGTGCGAGCCCTCACGACGGGGGACGCTGTGGCCCGGGGTGGGGTCGTCTTGGCGGTGTCTCTAGACATCGCCAATGCCTTCAATACCCTGCCCTGGAGTTGCATCAGGGAGGCACTCCGGTATCACCGGATGCCGACCTACCTCTGTCGGGTGGTCGAGGCCTATTTGACGGACAGGGCCGTCATCTACCCCGGTCACCAGGGAGAATGGAACCGGCGAGAGATGTCGTGCGGTGTCCCACAGGGATCGGTCCTGGGGCCGCATCTGTGGAACATCGGATACGACTGGGTGCTGCGCGCCGACCTCCCGCGCAGCACCCAGTCGCCCTAGCGGCGTCAGCGTCGTTTGTTACGCTGACGACACGTTGGTCCTGGCGCAGGGGAGGTCACACCAGGCGGCGGCCGAACTAGCGACACACGGGGTTGCGACAATCGTGGACAGGATCCGGCAATTGGGACTCGAGGTGGCCCTGCACAAGTCCGAGGCCATGTGTTTTCATGGTCCTCGGAACGCGCCACCGTTGGGTTCCCAAATAACGGTAGGAGGAGTTCACATCGGCGTCGAGTCGACGATGAAGTACCTAGGACTCGTCCTCGACAGCCGGTGGAACTTCGTGGAGCACTTCCGACGTTTGGCTCCCAGACTGGAGCGGGCCGGGGCTGCTTTGAAGCGGCTCCTGCCCAATCTAGGGGACCCAAACGCCTCCTGCCGAAGGCTATACGCGGGGGTCGTGCGGTCCATGGCCCTTTACGGGGCACCGGTTTGGGCGCGTTCATTGAGGCGGTGGCCAGCCCGCCGGTTGAACGCGTCCCAGAGGGTCATGGCCACCCGACTGGTCCGGGGATACCGCACGGTCTCCGGTGAGGCGGCGAGCCTCCTTGCCGGATTACCGCCATGGGATCTGGAGGCAAAAGTCCTCGCGCACATCTGGGAGTGGCGCGAGGAGTCGAAACGCCGGGGCGTAACTCCGTTCCCGCGAGAAATCGCGGCACAGCGGACAGAGCTCCGGCGGGATCTCATGGCGTCATGGAGAGTGCGATTGTCGCAACCCAGTGCTGGGCACGCCACTATTGCGGCGATAAATCCCCTCTTTGAGGAGTGGCTAGAGAAGCGCCACGGCGTCCTCACCTTCCACCTGACGCAAGTCCTCACCGGACATGGTTGTTTCGGGAGGTTCCTGTTTCGTATCAGGCGGGAGGAAACGCCCGGGTGTCATCACTGCGTGGTTCGCCCGGAGGACACGGTTGAGCATACGGTGGAGGTCTGTCCGGCTTGGGCAGAGCATCGCCGTGTCCTCGCGGAGGCGATCGGCGGCGGAGATCTCTCGCGTCCGGCCCTAGTCCAGGCCATGGTACGGAGCGAGAGGGCATGGTAGGCCGTCACCTCCTTCTGCGAAGCAGTAATGCTCGCGAAGGAGGAGGCAGAACGCGTGAGGGAGAAGCAAATTTCGCGCCCTCACGCCCCTAGCCGCCGCAGGAGACGCCCTGGGCGTCGGGAATCGCAGGCCGATTCCCGGCCACCGTAGCCGCGGGCTTGCGGACGGTGAGCAATGGGTAGCTCGCCGTCCGATAAGGACCAGGCCCGGGTCGACGGCGCGTTGTGTTCCACGCGTGCCTCAAAGAGATGTCAGCAAGTGAAGGGGTCCGCTAGGACCGATGCCTGCCGGGGTTGCGGGAAAGTCCGAAAGGGATACCGTGGCCCCTGGCAACGTACAGGAAACGGAAGGAACACGGGTGGTTTTTTAGTCAGTAAGAGTCTGACACGAAGAGCGGGAGAAGTTATTTGATAATTTCCCACCAAAAAGGAAAAAAAAAGGTTGCTAAACTAGAAAATACTCAGAACGTACCTACACGTGGTAGCATACATAATATTGCTTATTTTCCACTGAAAACATTAACATGCGTAGTTAATTGGCAAACTTTTCATAAACATTTGAGCGAAACCTCAAAGAGGCAAGCAAAACTAATTACATCTAAATAGGCGCAATGATTACTTACTTCAAAACTAAAGAGCTTATCTGCACTTACCTTGCACGCTGCTATAACCTTTCTGCGCTTATCTTAAAAATCTGATTGGAATAACTTAAATTTCAAAGTCTGTTTAGTGAAAGTAGAAAGTTATTTTAATGTAGTTTTGGAAACATATTTGTTGTTGGCTGCTAATAATTTACACTATACGGTAATTAGTGCGAAAAAGTTGCAATTTATTACTTAATTTCAGTTTTATCGTCGTATAATTCGCTCAATCCTGTGGAAATAAGTGTTGCTTTTAGTATTATTAATATTTTGGATTTAGGTCATGATCGGTTTTTGATCAAATAACAATATGTTATATGGTTCAAAGGAGTAGTTTTTCAATGAGTAAGTGGAAAATATATTACCAATATATGTACAGAGCTTGAAGCACCTTAGTTGCTATTTTCATTGTATGCCACAATGAAGGAAATAGGAACTCTTTGTAAAAGGTTCTTCAAATAACTAAGATGTTAAAGAGTCCATGCTTATCCCAAAATATACCAAGTTGTAAAATAAGACTCGTAAAATGTTACGTTTTAACACTCTTTTTTCTGGTACACAATTATGTAGATTCTGTAGGCAAGGATTTTCCAACATTTAAAACGCTCATGATTTTAGGAAAATTATACAATTTCCTCGTATTATTAAAACCATTTCCTGACTGTTTTTTTAACTCATTACAACGTTGGAAAATACAGGACTACATAAATGTAAAGATTTTTCCGGGAAATTCAAATGAATTTTTGGAGACAAATGCTATTTCAGAAGTAAAAAGAAGCGTTAGATTTTAATCAAACATCAATAAGAAAGAATTAACTTGCAATAAGAACATTTTAAATTCAAATTCTTCACCGGTCCGCGATTATAACGCTGTGCATGCTTACACATAAAGTTATTATGTGTACTCGACAAACAGTGAAATGCTAAACCACCAACAACAACATATTCTTTTGGCATAAACATTGATCATCTAAAAGGTACAGACATTACCTATTTTTTGAATGCTCAATCATTACTCTAGCATTAAAAATCTTGTAGTTTATTAGCAATTGAAATCTTATATGTGTTTCTCATTCAAAAATATTGAACTTACCACCAGTACAACGAGCGAAAAACCGTTTTCACATCAAAATCAAAATATGATTGTCACGTATAATAAGAAGCCATTTCCACCACAATGCATAGGCTATGAACAGGTTCTGAATAAAGACGGCTACGCACCAGCACAAATGAGCCGCAGTTCAAGTGACTGAATTCAGTTCAGCCTGAGGGTTGAAATATCACTGGGGTAACTCAACACTCTTGAATGGGATCTGTTCCCCGAGGTGCTTGAAAACCTCTCGTGGCCTGGGGTACTTATATGAGAAAATATGAACTTTTCATTTTCTACGGCAAGGTATTTGATTGAAGTGGTTGTATGGTTTAAAGATGTTGCCATTTTGGGTCTCCGTACAATACGAAGAAAAGATGGATGGACGTGAAATATGAAATGGCAAGGAAGGAAGTGAATACTGAGATAATGAAAGAATAAGGCCAAATAAATTGGGTTATGGGTTCGAGAATGATGTAATATATGACGAAATAGATCCCGCCAGCAGCTATCGCGATATCTTTATAAATGGGATGAAATTGAATGACCACCAAAAAAATAATCGTTACCCTAAACAGCCTCATCCAAAAAAAAAAAAATATGTACAAATAAATGAAACCTGTACCAAAATCTTTCGGGCTATTTAAGTCATGCCTGCACTACTAAAACTTTTCATAACCCAAAAAGGCCACGCGTGCACCAAATTTTAACTAGCAAAGTTTTGTGTCATTACTACCCAAATATTTTGATTGATTTATTCGTTAAGATTTTAAAACAATTGTTACCATACAAAGGAGTGTGATGTTGTTATTTGAATACTGATTCTTCATTAATATTTTTAAATAATTATGACCATACAAATGACTGTTTTAATGTTGGTTGTTTGAAGACTCATTTATCACTAAGATTAAGTTTTTTGAAGATCCACTCTTCATTAAAATGTTAAAATTACACTAAGGACTGCCTTATTAAGTTTTAAGTTTATTTGTATGTAGAAATAAAACATGTTGTTTATAAACGAATGTTTTTTTTTTTTTTTGTGGCCGTTATTTTATTGAAAGCTCTAAGAAGGTCAGCCTTTAGTAAACATTTTACGGTAATATCGGTGAACCTTTAGAACTTCATTTATATTTTTTGAGTAAACAATGATTTTTGTATATTAATTTACTTTATTAGGATAAAATTGTGTAACATATTTGCATGAATTTTTTAAATAAAATGCGAGTACATATTTGGTGCATGCGTGGCCTTTTTGGGTAGCTCAGCGATTATTCTGAAGATACTTGCCTTTTTTAGGTTAGCAGACTTTACGTTTTTTGGTGATAATTTCATATTAAAATGGGGATTGAATTCTGGTAAGTACTTACGATTTTTTAGGCGTTATATTTCATTATATCTGGTGATTGCTTAAACCTAAGCCTTTATAAATTATAGCGTTATGCCTATATTACTGTTAATATAGTAATCTACTGGTGAAAGTTTTTTTTTAAATCGGTCGAGTACTTTTGAGTTTATTAATTACAAAACAAAAATACAAATCTTTTCTCTTTATAATATTAATGTAGATATTGAACTTGCTGCATACCGCTTGATGTTACATAAAGACGATAAAATAAATCAGAACGAAGCTCAAGCTGGTTTTGACTTTGACTTTCATCTCAAGGCTTGCAAGATTTACTTTCATCTCAAGGCTTGCGAGATTTGAAAGAAGAAGGAAAAAAATTTCGTTACAGAATTTTATCGCGGTCTATACATACCTAAATTGATATGTAGGTACTGATCAGCATTTTGACAAAAAAGTAAGTTCAAAAACTAAAAACCCGACTACTGAAAAATCACGCTCTAAAAAGTATGAAACAAGAAAATATATCCTGTCTACAATAATATAAAATAATAAAATGTACGCTTGTATATCTACAAAATTATAATGGCTTGCGACCACGGCTTTACCTTTACCATTTTTGAACCTAATGTCTTGATTTCTGTCTGAAAAATGTGCTTGTTTCCATACTTTTTAGAGCGTGATTTTTCAGTAGGTCGGGTTTTAGTTTTTGAAATTATTTTGGTGTTGTAATTTCGTGATAGTATTTACAGAACCGCTTACATTTTTTTAAAGGTAAAAAGAAGATTTGTTTTGTATAATTATTACAGTTTAACTCTGTCTAAATACAACTTAATATACATGCACTTACTTACCTACTTAGTGTCTGAGACGTTCGACTTAGATCAATGATCATCCCCTGAGAACAATTAGGTCCTCCAGGATAGGATATCGATGTTATAATACCTAATTAATAGCCTGAGAGCATAAACAGATACCTACATCGGCCAGCACAATATGTTGCATTCTCTAGTGAATAATTAATTAACTATTATGTTCGTTACTTAGCACCCTTATAAATTATCCTAGTGGAAGCCGTTGCTATGATGTTAGGAGGTCATAGTATTAAAACCTGGAAGTGGTGGTGGAGTGAAACTAAGCTCTTAGATGTGCGATAACGGTGAAGGGATTGATACCTAATGTATCAGATATTATACGGCTTCGTCTAATAGAATTATTTGTTCAGAGTTTGCATACTTAATTATAAACGTGTAACATTTTTGTTACGTGAGTAATCTATTATTATTATTACATGAGGTCATGGGATCGATTCCCGGGTCGGGCAAAGCGATATTGGGTTTTTCCATCTGGAATTTCTCAGTAGCAGCCCGGAGTTTGGATTTGTGCCCGGTTGATGGCAATAGGCTCGCCCCCTATTACATGGGAGTCAAACATAACTGGTGAAATGTGGGTTTACTATAGGAACACCTCTGCCCAACCCTTCGGGGAATACAGGCGTGATGTTATGTTATAGGGTAATCTATTACGCACATAAAAAAGTACCCATAGAAAAGGAATTTGTATGTGACACCTCACAGTATTGTTTGAAAGAGTAATGAAACGCATGAAGCAATAATGCACGCGAAGGAGGAATCAGAACGCGTGAGGGAGAGGCAAATTTCGCGCCCTCACGCCCCTAGCCGCCGCAGGACGCGCCCTGGGCGTCGGGAATCGCAGCCACCGTAGGCGCGGGCTTGCGGACGGTGAGCAATGGGTAGCTCGCCGTCCGATAAGGACCAGGCCCGGGTTGACGGCGCGTTGTATTCCACGCGCGCCTCAAAGAGATGTCAGCAAGTGAAGGGGTCCGATAGGACCGATGCCTGCCGGGGTTGCGGGAAAGTCCGAAAGGGATACCGTGGCCCTGGCAACGTACAGGCAACTGAAGGAACACGGGTGGGTTTTAGTCAGTAAGAGTCTGACACGCCCTCCCGCTCCACCCAGAGCGGGATAAGTTATTTGATAATTACCCACCCAAAAAAAAGGGCTACAGAAATGTTTGTGTCTTGAAGTGAAAATAAATAAATTATTATTATTCAATTGATAAAACAGTTTTTAGAGTTAAACCTATATTAGACTTAAATCAGCGTTTAGGTGACTTTTTTTTTTTTTTTTTTGGGTGGGAGAAGTTATTTGATAAATGCCCACCCAAAAAAAAAAAAAAAAGGTCTTAATGAATGAAAACCACTGAAAGAACAATTCAATGTTTCACTAAACATCTTATTAAAAAACTAATTTTATTTTCAACAAAAAACGAATGAAATCCTATTATTTTAAAACGATGATTGCCCGTGGTTTCTTCTTTGACTTTTGGCGGGCACACGCTGATACTAAACCATTGATTGGCGCGTGGCTCTAGTAATTAAATAGTGTTCTTGGTCATTAGAAATCGCACGCGATCATTTACTGGATGCATTTTGTGAAGAGAAACAAAAGATAGTATAAACTCTTGATCGAAGAGTAGGCATAACATAACCATAATCAGTCTATAATGTTCCTCTTCCCTGTGAGAGGCGCACGTTTGGTCGGACCGCGCTACATTGCAAAAATCATCTTGTATTACTTTAGTACATTTTTAGGGTTACGAAACCCTATTACTAAACCTCCGCTATCCGTCCGTCTATCTGTTTGCGGACTGTTTCTCATGAACCGTAATAGGTAGACAGTTGAAATTTTCACACACAGTAAAAAAATATGTAGTGTTAAATATTGTACGGTGCTACAGAACCCTTCGTGTGCGAGTTCGACTCGCTTTTGGCCCGTTTTCTATGAACCTTTGCATACTACAGGCGGGCCGCACTGTGCTTTTTGTATCAAAATGATTAGTGAACAGGCAGCTGCTAGTTATTTGTAGCACTTCGTATTCAAATTCAAATTCAAAAGACATTTATTCACACTAGGCTGAAAATCACTTTTCGAACGTCAAAATTACATAAGACAGTCCCCCAAAAACGCCCGCCCTTCACCACTTTCTAGTGCTTTAGCTGGGAAGAAGAAGTGGCGCAACAAACTCCCCAGCAGCACAGCTGTCTGAATAGTTAGAAAAACATGGTCGTACCACGTACCACGGTCAATGTCAATCAATAACCATAATACCTACCAGTGTGGTTCCCAAGCGAATTCAAATAGCAAACAAGAATTTTTTGGTACTCTGATCTTCTACGCTACCTAAATAAACGCTCATAAAGAAAGTCAACTTAATAATATTTGGAAAAGGGTAATTCCTACGGGTACATTGGATATTGCGAAAGTGCTTACGCCACGCACAAACTTTGACCTTACGTATTAGAAACTTCAAATAGTTTGGAAAGCCAGGTGAACTTTGCTGAACTTTCGTTTAAGAAGCCCGGATATTCTGCTAAGGTAACTTTCCTAATCTCGGTCTGGGATTAGTTACGAATTGGCGTGGTTGGTTAAGAATTTAGGATAGAACGATAAGAGAAACTGCCTAAGTGCTGAAGTTTGATTCGTCAATTGAAAGGCAATGATTACTTCATCATTGCCTTTCAATTGACGAATCAAACTTCGCGTAAACGTCAACTTCGGTAAGCTACAAAAAGTACAGCATTCTATAATGGCAAAATTATAATTTTTAAGTATAAGTATTAAAGTGTTACAGACATCGACATGAGGCCCATAATAGAAGTTGTTTTTAACAGTAAATTCATACATATACGATATATTGACGACATGGTTGGCGCAGTGGTTAAGCGATTGACTGCTGCGCTGCGTGTCGCGGGTTTGATTCCCGCACGGGACAAATATTTGTATGACCTACAATTACTTGTTCCGCGTCTGGCTGTTTGTGTATGTGAGTTTAAATGTTTGTAAACGCACCCACAATACAGGACAAATTCCTAGAGTGGGGCAAAGTTAAAAAAAAAAAAAAGTAAGTCGTCCACATCAATATCTCTGTGACGGCATCTACCTACATCGCCACATGCAAACTGCACATCATACTGAGACCACACTACTGCATAAATACAACGTCCCGACTTCAATCGTCGGGCAGTAGCCCACCAGACACAACACCCGTCTGGTTGTAGGATCCTCCCTTTTCTATAAAGGATGAGTGAACTTTACAACCTGTTCCTCATACCTTTATATATCTATGTTTGTTTACTAGCTACGGACCCAGTGAACACGAAAAAACAACATGCGAAAACGCAAAATAAATTAATTATTAGCTTCGATCCCTGACATGTAAAACGTTTGAACGACCCTTTACACACACAAAAGCTTCGTCAACAGTCCGTGACGATGTGATATATTTTGTCAGTCCGCACAAATTTGTACAGCGCCTTTAACAAGGCCAAAAATATATATGGAAAAAATATTTTTCTGGAAAAGTCTCAAAATTCCAATTTTGTTTTTACAGCTTTGAGGACTTTGTGAAAGGGTATTTTTGAAATGAATATATTAATATTTTTCAATGACCAGTCTGCGCCGCTTTTGCATTATTCTTTCAATTGAAAACAATTTATGAATAACGAATTAAGCACGGATATACAAATAAAGGAAAATGTGGTAGGTACAATGGTAAATATGCAGAAAAAAAAAACTGCTTTTGGAACGCTTATAAAAAATCTGTGTAACATTTCGCAGACGTCTTAAACCGTCCTGTCCTCTTGGGTACTCTTACTTATATCTGCAACGATTTGTCAAAAAAAGTTAAGGTGAATTATGTCTCAATGAAGATGCCGTTAATGAAAATGTAGAGGTCCTTTTATAGAAACACTTCGAGGGCTTAATGGCTTTTGGGTGAAAAACTGACGGAATCCACCCGAAAGGGTCAAAGGGAAGTTTCATTAATTTTATCAGCGAACGTAATGTAAAAAGCAAAAAAGCTTTATTCAGTTCAGAAAAACACGGTACAATATAAAAAACGAGTAACAGATCACATATGCTTATATGCCTTAGGTGCTAGATTTTTACAAGTTCCCTGGACCTCACACTAGAATTCCCTGTGTCATGGGGTCCAGTCTCTTCCCAAGTGAGGCAAACAATTATTTATTTAGGTGAAGTAATTAATTTGGAAAAAATAAAAAACAACAGATAATAATTAAAAGAAAAAATAATTAAAAACCATTAAGTACAAAGAAATTTAAAAAAACAATAGTTAACTATCTAAAATTATTATGTTAGATGACAAGAGGTTCAGGTGCTTTTGGGTGTTAGTGTGCGTGAAGTGTGGAGTGGTGTGAAGTGTGTGGGGTGTCCCCCACACACCCCCACCCTTTGACCCTTCAGTAAGTGATGAAAGTGGATGAGTTGGTGCGCGCGTGTTGTGTTTTATTTTTTATTGATATGTTAGATATTACGACTCTTTGTGCAGAAGGTCATAATTTTTGGGATGCAGCCATTTAAATATAGTATTTTTCTTTGTGGAAATTCTTTTTAAAGCTATTGTAAGTTTATTGGGTACAGACGCCAGCACATCAACCTACTATAATCTGTCAAATTTCTTTAATCGATTTTCAACTTTATCACTAAATCATAAGGTTTAAAGTTGATTGGGAAAATTTGACAGTTTCGGGTAGGTTGACCTGCTGGCGTCTGTACCTAAATTAATACATAGGTATGTATTTTCACTTTTGTACACTTTGTCCTTCTTTAGAGTTCCGTACCCGAAGTGTGCCAAACGGAACCCTATTACTAAGCCTCTGCTGTCCGACTGTCTATCAGTGAGCTGTCTCATGAAGCGAATTTCACAGATTATGCATTTCTATTGCAGCTATAACAAAAAAAAGAAAATTGTAAATTAAAGGGAACTCTCCATACAATAAACATTTGACTTTGAAAAAAAAAATATAACCCTGACATATGGTGTCATTGTCTAGACCTCATCGAGTAAAGAAAAAAAATTTTTTTTTCGGTATTTATGAAACAGGGGGCCGTAAATGTTATCAGTTTTAAACCATTTTTGTACGAGCTCTATCTCAACAACTAAAGAAGTTTTAAACAATTTGAAACTTCTGTATATCATGTACCATATATTGTATTATATTCAACAAATACTAAAAATGCCATAATAATTAATAAGGTATTTTATTAAAAAATGACTGATTTTCTGCAACTGCAAAAATAACTTTGTAATTTATAGTATCATTATGAAATACAAATTTATCTTTGCGATTTTTAAGATGAAAAATAATAATATTCTTCGTTTAGTACCGTACGTTTTTTTAGCAAATAAATAATTTTCATTTATTTGCAAAAAAAATGTACGGTGGTACAAAACCCATCGTGTGCGAGTCCGACTCGCACTTAGCCGGTTATTTACTTTATAACAAGAACAAGCTTAAGTGTTATTTATTTATTGTTAATTCCAAGATGGTGTCCAGGGTCTGATGATGGTGCAGGAAAGATGCCATCGGAACTCCGCAATCAAACAAGATAGCACAATCGTGTTTGGACGCATTGATAAGTGCTATTAGACTAGGTGGTGTCCAGGATCTGATGATGGAACCGGGAGTTGTCTATAGGAACTCCTCAATCAAACCAGATACCACCATCGTGTTTGGACTCATTGGTTATGTTTTGACAATTGCTTTGACTCAAGGTGGTGTTCAAGTTCTGATGATGGAGCCGGAAGGTAGCTACACGTACTCCTCAAATACTTAAACTAGATAGCCCTGATGCGTATGGGCTCGTTAAATAACTACAACCTAAGGTGTAGGTGATAGGTAGGTATCCAGGGTCTGATTATAGAAGTGGAAGGTGGCCACAGGAACTTCTCGAGTTTACAAGATTGCCTTATAGTGTTGGGCTTGTTGGATTTGTGAAGGTGATAGAACAGATATTTAAACAAATTCTAATGCCAAAAAGTACAAAATGAAATATAAGTAAAAATCTTTTTTAAAACAACCTTTTAATGAACTTTCTATTTTATTGTGTGGTTAATGACTAACTTGGTGTCAGAGTTTTAAAGCCGCCCATAGGCCTCTTATTTGACTTCACATACCGTCGAGAAATATCTCTTATTCATTCAGACAGGTTTCCTCACGATGTTTTCCTTCACCATTTTTGAAGCAAGTGATAATTATACAATACGCACATGAATCCGAAAAGTCAGAGGTGCGTGCCTTGGTTTCGAACTCTATGACTTATCAGTCCGTATCAGAAATGAAGTGATCCGCAGGAGAACCAAGGTAACCGACATAGCTCGAAGAATTGCCAAACTTAAGTGGCAGTGGGCAGGGCACATTGCTCGCAGAACAGATGGCCAATGGGGCCGAAAGGTTCTGGAGTGACGACCGCGTACCGGAAGACGTAGCATTGGAAGGCCTCCCACAAGATGGACCGATGATCTTGCAAAGGCCGCAGGAATCCGCTGGATGCGGGAGGCACAGAATCGGTTGAAGTGGCGGTGCTTGGGGGAGGCCTATGTCCAGCAGTGGACGTCTTTCGGCTGAAATGATGAATATGATGATGATGAAACATAGAACTTTGATATTTTCTTTAAAGCTTGAGGCTTATCTTTAAGTGTTAGAAGAAGATTTAATTTTACGCCTCAAGCTTTTAAGAAAATATTAAAGTTCTATGTTTACGTAAATTTTATTTAGTACTTTTTAGTTAATTAAAAACTTGCTTTAAAAAAGCTTTTTACTTATATTTTATTACGTATAGCTTATGATCCATTTTCTATTTATACTTCAATCCTGGCGTAGGACAGTAGGTAGGTAGGTATTTTTACCGTATTTGCACCTTTCTGATATATGCTGTATGAGAGCAAGAAGCAGAAAGGTGTGGTCTTTATCGGTGTGGGTACAGACCATCAAACTGAACAACTTTCTCCATGGGATCAACATCGTAATCGCGAAAAAAATATCAACAGTCCCATACAAAACTTTAATACCTACTCGACCCAAATGTAAGGGACGACTTGGTCCCATGGAGAAAGTTATTCAATTTGATAGTCCGTACCACACCCTTAAATTTGACCATACCTATGTGATACACGCTGTTTAAACCTGAACAATTTAAGACAGACAAGATACGACAAACTGAATTAGGTCATTGGCTATTGCTAAGGTTCAGGTACATGGCAGGACCATCATGGCAGTGCACGACCACTCAATCAGTCTTGTTGGTTAAGGAGGTTTAGATGACACTAAGGAGCACATCCATCCAGCATTTCATACACAACACTACTTTAAAAGTTTTGGAATAGATTTAAATTATTTATTAACTGACTGCCCCAGAAGGGGGGTAATGTTTTTCGAGACTATGTATGTCAATTTCTTTGGCACACTCTGTAGCCTAAACGGCTTGGTCAAATTTACTTAATATATGAGATGTCGTTAGATTCGACTTAATTGCGAATTATATTTTTTATATAGTGCATCTGCAAACGCAAAAAAGGGCGGGTAAGGTTTTTTTTTAATAAATTGCAACAATATTGTTATAAAATTATTATTATTATTATAAATGCTAGTAATAAAAAATAAATTATAATAACAATAATGCTAGTGTAGTGACACAATGTTGCATTATCGCTTAAGTTTTACCGCACGGTGCGGCCGCCCGGCTCGGGGGCCGCCAGTACGCTCCTAGACTAGGTTGGTAATAGTCGTGAATATATTCCTGTGTATATTGTAAAGGTTGATGAAATAAAGACACAAAGTTTTACCTCTTACTCCAAGTTTAATTCCATAACACCGGTTACATAAAGAACAATACAAAACTAGTAACCATAATAATATAATATATACATACTATATTTATACATAAATATATTAATAAAATTACCTTGAAATAAAGCAAGTTATTTAAAAAAAACAAAATACCCTAATGCAAAAACACATAGATACCTAACTGAAAAGAGAAAAACAAGCCATATAATATATATAATCTATAGAATTTTGGTATTGCTGGGTTTGTCCCCAAACCAATTAATTACCTGAAATATGGTGTAACTTTTGTTTGTGCCTGCGAAACCAAAATAATGAAATTACGCAATTTAATAGAGATATTGTAGTGGAATAATAAGTAACATTATAATAACATACTTGTTATACCACGACTGGTAATTCCAGAAGGGTTAGGCAGAGGTGTATCTATAGTACGCCCACATTTCGCCCATTATGTTTAAGTAAGTTTGTAACAATAATGTATATTAATTAAATACATAAAACAAAAATATATACTTCAATAAAAAACAAGTGTGTTCTGAATACTTAAGGGCAAGTTCAAAATTATTGAATAATGTGTACAGATTCACCTAACCGCTGTTTCTACATTATCTGTGGCATGACATGATTTTTTACAGCGACATCTGTATAATTTTATTAGAATTATTCTTGAATGCGCTACCCTTTGTTTGTTACCCTTGCATTAAATACTGTTTGTACCAACTTGTAGATGGCGCTCATACGAAGGCCTTGTAGCAAATAAAGTGACATCTAGTTAAAAAAGAAACATTAATTGATATCTGAATATTCGTTTGCGTAGATAGATGGCGTTGTTATTAGGGTTTTAGGGTGAAAATGCTACTGTAGATAGTACCTATTTATTTTTATTTGTTCTTGATTCCTTTTAAATGATTTAGTTTAACAAATTGCTTATTACTAAGCAATACATATTTGTTTTTAATGCTTCTGGATAGACAGGAAGCATCTTTCATCTACATACTTATCAGTGGAAATGAGGCTGCAGATTCTTTGGTTATGCCTATGCCTTTTATGATAATTGTTTTGCCATTTGTAGTTGCAGGTTTATAATTATTTTTAGTTACGTCAGTTATAAGCCCGTCAGCAAGGTGGTAGCGAGTTTGACGGCCCAGAGAGCGCTTTCATCGTGGTCGCTATTTCAATGCAACCCATAGTAATTTTTGCACTGTGTTGACATTGTAGCATTGTACAAACTAGTGCAAAATTATTTGACAATATGTTGTAGGTAGTATAGAATAGTTTTTATTATTCAGACTGCCTTGTTGGGCGCAAACGCAACAGCTGAGCGTTAGGTCCTGAGTTCGTTTGCCAGGTCGGGCAGTGTTATTGACTTTTTCCACCAGGAATTTCTCAATAGTAGCACGGAGCCTGGATTCGTGCCCGGTTGATGGCAATAGACTCTCCCACTGTTACATGAGACATGAACATAACTGACGAAATGTGAGTGTACTATAGGTACACCTCTGCCCAACCCTTCAGGGAATACTGGCGTGATGTTATGTTATGTTATTAGTTATTACTCATAATATTCTGGTTATGAGTAAGGGTAAAATAGAAATAAAAGCAAAATGTTATTTTTATGGAATTTATTTCATCTTCAATTTCAAACTACACCTTCAAAATTACAGTTGATTATAACTACTATAAGCTATAATTTTTACCTAACTCCGTTTCGGGACCTATTTCGCTCATGAAAAAAATTTTGACACGTTTTCAAAACTTCCAAATATTAGAATTTCATCCGATACCTTAAGCCTACCTTCCATTATGCGTTTACTACATAATCACACTTCATACAAAGTACATGAGACGGATAATTAAGAAATTATGTTTTCTACAAAATGTAGATGTTAAAAATCGTCAGCGACGATGATTCTGGACCCAAGTGATTCCCCTTCTCATGTAATAAGTACCACTGCTTAATAATAAAACGGTATATTAAGTTCTATATTAAAATTAGTTGCACGCTTGCAAAAGCTGCTTTGCGGTGGTTAAGTAATTACATACAATAATAAATGTCACATACATTCGAAAAATTCGTTCATTCCCATACATATCTACGTTAATATTATTCTAATGATCACTAAATTAATTAACAAAATAAATCTGTTAAAACGTAATTTATTTTTAAGTCTCAAACAACGTTTCTTTCAAAAAATCAGGTACAAATCAATCAAAATTAACACTAGGGTAACTGAATCATCCAGAGGAAGTATTTCATGAGATCTTGTTGTACATTATTAGACAAATGTGAACATAATTAAGCATGAAGATGCGTTACACAATAAATACGATGAACTTAATTTATAATACACAACATTTTTTTGGCTTTTATTGTATTAACACAAAATCACAGAAGAATCTATTAAATATAGCTGCTACGCCTTTCATTGAGTATATCACTGGCCGTCAATCAATGTCGTTGTAAAAGTACCAAGTGATATAATACTATGAAGAGGAACTAAAACTATCCATTATTGAGGGCCCCATAGTCCATCCCGTTACTCTACTTAAATTCTAATATAACAAAAAATATAAATAAGTCATCATGTGAAAGTTACATAACATGTGCAATCTTCATCTATGATCTTATATTATTCTGTTATGTGCCATTATTATCATGATTAGCTTAAGACTTCACTATAGTATGAAAGCTATATCAAAATTTATTTCTATTTAATATCGTTTCATGTTGGCCAATGTTTTATGCCTCAAGTGTATTTGCTTCTTTTATTTCTAGAACATGTTTAATCGCCTGACGACAAATATTCATGAACACACTGTGCAAGCAAGACATTTCGACAATTATTCAAAGTATTTTTTAAATTAGCACACACATATGAGGTTCCGATATAAATAAGCAGTACTATATATACTATGTTTGACATACAGTGTATAAAAGTTCCAACTGACATCAAGTCTACTCCGTACAGTTTTGTACTAAATCGATATTATTTTCGTGTCTATTCGGCCCACGTGCTTATGACTCATGCTATTACAATCTCTACTAAATTCAACCTTGTATCTATATCATCAAGGTTCTATTTTACATGTACTCATCAATGTGACAACTGTACCCACCTATTTCATGTTTGCTACATAAATATTCCACGGTTTGCAATCTGATTTGTTTTTAACCTTGCTGAATACATTTTATAGTTTGCGTAAGCAGTTTACGCGCTTTTAATATAAAGTTGAATGTTTTCATAGTGAGTCACTTATTGTTAAAACGAATTTATATTCAGACTTGATTCTTCACACCTGTATCTACGTGATTTTTGAAACATGGATCTAAATAATGTCTGCAATAAAGCGTTTTTCGATTACAGTAATAAAATTAAGTATCTTCGTAATGACAGTCATTGTGTTCGAAAATAAAGAATTTTTCTTCTACTTTCAAACTTACGTAATTAGGTAGTTTGCGGTAGCATTCTATACTTTACCGTTCAAGACAACAACAATATTAAGTTCAAAGTCTACCTTAAGCTTGACGTCTTTATCCATGACGAGACCAACAGCAGATAGGTAATTAAGTTACTAATCTATTGCTTAGGCCACGCTATTGCAAATGAATACAGAGGTCATTATTGTTTTGATGATTCATCGCAAATTGTTTGCAAAACGAATTATCACACAGTATAACTACCTAATATCATCGTTTGCGTCAATATCAAACAAACGTACAATATACATACAGTTAACACTGATTAATAAAAGATATATGGTATCAATGTATAAGATAAACGATGAATGAGTAATACGAAGCAAGACAACATAAATACCTATTTCGTTACACACAGTATACATTTAAATGTGAAAATGATTATATGCGAATAAATAATATATAATATATTTTAAATATGCGGCTGCGATATTCTGGACTAGCATAATTACACTGCTACCTGAGCGTATACAAATAAATGTAAGCCAGTTCGTTAGCAAAAATCATTGAATTCTAACTCTTTGGTATTATTCACTGGGTTCCTAAAGCTAGACAAATACGATAAGTAACTCCTTCACTTGTGCTTTCTTCAGCAATCTAAACAAAAAATAATCACACCTTGGATTTCCGATCGCTGTTTATGTACACCTTTCCGAACTTCGAACCGACCGATCGACTGATCGAGGTTCACTCAAAATTAAAACCCATCTTTCCTGATGAGATTTTCATAGTAGGACGGCTGGCAGAGGTGTGGACAGTGCCATGTGTTCCGCACCTCGAACCGGAAGCCTCTGGGCAGTGACGTAGTGCCGCATTAGAGCTGGCACAGTCGGAAACGCTGTCGCAGCACCACCCAAAGTGTAGCCATCTGTAGCGCGGCAAATACGCATATGCATAAAACCACGTGTAGATCTGCAAAACAAGGAAAAAACCATGATTAGCAAAGATGTGTTAAAAATATTCAAAAGACGTAGGTTACTGAAGCTGATATTAAACAACATGACTAAGTGATAGTGAATACTCACTTCAGACTTAGCGAATAGTCGTGTTTGGCCGATTCGCTGTTTCGAACCAAAAAAGCGCCCTCATCCGCGTCCCTTAGCAGACTTTCAGCTTCAACGCGCGATAAGGTCCCGTGGTACCACCTGTAAGCAACAGAAATAAGACCAATTAGTATGTCTAATTTAATTTTTGTCTCGTTGTCAAATATTCAAGATTAATGTGAAAGTGAAGAACGTAGTATTAAGAAGAAATTAACTCACCCTTGTCGGTCAAGTGGGAGAGAAGCGTCAACCAAATCTCGAGGCGGAGCTATAGGTCCCAAATTCAAACGCAGTCCCTTAGAACTGCCAGAACCACCGCTACCGCTGTCGAAATTCAACTTCAAATTCGGTTTGTGTGTGTTTCCTGAAAACAAGGAATAAAATTGAATAAGGAAATACGTCAAGTGAGTAAACTTTTGTTCTTAGCATTGATTGAATCTAAGACGCCACCACTTATTACGTCAAACCACACGCAATTCTCCTCGAAACGAACTCCTAACTCAACTGAACGGCTACAAATTGCTCCCAACATGTACAGGAAAAAGTTCCCTCAAAAAGCACTCAAGCAAATTAAATATTGGTTGGGCGTTGGACCAGAGAATTTCGTGTGGAGCAATCCGGAGTCATACGTCTTAATCGGCATAATGCGGTGGCGGTCGCTTCGAGTTAGAAAGAACCAACGATTTGAGTCGACAGACCCTTCTAGTATACTTCTTTCTGACAAGATTGACAAGTAAATCTTTTTGACGTGATGGAATTATTAAAAAGCATTGGAAAGTTCTTGTGACTCTATATTTTGTTTTTATTATGTAATGGAAATATTTTAAAGATTATAAAAAATACCAACCTTGATTTAAGTCTTGCACGCTTTGGCTGGAAGAGGCATTTGAGATAGCCCCTCCAAAGTCGTTATTCAATTGTAGTGACTGCCCGCGTAACTTTCGGCGCAATTTGGGCATGTCAAATGGCAAGGATCGCATGTCGGCTTCGGCTTCAGCCCGTCGTCTCCTCAACTTGGGCATGTCGAAAGGAAGATCAGATAGGTCAACATCTTCATCTTTACGTTCCTCTTCAGTATTACTGTTTTTGAAATTAATGAAAGCGTTTCGTGAATCTACGCCTTCCCTCGAGTGGATTGAAATACCACTGTCAGAGCCTTGAATTTCAGAATCACCAGTTGTTGAGTGTCTAAATGTAAGGTTCAAAAGATTCCTGTTTTGTAACGCACGTCGTTTAGGTTTGGCAACAATTTCAACAGTCGTCTGCATTGTATTACCAGTTTCAAAGTCTTCAGGAGATACTTTCTGAGAGTTGTTGTTTTTGTTGTTATCAGATGTTTCTGATGCTTGTTCTTGTGAAGATTTATCAGAAATGGGGCTAAGAATATGTAACTTAGCTGGATGATGCCCAAACCCCGACAGCTGCATATGATGATGTGACTTTGTGAAGGGCACATTTCCTGAATCAGAGCTGTGTGAACTTAGCGAAGACGAATGACGACTTTCTGAACTACTACTACTCCTGTCTCCTTCACTATTACTACTTCGCAGTGACTCCATGCTGCCTCCGCTGCTGCTTGTGGCCATACTTTCTGTACTAGAGTACTTGCGACGCGGACGAATTACTCCAGGCCTTCCTTTAAACTCCATTATAGGGCCGACCCCCTTTGGCCCCATGTACCGATTCATTTCAGGTGTGTCAGAATCGGAAGTGGGCCGACCCTTAATCTCTAAAAAAATACCGTCTTTTGATTGCCCTCCTTCATCATCACCATCGCGAGATTCGCGACTCGAATCTCTCAGACGTTGTCCAAGATCCAGTTCAGTAGATACTGAAGCTTTGACGTCAGCCATGCTAGCATCGCTACTCGTGGGTGTATCCCGAGCGCGCAGTGACTTTACTGGCAACCTTAAGTCTTTAAGACGAGGGTGTGCAGGTTGTGACTGAGGCAAATTCGGAGCGCTTTTAATACTATTCATGGCAGAGCCGTCTTTCTGTTGAAATTTTGTTGGCAGAGGTGCTGTAGATGGCGGCGATGGTGTGTAACCGCGAAGTGGAAGTTGAGAAGTCGATGCTGTTCGTCCGTCTTCCTCAATATGAACTTTTTCCAATTCCTCTGACAAGGCACAAGCGTTGTTCTCATTCTCCCTTTTTTGACGAATTGTGGGGATTTTGGAACGTCTAACACTGTCCGTCTTCATAGTCACCTTGCGGCGACCTTTGTAGTCAGGTTCGCTACGCTCAACGGCTTCAAAAGCGGATGACGCGGAAGAAATAACTTTTCGGTCCTCAGCTTGCAAAAGAGCAGGGTGGTTGCTGACCCTGTCGAAGTCATCCAAGTCATCATCCGATCGTGCAATTTTGCAGTCGAACGCTGTTTCGTAGATCTGTCTGGTGGTCATCTCTTGCGGCCAGCGGGGCAGTGGCGCCGGCACGTAAAAGACGCTGCGAGAAGGCTGACGCTCCTCTACATCTTCGGACGCGGCGCACACGCAGCCGGCCGCGTCGCGCCCGCGACGCCTCGGCGGCATCCACGCGCTCTCGCCAGACGAAGATGATGAGCGCTCTAGCTCACGGAAACCATCTTCAGCAACTGAGAATCTTTTGGGTAGATTCGGTCTGGGAGCGACGTGAGGTGCGTCTAGACTGGCTGACTTCCTGTACCGGGGGCCACGAGAAGATGATGTTGTAGAGATGGTAGGAGCTGAAGGTGTTTGCTGCTGTTGGGGAGTTTTGAATAAATCACCGTAGTAGTAAGGACTTGGGTTTCTGCGTGGCGCGTTAGCGTATCGTGGGTCGGAGCGACCACTGTCTGGGGAATGTAGAGAAGGTGCTGTAGCGAATGGATCAAATTCGCCGAATTCGTCTTCCTCGCCTTCCGAAGATGTCGATCGATCCTCTGATGATGATTCTAAAACAAAACAAAAACAGTTTATGAAAATTTTAACATACTTGTGAGTGCAATTTGTGGAGAATGAGTGCGCATTCAAGTGCCATTGGAGTAGCTTTAGAAGATAAACTGAAGTCGGTAACGAGCCAGACGCGGATTTTCAATTTTTCTCCTATTTCTGATGTGGCTCAGCTTGTCTCAAGTGATGTCGTTTAAACCCCAACGTCCGGATTGTGAATCCACAACCCCTCAAGAATGCAACCAATTGTTAAGAATTGAAAAGCATTTTTTCAAGAACGTGGAAAAGTTTATAAAATCTTTTTTTAATCCAAAATTATGTTCATAAATTCATTGATGCTGGTATACCGACTTCGTAAAGAATGCTTTTGTCGAATTTCTATGGTTATAAATTAGACATCGTTTCCAGTAGTTATTATTTGCCCTCGAAGGGGTGAAGTGAAAGGACAAAGGGTGCCTTTGATAAACGCCCTGTTTTAGAGATATTCGGTATTCATTTAACTGTTTTGCGTTGTCGTTATTTATAGTTAAAGTAATTACTGCAAAATTCGATATTTTATATGCTTTGAAGATTCAAAATTTCTTAGTTTGTCTCCGCATGATTACTTCGCATGTTGTTAAAGCTGTCGTGATAAGAAATTATTACTACACAAGGTAGTTATCATTATTTACATTCAGCAAGAACAATTTCATTACTAGCCATGGGTACATACTGAGATTTACGACGCAGTTGAAACAACGCTCATTGACATTACTCCCTCGGTTTTAAACTTATTCATTTCCATTTCAATCGGATCTGGAGGACTATTACCTTAGTTAATGAATACGTTAAACCCCTCATACACGTACTACCTACACGCACAGCTAATGTTATTTCAAAGGCGCGACGAAATACCCTAACGAGTATTCCTTGCTTCGGGTAACAAAGGACTCCTTCTGAATGCATCATGAACATAAAAGTCTGGATTTTAAAAGCCACGACGATAGGCAAGAACTAACGAATCGTAGGCAGTCGTAGTATGCCATTTTTATAATAAACTTTTTTTAATACGCTCGCTAAAGAAGGTCTGCGCCTCTTTTGTTTTAATACCATATTTTCCGTTGCCTCATTTAGATTATTCTGTCGAGCATTGTTCTTTGTAGTTTGTAAAACTTTTATTGTGATACCGAGTTTAATTTTTTTTTAATGTTTTTAAGAACTTGCTGTCGTCAAATTATCCTTTAAGGCATTTGCCGTCGTTCGAATGTGTCCTAAACAAAACTTTATCCCCATTATTTTTTATGTAATACTCTTTTTATTGAAACACATTGTCATAAACACAATTGCGAGCGAAATTGCCGTCATCAAATATAAGAGAAGTCCCAATACGTTCAACACGTTACGTCGATTGAACAAAACGGCGTCAAAAACTGTGCAAATTGTCTATTAGCGCCGTGGAGAGTGCAGATGGGAGGGTAAGTGACGTCATTACGTGACGTAATTACTTTTCCGCGTGGATGACCAGGCTGCGTAACTCGAAATTTGTTAAATTGCCGCGATTAACGTGTTAAATGTGTTTCTGAAGCGCGTTGGCAGTGAAAGGTTAAAGGTAATCGACTCGTACGTATCGCATTTAAAGATTTTCATTGGTAGATTCCAATGAAAATCTCTATTTACACATCGAATTTGGGTTATGAAACCAAAATCATACTAGGTAAACTAGCTACGATGAAAAAAAAACCAATACAAACTTGCAATAAAAGCCTCAGTTATTATAAAATCCTGGAAATTTTTTCAGCCGTGTCTAGACGGGCGGACAAACGACAAAAGGTCTGATTAAAACTTGCTATTGTTGCTTCAATACTAGCTAGTATTAGCGAATGAAAGTCCCTGGATGATAAAAAAAACTGCAATCGTGTAATTAATGCTTGGTACTTATATTTTCCGATAACGCAGACATACTTTGATGCAAAGGCTTAGTCGCACGCAAAGGCATTGTATTACAAAAATACAGAATGTTTCGTTACGTAAATGAAGAGAAATAGGACAGACGTAGAGTTTTTAATGCTTTATAAGATATTACGGAATATCAAATCGATGTAATTGTAGATACAACATTCTAACATTTATCATCATTAACTAAAATGATTTAACAGCTATTATTTCAAAGGTGATTACAGCGGTATTTTTCCCATAAATTCTGGAAAGTATCCAACCAGTCGGTTATTTATTATACGCGAGTATCACATACCAACACTTGTACCAGATTAAACTGACCTAATTACGAAGATTGTGGAACAAAGATGCGATCTTTTGATCCAAGGAGACGGTTTTCTTTTTTTAATAAAAGCAGGAGTGTATATCTCTTACCACGGTGAAAACAATGGCCTAACTAGGCTCTGCCACGATTGTTGCACTGGAAGAATGGACCCTTTGTCCCGACCGTCCCAGACGAGGATGTTCTCAAAAAAGTAAGAGCTTCCATGTAAACCGGGAAAATGAAGCACGAAATATTGTTGTTTTTAAGAAACCAGCTTGCTATTTAACGTCAAGTTTTAATTTTTGAGTACTTTTTTTTTTGCAAACTAATTTTATTTTTACTAAAAATTACATTCTTGAAGCTCTCCGAACAAGAATCTCGCCTTGAATTCTAAATATTGTAGTCTAAAATATGTGGAAATCAGTTTATTGGATTGCATAAAAATTGCTGTAAGCAAACATGCTGATTTGAATGTAATCCGAATTGTGTTGTGTTATTTCAAGGATGTTTTGCCAATCAATTGGTAACATTGAAATGCCAATTTGTTTCATATAGCTACATTCTTAAGCGTTGCTGAAATAAACGGAAGTAAAGCTTCATGTTTCTTATTGATGTCGGTAATTTCGTTTTCTTTTACCTAACACTTTTTTATTTATAAAATTTGTGATATTGCATTTGATTTTGGGAAAAAAACTTGTTACAAGATGCTTGTAACAATGTTCGACGTCGATCCTATTTTTTTAATCAAAATTTACTTCAAAGAATAACAACTATCTATTCCAGCTAATCTAATCAACTACCCACTTTAAGTTTTTGATACAAACATTGTACGAACTCAACAGGCATGAATTGGCACATTCAAAAAATTACATTATGTGATTCATCCTATGTTATCTTTCGGTTTGTCATTGTTTCACCTACTCTTTTGTTTTGGTAATTACAGATTTTCTTTCAAAAACAATGTTTTTCTACTTACCAGATTCGTAGTATGGTTGAGATCTGTGTCTGGTCTGTCTCTCGTGCCTGAATGGCGCTGACGGTGCCGGTTCTGGCGGAGATTCCACTGAACCCTCAGGGGCACTCTCAGGGCTTCGCCTCGACACACTAGGAGCCGACAAGTCAAAGTCGGTTCTCCTTGCGGACTCGTAATCCGCTCGACGTCTTGCTGACCCCGCGTCAAACTCCGCTCGTCTCCCTGAATCCCCGTCGAATTCCCGTCCGTAGTGTCTACGACTCTCGTACTCGTAAGGTTTTCGACTCGAGTCAAAGTCGTAGTTTGTTCGACGGGATTCGTAGCGCCATCTGGTGGCTTCGGGGGAGCGGCGCTGCTCTCGGGAGCGCCGGCTGCGTTGTGGGGAGCGACGGGCTGTGTCGCGAGGTGTGCAGTATGCTTCTATGAATTCGACCTGGAACAATAAGGAATGGCACATGAATACATAGTTCCATTTTCAATCAATGTTGATGGTGTGAGACCCTCAGGTGTGGAATTTCTCCAATTTGCCCCATTAATAAGTAAAACGGAAATTTATCGAACAATTAACCCTACAAAAGCCGGCATCGAACATGTAGGACAAGGGGCATCGCATACCAACCGACTATTAGTCGGAAAGAAGCCCTTCATCATGAAGGTCGATTATGTGGCAGAGTAAAGTGGTGATAAAATGCAGCGGTCACATATTCAGCGACCGTAACGGCCGGTTAGACGTCCTCTCCCCTCAACGGGGCGTCATTACCACGACCCGTTTCTGTTTATGGGGACGGATATAAAGAATATTATGAGATATTGTGTGCATCGACGATACTATGAGGTGATAACATTTCGGGGTACGCTGCCAAATTTAGTTCGAAGACAAATTTTTATAGCGCATTGCTGGGATGTTTGCAGCTTTTATTTCATCCGGCCATATTTGTAAGGGTAGCAAAACATTGCATGTTGCACGTAACTTATAAAATGAATACGACAGACAATTAAAAAATAAGACGTACATTGCAGATTAGATATTTTCTACTTAATATTATTATACAAATACACGTATGTTGAGCGCATAAGTTTCATAAATCTATACAAAACCACCTCATACAAAAACTCGCAATTAAAAATTCACATAGGTTCCAAAAATAATGGGAGAACAATTCAGACGGAATTGCATGTTTTTATTTTTCGAATCCGTTTATAAGATGATATCTGTTTAACCCGGGGGTGGTTTCAGGCCATTAGAGACAGTGATGAGTCCCGCTTCCGCGCCTCCGGACATGAAGGGTCTCTCTTACTTCTCATTAAGGGTTAAATTAGTAGCAGCTCAGATGGATTCCGCCTGAACCGTAAGTTGTTTACGTAAACAGTTCACCGTACGCACGTCGTACTTTACGTAATCACTGTTTACGCAACACTTTTATGGCATTTGCAACGCTTTAAACCATGCAAATATATAACGCAATACAGTACTACAGTAATACGTGTTTATTAAATGGAATTCTGTCCAAAAGTTGGACGTAAGTACGTCAAAAAGAACAAAAGGGTGATCCGTTTTTGCCCGAGGGGCAGTTCTTGCTTTTAAACTTTGGCTATAGAAGGGTAGGCTCGGTTCATCTGGCGCATTGTTTAACGATTCCTTGCTATGCATGAAAATTTATTTACATAATTAAACGTCGGCCGTGCCACCCTCCAGTTTTGATTTGCGATGTCTACAGAGATTTCTACGCTCTTTATTTGCATATTTTGATGCTTAATTAAAATCTGCCATCAATTTGATGTAGCATGGGTACCTATTTGTACTTTTTAATGATAAGAATTGAAATTTTCCTCAGTATTGTGACCTTTACCTGCTCTCTTGCCAAAATCGATATTATCAAAGCATATTATCTACTATCTAATCTGCATATCATTTACGAAGATAAATCAAGAAGCATAAGATTAAAAGTAATACCTATACAGTATTTTCAAATATTATGTAAATGCTCTGTAAATTATCCATTAGAACGTATTCATAATCTAAAAATTATAAACTTGTTCAACAAAACTAGTAGGACGTCCTCTCAAAATTTTATTTACAGATTCAAATCAATACCGCCATTCAAGCGTAAGGGTTAACTCTGAAAGGGATCAAATTGAATTCTGCTCAAGCACACATGCTCGCGTCTGGCCATTCATCAATTGTATCGTATAATGGGGGTAGAGTAGTCAACAGCTCACTTCCTGCTCTCGTATTACGTATAGGTAGGTACAACGGTAGAAGTGACTGTACTATACCATTGTAATCACCTTCCTGCTACGTTGTGGTCCAGATTATGTAATAGTATTCACGGACCAAAGCAGTAAAGAGAGTTATATTATTGACGTGACCATTACTATAGCCATTAAACAATTTAGGAATATCGAAAGAGAAGAAAAACCTAAGCAGACATCCAGCCGGAACAGCGATTTACCACTGAATTCTCTGATTCACTGGATAATAAAAACAAATCGTACATTTGAATTAAAGAAACTGGCAACAGGTTTAGCCAATCCCAACTCAAAGACAAAATGCAAATTAGGGAACGGCAATGTCTATTTCTCAAAGCCTAAAGCTAATAGTAATCTAAGGAAGGAAGTCGAAATAAGATAAACAATACCGGCCTTGATTCAGATCAAGTCGTGACTCGGACAAAGAACAAACAAGGAAATAGATGAACATTCTACATTTAACACAATTGATTACTGAGGAGACTAAATTAACATTTTATAGAAATAAAATGATTTCTCGGAAACATTGGGTAAGCCTTGTGGAATCCAGGATCTAAAATAAACGCGTATATATTTTCAAAGCACGCGTGTACTGACGTACACAGTTGTGACTCATTGCGACCTTAAAAGTTCTTTTGCCATGTGATAAAAATCTCCTACATATTTTTTTATATCTGACCGAGATGTTTTAGAATGTGTTGGCAACGTCGGGGATTCCTTCTTGTTTGAATTTGCCTACGTAATTGTATAATTTGTCTTGGACAATCGCGTTAATAATAAACAAGCTCTAGATACTGGCGAAGTCGTCCATATAAAAGATTCCGGGTTCACCCAGTATGAGTAATACAAACAGTATGAAGGATGTGGGACAAGACGGAGCTTTCAGACGACCAGATGAGTCACCGGCCCGGCCCGATGTATTAATATCGGAGACACGCCTCTTGGGATCCCGAACTAAAATAGCGCGGTGTCGCGTGACTTCAATATGGTAATGCGCCATCATAGCTATACATTTTTTTCATGGATTTTTTCCGCACCCACTAATATTTTTAGAACGTGAATCAATCGATTATCAAATATGGATTGTTAAAGCAAACAACTGCCTACATAGTAATAAAAATAAAGAATTCCTATGAATTTACGGACGATTGATGTTGTAAAGTAGGTCTGTATGGTTTCTGGAAGCATTATTTTTAGCAATATATATGACAACTCTTTGACTCCATGAATAGTAAGAATTCAAACATTCTTGAAGTTAAAACATTGTTCAGACAAAACGACTACTCGTTTTCCTCACATCCTTGCAGGCAAGGATTAAAGAGGTAGTGACTAATTAGCGAAGCTTTTAGCATCTGCGTCTGAAGACAAACGTGAGTCACCATCGCAATTGCCAGTTTTGTTTACAATAACAAATGATGACGACCAACAACTTACTATCGACGTAAAAATCTCCACACACAACAATTTTAATAAATTATCCTCCTGTTGCGATGGAACGTGCTGATATGAAATTGAGGATTTATCTAAAAGTCCCTGGTATTTGCCCTTTACTTTGCGCAGATGTATAAACAGAACCGATTGCATTGCAATATAAAACAGAACAAAATAAGAATTCGTTAGGTGGAATTGCATTTACCGGCCGGCAATTGGCACGGTCATGCCTAGGTTGCCGCCAGCTCTGCTACTGTCTGGTCACGTTCAGCAAACCAGAGACCGCAAACAGGTCCCATACAAGTGAATTAAACAGATTGTCTTTTATTCTTTTCACTTTCATGGGCGTTGACGACGCATTTCAATTTGATATTGGCGCAAAGCCCTACGTCTGTGACATGTCTAGTCAACGAGTCATAATATTAATGTTTACTTTGGCACCAATGAAAAACGGAGAAAGATATAAAATGAAGTTTCCAAATTGGATTTGCTTTTCTGTTTTCAAATGTTTTATGTTGTGTCGTGTATTTCGGGTGCATATTTGACTAGACTGAGCACACAATTGTCAGAAACGACAAATCGAGCGGAGGAAATAAGCTTAATTACTAAGTTGCGAGTCCGTGTCACCCAAAGGACCGGGGGTCTCTTTAAGTAGACCCTTACGAATGTTTCAACGAAGGGAGCAATTATGGAAGAAATTTTCAACACCTCTTCTAAAAGGTCATCGCACCCTGAGCATTCTTGAAAATCAGCTGTGCAAATAATGATAAGGAATTAACGCTGATTATTATGAAAATCTGATTAGACTTTTGAATGAAAGCTTTTGTATATATTCCTCACTGCTTCAATGGCTTTGCAGGAATAAACACAATGACCGTGACAAGTTTTTTGTTGAACTAAAAAACTTGGTTGAATAGTCCTTTATGGTCGTCATTGTGAGTAGTACAAAAAAGGGAGACAGATCAGATTTGCTTCTTTTGTAAACGTTGTTCATCTGTCACAGCCTAAGCTTTTGTAAAGCGAGAAAATTTTAATATGCTCCTTAACAATGTTCCTGTAAACCGGATGGAGTGGCGATCTGGCGATAAATCTTTTGTAATTGACAATACTGCTCATAAGAGAACAATAGGACTCGACTAAAACATAGCTTTGATAAATGAAGTTTGGGTACCATTTAGTTGAGTGCTAGATTCGTTACTTGCCAACAATGGAGAACAATATTTATCCTTTGTGTATTGTCCTTTTAATCTCATCCTGACTCAATGTTTCCGAGTTCGTAGAAGTTTTATGGTATTTTATTAGGATTTTATTTTCGCATTTGAAAAGATTGTGCCTCTCGTATCGAGGAGCAAACTTTGCTCTCTGAACTTGTAACTGAGTTAAGTCAACCCCCGGGATCGCCTGGAGGCTCCTAATCAATATTTACTTACTACTGTCTCGATTTAAGTTTATTTCTCCTTGAACACTTGAGCAAATTATGTTTACATTGGAATCTTCTAGTTATAAAGTGTAATGGATGAACGGCATCTCATGCGTACATCATTAGCATATTATGCTTGGCTTCTCATATTCAATTCAAATCTTGGTATTGTAACTATAATATCTAACATGCAAACATTAATGGTATCTAGTTCATCTTAGTCCAAACATTAGATAACATGAAGTACAGAATGAAGGAATAGGATGAGCAACTCACCACATGCACCACCAAGATCCACTGCGCGATCTGGCGCATTTTTGAAATCAGCTTCTTATTCGACGGCATTGTCAAAACATAAATCCAACTTATCACTAACAAATCCAAGAGTAAGTATGTAAGGAATCCACAAATAGCACAGAACGATCACCAACTTTATCGACCGTTTCACTACCGACACGCACACACACAGGTTACAAAACTAGACCTACACTTTCACACAAACTTGTTCCTGTTCAACGTACACGAAATGTTTGTTACAACAGTAGCTTATCTCACCAATTACGTTTAAAGTCTAGGCGCTTGGCAGTAAACCCTGCAATATAACGCCTAGGACGGTTCGGTTACTTGACGAGTCCAACTGTAGACTGACAACACTACTCAAACGCTATACGCGAATGTGTAAAACGGTGACTCATCGCCCCGCATACTGTTTACCGAGGCTTGAGTCATCGCGGTCCGAAAAGCAACGGCAGCGATGAAGCGCTGTAGAAAAAACAACGATAGCGAACACGCTAGTAAACCGGCCGGAATCGTAAAGCGCTGGAATGCTTTGTTGTAGATAACCGACTCCATTAATACCTCCATTCCGCACGTGTACCTGATTATAGAAGACAATTATGAACTTTAACGTTTACTACATAGAGCACAAAATATTTTGAATGCGGTTGAGAAACGAAACGTAAACTTTCGCGTTTAGATTTCGATCCGACTTGAGTTATGTTAGATTATGCTCGACTAGGTCGAATGCCATTTTGAGGTCGTTTACGCGATAGACATGTTGAGCTACCTAAGTAACAATGACAATAGAGAACTGTATAGTGATCAGTGTTGTCTTTGGAATGCCGGGCTCTGGTACCCAGCACCTAATTAAAATAGATACGAACTAGATTAGAAATAGTTGCAAGCGCTTTCGAAACTAGTGTACGTACTGTGGTACCGCTAACACAAATAGCGATGCCAACAATAAATCAAGATTAGTGACCAATGGTTCTTAACGTCTGATCGTTAAATGACAGAGTAGTATCTAGCGAGCAAGTGATACTAAAACTGGTGGAAAAATAGAAACAGTTTCGAGAACTCTCCGGCTAAGTTTGGCCATTTGGCATTTATATGGCGACCTTTTATGGACATCGTGTTTTTGCGTAACTTGATGTGAAACGCTAATTATAAACAAATATGAATTTGACCTATGCTTTTAAATCTTGAATAAAGAGCCGATGACATGGTTGTTTTGGACCAAGTAGTTTCATCTAATTAAGCATGGCCGTACCGAATAGTAGAACAATAGGCTGCTATTTGTTGATTCCCACTTTGTTACTTAAGCCAAGGATATACCATTGTTTCTGGTTCACACCTTTCACAAAAATTCTTTATCTCGGTTATCCGACCTTAACGCCTTTGTGTTTCCAACAATAATATGGGCTATAGTGTTTCCTTTATGATTCCAAACCAGAATTTCCTGTTAATATGAGTAGGCAACACACAAAGAGGACATATAATTAAATGAACTAAATATAGCGTTTTGTAACTTGGTTTTTCTTCTAGAAATTTATAGTATTTATGTATTTATAGTGATATCTAGCTAGAGGATATTGTATTCCATAGAAAAGTAAGAACTTTTAATTATGCCGATGATACAGATGGAGTATCTATCTACATTCTGAAAATTCCCAAATCAATATTCAGTTCTAGGAATTAAAGTTCATCAACTGTTTCTTTGTAACCGACGATAGTTTTAAACAAATTAGAAACATATCGTTTGATATTCAATGCTATTTCATTAAAGACATAAAAGTTCCAAAACTTTACAAAGAGAGAAATAGACGTCACATTTGCCTGAATATTTGTCAATCGAGACTAGTAGAGACAAATTCTAGTCATTGTTTTGTAGTAGGACAATAGCATCTGTAATTGTCATTCCGTATTCAAATATAGAATCGAAATAGATGTTCATTTGTTTAAATAACTTTTAATTGACGTCAAACTTATGTAACATCAAACAGTTTTACAACAGTGTGTCATACACAGGCGTAACATTTGTTATCGACAGACAGTTTTATCTTCCACTTAATTTGTGACGATGTTTAAATTATTACATTTCCATTAACTAGCCATAATATATTATGTAATTATTTTATTGTTCCGCCGGACAAATTCCTTTAATTACGAATTCCTTATGAATTCTTCCAATCTCAATTCTTCATGATATAGATACTGATGTGCAGCAATTGATAATTCTTCCTAAAAATTGGTCCTTCGACTCTTTTGAAAACCGAAACTATCTGATAAACGTCTATGTTTAAAGTTCTGGCACATTCTAACTTCCCTTTTAATTTTACTAACCCTTTATTCAACATCGATATCGTTTTTGTCATTCGTTACTTAAGGATCATTTTCTTCAACAAGTGTCTAACGAGGAAAACTGTGGAGTTGATCATACACATAAGCTTTTCTTATTATGTCAAAATAACCTTCGTTAAATTTTTTTAATAGAACCGCGTTCTCAATGGACAAAAATTAATTAAGATAGTACGTCACTATCATCATAAAAACTTACAAGTATGGAAATACCATTGACAACAAGTTTGTTTGTGTATTTGCCCACACACAAAAATGCTAAACACTATACAGTGAGAATGATAATATCCAATAGAATCGTCATCCTGATGTCATGTTCAATGAAATTTATCGAACAGTTAGGGATGAGCAACAGTGTAAAATGCGTAGGCGTCGGAAATAAATGGTGAAGCAATTTATATCAAAGTTCCTATTATAATGTTATGTGGGAACACAATTAGGTCGGTATAGTCGTAAACGTTATAAATATTGTATGCCTGTCTAAATTCACGTCATGATTCATCGTCATTGTCGACATATAGTCTAGTCATACGCGACTGAACGTCTGTCTTCTCGCCATCATATACTATGTTAACTACGGCTTACCTTTTTTAAGGTCTTGCCCTAGTATTGTAGTTTTCGTTAGATATACTTATTTAAAACATTTTATACAATAATTTTTACGGGTGGTCCGACAAGCCAGATTTTTCGTTCATGTTCGAATCTAGTACAAAATAATTGTGATGGTGGGAATTTGTTATGAAAACTATAATTTGTCCTCGATAAAGATGCGGTGTCTTCAATATTCAGATAATCAGCAATGGTTGTAAGAAATTGAACAGCTTTCACCATAAAAGGTGCCCCTATTGAGCTTTCATGTTGCCTGCCGCGTGCGTGATGCGTGCGCGACTTTAGAGTAGACCTAAATGAGTCATCCATTACAAAGGTTTCCTTTATCTGCTTTCATTAATTTAATTTTGATTAACTAGTAGACAGCCCTGATTCTAAAGAGTCCACCCACTCGCAATTCGGTAAGTGTGAACAAAAATAAAATAGGTAGCAAACAACAGATTGTGACCATTTGAAAAACATAGCTCTGTCTTCCTGTTCAGTGCAACCCTATATTTTATTATAGGTTTATTTGTTTTATAATATTGTATTTGTAATAAAAATTAGACAATTGTCTGTAAGCTGTCTTCGTAATAATTGTTTCAGATGAAGTTACTAAGAAGAATTTCACTTTAGTAATGGAAACAATGGTACCAGTTAAACAGATAGTTGTAGCAGTTTCAAAGTCTGTTCCACAAAACACTTGTCTTGTCTTACCGCAACATTTGTAACAATCAAGTGAAGAAATAGGATTCTACTATAACGTTAAGTAACTATTTAGTTTGTTCCTGTTTTCCTAACGATTTCTTGCCTGATTGCTACTTTTTAATCTTGTTGTTGTTTAAGGGTTAAAGTATATATTTAACTGTAACACAAAACTTAAACATAAAAAAAAAATACTTTTTGCATTTGGTTTGCCTTAGTAAGGTCGAAAATTGTAAGGAACTTTGCTTTAAATATTTTGGAAATATAGGTATAGAAATTTTAACCTATTGCATTAGTTTCGCATTAAAACAGGCACATAACATTATCTAGCACGTCTGCTACTCGAGATTTTTGAAGAAAACGAAAAATCTAAGAAAAACAATACCCGGATACGAAACTGAATCAAATGTAAACGCAACAACAACAAAATTGCCAGTCAAAGCCAGGCAACAGAACAAGCGAGCGGTGATGATCTAAGCCTGAATAAGGTGAATGCACTCGTTATTCGATGTCGAGTGACCTCTTGGCTCTTATCGATGACTTCACCACTCACTACTGAATGACAGTTGTTAAGTAACAAAACGTAGTTTATTCACGAGCTCTGTTCGTAGTTTATACTGTTTTCATGGTAATCTGAGCGTATACGTGGTTTAAGGGTCATTTGTCATGCATGTTCGAATTTTGAAAGAAATCGGTTTGTGTGTTGAGGGCTTTTCGACTGGTTATGTAAATTCAAAACTCATGGCTGTTCATGGTGAATTTTAAGTTATGTTTGTACCTTCAGAAGGTCGGAAAGAGACAATTGCTGTGTACAAATAGTTCATTAAGAGCTCTAATCGTCTGGCAAATGATGACGTTTCTTTGTGACGATCTATAAGAAGGACAGTATTCAACTGAAGACATGTATGTGCTGATAAAATGACTCATTGGATCTGTGTCGTGGATACCAGTGCATGCTCGAAACACATTAACAAATATTAGTCTTGGAACTAATATCTTGAGGCCATACAAATGTTTTCCTCATGCAGAAATCCATATGGCGACCCTGAGTTCAGAACTACGTCAATGTGTCATTTAGGTTATCAGGGCATTGAAGATAATATTTTTATTATTATGACAAATTGATAAACCAAAGTCGGAATATCTGAGAGTCATGATTATGTTTCATCCGATTCGTGAAACAGAGTTAAAGCTCTAAATACAAATTTATTATATAAACTAATCGTTACACAGAAAATGCAGAAGCATACACATTCGGAAATGCAAAATGTTATTTCCGATGTAGAAATTTGACGCACAGTGATATAAAGACAGTGCATCATAATCATGGCTTCTAAGGTCATAATTAAAACTCCTATTCTTCGTTTAAAAAATAAACAGAAAACCATCTTCTTTTCTTCTCTGGCAGCCTAACCTTTAGCTTTGACAGAAAACAAAAGACTTGAAAATTCAAATGTTGGTGAAGACGTACTCTTGATTACCTATTTCGGTAATCTCATTCTACATACCAACATTAGTCATGCATTACATTTGACAGTATTTACTGTCGTTATCAGTGAGTCACTCCGGTGGTTCCCAACCTTTCGCTGGGTCACATACTCACATATGGCACAGCAACCACTCACGTGAACTTAATGAGTCATTTCGTCGCAGGTGTTGTATTTGACGCTGTCAGTGTCACATACGATGAGTGACAAGCGAATTTGATTAACAGTTTTGTATTGGACGTTGAAAATATCCGTTTTTTTTACAGCCAGTATTTTTGTGTCTATTTTCCGTTTTAATTTTTGGCGCAATTCAATGTTTCATAACATTGATGTCAAAAGTTTACACAGCAGCTGATACATTTTTAATTTGATTTTGTTCTGTGAAAAGATTTTGTTTTATTTTTGGTAAAGTAACAAACAACGCTGTTAGTGTTTTTTAGATTTTTATTTCATGTTGAACTACTATGAAGTAGGTAGTAGTTTGTTGCAGTTTTAGCCAGACACAAGCTATGGAAATGTGGTTTACTCTTAACTGTTAAGTATTTTGGTTTCATGTAATTACTTTGAATACGAATAAGAGTTTTTGCCTCTAGAATACTTATTATTAACTTGGGACACAGTTCAAATAGTCAGTGATGCAGAACTGTGACGAACGTTAAAGGTAATGTCCCATATTGTGCTCGTAAATGTAAATTAACTGACGATAATTATTTAAGATAATTCGTTTCAACTTCCTGTATTATGTAGTCAAACAAGATATAGGATTCGATTTTCCTACATTACATACAATGTGTAAATGAAATATCAGCTTCATTAATTCGAGAATATTCGACAACGAGCAAACACAAATGCTAAGATTGCAAGTACCTAAATTCAGAAATAAAGAAGAGGAGATGTCAGAACGTACATGGCAATAATGACGGTACTTTATTTAAATGTACTTAAACATTAAATAAATTACAATATTTATTAAAATTTTAAAACCGTTAAAAATAATTCAAATTAACTACAAAACTTACGCAAAACTGATTTAAAACATAGTCAATCTTTATGATCCAAAAACCGCCCTAACTTAAAGCTTAGAACATACAGGATGCAGGACCCGACCATGCCTTACTGCGCCATGCATTAGGGGCAGCGTGACTCTGCCCTTAAGTTACCAGAACGCAGCTTTCTGTGAAATTATTGCGTCAATCGGAACAGATGGATTGGTATGTCAATGAGTAATAAACAGATCATTACAAAGTATTGCAGGATGACTCAAAACATGACTTATGGGCATCACACTCATTATTAATCAACATCATTAGCAAGACTGCATAAAGTTTTTGAAGAAAAATGCGGTTTATGAAATTGTAGCTTTATTTTGTACTAGCTTTTGCCAGTGGCTTCGCCAGCGTGGACCCTAATTCTTTTTTTCCAAAATTTATTAGCCTAAGTTACTCATTATGACATCAGCTATCTGCCAATGGAAGTCCCGTCAAAATGAGCCCAGCCGTTTCGGGGGTTAGCCTGAGGAACAAACAGACTGACAGTTATTTTTTTTTTCTTAATTTTCAATAAAAATCTGTTATTTTGACATTACAAACAGACACTCCAATTTTATTATTAGTATGTATAGATGTGGAGTATTTGTAGGTATGATTATATAAACCTCGGCCAATAGAAGAAACAAAGAAACAGCAATAATCAAAGAATCAAGAAACAGAAAGAAGAAGAGTTTTCTCAGACGAAGAAAGAACAAGCATAATCGCTTGCTTAGGAACTCTGTTACCATTTGTCTTGTCTATACTCCATTTGAAATAAGATTAGACATTTAACTAAACCTTTTTTAGTTCCGTTCAACCGATTTTGACTTCTATTGCGTTTGTGGCATGACAAATGGCAGCTGCAGTAAACAGTTGGTATTATAACCACTTTTTTGCTTTTAATGCCATCGTTATGCCTACGGTATAGTAGTCAGAATCGGTTGAACGGACTGTAAAAAAGGTTTGTTTAAATGTCTAATCTTATTTCAAATGGAGTATAGGTCTGTACGCTTGTCGGTATCAGTGTTTATCACACCATTATCTAAACAGTAGTTAACTAGATCAGAATATTTAGTCCGTCAGACAGACTGTAGTCCATAACTGATTAATGAATTTTTTAAATGATATCTACAACAATTGTTTTAAATAAAGTTTTACTATTTCAATTCCGACGTTTTCCGAAACTGCGTCTAGAAGAATGGCTACTACAAAGTTCAATTCCAGTTCGTTTTCGATTAAATCAGTTTTAAGCTAGATATTTTTTTTGTAATACTTCTTCTGGAATTACCAGGTAAGCAGATATTTCACCAGAAAAGGTTGAATTACTGGTTGAAAATCCGTATACGAGCAGAAACACCAAATTGTACACGAAAAAAAATAAAACGTTCGTAGAGTCAACGCACCTACTAGTAATTCCCGTTTTCCTTATAAAACAGTACTTACTAATACAACCCAAATACATAACTCAATCATCATAACATTACTCATAGATGAACAGCAAAACTTCAAAGTACAGAAAAACAAACTTTACTCTTATTCATGTAAAAAGTATTCACTAGTAAACATTATTTTATTGAAAACCCTGTTATTCATGGCAAAATGTGACATCAAAAGAGGGGCCGAGTTCAGTTTTAAACGCGTCGCAGTAGGTACTATCTGACGTTGGTCCACGTCACTGAGGTCAGGCGCATCGGGGAAGCTGTTATACTTATATACACTTTTTTGGTATTACAGTTATGGTACAATCTATTTATGAATACTTTATTCATATGACTGCATGAGGAAATACTGAGTGCTACCTAATATGTATCATCTTGGCAAGAGCCTGGGACAACAAGTAATCCAAGAATGAAGTTCTAGAAGATCAATTACAAGCACTTTGTTGCGGTGTAAAAACTTAAAGCATTCATTTTATTTTATTAAACCACTACTAACTTTTGAATTGTAAAGAAGTCAGTTAATCAGAAGCCAGTTGCCCATTCCAAAGTGTAGATTCATATGCAGAAGAACGGGCAAGAAAGTTCACGGTAGTAAGTTTGAAGCTAATAATGCTGATATTAGAAGAGGATTATAATAAAACTACATATGTTGCAAATCATGTGATATTCAGACGAAGACGTAAAAGATATGATTATTATGAATATAAAGTCCACATAATATTAAAATGTCTGTTATGCCTTACATAATGTAACAACAATTTGCCTGATTAAATCAGGAAAACGAGTCGTCGATGAAAACCCATGAAATACACATCATTCAAACCTTGCATAACAGTCCATAATTGTGATATTCAATTCAAAATAACTGATCTGTGTAATATTCCTGGAACTTGATACTGAATCCCCCAGTTCTGATAATACTGGTATTCGTTACAACAATATTGATTGTGAAGTTTCTACGTAACTGAATGAAATATTCCCTTTGGATAATTCTGCGTAGATTTATAAACTCTCCTTCATAAAGTATTTTCACTGAATATTCTGTTTGATATAGCTCAATAAGCTCATTGGTTCAATAAACCTACATACAGAAGCCTTTGTAGTTGGTGACCATGTAGTTTCTATCAAATATTACATCATTCCCTTTTACTACGTGGTGAACGTTAAAAACTGATCAAGACCCAACATTGTAGCAACCTTATGTACCTTATTCGGTTTTCTGACGGGTCTTTGAAGTTCGAAGAAAGTCTCTAGCCAGTCCGAAGGTAAGTTTCCAGCCTTGAATAAGTATTGACGTATCAATTTATCTACGCTTTGTATACCTGTCCAATCTCTGTCATTCCCGAGTCATGTTTCTTCTTTAGTCGTGGACATTACCAAGATGAATGTAGTGATGATGAATCATCAAGCAGAGATTATTGACACACATCAAGCATCCAAGTTTGTACAGTCATTCATTATTTATAAAACATTATCTTAGCCAAGATTGATGGGGTTGACTTTAATTGTTACAGAGGAGACAATTGAGTTAACGTCACTTAGTTTAATAAATAATAATGATTGAGTAATCAAAACTTTAGAAGGAACTTTATCTATCATCTTAACCTCTTTTATCTAACCTTCAACGTTACAACAGTTATTGGAGTTCAGGATTTTTCATAGCTTAGTAAAATTGATCCTTTGGGAGCTTTCATGGGAAATTGTCTCCAAGAATTATTTTGTAGCCCTAGTGTTTGATGTACGTATTTCAAAAAGTTGCGATTAAAAGCGAGCTTGGAAAAAAGGAGTAAAGATAATCAGGTTCCATGGACAATCGCCGAGATGATGACCTTGATTTCTGCAAGTCATCTTCTATAAACATTGAAATTAACTCACTTTCAAATGGCGTTGCACAGACATGCATAGAGATATGTTTACTGGTACAAATAAAATGCCAAAAAGCCTTTTGAAAAACATGATGCACAATTCTTAAAATACCAAAGTCAAATGCCAATAACACAAAAAATACAAAAAGCTATTAAAACAAGACGCGTCATGGGTCTCGAATTAAAGTAATGAAAGAGATGATCTCATGGTTAGGTGGAATAAAAATGACCTTACTTCGGGCTATGGGAATAACCATAACATCTACCTGCCTGATCATTTGGACTTTGCCAAAGACATATCCTGGTAGGCATGGACTTTACTTTGTTCAATTTATTTCATCACCACTGCTCTCAAAACTGTGAAGGAAAACATAGTTAAGACACTGGCGTGTCTTAGAACCAAAACTTCGAAGACATGTGTCATTCACTAACCCGTAATGGACCCGCGTGGTGTATTTCGGCCCACCACGTCTTACAGAGAGTCCACCTGCGTCCCAGCAATGAGAACATTATAAACTGATTATATATTATCTTATGCAAAAATGTAGCCTTGATGGTAACCGTCAAGTTAATTAGACTATCAGATTCATTTGCTAATTAAACTACACCAGAAAATGTATCTTTAATCTTATTAAAACAACATTTAATCGACAGGTGACAGATAAAAATTAATAACTTTGAGCTAAAAATAGTTTGCAACGGTACCGGTTCCTGGTATGTGAACTTGTGGAGTTTTAAAATGAAAGTTCTACAGCGAAAGTCAAAGAAACTGCGTTTACCAAACCAGACGAATAGACGTCAAGCGTAATGAATATGGCATTCTTATTGCCTGATCATTAAGTATCTTAACTGAAGAATCTCTTTATAAATTACATTCCAAAAATTAACAATACATGTAACACATTATGATGATGTTAGACTGCCAAACATTGTTAGTTCTAGGTCGTCATTAATTAAAACCAGAGCAAAATAGATAAGGCCAATGATATCAAAAGGACGGAAACGCCCCACGGGGGCACGACTCTAAATGGAAGAATACCACGAATCGACACTACGTACGTGACGACGAGTGTACCTACACACTGTACTACATACATAGAATGTGTATGTCTCTCACTACGTCGTAATAACTGCAGGCCAAAGACACTTAGTCATCAACCAACCAGACGTGTTTAGAAATCAATGCTTGTTATGAAATATAAGTATTAATAATTAGTGTTCGTACTCTGATATAACAATAGGTAGTAGTCAAAACAATGACACTCTCCCGGTGCACGGTTACACATTGCACTGACGTGTACGGGGATGGGAAGATTGACTTATTAGTCATTACATCGTTGGCCATTATGCAGGGCAGATGCCGAAGTACTAATAGTTAAATAATATCAGCCTGTATATCTGCTACTGCAAGGAAAAATCCTCTTCTCATAAGAAGAAGGAATCAGTCTTCATAATGCCCAGTGTTTTTGGAACGAAGTTTCTTAACGCGGCTTGCGGTAGGAGTTGCCTGGTAGAAATCGTCACGTAAGGAAAAAGCGTTATGCCCTGTCCATGCAACTTTCTCTTTGTCTGTGTCTCAAAGATAGATTTATAGTATATGTGTGCGTGCGAGCATCGCTAACGCACTTTGTTCCTGACGGGGGTTCGCCGACTGCACACCTTTTTGTTTAATGTAAGATTAACGCTTTAAATTAAATGGTTATTATATACCAAATAATACCATCCCACGATCTCTCAATATTTTAGTTAATTACGTCAAACCAGTCCAATATTCTAAATTGTATATAATAACTATCCAGCAAAAAAATACATACGTGACTCGTAAACGAATGAAGAGAATATTATAAGAATTGATCCAAAACCATTATAATTATTTTGGAAAACGGATGATCTGACGCGGGGGATATGTTTTGGTATAACTGGGCTAGGAAATGAAAAACTAACATTTGAGAAATGTTAGTTCTTCAATTTCCACTTTTTGCAAACCCACAATTTAGTGCAGAGGTATTAACGTGTCTTGTATTTTTAATAGCACATAACCTTGATACGTGCAATGTATTTTAATGCGTATTAATAAATAGTTAACACAGTGACCTCTAGTTGATTGTGTTTTAATTATCGTTATCGTATACATATTTTTATATCGTTATAAAGATCGGGTACGGAAGGTAATCAAGTTCGAGTTGGTTTTTCATACCAATATATTATTTACATTATTATTTGAAGTTAAATTTATTGACACTTAGATGGACCAAATTTTTTCGTCTCTGATGTATTTTATAACGTAAAATATGTAAACTTCAGGGTGCTTTTCAGACGACATTATCTAAGGTTCAGAAGTTCTGTTTCACAGTATCTATTCAACCTACTTGATAAGTTAAATTAAAAAATCCATCCTAACTATATAGCTATCATAACTAATGTTATAAAAGCGAAAGTGAGTTTGTTTGATACGCTTTAACGCTAAAACGACTGTGGATAAAATTAGGTACATGGGAAGACCATGTTAGGACATACCTAAATAAATAAAAGCATAAATAATGTTTATTTATCAAAAGTAATACATAAACGCAGGTTGAGCAGTGTTAAATACTAAAATGATACATAATTGTTTGTATAAAAGTTAAAAGGCACATAGGATACTTTTTATCCGGATATTCCTAGACTTATGCAGGCGAAACCGCGGGGCGCAGCTAGTAATAAATATAATTGAAGTGTCTGTTTGTAATGTACAAATAACAGCTTTTTACTAAGGCATATGAAAGTATATACGGTACTAAAACAATTATTAAAATGTTTGTCTGTCTGTTTGTTCCAGCTAATCTCCGAAACCACTAGACTGATTTTGACGGGACTTTCACTGACAGATAGCTGATGTTATAAGGAGTAACTTAGGCTACTTTTATTTTAGAAAAAGAATTAAGGTTCAAACGGGCGAAGCTGTGGGCTGTAACCTGGCAAGTTACCAGGAGCTTATACGGAGATGGTAAAAAAAAACCCAGAGTTTCACGAAAATTTTACAGCTATACCAACATTTTTTTTTCTAAAGAGGTCCCGTAATTAATTAAACTACTGTTTTACTACTTCTATTGGCTTTTCAGGGATGTTAATGACTGACTCACGAGTATAACTCTTGACTCATCAAGGAATCGACAGCCGGCAAGTCAATTGCATGTTTTATTAATTGGCCATCTGAATCACTATGCCATACCGTTTGTAACTTGCGTGTATTAATTATCAATGAGTGAATGCGTGATTGAAATTCTATAGGAATAATTATCGTAGTGACTTGTGACTCAAGGAAGCCTAACATACTAATGAAGCATATTAGATTACTTAGAATATTGCATAGGAATTAGACATTATATCATTTTGTGGTCGTGATTACTAATAAGATTATTAATTCATTGTCCGTGATCTAACTAAGAGATTTATGATAAAGATAGAGCAGTTACTTGAACATTTATCGTGTAGTCTGGGATAATTAACCGTGTTGGTTTCTATTTTTAACCTCCGACGCAAAAAGAGGGGTGTTATAAGTTTAACCGCTATATGTGTGTGTCTATGTCACCGTAGCTCTTAAACGGGTGAACCGATTTGAATGCTGTTTTTTTGTATTTGAAAGCAGGTTTTCTAGCGATGGTTCTTAGATATCTTTTATCAAAATCGGGTCAGTCGTTTGAAGATTATCAGCTCTTTTCTAGTTGATGAATGGATGTAAGCGTCTTCCACGGGTCTGATCGAAATTTGGTATTCTGTTACTTCAATTATTTAGAAGAACACAGTAACCTTGAACTGATGCTGCAGCATCACCTGGAATTTACCAGGATACCCAACTCCCTAAACAACTTAAAGCACAGGTATCGTGTTTTATTTATTTATTTAATACTTCAAGCACAGAAATGTACAGAGGCGGATTTAATGCCATAGGCATTTTCTACCAGTCAACCTTTGAGTGATGCAGAGACAAACAGTGGTAGGTGCAATTACGAGAAATTGAGGAATATTTTTTAAAAGGAACTATAATGATACACATAGACCTATTATAAACTTCTAATATTATATATATACCTAATTATATATAAATATAAGCACAAATAAATATACATAAATACACGAATATACTAGAACAAATAAGACAAACAATGGGAAAACATTAACGTTGTGATGATACTGCCAGCTTCTTACGTGTTTAGGCTCATTGGAATGGTCTCAATGAATAGGTTATAGATAGATGATGAACAGGGTCTGATGAGGAGTAGGAAAGAGAAATGAGTAAATGTTTGTGTCGAGGGTTTATTAAATTTTAATATAATTTCATTTGTGTGTGACATTACTATGATACTATATTCCCTAGCCGACCGCAACATTTATTATTTTTATGCTTTTCGGACAACATCGGACCGATTATGTAGTTCGAATTGGCTTATATTCAACAGTATATATATTAACGTATAAACCAAAGTATAAAGCATATATTCCAATTGATTACTTTGGTTTTAAAACCGCACCTCAAATCAGCATTCTTCGTAATTACCACAATTTTATACAGTAAGTACCTACCCATTTAATCAAACATGGCTGACTAATACGCCATTTAACATTCAAATTACGGGCACTTGTCACACATACCTCATTACTTAAATAAACATTGGTCGTTCTCAACTTAAACTGTTGACTCATCAACTTAAAAAGGATAACTACGTTCGAGTCGAGTGAGCAAGTAGACTGACCGACTAACACTTCAAGTCGCTATCCCGAAACTTGAGACAAATAGTTTCAGTTATAAAGTTTTCTTTCCATTGCTTGTCCGTTTTCTCACTTTCAGAGATGTCAAAAAAAGATTGGTAACAAAAGAAGCGGTGGATTTAAAAAAAGAATACGTGTCGTTTTATACGTTCGTAGTAGAATTACAACGGAGAGTTGAATGACTGAATGAGTCACTCTTTCACAACGCTACGTTCTTGAAAAGGTCATCGCGAAGTTTGTTCATTGATTTTTTATTTCTCACGATTGTGTGGGTGTCCGTGTCAGTGTGCAGTTGTGGGTGAAATTTATTTAAAGCTCATGACTAAGACGGTACACTTTCGTTTGATTTAAAGTTACGACTTTTTTCATTTACGTTAACTTGAATACAATATGGTAAAGTCCCGGGATGTAAAAATGAAGCACGTTGACGCAAATTTTCACAGAATGACTTATTTTCCTTACTGCATTCATGTATTATCAGAATTATGAATTAAAATAGTCGCATATTTTTTTTTTTTTTCAGTCGATATTTTTCGTCTCGATGTGCATGAACTGGATTCTTCTAAGCACATGATTCTTGCAGATTCTTCCTCTTACATCTTTCTTTTCCGGGAGTGCAACTTTCCAACTTTGTGTGAGAAATTATGACAATCGGATGCTTCAATGGGACCAAACATACAAACTCAAACTTGGTCCTATATTGAAGATTCTGTACGGCTAATCTCTTTCCCGAAGCCGCCGACTCAACGTCAGCTGGTATTTCTGATAACTAAAACTTCTTAAAGGTGGTTTCATACTCGTACCTTAAATGCATTAAAGTGACCTACCAAGAGTAGCAATACTTGCTCGAACGTCCTAGGCAGTTTTGACTGGAGGTCTTAAATTATGAGAAATATCCGGTCAACAAACTTCTAGATTGACTTGCAAGATAACATTAAGAAAACGGTTTATTGGTCGATTCACACAAAATTACTCGTCCGAAACGGGCGAATCGTCGCTTTTAAACAATATTATTTTTACCTGTAGGCGATTTGCACGAAGTTAATTTATTTGTGGGCGAATCGACAACTCCCATAAAACGTATTAGGCAATTGGCAAAAAAGTTCACTAGGAACTATATTTGCCAATTATATTTTCTTAAAGGTGACGATTCGCCCGTTTCGGGCACGTTAATTCGTGCGAATCGACCAATAAGCCAAGAAAACGCCCTAAGCGTCTACACTGCAGTCATTTGCAGACATGAGCTATTTTTCCATAATTATTAGTGTGCCACTCACACTTGGTTTATAATACACACGCTTAGTTATTTTATAAAAGTTGAGTTTTCCTACCGGTATGTTTTTTCCGTCTGCAAGTGTATTACTAAAGTAGATTCCATGGAAACTTGGCAACATTAACAACAACAGAAAAAAAATCTGGTACATATACAGCGCTGGTTTCCATCGCTGGACTGGACTGCTACTGGAATAATGTGAACCAGCACTGGAATGCAGTCTACTTTTGCATTCCAGCTGGCCCATTCCAACGCTACTGGATTAGTGTAGACAACCAATTCAGTGTTGTATTAAACGTTGAACAGTGAACGTGCATTGTTGTTTTATGTCTGACTGACTGAATTACTGGAATAATGTAGACGATATTATCCAGTCTAGCACTGGACTAGATTGACTCGCTGGATTACTGGACTGGAATAATGTGAACCGGGCATTATGTTGTACAGATGGAACCACATAATATTTTCTTTAAAGATTCTGATAATTGACTCAACTTTTGACAAGTCATGAAATTATGCGGTTGAGTTAGTCAAGGCGTCATATTCAAAGCGTCATATAGGATATATTAAATATATATATTATTTATCTTTTCACAATTTCAGGGCAACGACCCAAATGATGACATAAATACACTGTCATGACCACCTACGGACATTTTAAAAGGAAGACAAATACCTACCGCCTACCAATGCCTTACTTTTAAGCAATATTATAATTTTTGAATACACGCTTATTCATAAAAGTCATTTTCATTTTTGATGCGAGATTTGTGTAGGTAGCTGTATGATCCCCAGCTAAGATCTCGACTGGGACAGACTGGACGCAAAGAACGGAGAATCAGGTATTGTGGAGCTATCTGGGTGAGGGCCAAATCCAGCAGAGGCCTGCCATAGGCAAAATTGGTTGAACTGCATGTCTTAAGAGTTGGAAAGAAGAAGCAAAAGCTAAATAACATACCATCATGCCTTGTTTCCCCGAAGGGTTTGGCAGAAGTGTAGATACCTATAGTACATGATATAACATGGGGCGAGCCTATTGCCATCAACCGGGCACAAATCCAGACTCCGGGCTGCTACTGAGAAATTCCAGTTAGAAATTAACACTTTGCTTGCTTGGGATTTTTTTTTTTTTTTTTTTCTGTAAATAGGATATTGGAATCACAATTAAACCCAGGACCCCATGTTTGCTTTTTTGCTGTCGCGCAGTCAGGTCAAAATGGCATGTAAGTATTTAATCGATCCCCAAATAATTCATATTTTTATTTCCTAAAAATATAAATCAATACGCTAATACAATACATGAGCATCTTTTTGTGATCGCCCAAAACTTTCCAGTTTGATTTCCAAAAAATACTACTCACATAAAGTCACAAAAGTAGCATAAAGATACTTTCAATATTAATATTTCAATTATCTATTTCTCTAAATCTCAGTAGATACGACGCTATACCAAATAAAACAAGTAAAGAAAAATAAACTTTAAATAAAATACTCGTAAAATAGGGTTGACCTTTTCGCCTTCAGATTACGAACGAAACGTTCTTTCAGGTTAGGTAATATTGGGTACTTTAGAATTCGCTAAATCATCTGAGTAAAGTTCCAAAGGCCAATCCGATTCTTATTTTAATCTCAAAGCACACAATCTTTATGAATTTATAACATCCAAAATAAAAGGTGACCTAACGAGTTCAATGTCAAACAAAAACAACAGACGCATTTTATTTTGGTCTGTAAATAAAAAATAGCGGAGAAAGTACCTTTGAATTTTTATAAGATTTTATGTCGGCCATTAACATTTCATGGGTATGCCCCACTCGATGAGATCACTTCAACAAGTGGGGTTGGATTTGGTACACAGTTAGGTACCTTTACTACGTTGTAAATTGAAGTACAGGATTATACAATACGTACTTAGGTACACGTTTTATGAATGCGTCAAATAAAGCTCTCTGCGTTTTAATTAGTAAGGGTAATCCTGTGGGGTAATCTTAGTAAAATTGCTTAAGGGTAATGTAAGAGATGTATCAGAGTAATTCCATCTTGAGCCTCAGTTTTAGTACCCTAAAACTGAGGCTAAATTTGAGGGAATGGTAATACTTGACGAAGTTAATAGGAACCACTGAAGAGGTTGGATAAGTAAGAGTGACAGCGGCTTGATGACTGTCACTCTAGCAGTGTCGTGTCGATGGTTACATGGCGGCTGTCTTCTGATGATGTCAGAGGAGCCGCTGTCCTACCACGTCCACGACTAACTGCTTTATTCCGGCACAATCCTGATGATATTGAAGCTACTGCACTACTAATACGATGACCACTTCTGGTAAAGGCTATCCTGCGCCGTTATATTTTAAAAGATAGTCAGTAATCTACCAAGCATTAATTCCTTGTAAATAATGTAGGAGTTCAATTCTAATGAGGTCTTACTCAAGGGCTTCCTATTATTGAATGATTTGGGTGTAATCTACCTCGTATATTTTCGTAAACAAGTTCCTTCATAAGTCTCAATGAAAATTATATTCAAAAAGTTATGCTATTTTTTTCTTGCTTTGCAGATTTTATCTTTCAATTTTTTTTAACACCACATACCATAATTTGAGCAGAGTTTTGCAATAGAGACTTTCCATATTTTAGTTCACCTAATGTATCTTCTAAGCTATTATCAAATACTAATTCCGGCCTGCCTCAGTGTCGCAAGCAGTACTGCTACGCATGAGGTTCGATTCCCAGATCGGGCAAAGTGTTATCGGGTTTTTCTATCTGAAATGTCTCAATAGCAGCCCGCAGTCTGGATTTGTCCCCGGTTGGTGGCAATCTGCACGCCCCCGTGGCGAAATATGGGTGTACTATAGGCACACGTCTGCTCAACCCTTTGGGGAAACAAGGCGTGATATTGTGTTATTTTATGTTTTAATTGCGACAAAAACAGAGTAAAACTGTAATGTCCGATAAAACTATCTTCTTTAGTAACTCAGTCGGGCGATATAAAAGTTATCACACTTATCACACAACAATATCGCGTAGCCTTCGAATAAAATCCCAGGGAGACTTATTAATCACGTGATTATTTCATCAAAATATTAATGATAAATGAATGATACCTAATAGTATCTTAGTTGACTGCTGTGGAACTTTTAAAGTAGGTTTTTATCAATTTGATAAATCAATAACAATGATTCAAGAACATTGATAAACGCCTACAGGGATGCGTCACAGGCCGATGCGCCATTTTGTTATCAATATAATTAGATATAGGTATTTTTTTTTTCTGATCTGTGATTGGTTGATATCTACGACCTTTTCGTTAGATAAGATACAATGTTTTGAACAAGGGTTCGGTGCATGTGTACTTGAATATTTGGGATAATGTAAGGCAATTAGGTACTTACACATTCATATTTAGGACGTTATAGTATTTGTTTGTATTATTCCTTGTTATAATAATTAAAAATACAGATAATAATATCCTATCAGGTACTTATTTAGCCTTTGTAATTGTGAATATTTTTTGAGCAGCCATTGTAATTGTAAACATTCCTTTCTCATTCACCATAGAACAAGAAGTAGACGGTTGCACGAGACCAGAACCCTAATTACGTAATACACGATCAATCTGAATTTGAATAATTTGAAACAAATTGCTAATTTATTGCTTCGTAAGTTCGATAAAAAAATCTGCTCAACAACGTTAATAACGCAATGAATGTTGTCAAACTGTCAAAATGAAACAATTTTTTTTAGATTACAGGTCATAAGTATGGTAGGCATGTGTGGCTCGCTGCAAGCTTTGGTGTAAACTGTAAGAGCAGCAAGCAAGTGTTATTATTATGTAAATAAACTAGCTGCGACCCACGGTTTCACCCGCATAAGTCTCGATTCCGTGGTAATATCGGGATAAAAAGTATCCTATGTCCTAACCCAGGTTATGGTCTACCCATGTACCGAATTTCATCTAGATCCATTCAGCCGTTTTAACGTGAAAACGTAACAAACAAACATAAAAAGAAACAAATCTTTTATTTATAATAGTCATGTTCATACCATAATTAGTGGGTACTTTAATCTCTGACATGAAAATTACACCAGAAAGTTAACCCTACCTATCTTAGTTTCTCACACTTTTCAATCACGCGAACGAACTTTTATATACTCCTAGATTTCTCCGTAAAATGGCAAATTGTCGACGGATAATCTATTTGACGTAATTCTCAACGAAAAGGCATTTTTCCAATAATTTTACCGTGGAAATAAAAAGTCAAAGTCAAAGTCAAATCATTTATTTCAAATAGGCCCTTATAAGGCACTTTTCAAAAATTTACAAAAAAAATTAAATGATTCTAGTCGCCCCTTCCAAAAGGTAGTTTTCGCATGGAGAAGAATTGGCAAGAAACTCCACCGTCCTCCAAAAGTCTTTATCGTGGGACGGGTGGTCGGAACGTAGTTCCTTTCGCTGTGTATTATGCATTAATACAGAGCCATCTAGATATGGTCTCAACTTAAGTTTCAAGTGTCAAAAGTGTTTGTTTTTTAATACAGAGCTTTTTACCGGAAGACTTAGCGTTGGAAGGTGTCCCACAAGGTGGACCGATGACCTTTTGAAGGCCGCAGGAATCCGCTGGATGCGGGAAGCACAGAAGCGGTCGACGTGGTGGTGCTTGGGGGAGGCCTATGTCCAGCCGTGGACGTATTTCGGCTGAAATGAAGATGACAGAGCTTTTTCGGGCATACCTAACGCTTTTTCTGACACATTTCTGCTAGTCAAACTCAAACTCAAACTCAAAGCATTTATTTCAATTAAACCATTTACAGGCACTTTTGAATTGTCAAGAAGTCGGTCAGTCAGAAATATGAAGCTAGTTGCCCATTCCAAAGCGTAGTAGGTACCTATGGAAAAGAACGGGCAAGAAACTAAAGGGACACTCTTTTAAATCAAAAAATTGTTACAAAATATTGGTTACATCATGAACGTTGAAATTATACATGTGAGAACAATGTAGAAAGACGTGCACGTTAAAAGCGTCCGTAATAAAATATAATAATAGTTTACTCCTACCACTAGCCGCGTTAAAGAACTTCGTTCCAAAGATATGAAATCAATATTAAGGTGATTCATCATACTACAGCTATCTTTTACAGCCATCGATATGAGAAATTGATCACAGCATATTTACCCAAAGAGTTCTTTATCTAATTTTGTTTGCATTTTTTGAGATTACGTGATACCTATGCACTGATATCAAATTGTTATCTTTCAGTCTTGATAGCCAGTAGATAAATGTTTGGATATGTCGTGGGAATTTCCAAATGATTTAATTTATCAAGTGATTAGCTAACAAAGTTTCACAATAGTATTAAGGCGCTACCCAAGCAGAGACACCGTAAAACGTCCACTTTTTTTTCGCACTGTTAGCCTTAATGCTAAATATTACAAGCTCAAAAAAATACATTGTATAGTCAAGGGTATAAAAAAAGGACTTATACAAAGATATTTAACAGAAATGATCTAGCAACTTGAAAAAACTTTTTCGTCTCGAAATGCTCAATATTTTGAGCGACAACTATTCATTTTTTTGTAACTATAAAAAAGGAAAATTATTCAACTAAAGAAATTTGTAAAAGTGTTTTAATTACTTTATTTTATTTTTTTATTATCTTATAACTGCGAAATATCTTTCATTTTCTTGGCGGTCACGAGATTCAACCTAAATCAAACGCATCGCCATTTTCAACCGTATTTGCATACCGCGATGCACTACTGTCACTCCACCTCCTTCCATACCTAAAGATTTGTTTAATACCGCGCCCTTGAGTCCTGGTTGTGTAGGTACCTACCATATGTGAGAGAAAAAGAGAATACATCTGTGTCTGCGCACACACTTGTGCACTATAATATCTCCCGCGTCGATGACTAGTCTCCGCCGAGATCGGTCGCCATGGCCGAAATGTGATCTAGACTAAATGGAGGACTAAATTTAGTGCATAAAGAATAAATAACTCCAAGTCAGATAGAGCCCTTCACTCAGTCTTCCTACCCCTATACTCAAAAACTTTCTAACAAAACCTTTCATTCGTCAGCAACCAATCTTACTTGAGAATACCTAATCTTCCGTATCTTCTCTTCTTAGCATGTCCATGGAAATTTATATACCCAGTGTCAGCCCAGAATTTAGTAACGAGTTTGGATTGGTGCTCCATGGTGGCAATAGTTTCGCTCTCCTATAACATGAGACTTAAACATAACTGGAGATGTGGGCGAACTATGATAACACCACTGCCTGACCCTTTGGGGAAACAAGGCGTGATGTTATGTTATGCTTACTAAGAAAGAAAGAAAGAAGAAAGAAAAATATTTTATTTGGGACACGCACAGGAAATACAAACAGTAAAAAATAAAAAAAAACAAAATTATATAAAAAATTAAATAAAAAGGGAGCTTAAGTTTAAAAAAACTAACAAAATAATAAAGACCTGTGCGAGGCCAAAAAGGCCCCTATCTCTACTAAGCACGTAAGCCTCTAGTTAAGTGTGGCTGCGTCATATACCTTTTAAGAGTTATAATAGTGATAAGTACCACTTAATATGCTTTCACCTGAAGAGTGATAAAGTTTAGTAACACTTAAAAAGCTATGATTGAATCGGATGTGAATCATTATTCGCACATAGTCCTTGATAGCTCATTGTTGCCTGAACACTCGCTTGTATTCTAAAATTGAATTGGCGAGTCTCATTTCCTGCAATAGGGATGTTGACTGGGAAAAAAAACTATTTAATCCGTCAGTCAGATATTAAAAAAATATTAGACACGTATTTTTTGCTTTATCATATTAATAAAAAAATATTTAGATAAAACGCATTAAAGTTGGGGAGTGGGGGCTGGTTACGTCACAAGTCGGTATAAAATCTACCGGAGAATGACGTCGTGCTACATTTAAGAAAGAAAGAAAGAAAAAAAAAAGGTTTATTTGTCACAGAGACACGTGCATACAAATAACAAAAATATAAACAACATTAATATTTGGCAGCTGCACGTCATGACTGTGACAAGAAGGCTTCCACTCAGCATAATTCTGTGCTATGAGGGACCCACAGCACAGCGCTGATTTTCAGTGGTCACCCGAAAAATACGTACGGACATCAAGAACTATGAATGAAATAAGAAAAATTCCAGTGTGTAAATATTGAACATTTGAACTCAATGTATTGCCGTAATCTTTTCATTACGTAAATGATGAAAAAATATGTGTTCAATATTTTTTAATAATCTATCTGAGGAACAATTAAAAAAAAATGTCAAGATCCCTATTGTTACATCATAACGACACAGAAATAACCAAATAGATAACTTTTGCTTTTCCTATCAACCTAGTATTTTTTTTCTTAACCACAACAGGGAAGCTCTTGGCCTTCCAACTCACCTGATGGTAAGTAAAGATCAGGCCAAAGCTCGAAGCGAGCTTCACCTGGAATCCTCAACCACAGAGGAACTGGCTATCTTACCTCTAACTGCCGAAACACAACAATGTTGTTGACATTGTTATAAAGGGACAGAAGGTAAGATTGTGGTAGCTAGTCAGGCAGACTTATTATCTCTTCGAACATGGCTGTCGTATATTTAAGATAGGTACTTACAGGTAAGTTCGTTTAATCATTAAGTAATTAACTTACTTTAGGTGCAGAGATCTCGTGGAAGGAACTGGGGCGCGGAGCTGGCCCTGCTGCTACACAATCCACTGGCACACTGTAATCAGCGCAGAGAGCAGCCTGAAACAAAGAAAATTCGATTTTATTATAACACAGCAGAGTCTGTTTTTATCTGCAGAATACTTTTAAAGTACTATACTACTGTATTAAAGTAGTAGTCCAGCATGCGTAGCATAACTGATTTTGTCGACGGAAGAATAGACAAAATGACAGGTGAAAAATCACAATCTGTCATTTTGTCTATTCTTCCGTAGAAAAAATCCGTTTCTATTGTGGTTATGCTAAGCGTGCTGCAAAGAAAACGCCGGAAGCAATAATTTTGTAAGTATTTTTGTTGTTGTTTAGTTGGTATTAAGTATCATAAGATATACATATAAGTATCAAAATAATATATATTCATATTCATTATAGTCTTATCTTCAGAACGTCAGCGGCAAAACTGACTCATAAATAAAGAGCTTATTGTAATCTGATATGGTCCCATAGCAACATATTAGCAGTCATATGCTATGGAACTTTTGTTTTTCTTGTTTATTTTTTTTTTCATTGTAAAGTCGTCCGCACACTAAACTATTGCTTCATCTTTGTGCTTCATGATTTTTTGCATTGAAAATGCTTTTTCGATTGCTTCAGTAGGGTACCCGCCATTTTCAAGAAAAGTGCGACCCGGCTTCCATCCTCAATTATTAAGATAGAGAAATGAAAATGGTATAAAAAGATGCGTTACCGAAAGCGCCACGCTAAAAAAGCGCAAGTTTTTGACGTTTCTTTTGAATTTATTTTCTAAGAATCTTAAACTTCTCCAAAGCGAAAGGAGATATCGAAAAAATAAAAATATAATCCTGAAAATTAATCTAGATAAATTCATTACTGTTTCCATTGAGGACTTTGGATTTTGATACCTGAAAAGGAATTAATCCGGATACTCTCTTCTCTCTGATACTAGGTATCACTTACCTATACTATTGCTCTCGAACATTCTGTTGGAAAAGTTTAAAAACAATATGATACGCACCGCAGTTGACGAACGTCATTCTCGAATGATAATGTCAAAATTGCACCCTGCAATCGAGTATCGTAGAAATAGCGAATGGGAATTTTATTTTTATGGACCTATAAGTATCCCATTGTCCATTTTCTAATTATTTATTATTGAAGTTAAAATATTATTACTTGATCGGTTTTTTTATGTGTCTCGTATGTTATTAATATCTACAATAAATAGGAGTATAATTTCTTTAACAAAGTATGAATAATGTGTTATTGTTACAATGATTTACAATATTATTATCTTAAAATAGTAACGTCATCTTTTGTTTAATTTAAAAAAACAAATTTATCAAGTAATGTCTTATTTGATAGCCCATAACATGAGACATGTTTCTAATAATTTACGACCTTTGGCCACTGAAATTAATAAATTGTACAATAGATAAGCGTTATCAGCTCAAAGTAACACGTTATCTTTATTATTTTGACCACGTTCACAAGACAAAATATTTATCCGCGGAAACGTTATCACTTTATTACAAAGTTATCTCACTGGATTATGTAGAGTTACGGAATGATTCTGATTTATAATCTAGATGGATGAGTACACGTGCACTTAAGTGATGTATCATTTATTATGATAATTATAATATGTAAAGGTTAAACTGGTTAAGGGGGAAGCCCACGACACTAGATCATCATTGACCAATGTCGTGATCAAATCTACATAATATATCGATAACCTTTCCTTAATACGCATTTGACAGTTGAATATCAGGATTATTTTATGAAGTTATCCGGCTTTATTCTCAGAAACCTTATTTCTTAGCACCTTAAATCAATATCATAGAATACATTCAGTCATTTCCGAAAAAAAAATTGCCAAGATGCCTCATTCTACCAAAGAGATGCTATGTCCATTTCTACTCCCTTTTTTATTTAAAGTAGGCAATGCCCCAAGGTCGACAAAGTTATGTAAAGCTGCCCCAAACATATTCAAATTATTCTATTGAACCCATATAAGCATTAATTGGTTCCTAAATTCAATACCACTAAACCAACAAAAGAACTCCACATGTTAGAGACTAATAGGATCCTTAAATTTGTTAAAACGTCCATTAAGATTTAATGCCCATTGTAAAGGGTGGCCAGAGACCATCCGCTAAAGAAAATTAATTACCGAGTGAAAACGTAAAACAAACAAATCGGCCAAACTAAATATCGCCTGGAACCAATAAAAGCGTAGAGGGGACATAAAAGGACCTCACCCTCATTTGCAAGGAGTCGAAATTAATTGGGCGCAATTATCTTTTTGTTTTGCCCCGAAATGAAACCGTCTGAGGCGATTAATTATAATGTTGCAAAACGCTGCCAAGTTTAGCAGTTGTATTTCTTCACAATACAATACATTCGTAAAGCTTTCGAGCTTCGACGTTTCATTAAACAGTACCGATTTAATGCTTTCCAGAATTTCTTCAAATAGTTCGCAATATGAAATTTGGTTTGTTATTTAATGTACCGCACCGAGTAAAATTGAATTTCAATTAATTAAGAATAATAAACTGACTTTTCGTTGATTTACTTTACGAAAATAGACTTTTAATTATTCGCTCTTCTTCAGATCCCAAGTAAATATTGGCTAAGCACTTAATGGAATCGAAAACTTTTAGATTCTAAACACTTATGAAGTATTTCAATCTAAAAAATTGCTCTTAAAATATTCGTAAGATAATGATATATTATATAAGGGTGTGTGCACATCAAAGACGGACGCGTATATTGTTTTAAGGCGGAAGATTCACGGTGTGTTTGCCTTCTGAAAATATCGGCGGTTGTTGAGGTGAGAGATCGCGAGCGGCTCGTACGTAAATGTGTACACGCCCTTAGGCTGTCGACGACATTATGGAGAAGCGCATAGTTATGTTATTGAGTTATGCAGACTGGATGACGAAGATATTGAACGTCTGGCTATTCCGCCTGATATGTCGATACTTTGGAAATACAAGTTCAGAGTCTGGAAATTCAAAAACAATGGCGGAGAATTTAAATTAAATTAATGTGAACTTTTTATGCCCGTACAGAGCAAAAACAACTTTACGAGTAATCGTGTAAACAACACAATTCCGTTATTTTCCTATCTAGTTAAACTGTGAGTAATCAAACCCAACTTTCCTCGTATTTTCCTTAAAACCCTTCAAGGGTAGGAGTAAAAGTAGAAGTTGAAGCAAAAATCAGTGAGAGGTCCCCCTCAAATCAGATTATTATGAGTCACGAGTCAGTAGAGCGGATAGATAAAATTATCAATGACAAAGGGAGGAACATTGCCCCAGCTAACAGCTAATTATTTTATCAACTGTCCACAGTGTCGTGACGCGTTCAATTGAAAGGGAAGTTACTTTTAAGTAGAGAGGAAATTTAAATGAACTGCTGGTAGGTACTTTAGTGAAGAAAGAGTGTGAGTCATGCTTTTATTAATAGTTATTATATTCTTTGCTTATGGCCCTAGGGTAAAAAACTGGGTAAGTATAATTTTTGAGTTCAATATTATTTGGTAGGTACCTACTGTAGTCAGGTCTGTAGACGGGAAACTAACAGGTGGCAAAAGTTTTAATGAATGAATATACGATTACTTCCACCAATACTGAAAAAAATAAGAACCATGAGACGTTACTTTAACAACAGCGTCTGGCACAATATAGGCACCGAGCAGCAAAACAGTACATCCCGTAGGTCATATAATTGGCTATTACAGGATTATATCAGGCGAATGGACAGCGCCATCTATACTTATGCACGCATGCACTAATATGATCTAACTGCGCAAGCCCGATTAGACGGTCCATCAGTCGGTGTAAACCCAATAATTCCGGGTAATTTTAAAGGGAAGGACCAGTCTACTCCGTTTGATATCGCACGACCAGTTTTCAAATGTTATTTTTTGGCAAAATGCCGTGGAAACAGTGCGTAGAATAAAATAAAACATTTCTTATTTGGTTTAGGTCAATACTTAGTTCAATGGTTCCAAAATTTCAAAGGCCTTGACACAGTAATTGAATATCTGTTGCAGATGTTAAAAGTACTGTAATTTACCGGTACAAAATGAAAACCTTAACAGAATATAGGCATATAATATAAATATTTCCCAGTACCAGTATCCCATGTATCAGGCACGGCTGGTCGATGTTGGCGGTTTCAAAACCTGTGGTTAAGGGTGTCTGAGCGAAACGAGATTTCCAACCACAGTCTGTTTTTGAAACTTGTAGGCCCATACTTATAAATACTTACAGATTTTAGTATCAAGCAAGGATATAACGAAACGAGATATCTTACTGCATGTGTAATGTCCTAAGAATGCGAGCCTTGTACGGCAATTTCTTATGGCAATAAATATTGTCCAACATCGAATGCTGCAATGTTTATCTTGTTGGTGAAAGTCCTCAAAACCTGTTCACCAACCTTTAATAATGGAAAGGCATTCCAAAATGTGGACAGAATATTTGAGTCAAATCGGTAGTCGAAAAAGTAAACGTGTTTATTTATAAAAGACACACAGGAAAGTTGTACATCATTATCTCATTAAGCAACAAATTAATGAAAAAAGAAAAGTGTGAGATGGACGAAAAGATAAACAAAAGATGGAAAAAGCGAAAAGTCGATTGCAAGTTTTATTAAGGACTGCAGTATATTTTGATAGAAATTATATCTGTGTTAATATTGTTCTACCACCAACCCAGACTCTCTTCTAATACACTATTGTTAGGTTTCAATTTATTGTACTGGCAACACCGAAAGATTCGATAAGTCAAAATGGCGCAATAACGGCCTTCTGGGTCGGGCGTGCATGACGGTAGGACGTGGCTAGTGGCTGTAAGTATAGATTGTCATGGAATGGTTGGAGATCTACTGTAAATTAAGGTAACCTATTAGTTTTATTGCAAATAAATAGAATACTTAATAAATAGTGATATTATGTGGAGAATAGGGGATATGATGGGATGGTGTAGAATATTGAATTTGATGTTGGCAAAGAAATATAAATTAATGACAAAATATCTGTGTTTCATATTATTTTCCTTATCTATGAAATATTGTAAATATGTAGTTTTATTAGACAGTTATAGTTTATGATATTGGGATAACGACTTTAATTATACGATCTAAAACGCACTCGATTAAATCATACATAGTAACATATTATAATCACAAAACACGCCCACAAGCTTTCATCCCCATTAACATAATATAACGAACAATAGACCTTCAAGTTACTCAATACCATCACAATCACCCTGATTTATTAACCTCCAAATTCGTGGGTTTAATGGCGCGAAATGAACGATAAAGATTAGCCCTCATGAATATTAACAACGTCAAGTTTCTGATCCGAACCGAATCTACATTGATAATGAAGGGTCATCGTATAAACTTGGAACAGTTGGACTCGAATCCAGGATGAATTTCAATGATAAAAGCTGGCCAGCTTTGAGCGAACAAAGCGAAGCAGATAATATTATTTCTGTGAACTATTGGGATATTATTTGCAATGGTCTGAGTTTAATGGAACTGTGTACTTCAAATTGGCCTTAACCGGTTCATTAAAAAAAATGGAGACAAAAGTTAAAATATGGTAATCAATGCAAACCAACTTACACAATGCAAGTGGATTTTTAAAATGAATGTAAAAGTTTTTTTGGTCAAAATTTTAGTTATCAATTCAACATCTGAAGCTTGTAGCTTCGCCAGGATGCAAATTTTAGTAGCTTCAATAAACAATCCTGCCTGAATAATCTGGCATAGTTCACCAGGTGCATAATGCATGCTAGTGCTTATATCATGCATAAGCCTAGCCACCGTAATCCGAGATACGCCGTAAGTCATGCTCAGGGCATCGGTAACAAAGGATTTGTCGACCAACACACCACCTGTGCTTGATATTGATCTCTGCTTAGGCCACATCAAATAAATGGGATCTATCACCCGGATATATCCTATTGTATCTATCAATGTACGCCAATCTGATTGGGACCGGTAATTCAATTATTATCATTGAGTTGTGTGACGCTGCCTATAAACTATGGTACTTATGCAGGTAGCTCTAAATTGGGTTTACGTACTCATGCAGAGTTTATCGACTTTTCTTTTCTGCTACAACTTTACAACTTGCTGCTTGGAGACCTCAAAGTAAAGTAAATATCACAAAAATGTATCATATTAATGTAACATTATTAAGGTGCTGATAAACTTGAGCATTCACTTGTAATGAGCATTCTAGCGAATACAGAAAAATAAACGGGAGCGTTTTAGTAACCATTCTAGCGAGCATTCTAAAGGACAGTAAATTTGCTTCGAGCTTTGTGCCAAGCCGAGCCATTCTGACATTGTTCCGCCGCCGTCCCTCTATGCCTCCCGCACCCCTATTTTTTGACGGGCAATGACTAGAGCGTTCGCTAGAATTATCTAAAACGTTCGTTGCGATGTTTGGCTCTATGCTTGGCAAATTTAAAAACAGCGAATGCTCGATGTTCTGTTACATGTGCTCTTGTCTATCAGCACCTTAACTTAATCATAAAACAAAACTTTACCCATACTTTACAACACCTGTTGATAAAAACAAAAGCTATGAGTAAGCTATAAGCAATACTCTCATTTATATCTAAAAGCGGTTCGGTAGACACCAAAACTAACAGACACAACACGGTAACCACACACAGTACAGCTATACCTAGAATCTAATATCTGCGTGAACATAGCTGAAATACTAAACTGTCTGAATTAACTACAAAATGTTAAAACCAATATTTTTGATGACACATCCGATCCAAAGCAGATAACATAAAAAAGGAAATACCCATAGGTACTCAAACTGGAACAACTGATGATAAAACAGTTGATAATACAAAAAGCTGCAACAATATCATTTGATAACACGATATGGGCATCTTACAACGGTTACGTAGAAAGAAAATACCAACAAACATGTTGTTTCATCTGACACCAGAACTAACACACACGACACAGCAACCACACATAGCACAACTATACCTAAAGTTTCATACCTGCTCGGACATAGCTGAAATACTAGACGGTCTGAAATTTAATTAACTACCCCAAGTGGTGAAACCCTCCTGGTTGACTGTCATGGTTTAGATAACAGTAGAGATAGGTTTTAACCACATGAGAATGATCGCAATTTCATTGATCGACACTTTGATGTTGACGGTTGTAGACATCCGGAATTTACGGGATAAACAGGTAGGGATAAATTTTGCGGCGTACTTAGATTGTACTGATAATATTACTAGTCTGGGTATCCAATACCTAGTGTTAAATTTTGCTGATTTTTTATAGCAGTTTTGAATTATTAAGAAGTGAAGTAACAAGATCTAAGAGGTAAAGAAACAAATATTGGTCTGAAAAAACGAGTAGATAACAAATAACAAACCGACTCTTGAAAAAATCAAGATTGTCAAGTGTCGCGAATCAAGTGTTGTTAAAAAACAAAAGTGTAAACAATTTTCTGTGCAATACAAATGTTATTATTTTTATCTCACAAATCCCCCAGTCAATGAAGTTACGTAACTTACTCAATAAATACAATATGAACTAACGTCGGACGGAAGCTTAATATGAAAGTTTAACTAGCTCGGCAGGACGTCGATTTACTATCTACGTAATACTATGTATATTGGTAACTGCGAATCGATTAATACCACATGTTACGTGTAGTCTGTAGGTAGTTAGTAGGAACTCTGAAAGGGAGGTTCCGCTAGGAGCTATATTAGCTTCCAGCCTCTAGACGTTAGTTTCGTTTATTCTATAGAAATGTTCGTTGAATTTGTTTGGCGTAATTTACACTAAAAGTACTATTTTTAGTATATACCTATTGTTTTTTGTATTCATTTTATTCAGGATCCATTTTAAGCTTTGATATAAAAGTATTCTGATTTAAATTCTATATATGCAATCTACAAAAAAAAATATTTTCATAATACATATATGTTATAATAATCACCAATACACCTTTTTTTTGATGCCCAATAATTATTCCCTCCCCCCCTCTTTTTATATACTTATACATATTATTTTAAATCTGTTAGTTTTTAAATCGTGTAAATAAAATGCTTTCCCATACTCGTCATCATTATAACTCCACACAATTTTCTCTGTATGAAATGAAATACGTATCTAAAACGACACTGTATTTTAAACGAGCAATTCCGATATAAAATTTTATGTTCGATATTAAACGGAATAAAATCCCCCATAAAATGCTTACGTAAAAATTTTGGGATACACAAATCATGAGTTTTATTATTACCTTCCAGAAAACGAATAATTTAGGCATACGTGTCCTGCTCCGGGTAAGACAATGTACCACGATCTAGATAATAACGACTCGATCTTAAAGTCGAACCAAAGACAAAAGAAATTAAAGAAAGAAAGAAAAATATTTTATTTGTTACACGCACAGGAAATACAAACAAAACAGAGAACAAATGAAAAATGAAACGGAGCATTTAAAACTAACAAAATTAACATATTTATCGAATAAACGAAAAAAAAAAATGCGGGGCAGTCTTTGGGGACTGCCGATAGAAGTGAAAACAAAGCGCGCGGTGACGATGACGCGAGTTTCACGTTTTTTGTTCACCAAAAAAGTACACATATATACACAGTATACATATAGCTCATGGAAAGCGTTCGGTGATGATGACGCGAGTTCCATGATTTTTTTTCACCCAAAAAGTGCTCAACGCGCCTAAAGAAGTTTTCACTTCAAAAATATATAATAACGACCTGTGCGAAGCCAAAAGCTCCTATATCAGCATAATGCTGCGATGCAGTGCTGGTATTAGGCTGGTATTCTAATGTGGTGGCTAGTTGGTTGGTTTTTGTAGTTTACCATTTTTTTTTTTTTTGGGTGGGAAATTATCAAATAACTTCTCCCGCTCTGGGCTGGGTGTAGCGGGAGGGCGTGTCAGACTCTTACTGACTACCAACTAAAACCCACCCGTGTTCCTTCCGTTGCCTGTACGTCGCCAGGGGCCACGGTATCCCTTTCGGACTTTCCCGCAATTGTATAGTTACCATTTGTCTGCAATAAAGGTCCCTAACTATGCATAACCTATTTGTATATTTAATAAACCATTCACAAGCAGGTGCATTAAGAATTGCACCATCAATATTCTTATTATCATAATTTAATATCTTCTCAAAATAATTACTTCCATCCTCGTGATGTAGGTACTTATCCACCAGCTGCTTATTTAAGAACATGTTAAACGTCAATAAAGGGAAACAAGTTATTACATTAATTTAACGAGCTATGAAACAGCAGGTAAGAACCTACCTATGTACTTTGAACACATCCTTCCGTCGCAAGAACTAGTAGTAGAAGTATTTTTTATTTTAGCTTTAGAGCAAAATTTATTTTAGTCCTGCAAGAAGTATAAGAGTGGTTTTTGTTGTTTTTTTTTTACTCGTCAATGAATCCTTCCCTTTACGGTTCTGCATCATTGTACAACATCCATGGTATATACAACGATCCTTCAAAGTACATGCAAACGCGTATAGATACATAATACACTGTCCAAACTAAATCACCGAACAATACAGGTTGAAACCATTGTGAATTACTGAAGCGATAAGATAATGGCTGATACATCACTATCAAGCAGAGGTCACATCAATGGGTTATGGATGTTTAAACCATCTCCACTCTGATAAATAATGATAAATTAATGCTTGTTCATTAAAATGGCTTATTTATTTTGTGAATTGAATTTCGTTATAAGTACCTATTAACTTTGATGAGTCACATTATGGGAATGTACCCATTTGTATCGTCATTTTTAATAAGTTACTGGAAAATACAGATTTTGTACCATTATATGTATGTAATGCGGAATTCCATTCATTTTACTAATATTCACAGCAATATGAATCACTGCTAAATTCGCGGATTATTTTAATTTCTCCGCAAAAAATACTTGGAATTATAAAAGGCTACTAAACTTAAATCACATTTCTCTTAAATTAAATCATGACGTTAACGAAAAACATCGAAACTATACCTATAACAGCTGTGAGCACCAGACAAATGCTTTTCACGGAAACCATTTAGCCATTGGAATTATAAAAGGCTAAACTTAAATCATATTTCTCTTAAATTAAATCATGACGTTAACGAAAAACATCGAAACTATACCTATAACAGTTGTGTTGACCAGACAATTGCTTTTCACGAAAACCATTAGCCCTTCAGCGACAAACCAGCAGCAAATCCCCCCTACAAGCATGAAATACCACAAAACTGGACCTAAATTATCTACGAGTGCACTATCTGAAACCGCAAACCACAAAACAAGGATACCTCATTTAATTACATGTTTTGTGCCACCAATACCTTCACAATCGTGATTTAATAATGGCACAAATGGATTAAGCCTGTATACGGTAGCACAAACGTAGATATAGTCAGGCGTTAATATTGAAATTGTTCTATCGATCTGTTCATTGTTTGGTCTGTAAATAATCGTTTGTGAAATTAGCATTGCTGTAATGGTAGTTGTTGATACTGATTTGTTTGATGTCATAATAGGATTGCGCGATGTATCGGAGTCTGATTTTATGCTTGGACGCTCAGTTTGGAATACAGTGTGTATGAAAATGGTTGAGGAATTTGTTGTGTCTGTTCTATGTTCTATGTTAGGGGGTTTGGTTTCCGCACTTAGTCCGTCAGGTGGACCATTGTGCGTGGGCCATAGCGGCCGTTTGGTGGTTACATTTGTTGTGTCTGTAATTGTTCGATTTAGAACCGGATAGGATAATGAATCTTTTAAATAGATAAATCACAAAAGTTTACATAAACCTGCAATTATTTTTAATCGTAAATCAACACACTTGACCTCCACAACCCAATTACTGGGTAACACGATACCCTTTGGTAAAATTGAAAGTCAGACTTTCGGGCTTCTGACTACCCGTAACGACAATCAAAGATTTACGAATAAGAGCCGGGACCAACGGCTTAACGTGCTTTCTCAGGCACGGATGGGTCTCGATATGTAACGTATGGTCATCCACGAACCGACCGCGGCAAGTATAGCTTAACCTTCGACCCGTGTGGTTGTTTCGATTAAACCACGAGCCCCTCAAAATATATACCATTGAAAGGAAAAGTACAGCTGAAATGGTCATAGCACAAATATTCAGACGACAATTGCTGTTAGGCATTATTATGATAAGTATATAACAAATTGTTATTGCACATAACTCGTGATTAATTTCAATAACGTAATTTTGATAGTAAGTAATGACGTTAAACAAAATCGTATCATTTGATGGATTAAAGATAATCTAAAATGATTTGTCATTACTAAACAAATATAAATGATATGATAAGGAATATTGGATCACAAATCATGAACATGCAGAAATACTTGTTCCCTGAACTGAATGAAATCACGTTTCGATGCATCGGCGTCGTTTTTCTTTACTCTCTGAATGACGTGAAAGCAATCACGGTTGCAGGTTTAGCATACAATCCTAAAATCGAATAAGCGTCAGCATGATTCTATTAAACCTACAAAGATCTTTTTTCCTAATAGCACTTTGAGTATTCTACTCTTTTTGAGTGGGTAGAAACTCTATAAGTAGGTAAATAGAGTATAAGAATATCATAGCTACATTCCAAGTGCAGTGGGGACCCAGTGGTACTTATCGGTAACGACTTACGAGCACTTTGTGTATTTAATTTCATCGCCACTGCATTCAAAACGGTGAAGGAAAACATCATGAGGAAACCGGCATGTTCTAGAACCAAATAAAACGAAGACATGTGACATCTACCAACCCGCACAGAAAGGAGGCTTGTATCCCTAGCAGTGGAGACATTATAGGCTGATTATGTATGTAAGTATGATTCCAAGTGAATTAAACGTGTTGAAGAAAGATGAATAAATTATGAAGAAACATAAAACATGACTAATACCGTATCATTAATACAACGTTTAAAACGATAACAAATTCAATAACTTCACCAAATCCCAAAAACAACATCCGAAAAAATAGCACAAAATCTATGAGAAAAAAACTCATGTTTTATTCATGTCCATACTCACAGAAATATAGGAAAAAGGAGTCATGTCCAAAGGTTAACAAGTTGAAACAACTTTAATTTCCGGTGAATTAACATTTCGACAATGTTCAGAGACAGGAAGCGAGACGTGCCCTTTGAATTAATGCGAGCCCTTTAGCGATGGAATGTTTAAACCTTTTTCAGTTGTTGCTGATTTTGTATGATGTGCCATGTGTGATAGCTACTGTTTCTTTGGTTTTAATTTTCCTAAGAGTCAGTTTAAAGTTTGTATTACGGCTACTTTTGTCTTATATGTACCTACTATTAGGTTGACTACTAGTAGTAGATATGACAAGGTAACTACTGGTATCTTATTATACTACTGTTGTCTTATACTACGGTTGTCTTTTACTACGTTTATCTTTGACTACGTTTGTCTTACACTACGTTTGTCTTATACTACTGTTGTCTTATACTACCTTTGTCGTATACTACGTTTGTCTTATACTTCTGTTGTCTTATAATACTACTATTGACTTATACTGCTGTTTCTGTTTGCATGTTACGGAAGTTGCTCTTTCTTACTTATTTATTCATTTAAACTTTTCGCACTCATAAAAGGAACAAAGGCGGACTTAATGCCTCAGGCATATTCTCTACCAGTCAACCAAAGGTGGTGAAAAGATTAGAGACTTATCAGTAAGAGAGGAGTATACCTGTCGCATTCTCTTGAGTTATTTCCGACTAGCATGTGCTAAAACAAGATTAGATTTACTTATCAATGATATCAACAAAATCCTTCAGAAATTCTCGATAATTTCATCAATAAAATATTAATCTTTCTGTAAAATTACGTATTCTATTTTTATTTAATTGGTTTCTCAAGGTAACACTGCTTATTGTCATTTGCATTATTGGCTAAGGCTGATTGTATGATATTCCACTTATCTAAAGAAATATTTTAAGAAGCTAAATTGGTGTTGATAACAGCGATTGATAAATTTGATAATCACTTTTGTTTCGATGAAAATTGGCCTTGAGATTATAATTTTTTCGATCATTCTATCCATACATACAGGATTCGAATGATAATCAAAACCGACAATCTCGTTCAACCCTTTAACTATTCCGAATCATTCCATTGTACATCTAAAACAACAGAAGGTAGTCTACAAACTATCAATCCCTGTCAGTCTTTCATTTGCAGGATATCTAAACACAGTCTCAGTTAATCGCACCGCAGCGAAGCATTCTCAACCGACGATGTCCAGCCCCCTTCGCCACATTGACCACATTCAATCGCTAGCACCCTTCACCCCCGACCTCAGACATCGAGAACCCTTCAGGGAATTCCGAACATCCAAGGATGGTTTTTTAATTCCGCCTGTGTATTGCAGATGCACAATGTAGTGAGGAGATAAGAATGAACTCTTTTGTTGCATTCCCTTGCTACTTGATGGATCTGTGCTTATGTAGTGCGCTTTCATTGTCGGGAGGGAGTGATCTGTCAATATGTTATAGTATTTTGTCAGTTCTGAAAAATGTTTAGGAGGTTTAGTAAATAGAAACTGTCCATGATGCTGAGTGTTATTCGCACTAAATCCAATATACTTTTCGGAGCAATACAAAGGAACGCAAGAAAAAATGGAGGGTTCAGTAAACATAGTAATTCAAGCCGAAATAAACTCTAATATAAGGCGCCGATATTTTCTTCCTAGAAATATGAGTGGATTGATGGACATTTTGCTCGCGAACCCTTCGCGAGCAAAATGTCCAATAAAATAATCTACGATCATTGTTCAGAAGTCTAGACCTAACTTTTGGAGCAGACTCCGCGAATTTCAAGTTAATTCCGGATGGAAATCTTGGACCTTGCCGGACTACGAATACTTTGGATTCCCTAAAGATTTGCTCCGGGATCGAGCAGAATATTGGAATGAATACTGAATATTTTCGATAAGATTTGTGTACCGTCGATAAATAGATTTGGAAATTATAAGGAGCTTTGGATATAATGATATAATACTCTTATAAGAAAATTTGTTTTCAAATAACAAGAAAAATAAATAGGATCTCGACCCATTTTATTTTGAGAAATGGAACCTCTGGATTTCGCGATTTTTTATCGGATTAAATTATAATAGTAGAAGACTGATAACCAAAAACAATTAAACAAGATTATCGAAATCGTCCGACTGATAACCAGGGTATGTTATCTGCAGCTGTAAACATAAGTCAATTTATGATTTAGGTATTAATTTATATAGTAGTAATTTACAGTAAGTAGGTTGTCTTTCAGAAAATGGATTAGTCTTTTGGGTAAATGATTTTAAAATATTTTTCTTTACAAAAAGATACGTGTTTGGTGTCACAAATATACTTGAGGATATTTGTACAATATTTTAACACCTTCTTAAACTGAGAAGTATTTCTTCTCTGTTTAAGAAGAGGTATTATATATCAATACGAATTGACAACCTCTTCAATAATGGCGATTTCAGACAAAACGTGGAATATTTTTTTTTATTGAGCAAATAGATTATCGCAAGTCTGTCGCAGTCTCAGAGACTGCGACGTCTGAGTTTGTTTCGGCCTTTCTTCTTAGAGTAGTTAGATAGGAAACACCGACATCATCTAGCTTATTTTTAATTTGACGTACAAAAGTGATTCCGATATCCTATTCCCATATCTGATTTGATAAATTTTGAAGACCATTTTCCTCTTTTTTGATTAGTCAATATAATCAAAATATTTTCTTTTATAATTATGCCTTAATGTGGAGTGACCTTAGCATCTGTCACTTTATGGAATCTCAACAGCAGATGCTTTTTTTCTCAATATTTTAAGGTGCCAATTTAACGGGAAAGCACACCTACCACCAACATAAAGAATAACAAAAAGAACTAAGTATAAGTGGCATCAAGACGTAATATATCACCACCATTTACTCCAGTTTACCCCAACACTTAGTCGAAGGAAAAAAATCTCGCGATAAACCTGTGATAAATTATCTCTATGATAGCATCGACTTAAAGTATGGTGGCTTTATATTTCCCATAAACATTCGCGAGGGCTGCAATAAGTGTGTATGAATAGTGTTTTCTGAAGTTGTTGAAGAAAATTCTATGAATAGCTTAGAAAATACGTTTCTTCGAGTCCCTTCTGGTTTTTTTACATCAGAGAGCGCGCAAAGCCCAGAAGCACACACAAAGGTAATGTGTGTGCTTGTGGTCTAAACAAAAGGGAAAAGAGAAATTGCACAGAACGAACATTGAAGAAATGAAGGTGAAATGCAGAAAACGGGGTATTGTGGCATCTTGAGACCACAGCAAATCATGACTCATTAGCGACCCGCCCCTGCTTTGCATGGGTGCAATGGCTTCATGTCAAAACATCGAGATTTCTGTGCTATATCTTGACTCCCTCACACAGAGAGGTATGTGTCCCTGCAGTGGTAATGGCTGATTATGGTGATGCTACACATAAACTTTACGTAATAAATACTCTAAATAATAGTGAAACCCGCATCAAAAGCCATGTACTTTAGAAGATCTTATCGTTCTAAGACAGAAACAAAAAGCGGCTTTATTTTATACTAACTGTACATACTAGGTGATTCAACACACGACCTGTCCAATTTTCAATAATCCATACAAAAATCCCATTGAAAAAAGGACTCTTTACTTATTAATCTAATTCGGACTACTATGAACATTTTAAAACAAAAAATAGCCAAATGGGTCCCGCCGTTCTCAAGTAATATTTAACCTGTTTTAACAAGTTGTATTTAACCTGTTGGGCCCGGCTGTCATTCATCATCATCTTTGACAGTCGTTACGAGTCGTCAGAAGCCCGAAAGTCTGACAACCAGTCTTACCAAGGGGTATACCCGATTACTGGGCTAAGGAGGTCAGATAGCAGGCCATGTAAAATACTGGTATTCAGCAGCATCCGGTTAGACTGGAATCCGACTCCAACATAGTTGGGAAAAGGCAGATTGATTGATTGACCATGACTGTGATGAGATTAGCGACGTAAAAAAGAAAATGGCGGCATGAAACTTTCAAAGTCAAAGTCAAATCAATTATTTCAAATAGGCCCTAATAAGGCACTTTTGAACATCAAAATTTACAAACACAAAAAATTGAATTGATTCTAGTCGCCCCTTCCAAAACGTAGTTTTCGAATGGAGAAGAATGGGCAAGATAGTCCACCGTTACTGTTTTAAAATGTTTTACAATATTTTGTATAAGTACATTACTTATATAATTATATGTGACCTGGACGATGCACCTAGAATAAAATTACTATACCACAATAGGTAAAAAGAATTAAAAATTAATCAACACCAGATAAATGAATTATGTGATCTATCACATATGTGAGCACCATGTATCTATACATGGTGCTATAGTACATACTAATTTCATGCTGCCGTAAAAGTTGGTACTTACTAATTCCATGCTGCCATCTAATGACATCTTGTTCTACATTTTGGGCGACCGAGCTCTGCTTGGGTGAAAATACAAAGCAAGCATTTTCCAAGATATGAGATCTAGCTATATCGATTTTTAAAATCCCATTGCAACTTTCATCGAAATCATTAGAGCCGTTTTCGAGAACGTGATTACAAATATAAACGTACATATATACACAAATATTGCTTGTTTGATAGTATAAGATAATAAATAAGATTACCCACATAAAATATGGAACTTTATGCGTAAACGAGATTTTCTACGACAAAAATAATGAAATTCGTTGACCGATAATCTCTTACTTCGTCCTAGTATTTTATTGGCTTTACGCCAGAGTCACTTTGCATAATGGAACTAGTCGCGCGTTAATTAGTAAGTGCAGCATCAGCTTTTTCATCTACAACGCTGGTTTCTTTTTAAAACATTTTCCGATGAATTTTCGTGATTATTTTAAAATTTTAAATTAAATATGTTGATGGCACTCTTATGGTTTCTGAGAGAGATTTGGGTGAGACCTACCTAATCTACGACATTACAAATTGATTCTACAAAAAAACGAAAGCCTTTTGTCATAATTTGTTTGGATGTAGGTTTACTGACTTTACCTACTGCGATTTTTATAATTAAAAATTGCAGAAAGTCATAGATTCTTCGGTTTTGGTGTTTCGGTGCTTTTTTCAGTTAAGAAAACCGACCGTTGTAAAATTTAATTCTTTCATTTGACGTGTAAAATTATAAATTTACAGAAATAGAATATCATCATCATCTGCCTAGCCTTTTCCCAACTATGTTGGAGTCAGCTTCCAGTCTAACCAGATGCAGCTGAATAACAGTACTTACAGAAATAGAATAAATCCATTAAATTCTTTCTAAAAAAGTGATCTCTTTCATAGCATTGTGCAGAGCTCTCCAAACACTCTATATATAACACTTTCAGTCAAAATCTCTAAATTAAACTTTTCATTTCCTTGTACTTATCTACCTCTATAGCACCCCTACCCATACCATGCAAGTACTCATGTTGCATGCATTCATCAACTAGTAGGGCTAGCGGCGCAAGAACTGATTTATAAAACGTCAGAAAAACCTCAACGCCCATTTGTATGAAGTTATAAATGGAGGTAAATAACGCCTGTTATGATATACGCGGTCATCCGTGTGGGGTAGATAATAAATATATGGTAATGTATATGTTGGTTGATATGTCTAGATACGAAGAATTTAAGGATGTGGTTATTGCGGTTGTTGTGATATCTACTTGAATTGATAAATCGTGATCACCTGTTTGGTTATATCGTCATTTTTATTTTCCATGCAACTCTGGTAAAATTTCGTAGACATATATTTTTACTAGCTGCGCCCTCGGTTTTATCCGCATAAGTCTCAATCCCGTGGGAATATCGGGATAAAAAGAATCAAGTTTTTCATGACGTATTTTTAACAAAATAGTAGTCGATTTATACCCAACATTTCATGCAGGAAATTCAGGACTTCCAACTAAATTCTACAAGTTACTGGACTTAAATTGTCACGAGCACTACAACCATCTTACTTGGCAGGCAACGTTGAATATAGAGTATATTTAGAAATTCCGTTTCTCTGCAACCTACTTACATTGAGACAATTAAGTATTTAAGTCAACTGGGCATTCTTATTTTACCTGATTTTTTTTTTAGATAAATTGTTTCAAATTAAGCATGAATCGACGTCGTAAATAAATTCCCATTTGTACCTAAAGAAATACATCCAATAAAAACTTCACACGCCTGTTTTATTCAATACGTATTAAAGGAGCGAGTAACAAAAATAAAAATATAACTTCCCTTTTCGCTTTAGACAACATCACCTGCGCACGCTTACTTTTTTTATTAACCCTGCATATGATGTACCTTTTGCGAACACCCTCTGTTACGCAGCAGACTGTTAACCCTTCGCTGTTTGTCAGCAAACGTGTGTGTAGCGTCGGTGCTTAAAATTAGGGACGTTCAAGGGTTTTATTGTAAACATGGGCTAAACATGTTTTTATTGAAGAGCTTCGCTGAGTTCCTATAAGTATAAAACGCAGATAGGTATTTGTTTGTTTATCGATTTCGGAAAGCGAAATATTTATGGTAATGAGCCCCATTGCGGGGTTGGGAACGCTTGTGTGAATATTTCGGGTGCCAAATATACACCGCAATTGATTTTCGTTTAGTTTAAATCTGATTCAATAGACCTAATTATTACAATGTGTTCCTTTTGATATACCATAACTCTAAGGTATTAATTAGACCATGTCAAAGAAGCATCTGGCATACGATTTTATTTTTTTAAAGTTTTCTTTTCGACAGGCACGATTATTTATGGAAACCACCCTTACGTGAAATATGACTACGTGTCATTTTCTTAGCTTTAAAGATTAATGATACTAGTTTAAATGAAAATGATTTACTCGTGCATGGCACATGTGTGGGTACTATGTATCGACTATAAAGCTTTCATTTAGGTACTGGGTATGTCTTTCATTGACTTGAACCTGGCGGCTGAGAGTATGTCATGCTCACTCTAATGTCTCGCTGGCGGTGGCGCGTGTGTTGGATCATTTAGCTCCCTTCAAAATGGTTGAGCTGAATGGTGCTAATCCATGCGTCATGTTCGTGAACGGGCGCCGTCAGTAGGGACTGGTCATCTCTTAGCTGCCACGGCGATTTTAATTTTAATTTAATTTATATTTTTATTTCTAACGGACGCTTTTAATGTTTTGCATCGTTCTCACATGTATAACTTCAACTTGAATGATGTAACCAATATTATGTAACCATTTTATTTAATTTAAAAGAGTGTCCGTGGAGTTTCTTGCCCGTTCTTATCCATAGGTACCTACTACGCTTTGGAATGGGCGACTAGCTTCATATTTCTGACTGACCGACCCCTTGACAATTCAAAAGTGCCTGTAATTGGTTTATTTGAAATAAATGCTTTGAGTTTGAGTTTGAGTTCGTACTTATCAATGAAACTTAGATACACACGCATCGAGAGTCTACTATTAAGTTATTTTCGAAACTATGTATTTTTGGAACACTTTTCTAGGTCTTTTTGTATTATTTTTACTTAGAGCTATAGGACATCAAAAGGAACACGTTGTTTAGTTACGTCATTTTAATAATTGCTTACGTAAATATCAAACATACATTTACTTGGCAAGAAGCTTTCTAATTCATAATCTTATGCTAAATTAATCCCTGTCAAGTAAGGCAACGTCTACCTAAATGTTCAATGCCCCGAGGCCATTATTCAGGTACAATTAATTTGCGTGATTCGTGGCCGAAACTGCTTCATTTGTTTTCTATTACAAACATTATTTCGAAGTTCTATCAAAAATATACGTTTGCAATTGGTAGGTACTTTAACAGCTATTTATAAGTTTCAAGTGTAGCTGTCGTATCTAAATGATTTACAGTCAAAGAGTAAACAAACAATATGACAACAGTAAGTCAACATTACAATCAGAGCTAAGTATATTGTGCCAAGTTTGTAGAGCCGTAGATTATTGCAGCGGGAAAACAACGAGTTTGCCAACAAAGAAGCCGGGTGTTTGAGTACACTTTGACAAACGCTACGTCATCACAAAATGTCACATCTGCGGTGCTTACTCTTTGACTACGTTTTTGATGAATGTGACTGAAGTGTTTTGTGTCATATTCACAGATTCGTTCCCCGAAAACTCATTTCGAAAAGTTTTCGAACGCTAAGTAGCTCGAACTTTTGAATTGTTCCGAATCGAGTGTTCCGAATTTGGTTTTCTATGCGAACAATGTGAGCTGATGTTTGAAGTTATTCCTTTCAAACTGACTTGAGTACCTATTTAAAAGTTATGCAAAGAATTTAATAAATTCTTCAGTCAATCTTTGTTTTTCGTTGGTAACTAACGGTTGCTGAGAATATAAAGATTCACATTCAAACATTAATTCTGGATAATTGTCGCTGTAAGTTTATGTATTATGCTACCATCGATTTAAGAAATAAACTGAATAATTATTATATTATTATGACCAAACATGTAAAATTTATTACATAACCTTGTTTTAGATAATGTAAGAAAAACAATTAACAAAGAAAATTATCATTGCTATCAATGATCTGAAAAAGGCTTGAACACTTTCAGTATTAAATACATTATTTCAATACATTGAAATTAAACCATGTAAAATTAAACTTTCTCTAATAACAAAACATTTCATCCATCCATATCCCAAAATAATAGTTCCAAACCACTTATAAACAATGAATAACAGTTCACTCAAAATAACAGTTCCCTAAAATAACAGTTCCTATTCATCTGATCTAACCCGTTTACCTGAATGAAGTTTCCGTGTTTCAAGCGATCCTAGTGAACTCCTGACTGAGTTAAATAATAGCCTAGTTACTAATTGAGTCTGTCTAGACACTACTCAGCACATAATCGCATTACATCTGCCTGTCAGTGCAATAGTGTTGTACTGATTAATGCAATTATTTACGAGTTTCCATTCAGTTAAAAAAGTTCGAAACGGTGTATACTGTAGAACAGTGTATTCGTGAAGGTGTTACTAGAACTAAACAAGTTCAAGTAAAATGAAGTTTTTTTTTAACAAAATATGCATGTCTCATTAGTATTAGATGTAGTGTTTTTTCAAATACGTTTCACGATACATAAACGGGTTTTGAAGGTTTTTGCTAATGGATTATTTTCGGAAGATTGATTTTCTTGTGAAATCAGTTTACATTTTGCACAAGAACTGGCTCTAGCGATTATGGCTATTTATACACTGCAAGTAACTTCCTTCCTAAACACAACCATGTAGGATCAATACCGTACCTGAATCTAAGCATTGTCATCAAGTGAATCATTGTATCCTCTTACATGCAGGGTCAATAATAGCTCAACAATGTCCATTACGAACGCGAGCCACCCTAATATCGGTTTAAGAGGGTTGCGATATACACCACACCTAGCTAAAGGATTTGTGATCATGTTCCGTTATAATAGAAATCGAAAATTCTATTTTAAATTTAATTCTTATAAAAAGTATTCGGGATAAGTATTTAAAACTTTATCGGAACGTCCAGTTTAACAGTTTTAAATATCAGTACGTAAATATAAATACTGTAGTAAAAATCGCAGTTCTTTTAAATTCACAAAGTAAAACGTTATAGTTCACACTTTAATAATAAAACATCGTTCATGATAATAAAAATTAGAAATTCCAACAGAAATACGATTCTATTATAAGATTAGTTCGGATGACTAAGTCTGGATGAAGTGGTCATAACAACGGCTATTATATTTTATGTGCAGGTAAAATATAGCTTTCAGTCATCCATCAGTCATGATTTTGGAATCTGCAAGGGATTGACGTGCTGTGACGCACGGAAATTAGTAGTGAACGATTATACCTACTATTTCCAGGTGACTGATATAGACTGGCTTCAAAAAGATGGTCACTAAAAACCACCTAATGACTAATTCCCCAATAATGTTGACTAAAGTGAAACCACACATTAGTAGGTACACCTCAACCATTATTTTGCTATATGGGTCAATAAAAGGATCCAAGCAAAACACTTCGGCCTGTTATTTAGTATATACGCTGATAGAAGTATGTACCAGACCATAATATTGCCACGGCTGGGACCCAGGGCTACTCTGAGAGAGGCAGTGGGCTGTAATCTACCACGCGGGCCCACAAAGCTGCGCCACCACAGCTCTCATGTACCACGTCTACTCATGTCCATCAACATATTATTAGTTTATATCACTGAAGACTAAAAGTTGAAGGGGGAGGCCAATAACTATTTCACGAAAAGCTGTTCTGACTTTCTGTGCCTGAGAGGTCGGATTTTCCCATATACTGGGTTATTGGAAATAATAATCTATTAAGAGGATGTAGTAGAGGTCATTTTCAACCAAATGACCCCTTGTGACCCCTATGCAAATGTCAACCATTTTCAAGTAATTTGATATTTTAAAAGTAATGAAATAAAAAAATTAAATGTCAAATTACTCAATAATGGTTGACCTTTGCATAGGTGTCATAAGGGGTAATTTGGTTTTGAGTGACCTCCCCTACATCCCCTTAATGGACTGCCGACATATTACCAATAACTCTGGATAAAGTTTTATATAACTATTCTGTTAACAACATCAAAATATTGATCACTTCTGAAACCACCCACGCTATGTAAAATAAATTATTAAACTTAGTAGAAAGTTGCTTAAACTCCTGTTAAAGCTCGCGGGAGTACGGTTAACTCATCTCCGAATTATTCGAATGAATGATTTTATTAGTGCCAATAAAACTGGCGGACTTGAGTACTGTTGGGCCTTCAAGTATGGGGAGGATGCTGCAAGCGTATTCAGATTCATATTTTTCTCGTTTTATCCGTAATTTAGAACGATAACGACTCAAACAAGATTTAAATCAAATTTTGTGTAAAGTCAGTTGGTTTAATCATAATTCATTAGTAAACATGCTTCTAAAATACAGCGAGGTTGTTGCGTAACACACTTACAGTAGCAATTGGTTTCATTTTGACAGTTCAACAACATTCATTGTGTTAATTACGGTGTTGAGCAGACAAATTTTTCGGATATATGAAGCAATGTATTAGCAATTTCCTTCAAAATCATTTAGACTGTGATTGATAGTGTGTTACACAACTAGGATGCAGGTCCGAAACCTGACATTATTACTCTTTTATACTCACTGCTAGAATCCAGTTTTGAAGCATGAAATAATTTATCTATTTCCTTGTGGATCTCCATATCAACAAAAGCTTATCAGTAGTGTAAACCAGAAACCAAGATCTCGTTTTTAGAAGGACCATAATTGCAATTAGTATTTTGTTTATATTTTATCTCTAGCTTCAATAAGTTTGGAATAGCATAATAAAAAACTATGTGCGGAATAATCTTAAACCTAGTTAGTACCTACGACTAAGAAGTTTTCAAAATGCAGTCATGAAAAAAATACCTACTGTGTGTTCATTATAACTTGACACGTGACCCGATTGGTAGCGCTGAATTTTGCAGTCATGTGATTGGTAGTACTGTTCTGTCGGTCGCCATTTTGAACTCTATTATAATTCAATTTAAGACAATAAAATTCAGTGCTACCAATCGCGTCACGGGTCAAGTTATAATGAACGCACTGTAGTTCACATTCCGTAGAAAATATCACAATTTTGGCAGTAAATATTATTGGATGCATTCCGATTGGTTTCACATTACCAACACTATGAATATATGACAGTTGATTGAACGGTAGAGTATGCAAAACAAAGACTTATAATTTGTTAACACCGAATATTCGTTATTTAATCAATAAATATAATTGGATCCGAATATTTATTGAAGTAAAACCTAAATTGAAATATGCTATTTGTAAACAAACAATTTCATGAAATTCCAAACACTAATGTGCGTACACATTTGAAAACAGAACCAGTGGGCAATAAATAATTGAATTTCCAGTAACAATAATTGAATTGGGCTTGCAACTAAAATTCTCTCGGCGAGACCAGTAAATAAATACAATCCAACACCAAACGGCAAAATAATCAATCGAATTCAATTACTACTCACCTCGCACTATGTATTAAGATCTGCCGATTGAACGAACAGAACCGGATTAGGTGGGAAAAATTCCATTTTCCATTAACGCTTGCTTGTTACCAAGGGCTAACATAGAAGGGAATTGGTGAAATTGCCCAGCACGGCTGCGACACGACTGCTAAATTGCTGGAAACTGTTTGCTCGAAAATATATTTTATTTTCGTGTTGTATTCCAGCCGGTCGTGTTAACTAGTGCAGACACTGCCTTTTTGGTACATGGCGTCGGGTTGCCTTAATTCCAGGCTTTTTGCCCAGCAATTGATTGTTTGGCTTTTGAGGGGCGAAGGGAAACAGAAAAACAGAAGCTTTTCGAGCATGTGAAAGGATAAATAATGTGGCTTCTATGTTTGTTGACTTTTCGCGGTTGCATTTCGCGGAAGCATTTCTTACAATGTTATAGGTATAGGTAATGTAAGACGTTATATAACACATTACTTTCAAGTATTACACACAACAATGTTATACATTTCAAAGCTTTGCTTACACGCAAGAAAACATCCAAGTTTACAAACTCATAATTACTTTCATTGCTGTTACGCGAAGTTTACTTTCCACCACATAACAGCGAAGAAGAAATTAAAAAGCCTCACTTGTAACTTTTACTGCTAAAAGAACTAAAAAAATAAACGTGGAAAATGCTCACTACTTCGATCCCAAACATAATCACTCAACTTCACAGTGTTAAAAAGGACATAGAAAGAGCATTATCTCCATAGTAGCTAAGTAAAAAGCTCGTATCGAAATCGTCCGGGAACCATCACGTGGAGAATTGGCACTATGTATGTTTCCCTCGCTTGGGAGCTAGGGTTGCGAAAAAAAAAGTTTTGAAATGTCAATGTCATTCAACACCAGATGTTTTTTGTTTGGCAAACTGACGCTTTACAATTTGGTGGAGGAAAGTCGATGGTTTTCGATTAAGTTTGCTGAAAACCCATGTCATTTTTAAATTCAAATATTGTTTTGGTCTAATCAGTTATAAATAATAGATAACTATATTATGCGAATAGTGTATGAAACTTTTGCCTATTCAAAATGTTGGGAGGTTTACATTTGCCGAAACCACATGACACAAAACACTAATTTGGTCATTTGTATGACCTCATATTTTAGTTATTTAGAGTCTGTCATAAAATTCTAAGAATTTGCATGGTGCTAACTAACTGACTGACTAAATTATGCCGGATATGTGTTAAGTGAGTTCTAGGAACTAAAAGCAGCATATCATTAAAGCTTTACGTCAAATTTTATAAGTCATCGGCTAGGACAGCTCGTTTAGAATTTTGAGGCGGAAGTACGAATTTAGTTAATCGTGGATTATTAATCCGCGATCAGGCGTGCTTGATACTTAATAGGATTAATTAGTATATTATATCTGGCCGCTCTATTTATACTAAAAACATAATCAAATGATTAAAATCGCACTATTAGCAAACAAAACCGGGCATATTAGTTATACGCCTCGTTTCACTTCTAGACGAAGAAGAATTTTTTTATTTTTTCTATGATTCAGTCTTCTTGATAATAATTAGGCACTTTTGTAGGACAAATATTTTAACCGGTAAAATAAAAAGCTAAAATCCGAACATGGTACATCCCTAAAAGAAGGGTACCAGTATAATCGTTTTCCTGCATACCTCTTTTGTACACGGTACTCTTAAATATGGCTGCACCAGACGCAAAAAGTTTCAATTGCTTTAACGGCCACTTGCATATAATTGTCTCTGGAACGACACTATGCAATGGTGAAGCACGAATCCATTGTAAACTTAGGAGTCTTTATTTATGGTTTGTAAGCAATTGGTTTTTAATGGGCATTTGAAATTAATACTAAGTGGTTTTTTTTTTACTTAGTTTGACTATATTTTAAACCAGCTTCCGCCAGCGCCTTCACCCGCGTGATATCTATATAAATTATAGCCTATGTTACTCAGTGATGATAATAAAGTATTGTACTGGTGTAAGAATTTTTATAATCTGTTTAATAGTTTTTGAGTTCATCCTTTACAAACAAACAAACATATAAAAAATCTAATCTCTTCTTTTTATAATATTAGATTCGATTGTTTTTTTTTATTTTTGATTACTTCAATGTTTATAAATATTTAAGCTTCATGCAGACTAGCGCGATGCGACATCACCTGTTATTGTTATACCGTGAAGTTTTCTCAGAAATTGTATTGTTCGAGTCGCGTCGCGCTGGTCTGCACGAGCCTTTACTTCTCACAGTACAGTGTGTGTATTATATAGCTAACATGAGTTCATGTCGTTTTACATTGTCCAATTATAAACAATGTCCATCAAAGTACAACCGACAATAAACAAACCATCAACCAATGTTTATGTTATCTATCACTGCTGTCAAAACATAGTGTCATAGACAAGTTTTTATTTTCATAGCAGAATTTTAACCACCTAGTAATTCCAGAGCTGAAGTGAAATTTGAAGTTGGTACGTATTCAATCTTATAGGATAAAATATGTGTTTGACTATAATTCTGGCATTTTTTACATCCGTATATCTTACAGTTAGCCTATCTTGCAGACGGTTTCAAACACGTTCTTTTCCATTTGTAATTTTTCTGGCAGATAGTGCTGTCCAAGACAGTTTGAAACAAGCCCTCATAGGTTTGTTTTTAAATAATACCATTCACAGAATCAGCAGTCACACGATGGAACCAAATATAAATTTAATTAAATTGGGGTTTTACCATTCCCTATTCTCTACAGAACCCTAAAAGTAAATGATAATTTAAATGCGCCGCAGCGTTGATAGATAAAATTAAAAGAAAATGACGATCATTTAAACGCTTTTGCAAAGTTTTATTTAACAGGTACTGATGACACATATTATAAGCGATAAAATGCAGTTCTGAAATGTGTTGTCGGCTTTCACAGGTTAAATTTGTCAGACAAACATTTTTAATTGTTTTTTGTTAGTTTTATGGTGTGGCAATGTTCAACGGAATTATAGAAGCGACGGGTAGTAGTTATATGTCGTTTGTGAGACCAAATATGTAGGTCTTGACCATTATAAATAGGTATTAAATACTTGGTACTTTAAACGTCTTTATTCAATTTTTATTCAAATTAAATTCAAAAATGAATATCCTCTAGTCTGTCTGGTGTATTTAAAGTACCTAAAATTAAACTATTTAATGAAAATGAGTACGTAATACCTAAATTACTTAGGTCATTCTATCGTTGACAGTTTAGGCATACAGGAAGTATGTGCATTCATATTTAAATCAAGCAATTGGTTTGTGTGTAACATTTAAATTCAAGTCATTTTCATGTGACTTAATAAAAAAGTGGCCAAGTGCGAGTTGGACTCGCACATGAAGGGTTCCGTATTACCATAGATAAAATATTTAGCAATAAAAAAACACGTTTCTTGTATGGGGACCCCATCATTTTTTTAACTTTATTTTATTTTTATTATTTGTGTTTATAGCGGGAATAGAAATACACAATCAGTGAAAATTTCAACTGTCTACCTATTACGGTTCATGAGGTACACCCCGCTGACTGACAGACGGACAGCGAAAGCTTAGTACTAGGATCCCGTTTGACACTCTTCGGGTACGAAACCCTAAAAAATAAATTAAAGGACATATTTACAAACCGACGATAAACTGAGGAATTGACCAATGAGACTGAACGCGATCAGCACTTCTAAACCGCTTTCAAGAGCTGTCAGTTTCAAAATCCCATAACAATTTTGACACTGACAGCTCTTGAAAGCGGTTGGTTCGACCTTAGCTATCATGAAACCAGTACTTCCTAGATTAACTTCGTCAACATAGACATCAGTGCAACGAGAGCAGATTTTAAACCGACGAAAAAAAAAAGGGGGAGATTTCCAAGTCATTGCGTATATTTTTTTAATACACCTAGTCTGTAGAATGGCACACAGAAAAAAAATAAAGAAAGAAAATGCATTTATTTAGCACAGACTAAAAGGCACACAAGAAAAAAGAAATCAAGTAAAAGAAATAATACAAAATAAAAAGTGTAAAGTGCGTTGTAAGATACTAGCAGGAATGTGTACCTCGCGGCTGCGCCAAATAGGCCCAGTTCAGCAAAAAATGCCAGACAACTAATGCCTGACGCTGGTTTTCAACTGGACCTGAAGTGTGAGGTGACGGACACACACACACAGCAACTTGTACGTCCCCCTACTATACCTACAGCTGTACCTAACTGACCAAATTCAACAAACCAAGAAAACTCTACTAACAATCGCGAAATACCAAGAACATGCCTATTTTCCATGAAATTATAGGCAGTAAACCAACCACTTACTACGTCCCAATAACAATAATCGTTCCATAAGTCTCCGTTAAAATGCGGCCTCACGAAATCGTAGCAAAACGCTTATTCTTGTTGACAAAACAAACATAAAAAAACCCACCAAGGATTTTCATCTGAACTCGGTTCGTCCCCAATCAAGGATAACTTGTTTGTTTGACAAACAAAATATCCTTTTGGGCGAAAAATAATACCTTCGTTGCTACGGTAGGTGCCTACAGGGTGTTTTGTACGTGTAATTCAATTAAAAGTCATGGTTCACAAAACTGGATGAGGATCTTTTTTACTAAGTTACCCCTTTAGTCCGATTGACTTGCCACGCTTCCAGGAATGTATCCGTTAGGTTAAACGTTTTTAATACAATTAATGTTTTATATTTTGTTGCTGACACTTTCGCAATCCGCGCTGGGATAATTGTTATCAATAGCCGTAGACATATCAGTAGCCCTAAGGAATTTCAAGAATCTAGAAAACCCCTGTATATACCTACTTGAAGTATTACGTCACAATATATGAATAGTGTCGTAAAGTCGGCAGCATATTGTATATCTATAGATATAGGTACCTACTTACTTTTACGCTTTTGCTTGCGTACTTTACACCAACGTTTACATTGGATATGCAAAGAACTCGATATTATAATTTATGTATTATGTAAATAAGATGTAAAAGAGAAGATATTATTTTGTATTTTCAGCTGAAAAATTCTGAATATTTTAGCTGAACATACCAAAAGTTTTTAGAAAAAATAAATGCCAAAGATACATACCTACCACCTTTTCTATACCGACATAATTCCTTAAATAAACAAAATAACACTTTCTCTTCTAATACGATAAGATACGCCTTTGTTTACAAGACGCTTGCCAAAATTGTTTACTTAGTAAATTGGTTTATGTCCTACACCGAATCCAATCAATGTGAACAAAGTCATAACCGAATATTATACCTACATAATCTACGTTACTTACTATAGTAATTGACAGTCGTAAAATATGTATAACGTGAATATCTGAGTTAGTACAAAATGTATGAGAAAACACGATGAACAAACATTGCCCACACGTACAAACAATTCATTTAAATGACTCATCTGACGTTGTATATTTAAAGTAGGTAAATACATTTCATATAAGGGTTTTTATCTCCATGTTTAATCTCACTTTTATGTCATATTTATACCTCGCAAACGTAATAATAAATAAGTTTATATTCAAAAACTTATTCAGAACGTTGATTTGTCTGCGAAGCGTTAATAAAGTGTCTATAAAACATAAAACCTGAGACGCAAATAAAAATATTTTTCACTTTACCATCTCTTCTGTGAACCTCGTATTTTTTTAATTTACCGTCTCAAAGTGTAGGTACTGGAAATAATAAAACAGTTTTATTCTAAAAGAACATAAAGGCTCACATCCACAGTTAAGTGTTTTCCACCATCCAGACGCACTCGGTAGAAAATTGATATAAACTTGTTGTGGGGCCCGCTACGTTTGCTCAGGTGACGACGGTGACTTATTTGTTTTATCGCGAACAAACCAAATTCATCCCAAAAGGTTAAAAAACAAAGTCTATATTCCATTGTGTCGGTGAATAATAGAAGCCAGAAAAATGCACCCTGCACACGGTTCGCATAAGTCTTGAGTATAAATGTTGTTCGCGAGAAAACAAGTAGTGTGAAATAGCCTTCGCGATGGAGACGACAGCGTACATGCTTTAAATATTTGAGTATGTTATGCTTTACGAATATTTATTCAGTGTGACGCCACTATAACAGCACCCACTTGGCGTATAAAAGGGAAGTTATATAGCCTATACTGACCAATAGATTTAACAGAAAATGAGAGAAGGAAAATAAAATTAAGTAGGTACACAAATGTTAATAGACCAGAGTAACACATATCTTACGTGTGAATGACTGTTTTCCTTCTACAAAATTGCTTCAAGCAAGATGTTTTGTAGTGTGTCGTGTGTGTATTTTATTGCTTCAAATGCAACTAGTGTGGAAAGTGACAATTTCCTCACCCATTTTCTCGGAGCGCCTCTAAATACCCAATTTCCCTCCGTCGATTCTTACATCGGGCGAGAAAACTAGTGACTGTGATTTACTCGATATTTCCTCTCGCCCATAGATGAAGAAAGGATATAAAAAGCCTAATGACAAAAGCCTACGACAAATGGTTCCCATTCAATTACCTAATAAAACCGCAGCGTATCCAATAAATTGAATACGGAGATCAAAATTCGGTACGCGTGAACAGATAATGTCGACATAACGAAGACAAATCAAAGTCACGCTGACCTGACTCGGCTCGGATGGACACCCTTCTAAGATATAAGACAGAAAGCCATTAAGTCGAGATAGTGGTATTTATCTTAACTGTCCCCTGTCTACCTTCCGAAGTGACGCGGACACTTCGATTAAAGGCAAAGCACTGTAAATAAACTTTGTAACGAAAATTTTAAAGAAAAATTCTGAATAGAGCGGTTTACAATGAATGAAATTGAAAGTGGTTGATGGTACAAAAAGAAAGGCGATGTTGCATTGTGAAGGCGCGGACGTCAAAAAGGATTGTGTGTTTACAACAGTTGAGTAAATACAGTCTGCGTTGATTTTCGCTTCGTTTTACGTACATATTTACTTGTTTTCTATACCAGTTTTAAATGAATGAGTGGTTTTCTAAAATTTTATGAATTTAGCTTCGTGAATGCTCAAAAAGTCAAAACTATGTTGAATGTTTGGTGGGAAAAATCCAATGAATTGGCAGATTTTGAAAACCGGAAAAACGTGAAATAACCCGATAATAGTAGGGATGGACGTTTTATTTTGATTTAGCATCCAACCTGCATTGAAAAGGCTTGGTTTTTCTACTCCTTAACTTAACACTTGCAATCCGGATCTTAGGTAAATAAATATGAAAAAAAAATAAAAAAATTGCACAATTCAAATATACTTAAGTTTATAATACAGTGTTAAAACAAACAATAGTTTAAGTACTTAATTACGAGGAGGTACTTAAAACTTTAAACAACCATGCGTCACTCGAGCATGTAGAACGCGACTTGCAAAATTCTTTTATTTTAAATCATGGCGAATTTTGTACCTACTCATTAACATGCAAATTATTCCGTGCCTGAGCACGCAATGTATAAGAACGCTTTCACATTTAGGTGACTTTAGCAGCGCGACAGTCGCCCAGTCAGAATTTCATATTATAAACAGAAGCGCGGTCGCGCGCGGCCGGCGCGGAATCCGCGTTCGCTCAGTCGGCGATGAGCCAGTGTCGGAATACAACCTCAATTTGATTTGATTTGATTGTCCATGCGGATATCTGTCTAACACCGAACGATTATTATTTAAATTGAAATTGAAACCTCGTCAGAATCCATTTTTTAAATGAAGTGCGCCACACTGATCTAAGCTGCGGAGCGGCCGCCGCGCTCCTGTCGCGCGGCTGTTCCTATCATGTTTATCAGGCATCTGATTTTGCCGCGCTACTATCGCGCTGCTAACGTCCTAATGTGAAAGTGTCCTTAGCCTTTTCTGTTTTAAAGGTAGAGAAACAGTACATAAAGAAAGTTTCTTATAACCTGTTTTGTCCGGAAATGTGTGGTAGAAAGAAAGAATGAAACATTTATTTAAATAGTAATTTAAAAAAATATAGCTTAAGGTAGAAACATTCAGGGATTAGTCCGTGGATGGGTGACCATCTTTACATACCGAGACTCCTCCGTGCCTCGGAAAGCACGTTAAGCCGTTGGTCCCGGTTGTCATTCGTTACGGGTCGTTAGAAGCCCGAAAGTCTGACGACCAGTCTTGCCAAGTCTTACCTATCGTATTACCCAGTAACTGGGTTGTGGAGGTCAGAAAGGCAGTCGCTCCATGTAAAATACTGGTTACCAACATAGTTGGGTAAAGGCTAGGCAGATTTATTGATATAGAATTATATAGATTTGGAATTTGTATTGATTGTTATTGTTTTATTTGTTTCGATGGCCGTTTTGCGTGGATGTGACGCATATTTTCCCTCAAATTGTTATTTTCGTGTTTTGTTCTTTCCTAGTGTACCGCAAATAAACGTACTTTCTTTCTTTCTATTGTAAATCAAGACTTGCGTCGTCTAAACGATAAACTGAAGAGTAGCTACTTCAGGCTATATTGCTAAACATCATTTATTTCAGGCGTGCGTGCTTCAGTTGCGTGCCTGAAGTAGCGAGCCTCTTAATATATGTAAATAGCCTGGGCTATTTATTGAAGTATACGTCAGTTTTATATATTTAGGTATAAAATTGGCGAAATTGCAATAGGTGATGTTAATTTTGTGAATAAGTAATTTTCTGTGGGCTCTGTTGCTTAATTAATTTTGCATGTGTAGATTATATCTTGGCTGCCCATTTCCCGTACGAACGTAATTACTTTATGTAAAAGGTTCTAACTATCGATCAAGAAAATTACTTGTATGTTCGTTATCCTACAGAAAATAAATATTACACCTATCTTCCAAGCACTACTATTATATTGTACCCGTACACGTCCCCGTTTTGACAAACCCCAGAAACCCCAACGACCCTTCTATAGCCCATGAAAAGTAGGTTTACTATACGATAGTGTTTAAAGCTATAACAAAAGTAGTTTAAGTTTCCTATAATAAACCTAACATTTTGCGCAATTTTTAGGGTTCCATATCTGAAGGATTCCAAACGGAACCCTCTTATTAAGCCTCCGCTGTTCGTCCACCTGTCTGTCAGCGGGCAGTTTCTCATGAACCGTTACCGGCGCAGATTGCGTATTTCTATTGGCGCTTTAACAACAAACAAAACACAAGAAATGTGTTTTTTTGCCGTTTTTTGCTAAATATTGGACGGTGGTACGGAACACTTCGTGCGCGAGTTTGACACGCACTTTACCGGTTTTTATTTAAACCATAAGCCGTATAAATCAAGTGAAGAGCCATAAACCCGAGCCATATAATTTTTATATCCACGGTGCGGAAATAGACGTGATATTCATACATACATACACACCGATGTACAAATGTACGTGTATTTATTTTGAATCATATCGATTACCTGTATGAGGTCGGAACGGAATATGACCTATATTTCAGTTGTTTTAGTCCGAATAGGATCCTTTGTTCTTTGGTTTAAAAAAGAAGTGGATCGTTATGTTTTCAAAAACTTTTGCATTGTTCGATAACTCCTGAGAAGCAACTCCTTTATTTTTAAGAACGTTCAGATTCGAATCTGTCTCAATCAGTAAAAATAAAACAGCTTCGTAGGATAAGAGGCAGTGGTTTTAATTCAGCTTGCAAGATTTGACCCATACATACTAACTTACAAGTCAAGACACCAGGTTAGTCACTACAACACGAAAAAGAAAGAAGACTAACTAACAAGGCAAGTTAAATAAAAGCTTGTAAAAATACTTCTAATTTACTTTCATTTTTGACATTGATTGTCGCTGCGATGAGATTGCGACTATAAAGAAAGAAAGAAAGAATAACGAGAAAATCAAAATGAAAAAGTGAAAATAATGTCTTAATTATAGATTTTGAATGTTTTTATTAACGGGAATAGAAATGACAAAAAAAAAGTTATGTCCGTCTGGTAGATTATGAAAAAATTACGTACACGTATTTTTTCTTTTTTTACGTTATCAAAAGATTACGGCGATACATTGAGTTAAAATGTGCCATGACGTCACGAGTATGTAGATTTTGACTTGTGACGTAGCGACCCCCACTCCCTAACTTGAATGCGTTTTATCCAAGTAATTTTTTATTAATATGATAAAAAATAAGAGTCTAATATTTTTTGTTTAACTGACTGACGGACTAAATAGAATTTCTTTTTTTTTGACCTAGGCATCATCCTTATTCTCCTTCTAATCAGTCCACAATGAAAACTGGAATTGCCGCAACCACGTAGTCATAAATTTGATTCGGTGAATCTGTGTCGATGAATCAATCAAAGGCTATAAAACTCCAGATACAGATGACAATAATAATCTTTAGTCACAAAGAAGTGACTACAAAAGAAACTATTTCCTGACGTGACTCATCTTTAAGTCCTACCCCAACCAAATCACGCAATATAAAAATATGTATTTTTTACAATAACTGTAACAATCTAAAACCTCTAGCTGTGAGTCATGTGAAAAGTTCAAGGTTTTACATAACAATAACTTGTAAAGTAGCTGTGAAATTAGTACTTTTTGTAATATTCATCATTATGTTATCAGTGTGTGAATCTTTGCAAGGCCGGGATAAAATATTGATTTTATAACATAACATATATAACATCACGTGTTTATTACCCAAATGGTCAGGCAGAGACCTATATTAAGTACACTCACATTTCGCAAGTTATGTTTAAGTCTTTTGTAATAGGTTGCAAGCCTCTTGCCATCAACCGGGCATAATACCAAGCTCTAGGCTGCTACTGAGAAATTCCTGATAGATAAACCCAATAACAGTTTGCCCGACCTTGAAATCGAACCCAAGACCTCATGTTCATCAGTAGCGTTTGCGACCGCTAGACCAACGAGGCGATCGATTTTATAATCGTGGAGTATCAACAGTATGATGTAGTTAGCACGTTCTATGTGCTGCTGGTAGCTAGTTCATTTGCTGAGGGCCTACAGCCTACACAAAGTTACATTCAATCAGCGATAATGACGATGGAAACGTCAATAATGTATCGGACTGACATAAGCTACCGAAAAGAATATTTCAATCCTGTTGAAAGTCATTGTAGAAATACGAAACGCTTTGAAAGCGATTGCCGCTTGTCAAGGCCCGCAGAGGCCATATTCTACTATCATTTTTCCAGTGTCAGAGAGAGATGGAGCTATACATTCATGACCTATAGCACCATCCCGTTTTCGCAACGGAATCATGATGTCATTAATACTTCATAATAAGGTCCCTGGAACTTGATCTTTGGAGTTTGATCTTCCATCTAATAAAAATCGCTTGATTCATAACATGACAAATCAATCAAGGTTTTTAGCAGTCTAGAATAGATTCTATATCTCTATATGAGTTATCTTCAAACGACTTTGGGGATAACCATTTCCTGAATATTACCTATTAGTCATGTCTACCTTCATTATATTAACTTTTAACCTACCCCAACTGACTCACTTTGATAAAAATAATTTTCAAATAAAAACAAAACAACAGTAGCAATCTAAAACTTGTATCTATGATTCATACAACAGTTCAAGGTTCATAAAAACTACGATTCAATAGCGGTGAAATTAGTACATTTTCTAATATTAGTCACGAGCAATTACCCTCGCCTTGGTATATGAGTACGTAAACCATAGAACGAAATGCCCCAATTCTAGTATGAGTCACTCTACGAACGGCCTTCGTTGTTATAAATGGTGCCTTGTATTTTGCATAATATCGATCGTTCCAGGAAAGCGTTATTAATAAGTGTTATTTTTATTCTGATGTTTGATTTCTTTTTTCCTTATCGCTATGACGAAATGTCTTTAGGGTAATTGACATAAAGTCGGGTTTCTTGTAAAGGTGAAAAGAAAGGGAAATTACGTCTGGTCGGTCAGTATTGTTAGTCATTACTGCATTGCCTATGCTTGTCTCATAGGAATCTAAATAGGCTCTACAGTACACGTCATGCGTAATATCGGTAACTACCTTCACTGTATTTCCTTGCGCGGCGTAACCTGCATATTTACTTAAGAGGGAACAGTGCCTGCGAGGAATTTGAAGAATAGGTATTTGAAGAAACTATTGCCGTCGTGTTATCTCAAGTCTGCCCCCGTAGAGGACAGGGACAACTGCAGCATAGACCGATTATATCACAAAAATAAATTGACGAAATCGACGTTTCGTATTCGCTTTTTTCTTCTCAAAAACTGAGCCGATTCAATTATTTTTTATATTTAAATTCTATCATTTTCTTTTATGTTAAAAACTTTTCGAATTTGTCTGGTAGTCCTTTAAACACGGTGGTAAAAATTGGGCATTTTTTGTAATTTTTGGACGGTCATATTTTCTTAGTGAAAAAGTTGCTGAAAAAAAGGAAATAATAGGGACGTGTCTACAGCAGACCTTGATTTTATGAAAAAAAAAAATGATTTCTCTAGAAGCATTATTCAGGAAGAAAAAAGGGGAATACATTTGTAGAATCGCAGGCCCTGTTCCCTCTTAAGTGAATGTACGCACGGTTGCCTTTCCTCACCAAGTTCTTCCGTAAAATTATAAGATCGAGAGCCCCGTTTCAAAATCGTTAAGGAAAAGATATTTAAATACCTATCCGATTATGCAGACCATTGAAATATGAGTTATTCATTTAATAATTAAGTACTTCGTACAAGTCTTCGTTGAAAGAAGTTCTTTAAAAAAAAATACCTTAGCCATGCCTCATAACGAATTCCTGGTAAAAAAATATAAGAAAATTGATAAATTAAATTCAAGTCACTAATAATAAATAATAAAAAAAAACTTTTATTTTCTCCACCACATAATGATCACCAGTGCCTATTTGCCTAATTCTGTGCCTCTTGCATCCGCTGGGTGCGGGAGGCACAGAATCGGTCGAAGTGGCGGTGCTTGGAGGAGGCCTATGTCCAGCAGTGGACGTTCTTTCGGCTGAAATCATAATGATGATGATGATAATGAACAATCAGTACAATACATAAATGTGTATACAAAAATACATTGATGTTGTTGAGACTGGAGCCTGTACTAGGAATACCTGTGTTACAGGTCTCCAGGCCTCCAAACTACCCGGACAAGTCACTGTTGGAATCCCAACACTAAATGTTACTAAATACTTATAGATACGAACATCACTAGCATGCGCGAGATTGAATGTTTGTTCGTTCACTTCGTTCTTGTAGGTTGACTACGACAACGTGCTCTTGCCTAGTTTTTATATGATTGATAGTGAAGTGTTTGGAATATAAATATCTCCGTTAAAGAACTGGCTGGTTTTACTGGAAGCAACTCCACACACACACATCCCCACAGTCACAGTATACAAACATAATAATACATGATAACGTTGGGAAGAAAGACAAAAACAATAAAACTAATAATTAATTAGACAGCAAAGTAGGCTGTGTGGCTGTGTAGTGAGTGTGACACTCCAAACTGGTCTTCTAATATCGTACAGGCCTGCATGTCCTAACATGTCGAGCTGATTTTTATTAAATGACTTCCAAGAATCGCTCTGTGGCTTCATAATCTACTACAAATAACTGTTATAGTGACATTTTACGATAGTTTTCAAGAGAAAGTTTCAATGCTTACTTTTTGCGTCTATTTAGTTAAAGCATATTACCACCTGACTGTCTTGAACCCTCCAGTCAAAGTTTTAATAAAGAAACAAAAATAGATGACGAGTCATATTTCTTTTGAAAATCGCGAGTACTTCCTGCCTTACCGGTAAACTTATAAATAGTCAAACTCAGCGCTTCTTATAACAAATTTTACTCATCAAGTTTTCTTAGCGAAACTTTTCGGAGAAGCCCTTTGGTTTTGCGAGACTACAAAGTGTATGGTTAGCAACAACAAATTAATTACTTAATTTTGCTTGCGTACTTGCATTATAATTTCCATACATTAACATTTTTAATTGAACGACATCGGCAGGTACATAACGCGTGATATTTGAATGTAAAACTAGTTTCTGCTATGTTTTTGTTATTCTCCTCATCGCTGTTACTGTGGCGAAGTTGTCATACACCACGGCTTGTCTTGCAGCCGAAGTGTGGGTCGCTTAGCGCGGCACGCGAACATTAAAACATCATCCAACGAGCTCTTGTCACCGTCGGCGTTCCAGCTGTATTAGAACCCAATGGCTTCGCACGCGATAATGGCAAGATACTGGACGGCATGTCTTTATTCCATGGAAGGTGGGGAGGCCTTTAGTGTGGGACGCATCGTGTGTCGATACTCTTGCGCCATCCCATCTTCCTGGCTCAGCATGCTGAGCTGGCGCTGCCACTGCGGCTGCAGAAAACCTCAAGCGGCGAAAGTATAATAACCTTATAGGTAACTATATCTTCGAGCCGTTTGGTGATGAAACCGTAGGGCCGTGGGGTCTGAGTGCTCATGGTATGTTCAATGAAATCCCCAAACGATTGACACTTCCCGTGGCCCAAGTGCTGGCTTTTATCTTGGCCAGAATCTAAGCATTGCCATACAAAGTGGCAATGCGGCCAGTCTCTTGGGTACACCACCAATCGACAGTGATGCGGATGAGTTTTTCGACGCTATATTTTAGTCTGTATTAATAGTTTTAGTCAGGTTAAGATGTTATATTTAAACTTTTAGAAATTGTCTTCTATCTTAATCATTGAATATATTTAATGTTTCTGCTATGTTAAGGTCGACTTCATTGACTTTTGTTGTCATTTGCTTTAATGGTTAAAACCTTTTAAAATTGATAGGATTTGGAATATCAATGCTAAAACCTAAGTTAACAAAACAATTATTAGGTTAGGCAAGGTTTTAACTAATTCATGGAAATCTGAATGCTATGTAAATTCAAGAAGAGTGTCAGAAAATTTAGTCCTTTCGATCAGAACTTATTTTTGCAATCGTCTTAAGTACCTACATTTCTGATTTTCCGATCAGATTTTCCAAATTCATTTAAGATTTTGACTTATTTTTCATACATTTAAACGTTTCTGGGACAAAACAAACCTGATGAATAATATGCTAATGATAATTACATTATAATTATCTATCTTAAAATAATTCTTTGCTGACCATACACCATATAATGCCATACAAAATTCCCACGATAATGGGCTATGATTCAAAAATTTACATATAACGAGAATCATTGCAGAAAAATCTCCGTTCGTCCGCTTTCAGTGCGTCATTACGGTTCCTGGTACAAATGTTACTTCGAAATGGTCTAAGAACACGTGACTATATGTTATAACTTAAGATGATTAATACTAACCACGTTTTTTTTTTCACATTGCCATGTCCGTCTGTGTGTCTCTTGCTTTACTCAAGAGGATTGGCAATATCAAAAGGATTGAGTGCAAAAAACATTAGTCATTAGTTGCCATCCTTTTTCGACTTGCATCATATTTTTTGTGTCAATAGTCGTTTGAAATCGATAGTTTACTAATCTAATCATGGTTATTTGGTCTGAGTTTTATTGTATATCACGATATCACGTCATTCTATTTCAGTTAAGGCATAATTTAGACATTTACATTATTGTGCAATTACATTACATTGACCGGCGAGCCTAATTAATTTATTTATACTAATTTATTGTATACAAGATCGACGCTGTACCCTACAGCAGTGGATGTAAATCCTTACTACATACATACATTATATATTCATTTAAATATTATAAATGCGAAAGTGAGTTTGTTTGTTTATTTGTTACGCTTTCACACTAAAACGGCTGAGCTGATTTGGATAAAATTTGACACATCGATAGATCATAGGGACATAGGCTACTTTTCATCCTGGATCGCAGACGAAGTCACGGACAACAGCTAGTAAGTCATAATTTTGAAAAACGATTATAATATGAATGTTTTCGGTGGATGCTTTTCCCTATAGATTTTTTTCTTATGAATAACTTCACTTACTCTAAAAGGAAAACAATTCGTAAAGATTACCACAATACAAAAAACGGAAAATATTCTCTATTACGAAACGCATATTCTGTACGCTGTGTATTCTCTAGAGCTGAAATAAATTTGGTAAAAAATACACATTTATCATCCTTGTTGTACCGGGTTGATCTCTTGCAGGGATCAACGAGATTTATGACGTAAAATGACGTTCCTGATCGCTGTAGGAACGCATATTTGCGATCCCTTTTGTCTACGTTTTTTTCTCCATTATAAAGGATGTGTTTTTATTGCTTCGCAGATGAAGAGATTGGTATATTTATTATGCATGGCAGTGATTTTAGAAATCATAATTTGAGTATATTGCATAAGGTTAATTGCACCATATAAATTTGTAGACCGCAAGTATACAGGTACAGTCATTCCAGTAGTATTGTAGGAAATAGAAATAGGTTCTGAATAAACTTAACTAGTTTTTCTTATTCTTGTGGTAGCATACATTACAATCTTGGTTTAAAGAAATGCACGCATTTCAATGCTCGTTAAACGGCATTTTTAATTAATCTGGCTCCAATTTGGTGATTGTTCTACGTTGGCTTTCAAGACTTGCAAGGTTTGTGGTTTATGTTGGTAAACGCGATATTTAAAAAAATGCCAAAGGAAGAAGTCTGGCGCTGTCAGATCTGACAATCTGGCCAGCCAGTTCGAATCGCCAAAATGAGAGATTATACGGGCCAGAAAAGGGTGTTTCAAAATCTCCGCCACTGCCTGCGATATGTGTATCACTCCATTGCATTGTCAACTAATTTTCTATCTGTCTACAACATAAGTGTCAAATCACAATGGCATTATGACGCCAATTGCAAACATTATGGCATATTTACATTATGACATTACTTTTGCCTCAACTTGTATTCTACAGGCAGGCCGCACTGGTCTTGCTTGTATTGAAATTTTATGCACTGCGTCCGAATGCTGTAACATGCTCTTTTCTTTATAGGAACGCTTACAAGATCACAGTTTAAAAATACCCGTTGGCTCACGAGTAAACTCTGACCCTCGTTCACAATCTTGTTCAACACCAGTAAGGCTTCGTATGCATGTAGTCCATTGTTTCCGCACGTGGCACTAAGAGCCTTGTAAGCAAAGATTATCAGTTGTCATTAATTTATGATACACGCGAATTCAGGACCTTGAGATAGATTTATTGTATTTCGGCCTTTTTGATATGTACGATTACCTATATCGTATGCAATATTCTGAAATCAATAAATCTTATAGTTATTTAGGTCAATTGCTTCTGGAAGCATAGCACTAAACATTCAAAATTGTTTCGATCATTCAAAGGAAGCCAATCAGCGTTGGGTTTTGAACTTTTACTTATCATGGATTAGCCTTTAAACCTTTCAGCCTTTAAACATAGAAATATTAGTCTGTAAGGGAATTTTCGATAATTTTATTGCAATATCCATATGGTTTAGTTCTGTTAATACTGTTTTCAATATATGCTTTTCAGATTACATAGAAATTAACATTATTCTTATTCATGTTTCCCTAGGGCTATGTTTATCTTTTATCGTATCTTCTGACTTTCCTTCAGTTTTAATTATTTCAAACAGACATTAAAACAATTTTATGACTGGACTGGCGTCCAAGAAACTTCGCAAAAGTACTGACTGGGTACTCAGATTGCTAAAAATATGCAAATCACGGACGTAAAGTTAGTCAAGTGTGCCTTTTAGGTCACAAAACCCAGGAGGATAGAAAAACTTTATCTTCTAAGGTATTCAGACAAATGTCAAGGTTCACTGGCCATCTAGGTAGGTCATTACTTCGGCCTGGTAAGCCTTTTGCATAATGCCCACTGAACTTTCTTTTTTTTCTAACTTTCGGAATAAGCACTTTTGCATATTATCCAACAAACAAAAAAAAAAAAAAATATATATAAATTTATCCATTACCAACTTTCGTGAAATCGATTGGATTTTCATAGAATGCTCTTATCTGTAGGTTATATGATCAAATTATTATTGCAATGACTAAATGGTATACCTAATTACTCTATGAGATAAGATATGAGCAGACCTAATATTTGTCGGGGGAGTACCTACAATATTTTTGGGTAGGTACCATTTTTACTGTTTATGGAGCAAATTACAAGTTTAGTATTTCTTCGAAGAAACTGTTTCTTCATCCTTACTTTGGGTAAAAGGAAACCTGGTTATTTTATGTCTTACCAACCCACACCCACTTTAAAAATACAACCTATTACACAAACCTAACTACTTATTTTTCACCGAGCTACCCCATGCTACTCCCTCAGGGAGCCTTTCACCTTAATGACCGGGCCGGATCAATCTGCTCCCATCTGAGCACGAGAGCTTGCGTGTTTCGACACACAACTCATCCAAGAAGCCAGGCCATCTGAATAATGGACTCGGAGACACGCGACGTAAAGTGGAAGTGGTTAAGTGAAACTGATTTTGATTAAGGTACCTACTGAAGAACTTGAGACACATATAATTATATAACTAATGTACTTATACAAAATATTGTAAAACATTTTAAAAGAGTAACGGTGGAGTTTCTTGCCCATTCTTCTCCATACGAAAACTACCTTTTGGAAGGGGCAACTAGAATCAATTAATTTTTTTTGTAAATTTTTGACGTTCAAAAGTGCCTTATACGGGCCTACTTGAAATAAATGATTTGACTTTGACTTTGACTTTGAGATGGATAGAATAAGAAATTAGTCGATCAGTCGAGAAGTCTGGAAATGGTGAATGATGATATGGCTAGTAAGAGATAACGGCTAATAGAGATATGGAAGAAGCAAATATGCTGCACCAACCCCAAAGAACTCGGGAATAGGGCAGGAGGATAATGGTTCCAGTAGAGTTAAGCTGTTGATTAGGAGGAGTGTACTCCTGTCCAGTTGTCTCTCTGTGTGGGTTTTTATGCCAGAGTAGCAAAGAAGCAGGCGGCCCCCCATCATCTGCAATTTGTAATTCCTATCTGATTTAAATTATTATAATAATGTTGTGTAATTTAATTAATTTCGTAAAATCAATGTTGTTTAGTTTTGTTTTGTATTATGTAATTTTTAAATAATATTAAAATTATTTTGAAAATATAAATATACACACTTTTCCCTTTGACAGCGATTGGGATGTTTTTTTTTTCTTTTTTTGATGCTCATCGACCTCTTCCACTTTTTTTATTATATACTTGTATATAATATATACATTTTAGTGTTAGCTTGTATACTGTAATTAAGATATATAACTGAGTAAATAAATAGTCTCGATAAAAAAACTAAATTATTTTGCCTAAATTCAGATACAAATTATCGTTAATGAATAAACGACAAATGACTAACGAGTATGTGAAATATAGAAAGGAAAATAATTTAAATTAGTTTACTATCCTATTCAGTTCTAATTTAAGCTTATTCATCATTGTCTTATATACCATTGTGAAATATTGTGGGGCTTTTATAATTGTGTAATTCAAGAAGAATTTATCCTCAATGAATTCCCATAACACATGTGGACGATAAAAATAACAGCTAATGCTCTCGGTATGTTTTCTTATAGTTTCAGAAATAAACTGTAAAACTACAATAATACACAAATATATAAAAAATAAATAACAGGTATGGGTACGCTAAGGATATTAGACCTAACTTAATATTGTCGTAATTGTCTGAAACTTACAACTTGAGTCAATAATTAAATTCAGGGCACTGATTGTTTCAAGGGCTAGTATAAGAATGACGACCAAGTAAGTCTTTGTTTTTTTTTTTGCCGTTATGTAAAATGGTATAAAAACAAACATTAAAGGTAGAAATCGACTTACAACAGACTATTGTTTCCATACAAAACAAAAGGTTGTTAATAACTTTTAACCCATATGAGCTATGACATATACTCTTTGTACTCATCAAAAAAACAAAATACCAAAAAAAATATTAAAACTCGAACATTCGAGGTTCGAATTTTTATGTAACCAGCCAGTCATTTGTCACGCTTTATGTAGAACTTTTTCCATTTCTTTTTTTTAAATGCGTTGCAAGTTCGAATATTGCATACAAATAGCGCATCGGCCCAGTAATCACAATTAAAATGGCGGCCAAGATGAGAATGCTACGTGGAACATTACCATCGGGAACGTTTAAGTACCGGCTGAATTGAAACCGTTTATGGATGGAAAAATTAAAACGAGATTTGAATTTTGTATTCTGTGTTCGCTTGCCTGGGTCATAAATTAATGATAATGCTCTTAGCTGGACTGTAGGATTGTTCATAAATATTGTAGACAGACGATTTAATATGAAAATGAAATGTTAAGTGACCATTATATTGGCGACTGACAATTATACATATAGAGTGGGTTAAAGGATTTACCTACCTAAAAATACAGTTCCATTTTTTCACGTGAAAATTGTTTTTCTTTGGCAGTTCCGAAAATAAAACTACAACATACTACACCTGAAAGGCCAATTGAAATCCGAAAAACATTCACAAGTCGTTCAGTCATAACGAACGTTTTCAATTAAATCTAACCCCTACACTCTATAGTCCATACAAAAAAAAAAGTAATTTCAATATACAAAGCCTAGAAAAAACGTCAAGAGGTTTTTTGCGCTCCATTACAGCCGGTTCGGATTACGACCGACGACGTGGAAAATCTCTATATCGTTAATTGAAAACGAACCGTTCCGTAGAAAACAGAAGGAAGAAAAAACGCATAAGCCTTATTATAAGTCTGCTGTAAACAGATATTATTTAGTCTTGTCCACGTATTGGTTACCATAGCATAAACAATTTTAACTGGAATTCAATTAAAATTGTTTATGCTATGGTATGCTAGGTTTATTGACAGGTCTATTGTTTGATGAATTTGATGGACATTTCGTAAATAAGTTAAAAAGTGTTCGTCTAGTGACTAATCGTGATCCATAGACGCGGAAAAAATAGAAATTCACAAAATGTTAAGAGGAATCATAGACTCAATAAATAAGTGGAAAATACTCTTGAAAACCGCAGACAAAGAATGTGTAAACATTTTTTTTAGCATCAAATAATTGAGTCATCGCAAATATTTGGATTGTCTGAATTCCAATATTTATTTTGAACAGAGCGTCCGAATTAGCACAGAAAATACTGGCGCCCACTGATTTCGCGTAACGTGTGCTACCACTTTTTTTAAATGAAATATCAACACATTTTATGTGCCTACCTCGTTGGTCTAGTGGTGGCAAGCGCTACTGCTGATCATGAGGTCTTGGGTTCGATTCCCAGGTCGGGCAAAGTGTAATGAAATGAAATTAAATGAAATGAAATTGTTTATTCTGTAAATAGGATATTGCAATCACTTTTACACGTCATATTAAAAAAATATTTAAAAAAAAGAAGAAAATGCTAGATGAGTTCGGCGTTTCCTATCTGACTACTCTGAGAAGAAAGACCGAAACAAACTCAGAGGTTACAGTCTCTTTTAAAGTCCAGACATAATCTTGGTCAGGCCATATGAGGACCATGTAGATTAGTGTCTGAAATGGTCTTTTGAGGAAAGAACCACACAGATTTGAGTGGACCTGTCCAGTCAGTGCAAGCATTTGTCAGTAATCGTAGAGCTCAACTCAGAACTTAAGGAGCTCAACTCGACGAACAATACCAAAGAAAGGACATTTGGGTAGGTCGCATAAAGTACTCAAACTGCCAGACCATCATTTAAACTAACTGAGAAAGAAAAAATTAAAGAAAGAGGAAAAACAATAAAAATAAAATATCCACATAGTCCTCACATTCACAATAATACTTTACAAAGTAATCATGTTATTTTGTATGTGTTATTGGGGTTTTATATCTGAAATTTCTCAGTAGCAGCCCGGAGTCTGGATTTGTGCCGGGTTGATGGCATTAGGCTCGCCCTCTATTATATGGGTCTTAAACATAACTGGCGAAATGTGGGTGTACTATAGATACACCTCTGCCCAACCCTTCGGGTGAACAAGGCGTGATGTTATGTTCTGTTACGTTGAATTACCCACATAGAAACAATTTGAAATAGGTATTCAGCACCTACCTCATTAAATTATTTTAATGACGTCAATGCCATATTAGATACGCAGTTGTTTTGTATTAGATAGGTAAGTTTAATTTACGTGGCCATGGATCGGGGGGCAGGGCAGTGCCCCCGCCAAGTCAAGCATAATTATAATTATCATACAGGTACAGCTACTACCAAACATATTTTTTTTCATACTGACTAGACTACTTACTAATTGGAACACCAAATTTTTAAGAAAAATATATTTTAACAGCAGACCTGTCTTAGGCACTACCTTTGATGCCATCTATTGAAGTCTCCATACAATCTTAAATAAATAAATATCCTCTAATAAATTGAGATAAAGGCAAAATGATATAATGATATATTTTGACGGCACGGTTGGCACAGTGGTTAAGCGATTCACTGCTGCGCTGCATGTCGCGGGTTCGATTCCCGCACGGAACTAATATTTGTATGACCTACAACTAGTTGTTCCGGGTCTGTCTGATTGTGTATGTGAGATTAAATGTGTGTAAATGCACCCACAATACAGGAGAAATTCATACTGCGGGGCAACGTCTAAAAAAAAATAAAAAAATATGTTACGTGAATCTCACTGAGTCTGTTACTCTATTAGACTCTATTGATTTGTTATGAACAAGCTTTGCCACGCATATAAAAGACACCCTAAACACTACATCACAACGAAAACTACAAGAAATCTATCACCGAACAGCTAACCACTTAATTCTTCTCCTAAAATACGATCGCGTGAGAAACAAACATTCGTTCCGAACAATATCCTTGCACTTGCACCGTAAGGGGCCGGTCAGAAACTGCAAGTTAATCGCCATATATTACAACGATACATCATTAGGACGGCCCTTAAGTAAGTTGTAAGAGGAAATAAATAAAGTAGTCTGTCGGTAAATTAGACGCCATATTGCTACAGAATTCGTCGGCGTTAATCATTTTTGGCGGCAACAAATGTACCTATTTGCTGGTTTATTTTTGGAATCCGACAAACGCAAAGGTTAATATGGAAATGCACACCTAAAATAGCACTAATTTAACACAATGACGTACACCTACGAAAGTAAAAGCCAAAAAAAAAACAATTAAAAATCACAACAGTATGTCATCGCTATTTTCCACGAAAGACAGTAAATAATTTTTCTGTTTCGTCATTAAATCCCATTTACATACAATGATGTCCATTGGAGTTGACTACGGCATTTACATAATTAATACTGCGCATAATCACATTCCATGTCAATAGTGTTCGCACGATGCGCGCATGCTTACGTCATGGGGGAGTCACGTGACCGCCTGAAGAGTTTTCCAGGCGACTGGTGAGTCATACTAGCCATGGGTTGCGGTACAAGTTATAAGATGTCTACTACTAAAAATGTATGAACCTGTACCCTAATTGCGTAATACACGATCAATCAGAATTTGAATCGTTTTGGGACAGATTGCTTGTCCATGGCTTCATAAGTTCGAAAAAAAAATCTGCTTAACAGCGTAAATAACGCAATGAATGTTGTTGAACTGTCAAAATGAAACAGATTAGTAGTACTCCTTTACGAAAATGTGTTGCGTAATTCGATAGTACATAGATAGCAGTGTACGTGAAGTCGGAGGGACGCGTAGGTCTTTTCGTAAAAAAAACTGGAAAAAAAAAATTGTGCCTGTAATTTTTCTTTCAAGTTTTTCACAACACCATCTGTTTCAAGGCAATAAGCCCTAAAATAATTGATTTTAATTTTAAACTACCTATACCTATATTAGTACCCTTCCGGAATTACAGGCGTGATGTTTCGTTGTAGGTAAACTAACTGTTGACAGAGCCTATAAAATACATAGATATTATTTCATCCAATAATAAGTAACTGCGGCTTTCTATAAGCCAATCTGATAACTGTCAAGAAGGTAAAGTTGGTTTTTGATATTTTGGCACCAACCATAACAGCCAACCGAAGATTTACTGATCAGATACTTGATATTGTTTAAAATACCAGGATGTGGTCAAAAACCTAATCTTCATCTCAAAAACAGCAGGTTAGTCATTACCCAAACGAAAAGAAAAAGATCTCAAAAATACTTCCTTTTGAAATAGTCTCTTCACACGAAGAACCCCGCCCGCTACCGCTTATAAATGACGCCTCATCTCAGCCTTGAACTCTGTGTATGGAAATTTTATACGTTGTTCGTACTCTCTCGCACCCAGAGGCATTGTAGTCTAAAATAGTCACGACACTACAATAGTCATTTGACGAATATATAGTGCTATAATGGTATTCCTCTTGTTTTATTCTATTTTAGACTTAGGGAAGAGAGCTTATGTGCTAGGTAATAGAACCGAGCTTTAGTGTTGGATGCTTTTGTGCTAGTTCTAGGTAATGTGTCTGACTATGTGTCCTTTGGGCATTTGAAGGCTGGAATAGTATCATTTAGCAGCTTATTACAGACAGCACTTAACACAGTTAGGCGAAAAGTAGGTACCTGGTGATTTTCCCAGATATGAGACCTAGCTAGATCGATTTTTCGCCCCTGTAAACCACTATATTGCAACTTGCATCGAAATCGTTCGAGCCGTTTTCGGGAACGTGATTATAAAAACATATATGTATCTACAAACATTCCTCATTTTTATATTATAGGATGTATTAAAGAAATCCTATTTTCCGAATAGGTGCCTTTGCAAATCTTTCGCCAATTATGGCACAAATTAAGTTTTTGTGTTTAATATTGAGGATATTTTCTTAGTTATACCGTATAAGGCTTGGCATAACATCGAACTTACGCCTGCAAACTTTCAATATCTATTTACTATTAGGTCCATCTAATTATTGAAACTATATTGATTGTATTACTATAATAGATGAAGGAAATATCTGATGAGGGGCTCGTGGCTAAATAATAACAGCCGCACGGGTCGATTGATGGTTAAGCTACGCTTGCCTTGGATGGGTGACCATCTATTACATGTCCCCGCCGTGCCTCGGAAAGCACGTTGAACCGTTGGTCCCCAGCTGCCATTTGTAGATCTTTGACAGTCGGTACGAGTAGTCAGAAGCTCGAAAGTCTGACAATCAGTCTTACTAAAGCGTATCGTATTACCCAGTAACTGGGTTGTGAAGGTCAGATAGGCAGTCGCTCCATGTAAAATACTGGTATTCCGCTGCATCCAGTTAGACTGGAAGCAGATGATGTCAGATGAAGGAAATGAAAACTTAGATTTTACTATTACACATACACACACAGCATTTCGCTGAGCAATGACCTGTGTTTGCGCAGACGCGACGCACAGCTTAATTTTTCTTATTATTTATTACAAAAGTAGTTAACTCTGCAATCGGCATTTTGTTTTTGTTGTCATTTGCCAATGTCGCTACCAAGGAGTACGTAATGTCACAACAGTAATTACGCAATATTGCCTTTGGTCCGTGGCCTTCACATCAACCAATGAACCACATTTTCAAGCGTTTATTTGTTGGTTGAATACGAGGCTTTTGGCTACTTTTGTGTTCGTGTAATTTGTGTTTTTTCTTTAAATGTGCGTTTTGTCTGTGCAGAATAAACATATTTATTTCTTTCTTTTTTTTCTTTCTTTTATCTCAAGAGAAAGTAAATTGTTATTTTGTAAAGCTTCAGCAAGGTAAAGAAATGTGACCCCAATAGTCGTCACAAAATGACTCATTTCCAAGCTGGCAACACTAGATACAATTACTTTTATATATTAATTAGCAGGATATATTATAATATTCACATAACAAGTAATAAAGATACGAAAAATATAGCTCACGTTACCCATAAAACGTAATAACACAGACATGTCACACAAATGTAATAACGATCATATAATTAACAGCAATGTCATTAATATTCGAATGACGTCATTTTCACACCACATTGTTCTACTGAGGTAAAGGACATAATTCATTGCCACGACAAGGATACGACACCACAAAAGGATCCACGATCCGACGAACATTTTAATCTATCCGCAGCTCGTAATGTCTATATGTACTTAACTAAATTACTTGCATAAATCATATTTAAACGTGACGAACGCCGGCGCCTACAAACCCCACAACACATAACGCACGCAATTACTAACTCTAACACTATGGGATTAGTTCCCAAATCGCTCCAGCACCCCGAAATCTGCCGGAAAATTCGCAGCGATATTAAAAATGTGATTTATGACTTACGATATAGAGATCAATTTCGTATTTTCGGTTTAGGTGCTGTAGGAAAACGTTATCTAACCGAGGATTTTTTGCGAAAATTATTTCGTTCTCGTGACGGCGTCGCCGTGTCCGTTCAGAGGTTTAGAATGAAAGCAGTTTTTTGCAGCTGTTTCCAACTGTAGGATTAAAGTGATAAGTAGTATGTAGTATTTACATACGTATAGTAATTAACATGTAATATTTGAAAGCCGTTTAAAATGTTTGCACTTCGTGGTGCGATTTACTGGACAAATATTTACATTATCGTAGACTTTGCTTCTCGAGTAGAATGTGGAATTGTTAAGGATTTGAAATTTGAAACATTTACCGTGTATTCTTTATTGATAATATCCAGTTTATTTTTTCTACTTTTCGGACAAATATCCTACACATTAACGGATAGAGATAGAGGTTAGAATATCTTTCAATGCAAATATTCCTACACCTCTTTGTTTTGCAAGAGCAACCGTTCCACACATTACTACCGAATCAATGTGAATTGGTTTGTTGATTTATACATCTAGCTAGATAACTAACTACTTCAGATAATAAATTTTCACGATATTTCCCCTACAAACGAGATGCTTCTAGTATGCTTATTGCAATATTTACACATTTAGGAACCATTTAAAAAAAAATCGACCATTAATTCTAATTCCCCATTTTCACACTGAAACGTTTATGACATCTCAAACATTTAAGTCCCCATGAAATCGCGATAAAACAGTTTTATTCTTACAAGACTCGGCGGTACAATCTGTTTCTTCCCACCGGGAACTTGGTGGTACACTCGGTCGATGATTTATTCTGTCCCTTATCTGTGGTACATGTACGTACTCCATTAAGATTAGGTATTCATGTTGCACACCTGATACTTTAAAAGCGTTTGACAATGTGGTAATGTTGGGTCTCTGTGTGCGTGTTCTTGTAGACAGAAGATGGAATTTCATCGTTTGGATGTTTGTAGATGTAGTTAGATTGGGTAATGGAGGGCAGAATGATAGACATATCTTTGAGTTACTAAGTGATAAATATAAATAGATATAAAATATTATAGGTACTTTTGTTAATGAAATTCAACTCATGCAAAGTTTTTACAACTGTTTGAGAGTTGTCGAGAATGCAATTGGTGAGGCCTACGTCCATCAGTGGACTGCTATATGCCGATGATTAAGATGATGATGAAAGTCTTGGTAAAGCCCTTGAAGGAAAATAAACCGTGCCGCTTACACGGTTTCTTTACGGTACGGCGTATAAACCGCGCCGTAGAGAAAACGTGTCCGTTAACAAACTTCCATAGTGATCCATACAACACTAACGACCGTGCCTCAAGCCACAAGGCGTATAAACAATGCCGTAGAAGAAAAGTGTTTGTCAACAAGCTTCCATAGTGATCTTTAGAGGTACGAGGAACAGGGTATAAAGTTCACTCATACTCTATAGAAAAGGGAGGATCCCCCGACCAGACGGGTATCGTGTCTGGCGGGCAACTGCCCAATGGTTGAAGTCGGGAGCTTGTATATATGTCGATCGCGCGGTAAACTTTAGTTGCGCGATGCAGGATTTGTGTGACGTCAGGATTTTTTCTGAGGTCTTTGATGCGTAGTTCACATGTGGCGATGTAGATGCCGTCACAAATCCGTTCAGCACTGACGACCGTGCCTACACACGGCGAATAAACCTTTTTTTTTTCACGGCAAGAAAAACACGTTTGCCGACGGTGCCGTGTGCAAGACTGGGAGGAATGACTAATCAAACAAGAAGAAAAGTCCTAACTCTCTTCATTCCGAAATAGGATAATTGATACAAAAAGCTAGAAATATACGTGTAGAGAGATGCAATACCTTTAACTATCTTAAACTCGTCGAGACACAAAGTTGCATGCAACACACGTCTCACTCGTAATCGATACTTCAGAATAATTAACACAGATTTGTGCTAAAGTTTGCTACTCCATGTTAAGGGGGATGCAGGAGGACATATCGATAGGTACTTGCTAAGTGATTACTGTCTGCAGAAGTCTATTTGTATGTATATTTGACGACCAAATAAATTTAAAAAGTTTTTTCGTTACCTACTTTATATGTTCAATTTGACATTTTTTAATTTATTATTTATTTATTTAATATTTTTTTATTATCTAACTATAGAAATAGAAAAATATAGCAAACAGTTTATTGTCCAGGTAATACAGTAAGCAGGTTTACAAGTTAACACCAAATTGAGACGACATGAGTAGCTTAAAATATTACCTATAGCTATGTTACAAAATATAATTTGCCAGTGAACCCCAAACTAGACAGTTAGTCTGTATCTTGGGGCTCGGGGTACGAATTCCGCAGTGGAGACTCGAGAGGTGATTTCAGGTGTTGTATTATATATCTGGTTTGTTTGTGTACGTGTGATGTGAGTGTGGTGTGCGTGTGTGTGTTTGTGTGCGTATTTGTTCATGAATAGGTAATTAACGTAACCTAGTAAAAGCTAAAGCACTTGATTAATCAATACACATTATAAATGAAAGTCGCTTTTCGTGTCGTCTGTCTGTGTGACCGCGTTGATCTTCTGAACTACCCAACGGAGTTTGATGCAGTTTTTATCATAGTTTAAAAAAGAACGACGAATGTTTATGTATATAATATTAGTAATAACTTAGATATAGTACGGAAATCTTGATGTTTTGTCAAGTCGTCTCATGCCTTACCAATTTCACCATCTATAAAACATAAATCGTATATGATTGCGTCTGACGCCTTTCTTCGATGTTATGTGCGAAGCAGGAGAGGGTCGCTAATTAGTAATAAGTTTTTATTGTACATGTACAACCACATTATTATGCAATTAATTAACCTAAATGATTTATTTTGATTTGAAAATGAATTACCTAAGTAATCATTTGTGCTTTACTTGCTGTGCAACATGGTGTTTATTAAACATGCTCTTTAAATATTTTAGTGTAGTTGGAAAGCACAGAATGATTAGTATATCATCATTTTATTACGTTGTTTAGTAATATACTTTCATGTAGTCTATCAACATTATCCGCAGCTGCATGATTTTAATATCGACTCTCGCCCCAAATCCTTGGACTGTGTCCAAGAGCTTATTATTTTGTCTGCAGTCTCACAATACTAATTAACTATTTAAACCCTATATATCATAAGATAAGTTTGTCCTTTGTTGTAAACTTTCACTGGATTGTAACCGGTACACTTTTGTCTTTCAATTTGACAACCAAATTGACACGTGTAATCATAAAAGTAAAGTTGGTCATGTCCAATTCCGCGCTTTTCAATCAAACTAAATCAATCCTAGCCGCGTTAACCTCATTGTTAAAATTTCGACAAGAACCAGATTTTTTTGATGACTACCTTACTACCCGTGGCTTCAGGACAGTGTCTCCACTTTTAGAGATTTCTCACTGTTTTAGGGTAAAATGACCAATACTATGCATGGCTTAGGGATATTTTATTTTGATAGGAATTTTGGGTATTTTGGGCAAAAATTGAACTTAAGTTGGAAACCTGTTGGTTATAGTAGCCACCACCCAATGTATTACTTTACTCTATGGCACCACCGATTTATTAAAGGAGATTCCCTCAAACTCGGTATGCATGTAATCCGTCTAATTTTAGTTTACCATGTTATTTTTGCTATTACAGTGGCTAAAGACGACATCTAAACTAAGTCGCGTTATACCTAGAGTTGATTTGTATTTCATTCTGCATCGCGAACAGGTCGCTGAACAACAGCGATAAAATATTTTTAAGTGTTATGTGCCATGTTAAATGCAGCCAAAAAGTGTAAAAGTAATGCTTCTCGACTTCTGTGAATGTTTTGTAGGTATTTTATGTTATTAAACATGTGGAATGATGTGTTATTATTTTTATAATTATGCTCACTAAACCAAGGAATTTTTAAGATTTTTATGGAAAGTTTAGGGATAATTCATTAAGAAACTGGGGAAAAATCAAAAACTTAATTAGTAACACTGCTTCAGACGCAGCGATAGGTTAAAAATAAAGCTTAAAATTAAGCCTGATTTTGATAAAAATGTTTTTGAATTCCGAAAAACATCTAAATGAAAGTAAATCTAAGTGATAAGTCTAAATCTAAGTGATAAGTCTAAATCTAAGTGATAAGTCTAAATCTAAGTAATAATAAATAGGGAGACATGTCAATCGTAAGTACTTAGTTTCTTTCTCTCAATTCAATAGTAAACTTCGGAAAGTTTCGACGAAACCTATCCGTTTCTAAGTTACTCCCTAAATAAGGGTCTATCCGGACTCCCTTCCTCGCCTGACATCTGTAAAGGGTTTTCGATGTCGACAAAGTTGAACAGCCCTTAGAATAAATAACTAGTAGTAGGTAAGAGGTAGTAATAGAGAGATTTTATCCGTGTTTGTGTAATTTGTTTGATGTTGTGACAATTTAATAATAGCATTAGTAATATTGTGGATGTTTTGATAATTATTATGAACATGCTATGTTTTTCTTTGTTCCTTTTTTAAAAGAAACGTTAGGATCTTGATACCGTAGAATACTTCTTGCAATTATCGAAATTGTGACTAGTAAACAGTAATAGATGACTTTCTACGTATAACTACAAAAAAAAAAATTACAAGAAACAATTTTTTTTACTACTTTGTGAAGAATGGTTAAAAGGGATCCCATTATGTTATTAAGATTACACAGTTAAAAGAGAAATGCTTTCACTCAATCTCTAGCTTCTTCCTCTTCTTCACCATAAGCTCAAAAAATTAAATGAAAATCAATTTAGAAAAGATGTCCACATTCAATAACAAAATAATCTCGCTGAAACATTGTTATACTACGGTGCTACAGATTTATGAAGTACGGAGCGCTACGAGCTACGTGCTACGACCGCTACGCCGGTCGACGTGCTCTGCGGTGTGACGTCACGCGCTGATTTACAGCCTACGATGCTACGAGAGTTTATCGACCTCGCGTTTTATATGAAATATTTTGTTAAAAAAGAAAAAATAAAAGTTGTGTTTTTAATTGTTCAGGCCTTGTTGTAGAAAAATACAAAACTGTTAACATTAGCGTGTAGCTTTATTCAAAATTCAATCTAATTTACTCATTTAAATAGCGTTTACTATCGTTAACTCGACGTACTTCACAATGAACTTAAATAAAATGTACATACTCGTAAATATGGAAATTGTAATTCCAAAAGATTTAACTAATATCCCATGTTTTTTGTTTCTCTCCTTAGCACAAACTTTCTTTTAATTACACTCAAAACACTGCATGCATCTATCACCCCCAATTGTTTACACACGTCGGTACATCTCGTGCAAATATACCTACAGTTCTGTCTATAATACATAATGTATCAACATTGCGTGAAGCCTGTCATTAACACGCCGTGACGTGTGCAAACAAACGTGAACAGCTTACTGATAGATTAGTGAAAATTTATTTAATATTTATTATTTATTATCGTTTATTTTTCAGGTATTTACGCAAAGCAATATTACAATGCCATATATTATTTATTTATATAAAAAACAAATTATAAAAATGGATAAATTTAAATGAAAAAAGTAAAACATAAGGAGCTTCTGGTTGAAAAAAATGTTGACCGTCAGAAGGAAGAATGTTTTTCGTAAAAGCTATAGAAAAATGGTGTTGTTCAAGTAAAGGAATGGCGAAGAATGGGAAGTACTATCGGAGCTCCGAAGCTTCACTCCTAGATACGTGGAAGAAAGTTTACGATCAATCAACAAATCTTGATACCCATATATCTCTTAATTAACACGACTCTTTTGAAATGAAAATCTACTGTGGTTTTGGAGTTCAATTCTTAATATACTCGTATTACACTTAGTTTTTAACCGGTTCAGTCCCAGCGGCACCCGGAGGGGTCGGTTACCGCGCGCACCCGTTAGGGACCGGTGGCGCCTCTCGGTGTCAGCGCGCGACGGCCGGAGGCGTCACTGTTAAAATATTTTTTTGCATAGATCGATACTTCATATTTTTCCTACACTGGCAATAATATTTGTAAGCCATAGACAATAAAAGGCATCGATATAGTTCCATATTTTATTTACGCCACCGCACCGGTCCCTAACGGGTGCGCGCGGTAGCTAACCCCTCCAGTTGCCGCTGGGACTGAACCGGTTAAAAACTAAGTGTAATACGAGTATATTAAGAATGGAACTCCAAAACCACAGTAGATTTTCATTTCAGAAGAGTCGTGTGTAATAGCTAGGTAACATGAGTCAGAATAATTTAAGGTAAGTAAGCCTGCTAGGAACAAACGGGCATGCATTTTTGTCACCCAAAACATTTTTAATATCTCTGATATACGGGACGCGATAGAATGTTTATACGTCTACAAACTGCCCACTAAAAATATCCCACAACGATAAAGACTGCACAATTCAAAAACGGCGCACAACATCGTTAAAAACTTTCCATTATAAACGAACGATATAAATAATTTCATGCATTCACCAATATGAGATTACCTTAACGTTAACGTTATTAGTCTAATAAATTTTATTTATGGCCAAGCAAAAGAATATTAGGCCACGTATCCATTTCGGCCATTTTGGTCACATTATGTCCGCGCGACAGTCTGACCAATAGATATATCGTTACAGTGTTTGAACTCAGCCTAACAAAAAATTACTCGACATTTTTTGTGTTGAACGGACCGTAAAAGTTTCGCAATCAAGGGTGGAAAAACAAGCGTTGCCGATGGATATTTTCGGTTCTTGAAAGTTAAGGATGGTTAAGTGAGGAAACGTTTTATTTTTAGAACCATCTGATGTTTTTACGGGAACTTGAGCAAGTAAAATATACCTATACCAACAATTTATTCATCAAACAATCAATTTTTACAATAAAAAAGCAAAAGTCATTTATTGAAACTAGGCTGAGAATCAGCACTTTTTGAACGTCAAAATCACATGAGACAGTCCCCCAATACGCCTCGCCCTTCACCGCTTCCTAGTGCTTTAGCTGGGAAGAAGAAGTGGCGCAACAAACTGCTCAGCAGTAAAATACCTACACGTAATATATTAGGAGACAAAATTTCCGTAGATTTTTACTCCACGCAAAATTCTTTGAGGTACTTATCAGTTCCTCAAATCTGACCACTACCAATTCAGGGCTAAAGAACTCCTTCTTTATTAACCAGATATTACGCATACAATGGATAAAGCTGTCGGCATCAAAATTATTTCCCAATATCTTTGTATGCTTTGGCTAACGGCCTTAAAAACAGAACCCCATCAACTAGCCAAAACAGACTAAAAAAAATACAGGTAGATACAAAGAAAAATCACAGCCTCATTGACAAAGGCCGTCCATCTTAAGGCGGCATTAAACAAAGAGTAGGGGGACCATAATGTGATTTAGGCCCGAGGACAGACTCGCCACGTTAATCTTTACGTCCTCTCCCTAGGGTGTCATTCCACCAGCCACGGACAGGACGTGACTTCTACACGTCTTAAAATATTGGCGAATTGATTTCTTGATAGTTCTTGTGGACGTCAAATTGGGTTTATTGTGTTCGGCGGACTTTGTATTTGTGTTTGAAGTCTACCCATTTTGATAGTTGCTTTGAGTATTTATGCAGGTCCTATCTCTTCGAGATGTTATCAAACCAAATGGAATCGCTCTTGGACTAGTAATGTAGTTTCTTAAGCACTTTGAACAATTCAATCTAGTCAGTCATCCCTTAAAAGGTACGAAACTGTAAGATTTATTTAAAGTTTTTACACCGACTAAAAGGCACTTAATCTTAGCTGATAAAAGATAGTCTTTTCTTTCCAGACTTTTCACTAAGACACTCACATTAAACGAACCTTTTCTCCCCGATCCATTTCCATAAACCTTATGACCTCGCACTCATTATTTAAGAACCCTGAAAGAGAACCTGTACCTAACGACAAAGGACCAAGTCTCTAATGTCTCATTTATAATTTAAACCCGTCCCTTCTTAAATTAATTACTGTTACAAGAGTTATCGATATCTATCCCTCTCTATCACTCTCATCTTTCAGATTAAAATGTATATTTAATAAAATATTCCTCCGTAATAAGGTCACAGGTTAATAGGGTAAAGGCCTCGGAACCAAAACTCACGTATATCATATAAGCAACACTGTGTTATACTGTGTCTATAAATTGGCTACAATGTTCGGAAAATGATGTAGCAATTTCGTCACAGTGCCTCAGCTGGAAAACGACTACACTGTAGTAAATAATTTATGACCTCTTCTAAAGTTTCGCTCGCTTTGTTCAGTAAGTGAGGTTTATGATTAAGCTTTGGACATAGTAATGTTGTAAGCGGATATCTGTCATTTGTTTACCGCTGACGAGTGATGGGCAGTGGCTATTTGATACCCCAATTAATTGGATCTGACCGTCCCTACTTAGTCTCCCAAAATAACGATCAGTCTGTCAACCAGGCTAACTTTAAAATACTGCGCGTCGCGTCCCCTAGTACTCAATTGGATTTTAGACGTCAAATACCAGTCGCTCCACTTGAAAATATTAACATTGAACAAATCCTGATTAGACTACAAGCCTACTGCAATTTACTTGCAAATATCTAGCACAATGAGTAGGCCGTTACAGAATAGAATAGAATAGATTTATTTATTTGCAATGAATGTAGGTACATATTATTAGGTGTTACAAAGTTTTATGGTTCCTTGTACATTCTACTTTAATTGGCATGCACATTTTAAAAGAATTTAATAAAACTTATCATCTAAGAATTCTTGTACTGAATAATAACACTTGTGCAAAAGTAATTCCGTAACATGCTTTTTAAATTTAGTTAGTGGTTGTTCCTTGACATTATTTGGTAACTTATTATAAACAAGTGGTGCCATACAAATAACACTTTTTCTTAAAAGTGCAGTCTTAAAGACACCCGTGCTTAAAAGATTTTTATATTGGGATCTAATACTTATTGTTCTATTTCGAGTTTCTTTCAAGGTGGTAAACTGGTGAGAATTCGTTTTAACAAATATACATAATTCCAATATATAAAGACATGGGAAGGTTAACAGTTTATGAGACTGAAATATAGGTAGACAGCTGTCAGTTACTTTTAGGGCAAACATAGCTCTGATGCAGCGTTTTTGAGCTTTAAAAATACTTTCTTTCTCGCTACAGTTGCCCCAGAATATTTAGTTACTTACGTCATTCTTTCCTTAAGTGATGTGAATCTCTCACCCTCAATAACTATCTATTCTTAGACAGTAATTAATTCTTCACACGTATCACAACATGATTAAACTTAATAATCACATTTTAAGCCCTCAAACTAAAATAGTCTGCAGCACGAATACAAATTCAATTAACAATTGCAGTCGTTTTCAACGAAAACTAAACGAGCAAGTCCCAAGTCCTGTGGTAACTAAGTTTCACCTGGGTGACACCGACGATGGAAAAAACGAATAATTACTTACCTCAGAGAGCCAATTGAATACACCCACCTGAAAAGAACAGACGTTTTCATGAATATTCTGAAGAGCTCTTAGCAAAAGTTTATTGAAAAGAAACGGGGGAGACTTTAAAATATTTTAAAGGTTGTGCTACATTTTCGGCGTCTTGGTAAGTTTTGTGGTCAGGTGATTTTATTTTCTCTAAGACAAACACTTTTACACGTCAATCATATTTTTAAAACTAGATAAGGTTGGCGTTTCCTATCTGACTACTCTGAGAAGAAAGGTCGAAACAAACTCAGAGGTCTCTGGTTAAAGTCCAGAGATAATCTTGGTCAGATTATATGAAGGCCATGTAGATTGGTGTCTGAAATGGTCTTTCGAGGAAAGAACCACACAGATTGAGTGGATCTGTTCAGTAATCGTGCAGCTCAACTCAGATCTTAAGGAGCTCAACGATTCGACGAACAATACCAAAGAAAGGAATGGATAGTAGAATATTTCTTTATAGTGGTTAGGGCATTACGTAATATTGCAAAATTCTCTAAGTTTAACAATAAAAACTACGCGACTTCAGCTGTTCTTTGTTCCATTGATACGAAAATGGCAAAGCCTGATAGGTAACTTTTTGTTTTAAAAATTGTTTTTTTTTATAATAAGATGATCTTGATATTTTTACATTAAGTTTACACAATATTTATCATCGTCGGAATTTTCTCGTGAAAACTATTGTTTGTAATAAAGTCCAGTTCAAACTTATGTACACAATAAGGCAACAACTTTCTTCAAAATAAAAACTATATTTTACGTCTTTTTTCTTTGCTTCGGAACAATGTAACCACCCCTAACTGGAATGAAAGCTTACGCTATCGGAACCGTCTGCTCAAAAGAATGAAGGCTCCTATTAAATAAATATCGAGTTAAGTACATGCAAATGTCGAGGAAGTATTTTAAAAGTATTTTAGATGAGTAGGTACCTGCATTGTTTCTAAAGCCGACAGAATCACCATAATGTTTTTGCTAACATTTTTAAAGTGCTGTATTTTCTTCGGATAGAATCTATCAGAACTAATAAACCACTTTCAAACAGTCCACTTGAGACGGAAGGAACAAGAATAGCTCTTAAAATCATCAGTATTTAATAAATTTACTTTAGAGTTGACGGTAATGTATACCTAGCTAGCTCTGGCTGGAGTTACCATTTTCATATGCTTAAAATATATTTATTCTATAAAGTGCAGTCTGTTTTACTCTACGAGAAACACCATATTTACTCAGTACCAACCATTTAATCGTAAATACAGGAACATCGATCTGTTATCTGTCACACATTTATTAATTACCGCTTCCTCAAGATTATTATTATTATTAATACATAGGTATAACAAAATCAACCAGATTACGTAGTTATATCCATTCATTGCCTTTATCTTTCCACTTCGTCACGTATTTGTACTGCCTGCCCAATATTTGGGGACCTAATGACGTCGTAATAGAATTGAGCGATTAATTATTTTTGTTATCATCGAAGACAGAATGACTTGCAAGAAGTTTCAATCTTAACCCTCGCTAAGATTGACATTTCTTGCAACCTTGAAGGTTGAAATGCTTTTATAGTTGGTGAAGCTGAATAGTTTAGGGTTGAAAAGGGTTCAAAGTAAGGATTTCATAAATTTTTGGGATGTGAACGGGTTGTTGATGGTACTTACTTAGTGTACCATACTTTGTTATGTTATGTGACCAACAATTTAATGTTTAAACGTTATAAATAGTTAGTTGAAACATTAAGCTTTCACTGTCATGAAAACTGAACAGAATTAGATTTGTTACTATTTGGTCCTCTACTTAAGCAAAAAGTTTGCATACATCATCATCTGCTTAGCCTGTTCCCAACTCGGTCGGCTTCCAGTCTAACCGGATGCAGCTGAATATTTTACATGGGAAGCCTATCTGACCTCCACAACCCAGTTACTGGGTTGGACTTTTGGGCTTCTAGATCTAGAAGTTACAGCCGGGATCAATGGCTAACCGTGCTTTCCGAGGCCGCCAAGCCTTTTTTTTTTTGGTGGTAAATTATTAAATAACTTCTTCTAACACGCCCTCCCGCTCCGCCCAGAGCGGGAGGGCGTGTCAGACTCTTACTGACTAAAACCCACCCGTGTTCCTTCCGTTGCCTGTACGTTGCCAGGGGCCACGGTATCCATCTCGGACTTTCCCGCAACCCCGGCAGGCATCAGTGCTATCGGACCCCTTCATTTGCTGGCCTCCGAGCCTCCGGGTTAAAAGTTGGCATACCTACCTACTCAATAACTTATTTTTGGTAAAACGATGTTAACAAAGGTTGACAACGATAATTTCGATACGTGTACAACGTACAAATTCAAAAGCTACAACATTTTTGGGCCACTGAACATAACTTTATTTACCCTTTTACCCAGAAAAGAGAAAATATCCTTTTTACAACAAAAATCTTTGACCCAATCATGACCCAATACGAACTTTATCGCGGACATACAATTCACATACACAAAATATCTAAAAGGAAAAACTTGGTTCGGTATAAGGGATCATTCACATCTGTTGCTAAGGGCTGTTCATACAAATGTCTGTTGAATTCCAAAGTATATTCTGATGTATGTAGTTATTGATACGTGTAAAGATTAAAATTTCTGACAGTCATGCTTACTTGTGGGTAGTTTTGAAGTATGTGGGTAGTTTGTATTGTGAGATTGATTGCGTGTTCAATAATGTGTGGCGGTGTTATTTGCTGTAGAGTGATTAGAAGTGGAATATTAGGTGGGAACGCCCCTTAAATGTACTCAATTATGATGAAGCAATGGATTGTAAAACGTTCCATGAATTCAAGTATAATTTCTAAAGCATATAATTTCACTTTAAAAATGGGTAGGTAGGTACCACCTTCTCAAAAAGCAGTCATATTATCAAAAGTCTGGAATCCTAACATATTTTGCGCATTAGCTAACTTAATTGAAAACTTTATATTAACCTAACATTAAAACGTATAAGACTAATCATTCAAAAGGTTACCAGTGACAAAAATATAAATTCTCAAAAAAAACTGACTGAATAAACTGCCTCGTAAAATGTCCAATAGTTCCCTGCATGAATGACTAATATCATCCCACCCTAACGAGCAGCGCCATCTGTCGGTAATTACGCTATACGTGCTTTGAGAAAAAAAATATGGCGTCTAATTGTTTTTATAGCAATACGCAATGGGGACCCGCCATCAAAACAGAGATTATGTGGTGTTATATGCAAGTAATGATAATTTAATAGGCGGTTTCACACCACGTGGTTATAAAGCTAAAACATGTACAGTATGTTTAAAAAGCTAAAACACGAACCTTTTTTTCGTTTATGTAAATTGGGTTCACTTTTTTGGCTAAAAAATACATTGGGTTAAATTAGGATAAGGTTGAAAACAAAATCATGAAACAATACTTTATTTTAGATACCTGTTATTACATAGACTGATAATATTTATAATTTTTATTTATATAGATTAGAAGTAGAGACCATAATATAAAAACAATAATAATAATGAATCACTTTTTTAAATTGCACCAAAGTTACCTATTGGTGAGAGTTTTATTTTCCCTGTTCCTTATTCAACTTTAAACCAACAAAATCACGAGTTATTCTCAAATTAAACACCACAAAGCGATACATACACTAGTCCCACACTACATTAACATCTGAAAGAGCATAATCCAGCTGTATCCAGGCTACAATTTTATATCTTTATGACGCCACACACAAAGGCTGACGTCATTGACAACAAAGAGCGAGATTTACCCAAAACTGTCCTTTTTCTCCGCCGTATAATATGCGCATTTTTATAAGCATAGCTAGTGTTGTGCAGTCACACTAGTGGCGGTAAAAAGTAACATGGTTCCAGGGCAAAGTTTCTTTGTGCGAAGAAAAAAGATAAATAAAAGTTTATTATACAATGGCGTACCTACCTGGTTAGACTGGAAGCCGACCCCAACAAGACTAGGCAGATGATGATACAATGGCGTACCTATTAATAAAATGATGACGTTAAAGTTTTCTCGGTATGTAACTAGGTATTAGTAAGTATTATTTTGAATAAAAAATATTATATTACTAGTAATTAGTATACTAAGCCTTAGTATACTATAAAACCTTAATTTGACGCAAATTCTGAATCTTTTTATTGGTTTATATTTAAAAAGCTATCTTTGAAACAATATATTTTATTCGATAAAATACTTTTAAAATAATATTTTTTTCGCCAGCGGTTTCGCCTGCGCGATATTTTTAAAAATTATAGTCTCAGTGATAATATTGCATTCTACTAGTGAAAGATATTTTGAATCGGTGCAGTAGTTTTTGAGTTTATTCATTAATTACGAACAAAAATACAAATAGAAATATTTTCTCTTTAGAATATTAGTGTAGACAGCAGTGCCATCAAAAACTAGCTCAATGTTCTCTTAAAAACCGAGTACCCGACATAAAAATTTGATAAATAATTTTCAAATCCTAGAAATTCAAAATATTCCCGAATGCTCTACAAATATTCGGGCAGTTTTAATATTACCAGCGTACCTAATTCTTTTTCTAGAGAACTATATGAGAAAGTAATATCCGAATTTCTTACCGATGAAAAGCAAAATCTTCATCTTTCATTCACTACCCTACTTTATCCATCGCTGGGAGAAATCGGTTTTTTTCTAAATCCGGATTATATTCTCATCTCGAGCGAAATGTATTCTATATTTATCGTCGCTGACCGGACGTTTTTAACAATGACCGCTGCATACTTTATTCAAGAAGGGAGATTGTCCGGAATACCTTTATAAAATGAGGTTATTTCAGAAATGTAATTTTTCACGTGGATGACCGAGTTAAGGTGAATTAAAATCTACATTATGTACCTCAAAGGAAGGTCGAGTATGTAATTTATTTGGATGAATATAAGGGCCACATTTGCTCTTGTTACCTAAGTTAGGGTCTTGTCTGGGGAGAAGGGTATGGAAGGCGATTCCCGGGTCGGGCAAAGTATTATTGGGGTTTTCCATTAGGAATTTCTTAGTAACAGCCCGGAGTTTAGATGTTGGCGGTGTGATACCCCCGTGCGTCGGAAAGCACGTTAAGCCGTTGTTCCTGCGCCTGATCTCTCTCCGGTCGTATCGGATTGCCGTCCCATCGGACTATGAGAGTGAGGAAAGAGAGAGTGCACCTGTGTCTGCGCACACACTTGTGCCCTATAATATCTCCCGCGCCGAAGGCTAGTCTCCTTTGTGATTGGCCGCCGTGGCCGAAATACGGTCTGAAAGACTATATAATTTTGTTATTACTGTCATTAAGTAGCTGCGATTAATTTTGTTTAAACAACAAGAATACGCGATATGATCTCATAAAATGTTTGGTTGCCCGACGAAAAAACGAATGCTCGTTTCCAGTTCAATAACTAAATTATACCACATGTAGCTACAGACGTACGCGCCTACAATCAGCTTAAAGCAAACAATCACACAGAGTGGTCCACACTACCCACGACTTTATTCTTTACGAAAACATCAAACAAACCCTTCACGTGTAAGCAAAGACGAATCTAATATGGACAAACAAAATAACGTTTGATTACAAATTAAATAAACAATGGGAGCAAACGAATCGTTCCCCGGAAACGCACAGCGCCGCCGGAAGTGGTGGCCGTCGCGCTATCAGGTGTCGTTCACGCGGCTTTATATTTCCGGTTGGCCGCCACCCGACCTTCGGGAATGAATACACGAATCGATAGTTTCTACCAGATTAAAGAAAATTGAGGGTATTCTGAAATTGTAACAAAACTTAATTAAAGTAAAAATATGTGTATTTGGAAACCTAAATAAAATAAAATATTCTTCAAATTGATAACCTCTAACATCGGTTTTGAAAAATTCGATAAATAAAGAGAAACTACACTTTTCGGTTAACACGTTAACAAAAATTAAAAAGATGACCAATAAAATTAAAAAGCAGCATAAAAATATAACTAGAACAATAATTGTCCAACATAAAGAATCACAACTATTACCAACATTGTTTTCAAGTTCAGCAAGTAAATTACCACACTTATGACAACACAGACTATTCAGAAACATTATAAGACACAAGAGCTACCACCAAACAGCGGGGAATATAATAAATAAAAAAATAATAAGAAAACTTTCCCCATCATAGCCAAGAGAACTCACGTTGAGAGAAGGCAATTCACCAATTTCATGCAATCTTCAATCGCATAGTAAAATCAACCTTGATTGCTAAAAGATAAAGTGTATTTTCAAATGCATGATCGAGGTAATTTTGTCACCCCGTAGGTAAATCATTGAATGCATTAGTGGTGTTGCTACACATGCCCGACCGGCCGAGGTACTTTAGTCTATACTTATAAATATATATGCGTACAAGTGTCTTCAACTGGGCCTTATAAGACTTTTGGTTGATAATTAAAATTACATCCTCTTACACAATTATTAAATTTAGCGTCAAACAAGATATTCCTTTGAAATAATCAAATATTCCCAGTGTAATCAGAATCACCTACACCTTTTTGAGACAATGGTCTGAACTTCTAAAGATTATTCCGTCTATATATTGTCTACGCATGCCTTTGCGTAAAAAGCATTATGTACTTTCCGTTTAAAAGCATAGGTAGATAGCCATAAAGTTAAGACAAAAACCTCCTTCATAAAACAAATAAAAACCTGCAGACGCCAGCATAATTCGGCTATCATCATAAACCCCAAGTCACAAGCACAGGTGTCGCCTCACTAAGGCACCTTTAACATTCACTTGCAGAGAACATTGCCGCAAGTTTTAGGCACAGCAATCACTCAATGCGTAATCTCTCAGGATTTCCTCCGCACCCTTGCAATAGTGTGAGCTGTGCCCTTTTTTTGTTTTTTAAAAAGTCTGCATCTTAGAGATAAGGGTGCTCCCCTTTCTGACGTCATCCGCATTAAAATCTATCAATGGTGACGCGATATCTAAAACAAACAGTGGATTTGGATAGCATCCGTTTTGAATAAAGTTGGTGGAAATGTCTTTGACATTTACATGGCAGTGAAGATGGTGACAATACACCGTGACCATGGTACAATAATATCAGGTACCTATAGCATTTCGAGATACAGTGGTCACGTGGGAGACACAAGTCTACTTCATCACATCTGTGTTACCAGTAGTGCGTAATAATAACTCCCCAACAACCTTTATTACCGATCCGATAAAACAATGAGGTTTTAATTAACAATTACGTTGGTATATGTTTAAATTGAATTGTTTCCTTTGATAAGACAAACGAAACGACAATTTAAATTCTTTGTATATATTTTTTAACAGAATGGTGACTGAAAATCTTTCCTTAATTCGTGTTTTGTTGCAATAAAGTGGCAACTTGATAGTGACATAAGCATGTGTCACTTTTGGAATGCCAGATCTTGTTTAATAAAACCATGACCGTGACAATTAGAAAATCCGCAATCTGATAAGATCTGATATGTAGTAAACAAATTATGAGCTATAGACTGCTTTATTGTATATCTTCTAACAAGCATATTTGTCTTAATTGGAGGGTTACTAATATGCATCAAATTAGCCTTGAATCAGGTGTCTGAAGCGATCACCTTAATAATTACTCAAGCAAAACAATATCTTAATAAAGGAAGGTAATTCTCGTATACCAGACCGTGCATAAATTATAGAAATAATTATTAGAAAAAAAATAGTTAATAGAAAAAAAAATATATAGAAAAAAGCTATCCAAGTTCAGTACAGAACCAAAGCAATTACTGAGAACATTAAAAACTCCAGCTCAAAAGGAAGAAACAACAAATGAAACCATCATAGTGGAAAGACGACAAACAAACATCCCACCAAAATTAAGTCCGATTACATCACAGAGAGGGAAACTAAAATGGTTGCAAAACAGCCGCAAAGAAACAAAGAAAATTATAGTCTTCAACGTTTACTATCGACACCCCGTCAAAGCCATAATATTCCCCACTTTTGAGGAGTAAAAATGTCCTCCACACCCCCGTTCAGTCGCGTTGGCATTTTGTTTTTGACACTTCACTTTAATCACTGTGTGAAAATATAAACAGTGGTTTTCATTTCGAAAAGAGCAGAGTTCCCTACGCAACCGAAGTGCGTACAGTATATGAGAATGCAACCCTTTGTGTATATGAACGGGGAAAATTGCTTTTCTTGCTTTTGAACGTCTTATCGCGTTGTAAAAACAATACGCTCTCCTATGTGAAAGATTACAATGTTTTATGTAACTATTGTTGGAACTAAACAGACTTTTGTCAAAGTATTTTCGTCCCTAATGCAGTCCAGTCATAGCACCTAAAATATTCAGCAGATGCACTTTTCGGCTCTTCCTTTGAAAAACAAATAAAAGTCACGCCGAAAGCTCTATAAATGTTTCCATCAGACCACTTGCAACGAGCCTTCTCATTTTAGATTCATTAGATAGCTAATATCTTCTGTGACCAAATTGAATTCAAATGATGTCTGCAAAAACGGAATAAAATTATTATGGTTTCATAAAAATATTTCCATTCACTCACCTAAAAACATTTGCTTAACGTTTAACTTTTCAATTATGTGCTTTTATTTTGAAAAGATAAGTGTACTCTCACTTGCACACTGTCGAATCAACCCAGATGAGTCGATAAATAAACAAACTTCAACTGACCGGACGGCATATTTTATACAGTTGACAGAAACAAATGGGTCTGTTACTCATCCCACACGTCCTGTTGATACGAGACACCTATTCGATTACGTTTCACAAAACAATCTCACCCATTCACATGCATATACGATATAAATCATCAAAAACGACAACACAGCATCGATTTATTAGCGATTTCCGAATATCAAGAGCGAACATTAAAACGGATGCATTCGATTATCAGTTTTCGAATGGAATAATCGATGTCGTGATTCAATAACGCAAATGAGCGAAATGAATACGTTCGGTGAGCCTTTGTTGTGCCCACGTACACTGTGATTGTGTTGTTTTACCATTTCCGAGTGCGTCAAGGGCGCTGATTGGCGCTTTAACAAGGCGCATATATTTAACGGTTAACTGCGTCAAATTTGGAACATTTGTAAAAGGGGAGTTATTTGACGAGTCCCCTGGCAACACTAAACAAGAAACGCTTTATTAGTTCTACAGTTAATATTGCTTCAGTCCCCACAGTCTAAGTAAAAATGAGTTAAAAAGCTTGTTTTCTCAGGAAACGTCAAACGTCAATCCATATTCTTTTTAACCCTCGTCAGGTTAAAGGAAGCGCGAACAAAAAATTGACGGTAACAAATAACTGTAAAAAGTGCCGAGTTGAAGCACGGTTATCGGTAAAATCGACTTACAGGCAATCTAACTTACCTTTAAGTCCTGAAGAAACTTCAATCTTTTCCTATTTTGTAATACAAAAGAGATCGATTTCCTTGCAAAGAATGTTTCAATTAGCTTTAGTAGCAATCTCTGCCATAAGCAGTTATATGATAGTGACGATATAGACATTAATTTAGCTGAAAGCAATTATGTTACTTTAGTACAAGAGAAACAGTTAGTAATTACAAAATGATTGAGTTAGAGCTTCATCGTTTAGGGTCAAAATCATGAAAGAGCGCTTATATTTCGTCCCATATCAAAAGTCTAAGGTCAAAACCCTTAACCCGACGTTGAAAAGTAATAACTTCAGATCTTGCGTAGGTATTTCTATTGAATATTCTGCAAGGAGCCTTCAAGTAATACGTTACGTTCAATATTCATTTCATTCCTAGCATAACAACTACGATAGAAAGATATCACAATAAGACACGTAACATTAATGTTACTGAACGATATTACCTTATATAATAGGCGTAAATTTTCTTAGAACATTCTGTACTATATATTTTGTTATTGGGTTGTATTCAAATAGCCCTCCTGATTGTTACCGTCGCCGATGATGGGAATCTGCAAAACCACAGGCATTCAATTGCAATGCCTGTGGTTTTGCAGATGCCATCCTAGAGACAAAAGCGAAATGTGTCATGTTCCTGTAAACATATCGGCGTCCCTACCTTCAAATTGGAACATACGAGTACCTACACTTCTCAGCGCTAGATATAAGTATGGTGGTAGAAGTTACCTCCTCGGACAAACTCCTTTAAAAAGCTTAGCAAGGTCTTCTAGTACTAATACTTATCTTCAAATACTTAAGAAGGGCACAGGTTGCAATAACGTTCTCGGTCCATTTCACTTAGAGCTGCTCATAACCGACCGCACCCAACTTGCGCAAAGTGAAGTCATCTTAAAACGTTCCAATTAATAATTCCAACACATCCTTCAGTCCCTCTTACACGGGGGATCTTTACAAGATAAACAGCCATTAGTTAATCCGGGGGCGGTCCCGCAGTAACTCAGCCGGGCAATATTGCTTATAGACCAACCGCTTTAATGAAATAAAATTTGCATATTATCAAGATTTATGTTAGCCGTACCAGGAGGCCATCGAAAAACAATGATGCTTCGGATAATTTTGAATGAGAGTTGTTTGTTAGTCTGTTAAATTTATTAGCTGCCTGCTTTTCTTTTAAAACTTGCTTTAAACATTTTCATTATGTTGAGTGGCGTTTGAGAAGAAGTGTGCGTGGATGCAGGCAGGTGCAAATATAAGGGGGCTACAGAAAATGATATCATTAACGTAACTTATGTTACTCACTTTGTTCTCACTCCTCATTTAGACTCAGTGCAGTCTGAGATGCAAACCTTGTCCTGTCTGGGTTGTAATTGCATTTATTTTTAAAACAGTTGCATTTTCTGAGGATGAGTTAATATCCACTCGAGTATTCTTTTACAAAACCGTTTTAGTGTAATCATTTCACAATCCCGGTCAACATAAAACGTGGATAAAAAATGTCCTGCTTAGTAAACGTCTCACGATAAAATGAACCAATATTACTCGCAGATAACGAAAAGGATTAAATTTTGGAAGCAGACTTTCTAAATAAATGGACAAAACAAAGGATTGAAGTCTCGAGAGTATTCATTGCGAGCTGTCTTCATTAGTGATGGGTTCCACTAACTAGTTTAGATATTATAATAGTGATAGTCTTAAAAGGGGTTAGTTACCGAAATACTGGCAACCAAAGCATGAATTTAAAAGAAGAATTTTACTCAAAAGAAGAATAGAATCGTAGCATTTGCGGTTTTGATGTTGCTATTTACAGACCGTTCACCTTGTCCCTTTCCGTCATGTTGGCACCATTGCTTGTCAAGTTTAGTTTCAATTCTAATAGAGTTCAAAATGGCGACTGACAGGACAGTGCTACCAATCGCATCACGGGACAAATTATTGAGGATCCGCAGTACAAACATTAGTGAGCAAAAAGTATAAATTAAGAAAAAAAATCTTTTTAATATTAAATAACTTTTAAAAACCTCTCATTAGATTCAACAAGTCAAGAGTATAAAACGAATAAGTCAAAGTAGCACAATCTAAAATCGTGAAGATTCATGAATAGAGAAAGAATTTAGCGCAACGATAGTGATCTATATGAAGTGGTGCAAACTTCCTTCATTTTTATGATCTTCATTTTAGCTCAACGGGTTTGGATTGTAAAAACTATCCGAATGAAGAATTTCTTACGAGATTTTATTCGAGATTGAAACTGAAATTGCTTTTGAAAGGATAGTTTTAGTATACGAACGGTGTCACCCACTGGGCTGAATTAAGGCGAAGTTTTCCGGGCCTGTAGGCCTTTAAAACGCTACCTCCGAGTCCTCCAAATGCAGAGCGACGTATTTATTTACGATGCGCCGCCGATCATTTCGCGGAAAATCCATGCCACAGCATAAAATATTTGCAGTTGACTTGTCAACTGAACTAGTTTTTCTTAGGTTTAAATTTAAGGGACCTACGGTCTAGTGAACTAAAATGATTACTTAAAATGTCCTGTATATTTATTGGACGTTTTCACATTAACAGATAATAAATATATATAATATAATTACGAGATATTTTTTCTGAGCTGTCGCTATTTCATACGTAATGTGTTCTTCTTTTATTTGTTTTTTTTAACAATGGCAGAGAGATAATATTTTTTTAAAATTGACACAGTTCCACCCTCGATGACGTCCCGCAGGACTCTGAGCATAGATAATACACTTAATATTAGCCCGATTTACTATTTTTGTTTTTTTTTTAAACTATTACGCTCAAAAATCCATCCGTTAATTTCCCTCTCAAATATGATTACCTCATCGTATATGCAATTTTCATATTATTTTGTGCTATAATTAGGAAATGAGACGGAAAATCGGTATCGGATTTTTTTTTCATCGATCAAATTACGATTTGTCGTGTTTTGAACCGTAAATTTCCCTCAAGCAAATATGTATCTATGTCATATATTTTTCTCAGGACCTATATTCACTAATTTGATTATTTAAAATTGATTCTAAAACAGGAAAATTCGGATAACGCCCCGTTAATTTAGTAACATAGGATCTATAAGAAGAAGTTCGATCATCTTAAACTAGGTCATAAGCACGCACTACTGATTTTAGGTCTAGCAATTATCACTACAGTAACCTACCTATATAAATTATTATGCAAACAGAACTCGTCTTGTCAGCGGTGACAAGACGAGTACTTAATGCCGAGTTTCTGATTCTATTTGATAGTAACTATTGTTTCGATATATTGGCAAATCGTTTCTAAACAGAGTAATAACCAGTGATCGGACTAGGTAGATTGAATTGGGGTTATTGATCCGAAACGTATATATTAATATGGACATTCCTCCGGAATTGGTTGATTGATAAAAAAAAACCGGAACTTAGGTAGGAATTGTATTAAAATGGGCAATATTATATTCTCCATATTTTTTTTTAACGGCACAGTCGCGATTTGACACAACACAACGACCAAACAGAACAAAGGATCATGGGCGATGCCGGTTATCAAAACAATGCGTACGCCCGCCGACGACATGCCAGGTAGCTCACTGGTTTACTTCGGTCAATATTTAATTGAATCCGGAAATACAGGAATTGCTTTCCGGAAAAATGGCTTATCCATGTTATCCTTTCTGTGTGCATTTATGATACAAGTACCAAAAATCAATCTACCTACTCCGATCACTGGTAATAACTGAGTACTGTTTTTTTTTAGTTTAGATTACCAGAGTGTTCGGCATCATTGTTTTCATAGAGCGATAGTCCAGTCTTGACTGAATCTGCGCCCACCTTATACTCACAATGTCTGTCCCCAGCCTAACAATCGTTCACTATCCTATTCTATGACGGAAACCACACGAAGCTACATAGCCTAAATAATTGGCAGCCCACAACTTCATGGACGGCGATTTCAAACAATGTGCTTGAAACTGGATCAATCTGCACTCTATGCAACTTGTAAGTCTATTACGGCCGATCTCATTTGCCCGGTCTAGTCTTCGCGGGATGGAATTGAGCCAATCTTAATCTTAGGGTTAGCTTCAGCACAACGGGGGAGAGAACCGGGCTTAAAATGTGAAGGGCGCTAATGTCATATTAAAGATAGGTGCGTTGGATTTAATTTGATCGTTTTGTGCGTACAATTATTATTAATAATGGTTTGAATTAGTAAATCTAAGCTAATATTATAAAGAGAAAACATTTGAGTTTTTGTATGTATGTTTGTAATACTAAACTCAAAAACTACTGGACCGATTTCAATAATTCTTTCTCCAGTAGAATGCTATATTATCACTGAGTAACATAGGCTATAATTTATAAAGATATCACGCGGGTAAAGCCGCTGGCGGAAACTATTATCTTATATCAGGACATAAATCTTGTTGGCTTAGACTTTTTAAGAACTTAGAGTTTTAAAAAGACGATAAAGGGTCTCTTTTCCGAAGAAATTGTACCCAGTAACCGATTTTAGGCACGAATTAAAATACTGTTTTAATAAAACCTTTTCGGCCTTATTACAAAACATGGTTTATCTTTAGAACCAGGTTTAAACCAACGAGCCATTTCTGAATTTCGAAATTTATTTCGACATCTTTAAAGTTCTAAATACAAAAACTGATTTTAAATCCGAGTCTAAGTTGTCAATTTTGTATTAAGAACTTTAAACCAGTCGGAATAAGGTTTGAAATAAAACAACTGGCTGGAAGGATTAAGCTTGGACCAAACTTAGAACTCGTTTCGTAATAAGACGGTTTAGGTTTTTATCTAAAGAATACCACGTTAAAGGTCAAATCTTAAATATCCAACTTTTTAAAACCATTACCTTTTCTCAATACATTTTCTACGAAACGCTGCCTTTTTAGACGTTATTCAAAATCTTTACTCTCGTATATTTTGTACTCTGCAGAATATTAATTTCTTTGAGGTTAAGGGCCTTCATAACTCATTGAGCTAAATGGCTCTAACCTGGTAAAGTGGGTTTAAGGCCTAATCGCATTAAAGTGCGTGGCCGGTTCAAATTCAAATATATTGAGACAGGATAAGTTTCTACAATTTATTACTTTAAACGTGCTCTTTAAAATTTATTATTGTTTAGTCTACCTGTATTAGGCTTTTGTATTAACTGCTTTTGTTCAATGAATTCTTTGAAAATGTTACTTAGCTTTGTAAATAATTAAATTACAGAGGCTAGAAATATTTAATTATTATTTAGACCTGTGGAAGGACTGAAAGTTGGCTTGGATACAATTAGGAATAAACACTCCACTGCACAACACATTAATAGCAATGTTTTGTAACTATAACAAACGAATCTACTCGTTTTAAGACAACACAAAGAGAAGAACGTATAGGTTCGTTTCATTGAGAAAGCACCAGTCAGAAATATCAACCGTTCCTTTGGTTTTTCTTCATATCCATGAAAAAATACGTCGGTACATGTATCGATATACGTGTAGGTACTACTTGCTGTCCGCGTGGACTCTTCTCTCAATTCTTTTTCTAAAATAAAAGTAGCTAAAGTTACTCCTTACAATAATAGCTACCTGGCAGTGAAAGTTCCGTCAAATTCGGTCCATCCGTTTCAGATGGACCGAACACCAGAGCACACAGTTTTTTTTTTTTAATTGTTTTGTTTTTGTTATAAGTACCGTATATACTTTCTTATGCATTTAGTAAAAAGCTGTTAATTTGACATTACAAACAGAGACTTCAATGTAATTTATTTGTATGTATAGATGAACAGATGAATTGTATCAGTACCACCAGACGACAGCAACATTCAACACTCTCTACAATTATAAACCCCTAAAGCAACGGTGCCAATGCCTCTAAAAGGTGCCGATCTCGCTCAATTGTGCGGAAAATCGAAAATTATGAGCGATTCGGAACAGGGAGTGTCCGAAACAGAGCTCCGACGAATTTACGGCTGCAGGCTTCGGAATATGAATATGAATGACAGTTAGACGATAAATTCATTGAATTGGTCGAAATTTGAAATATTTTGTACATTATGGTGTAAAAATTTGCTTTGATTTAGACGCTATTCATTTTTTCGTGGAATGTGACGTTTATAAGGGGTTTCATTTGAGTAGCTCGTAGCTAAGTAATAACAGCCGCTCGGGTCGTTCCGTCAGGTTAAGCTACTTTTACTTACCGGGGTTGGTCCGAGTCTCCTCCGTGCCTCGGAAAGCACGTTAAGCCATTGGTCCCGGTTGTCATTCGAAGATCTTTGACAGTCGTTACTGGTCGTCAGAAGCCCGAAAGTCTGACAACCAGTCTTATCAAGGGGTATCGTACTGGGTTGTAAAGGTCAGATAGACAGTCGCTCCATGTAAAATACTGGTATTCAGCTGTATCCGGTTAGACTGGAAGCCGACCCCAACATAGTTGGGAAAAGGCTAGGCAGATTGATTGAATAAAGGATTTAAAAAAAAGGACATACATCTATTAACCATGAAAATTATGGTATTACGTACGTAAGGCTTTAAATTAGTTTGCGACCTTGACGATTAAATGCAAAGGTGACAAAAATATAACTTTTGTTTTTTCACTTGGGATATTATCAAATAACTTCTCCCGCTCTGGGCGAAGTAACTCGAATTAAAACTTACCATAGTTGTAACTACACGAGCTAAGCATTTGTTTATACTCTTGGTATATTTTACCAAAGTAGATAGATAGATAGATATATAGATAAATCGTTTATTTAGTGCACACAAAAAACAGCACAACATACAAAAACACGATTAAATAATGACTAATTAGCTATTAGGAAATAGCTGCAAGGTGCCAATATAAAAACAAATAAAAAAGGAAGAAAACAAGACATTGTGATGACACTATTGGCTATGACAACTTTAAAATAATGGATTCACAACGAACATAAAAAAGTGCGGTGTGCGTCTCAAGGTTGCACCAAATGGGAGTCCAGCTCAGCATGTGCCAGGCAAATATACCTGACGCTGATATTCTGCTGAATCCCTGCAGTGACATACGGACGTCGAGTAGATGAGATATATATACGAGTTATTGGTGTTGTGAAAAAGTGAAATGTGCGGAGTGAAATGTAGTATACCCGCAATTTAAATATTGTATTCTACAGTAAAATTTTAGCATTTGGAAATTTTCCTGTATATAGATATATTTTACCTACGTGAGTTATACTAGTCTTGCATAATCAACCTATAATGTTGCCACTGCTGGGCCACAGGCCCCTTCTCTGCGACAGGGAGTGGGCCGTAATCCACCATGCGGGCTCAATACGGCATGGTAGATACTACTCTTACAAGAGTATTACGCTGTGACGCGTAAGTGCCTACCTATTCATTGAAACATCCCATTCAATCAACATAAATCCTACTTTAACATCCCAATATTCATCATCATTACTGCAGCCTTAATAACAAATATTTCGGGAATCCGCACTCCAAACGGAAAGACAACACTTGAGCGCGACGAAAATTTCTAAGCCCGACATTCTCAGCTTAGCTTTGAACTCATACAAACACTTAATTGGACGATTACACTATTGTTCTACCCCCTCATCTTCAAGGGGATATAATTCATGGAAGATCCCCCTTTATCTCACGGCCAGATCGGCTTTCATTGAGAATTTAATTTCATTTTCACCCTCTCGGTACCGGTCTTTAAGAAAAGAATGACCGACTGACGTACGCCTTGAAGGGGATGATGTGAAATTCAAGAGGGTAGTAACGTCTTTTTTGGATTTTTTTGTTGGCAGATTTTTTTTGCGGATCAGGATAATTTGGAATAAAGGACCCGGTTTAATAGGCGCACCCTTTTTATGACGGTTATGAATTTCAAAATGAAGTCGCTTTCGATAAAAAATAAATGAGTCCTCCGATTTAGGATTGGCTATGAATGAATCCTCGAGTTTTGAATTGGTTATACTTGAAGTAATTAAATTATTTCCTAACCTTTTTATTTTCCTGTTTGGTTCCAAAAAAATAATACATTTTTCAGTGTGTATAAATATTGTTTTTTTTTTTTTTTTACTTTTTCCTTTTATTCAGCTGGTTACTGTTGTTCAATTAATCATCTGCACAAATACTTACTACATGCATATTTAATATTTACATCTTCAAGATCGTAAAAGTGTAGGTATCTACACTTCAGGTAGAAAAATACACGTTGATATTATTAGGTGAAAGCTTAGGAAAATGCCTGAATTGTATTTTCCTTAAACACGCAATTCTTATAGCACTTTCGCCAATATTCCTGGTCATATTTTTTCATAAAATATCTCGAGTTTTAGTGTGCGCTTGACAGCATATCGCTTAACGATTTTATATCTTTTGCCAACTTCGAGTGTTCGAAATAGCTAAGAAAGCAACAAAATGTGATAATGGTTGTTATTGTTTGGCTAACTAAGTTTTGATATTAGATTTTATAATGTCAGTATGTATAAGTTTTTAAGTTGCAACACCGGCATTATCCAATCGAATCGAATTAAGATGATTTAGTTTATGACCTTTTTTTTTTTTTTTGGGTGGGAAATTATCAAATAACTTCTCCCGCTCTGGGTGAAGCGGGAGGGCGTGTCAGACTCTTACTGACTAAAACCCACCCGTGTTCCTTCCGTTGCCTTTACGTTGCCAGGGGCCACGGTATCCCTTTCGGACTTTCCCGCAACCCCGGCAGGCATCGGTCCTATCGGACCCCTTCCGTTGTGCTGACATCTCTTTGAGGCGCGCGTGGAACACAACGCGCCGTCGACCCGGGCCTGGTCCTTATCGCACGGCGAGCTACCCATTGCTCACCGTCCGCAAGCCCGCGCCTACGGTTGCCGGGAATCGGCCTGCGATTCCCGACGCCCAATTTAGTTTATGACCTTACGCAACATTTGTGACTAAGTATTTACCGTGTAGGGTCTGTATCTTATAATAAAATGGCACAATAAAAAAAATCAATATGCCTAGACTTTTCCCAACTATGTTGCGGTTGGGGTTGGCTTCCAGTCTATCCGGATGCAGTTGAATATCAGTATTTTGCATGAAACCTAACTGAACTCAACAACCCAGTAACTGGATAATACGTTACCCCTTGGTAAATTCAAATATCATTTATTCAAACTAGGCTGAGAATCAGCACTTGTCGACCGTCAAAATTACATAAGACAGTCCTCCAAACACGCGGTAAGACTGGTTGTCAGACTTCCGACTTCTGACGACCCGTAAAGACTGTCAAAGATCCACGAATCATAGCCGAGACCAACGGCTTATCATGCTTTCCGAGGCACGGAGGCGTCTCGGTAATTAAAGTGTATGTAAGTAAGCTCGAAGCAAAAGAAAAACTCTCTCATATCCTTATCAAACAAATTAAATGCTACGCACATTTGGTTTATCCATAATTTAAAAAAAAATAAGATAAACCACCACAAAGTGCAAATAAAATTTGCCACCAAAACCTTCCGTGAGCCAACCTAATTATAAATTAGGTGAGTAATTAAAATTGTTCCTAAACGCGACTATCCTCAGTTTAAGTGCGCCAGAATATTAAATTTAAAGAGGTAGTGTCAGTCTGACTTTCATGGTCTCATACTTTATGTATGAAAACGACGGTGGGTTAAATTGAACTCGCTTCATGCTAAATTCATCTGAAATTCATACCTTTCTGGAGCATAATACCATTACCACGGAAGAATGTTTTATTCTGAATGACATTGCAGCATTGTTTTGACTCTTAACCTCTTTGGGCGGGCAGTGGAGCCCGTTGTTTGTCTTTATGCCTTTAAGTTATGGTAGTTGTGTTCCTGCTTTTACGTAACGATATTCTTGAACAGTTCATAATTATTTAAGAAAATGATTGTTAAGGGGCCTGCGGAACATGCGTAGTTCATACAAACGAAATACCAAAATAATTAGTAAATCAAACATATTCTTAAGGTAGTGTGTATTTATTCCGATTTGATTACAGAATATCTAGGCTCCCAAATATATATTTTGAATAGACACTGATATAAAGACGAGATATGAGGGATTTCAAATTTCTATAGAAAACTTATTTTTCTCATAACTCGTCTATATATATTCTGTAATCCAATCGTAATAAATAGACACTACCTTAAGAATATGTTTGATTTACCAATTATTTTGGTATTACGTTTGTATGAACTACGCATGCTCGGCCGGCCCGTTAATATTACTTGTCTTGTTCAATGAAACTAGAAAACTATATGGCTTCAACGTTATTTTAGATAGTTTAACAAGAATAAAGGGGTTAATGGAAAACACTGTCGTAAAAATATTTTTTTTGCTGCTAACATGCCCAATTAAAGCCAAGAACAGTTTTATATAAACAAAATTGTTAATGACTAAAAAAATACGGAAATAACCAAATCATTCAAGAATAAACCACTACATTATTTGCAGAATATAAAAATACAACACTTGTTGATACTAAAGTAGAAACTCAGGAGTTACTTCGTCTGAACGAGACTGTTAACTTTAGTCACTGAGTGCTAACTTTCATGAATTCCTTATCAAGATCTATGAAGCACGTCACAAATAAAAATGAATCAGTGAAAGCCCATAACTTCTAGGAAACAGAATACATACATTCACCCTTAAGAAGACTTCATGTTTAAAATATTCCGCAACTCCATCCAAAGCACCACAGATTTCAACTTTAAAAGAAGAAAATGATCTTTATTTAAATTTTATCGTCGAATCTTCCATTTTTGCGGTTTAAATGAAAAGGGAAGACAATAGTAATGGTCTTATTCAACGAGTGTGGTCCCTTTATTAAACGTTTCGTGCTTACTTCGGGAAATTTCCAGACGTAAAAAGATAATGAGCCTATTTCATTTCTTTAATTTTCATAACAATTGGCTTTCTTCATGGAGTGGTAAAAAATAAAAGATTGTTTAGCTTTAGACCTTTTTCGACATAGAATGAACTTTTTGGCGTTTTATTCATGACAAGGGTCAGCACTTCAACTGTTTCGTCTATTTTAGGCACATCGCTGTATTTGCATTTATGTTGTTTTCTGTTTTATCTGGCAGGGTTTACGGTAGAAAAAATCTAGAACTTTTTACCGATCGACCTTTTCGACCTACCCTTTTCTGATCTAACTTTTATCTGAACCCTATTTATGCAAAATGTTGATTGATACAAATGTGAAGAGAGCTGAATATTTTGAGGGAGGTACTTTACCTATTTCAACATGATACCAATTTCATTGAAAGTGAAAAAGGATTGATCTACGAAATATTATCTAGACAGAGCTGAACAAAAATGCTTGATTCGCGATAGACGCAACATATTGTCGTTTCTTTCTATTCTTAAAATACCCCTAAACTTTTCTCAAACTCTAAGCACCCCAACAATGTAAGGGCCAGTTACTACTACCTGATCCGCAGAATCAACCCTGAAAGTCAATTACTTAGTCGCAGTCCTAGGCAAATTCAGTCAGTGCGTGACTTGCATCCCTGTGTTTATCCTGATTAGGTTTGAGATCACCCTTGCAAATGCCCGGGATACGAATACGTAGTTTAAAATTCGAATTTTGTAGGTTTTTTTATTCGAATTTAAAGTGCAAGGCAGACGGAAAACCTTTTTGAAGTCTGTGAAAATAAATGTAGCTACTGGGTTTACTGTACATGTTTAGAACACTAAGAGTAAACCAAGAATTAAGTGTTTTTATTTATTTGGTTCTGTCTTTAATAATAAAGCGACACAAGAAATATAGTAATTACCACCTAAGAACATAACTGGTGACCGGTAGCAAAATAATAAAAGCGAATGTGGAATTCAAAACACAAAATTAACTCCCTTTACGTTTCTATAATATTTCAAACGGCTCCTGTAGGTGACAAACAACGTTATGCAAAAAAGTAACAGCTGACTGGGCGCCATTTTTCATGGCCTACAAACAGTTCACGTTGCTCTCACAAATAAAAAAAACACCCCTGGTATAAGTCGTAAAACCATAGCGTAAAATATTATGCTCTTTTGAAATTAATTCGCATGTTTTGGAACATATAATTTTGTGGCATTCGTGGCATATGTTTTTCACACAAAAGCAAATGTATAGAAATCAAAAGGTCACTGAAGTAAAAGGTTTTACGTGGTTATTTTTCGTGGTTGACTGTCGAAAATCTTTGGTCAAGAAAGTTTGAGGTTCAGAAGCAATTTTTTTTTGTTTCTTCTCATCTCAAACTTACATAACGAATGTATTGATGTCGCTTTTGTAAAGAAAACCGTTTACTTAAATACTTTTTGTCTGTTCGCAGTGCAAGACCAACGCACCGACCCTGATTGATACAAACACGTTATTGGAGGCAATATATCCTGAACATAGATCAACAAGGACACTCCCAGTGTATCGTTGATTACATCGAGTCCCAATACTCACTGAGCTTCACCAATCTTCGCGATACTAATCCGATCGAACGAACAATGTGATCGTATTGCTCCGAGCGAACATCGCACGTTATTGCCTCTAAATCTTTCAGTCACCGGGATACATAGGGCCCGAGGTCCCGCCTAGTGTTGGGAAAAGTTGTTGTCGGACTTTTAGCCGATACTAAGGTCAAGGCCGAAAGTATATGAAAGTTGGAAGAGAGATAAGATACTAAAAACAGTTTCAGTGCCTAAGTGTTAGTTTTGTACGTTAGGATTTTTCTATACATATTATAAAACAAAGTCGCTTTTTGCGTTTGTCTGTATCTCCACGTTGTTCTTCTAAAATACGCAACGGATTTTGATGGGGTTTTCAACATAATTTAGAGAATGAATTCCGGAAGGTTTATGTGTATAATACATTAATATTAAACTTATAGATAATTAAAAAATCTCGATGTTTTGTCAAGTCGTAAAACCCTTGCGAAGCAGGGGCGGGTCGCTTGTGATTAATAAAGTAGGTATTTTCGTAAGTATTTGTGATTTTACATTAATGGACGTTATGAAATGCATTTTCAACAAATGACAGGTACCTAACTCAGAAATTTTATTTTCAACAAAATCGCTATGATGTTTATTTCCAATGGATTAACTTGTGAATTCACCCCTTAATTCAAAATTTGCAATTTTTACTTTTACATGAATCAATCAAAAACCATTTAAATCCGTTTCGGCCTCGCAATTCAGTTTCGGCTCCTAAAACGTTAGCCGAAACCAACCCTCTTTCTCGGTTTCTATTCAAGGTGTTTGCGAACCCCCCTATAGCCCGCGGCTATTGCACTAGGCCTTTAGTGTTACTTTAGCAATCGATGGGGGTTACCTTTTCTGGTTGTTCGGTTCGCTTGGTTCTGTAAATATTGACCGTATCCGAGCTTTAGCGGATACTTTTATTGCGTGTTAACAAATAGAGGATTGTTTGTTTTACATCTACGTGCTTTAATGTATCGGTTCGAGGCTTTCGCATAAAGGCTTTTTTTCGCTATACAGGATACATAAAAAGTATTTTATTGGTGAATACGTGCATGGAAAACTGTATTTAATATTCAGAAGCCATTTATAGTCATACTATACGTTGGAAAAATAGAATCAAATAATTTCAATAGAAGTTTCTATCGTCTGGGGGATACAAATAATGGGAAAAGTTATTAAAAATCTAAAACTAGTTATCAAAAGTCTAACTACATGAGTTTAAAACTCTTATAACATCACCAAATTCAGAATAACAAATAAATCAAATAACAAACAAAGAATAACAAATGAATCAAAATTACGTTCACATTTCTCTTCCATTCCTAATGGCTTGTACCGATAAATAAAAAAACTCTTTTCAATAAAGAAAGTCCATTATCGATCTAAAAAAATAAAATGTAGAAAATGCAAGTCATTCCACACTTTCATAGGGGCTCGTAAAATCGCATTCATATTTATGTACCTACGATATACGCAGTCAAGGCTCATACACACACAATTTATATTTTTTGCATTCGTAAAATTGACTACCAGCGTTCGGTTTTTAAACTGAGTATTGGATTGTTTTTTTTTATTTTTTATTCAGGCTTTTTGTTGATGAAAATATGCGTCGTACATGAGTAATGTTACAGATGTTGTTTCGTTTTTAGTTATAGAGCCTGTGTTAAATATTGCTGCAAGTAAGCATATACCATGTTAGTCGATAGTATACATGGGTTCAAAAGAAAACAAGTATATAAAAGTACTCGTAGTGTATGAAAGAAAAAACTAAGTTTTTCAGCAGTGCCTAAGTGCTAGAAATATTTTCGCTAGTTAGTATTGCTTTCACGTGGCTCTGATATTCACGTACTCAGTAAATTCGGGTACTTTATCGTCTGTAGAGCTGCAAAAAGAAAAGTTTTTCGGATATAAAGTAGGTCACTTAGAGGATGTGTTCATTGCCTACTGTTTGTGCGTGTTTGATACTATTGAATTTCTCCGCTTTTAAATAAATGCACGCGAATAAAGTTACTTATAAATTCACACATAATTTTAGTAACGGTAATTTTCTATCAAGAAGGGCCATTACTCCTTATGAAATCACTTAAAAAAAAAAACTATATTCGTTATCATTAACACTAGTAGTAGTTACTGGAGTTAGTATGTTTCTAAATCACGAACTGCAAAGCAACCCAAGTTATTCCGTTATTATTTACAGAAACTTGCAGTACATTTAGTAGCCTAAATACATAATAATATTAACCACGAATTAGTTCGTATTCAGTCTATGAAAGTTTTATGAACCGGTAGCATAGACACGACCTCTACCTTTGACCTACTTAACTCTATGACCTATTCTAGTAGACCAGATGTAACATTATTGAATTATTGCCGTTATTCAACTTGCTCTGGGTTGAGTGAACTCAGTCCTTTCAGTGTTCGTTAATTTAAATTGAAAGTAAAGTTTTAACAGTGGCTTATCGAACAAAGACATTGTTTGCACAAGGTAAATCTAATAAAACCTAAAACGACATTACCAAAATTTTACCACTTCCTACATTAACTTTAAACTGTAAAAAAATACTTTAACATTTAAAGATCCTATCCCAAAGAAAATAAACACGCCTTAAAACCAATTCGACATCTCAATAATTCCAAATTATACAACATTACATTCTGTCATCGATCGAGTGTGCCCCTTGATTCCTTTCTAATATATTCCCAATTTTTATAATTCTCATCAGAAAGTCATCGGTTCGTCCAACCGTAGTAACGACCCAGGTGTCCCGGAATCCGTCAGTGCGGGGCCAAAAATAAAATTCTCTACCCGCACTCATTCCAATCACGTACTTCCGAATTTGTCATATTGGATTTTGGAAGCGGGCTCCCGTCATACGTCTCCCCTTGCTGTCACGACGCGAAAATGAAAACATGTATCATTTTTGCAACATCCATACAAAATCCAACCATAATAACATAAGGACAAGGATTAAATTAGCATTGTCACACAAATGGAAATAGAGGATTGTCAAAATTTTCTTTTTAAAAAAATGTCTTGTAATGAAATTTGTTTTTCGTAATACGTCGCACAAACTTTTTAGACACTTTTTTGGTTTTTCTGTATCGAATAAACTTTATCATTTCGGTTTGGGAATGAACGAAGCTTGTTTCGTTTCGGCAAATAAAAAGAATGCTGACTTTGCTATTACATTTTATTACGGATTCAATCTTTGGCGACGGATGACACACATTCGTATCGTTTTTGCCTCGACAATCTTTAAAGAATTGAATTAATAAAAAGAGAAACAATGCAACATACTTTTCTGCTGATACAACATTTCAGTAAACACATCGTTTAGCAAATGTAGGTAAAACTTTTCCGAACGACTTAGATTCGCATGATGAATCGACTTACCAAATGTGACAACCAATCTGAGCAGAAATTCGTAAGTTCAAAGAGGATATATTAATACTCCCGACCTATCAGTCGCCTTAACCTCTACCCTGCCTATTTATAGTTGCAAGAAGCGTCGTTGTCAAATTAAGCACGTGGTACAACCCTAAAGCTGACGTAAGCAACATGCCACAAAGCCTTCGGTGACGATGACACCAAGAAATTCACCCTAAATAAAATACCGTGTTTCTTTTTTTATTTTCAATACAAATTCGACCTTCAAAGTGGTGTAGGAGGGAAAGTTTTTGTTAGCTTTACAAGCGAATGAAGATATGGTTGTGGATGAAAATTGTTCAAGTAGTTTTCTTTCTGATAAACAAGTTTATGCGTAGAGCTAAATTGAAGATTTAACATACATGGTTTAATAAACCAAAGAATCAAATACACTGCGTATTTGATTCTATAGGAAAAAAGCAGTTTCTTTATATCCCGTGCACATAATTCCAAAAAAAATAAAAAGCTTCTTTTCATTCAGGAAAAATAGCTTTAACATAATATTTACAAAAACAAAGCGCAACATACATTTATAAACACATAAATGTGCTCAAAAAAATAATATGCTGAGTTATTTCATACGTTAATAATTTCTATATTTAGCCTAAATCCCTTCAAAGGCCCTTTGTAAAGGTATCCTCATACCCACATAAGCTTAGGAACATCACAGTCGATTTGTTATTCCTACTCCGTCATCAACAAATGTTGCTGAAACAGCCTCAGTAAAACGCGATGGCCTGTAAAAATAAAACACGGATTTTATACGTTTTTTACCCAAAACACGATTTTATACGACACTTTGTATTAAGCCTTTGTGTGATGTATAATGCGAAAGGTATCGTTGAAGCCTTGTTTGGCAAATAATGTCGAAATAAACTGAAATACGGCATGCTTGAATTTGCGTAGGTATCGGCTAGATACAGCTTAAATACCTATATTTAAGGAAAAAACTAGGTTTAGTTACAGTAATAGCCATCGGCTAAATTCATATTGTAAGTACTAGATGATATTTTTTATGAAAAACGATCAAAACCGTGGTTTTACTGTAACAATAGGCCTACAAGTCTGTTTTAGCAAATTCCTCTGAAAGTAGGTAAGTACTATAATATTCACCGAAGTCAATCTGCCTAGCTTTTTCCAACTATGTTGGGGTCGGCTTCCAGTGTAACCAGATGCGACTGAATATCAGTATTTTACATGAAACGACTGCCTATCTGACCTCCAAAACCCAGTTACCGGGTAATACGATAACCCTTGGTAAAACTGGTTGTCAGACTTTCGGGCTTCTGACTACCCGTAACGACTGTCAAGGATCTACAAATGATATCCGGTACCAACGGCTTCACGTGCTTTCCGAGGCACGGAAGGGTCACGATATGCAATGCATGGTCACCCATCCACGGAATGACCGCGGCAAGCGCAGCTTAACCTTCGATCGTCCCGTGAGACTGTTATCATTTAGCCATGAGCCCCTCTAATATAATAATTAAATATAATATTCACCTTAATATCTTTCTTATTGTATCTGCATTCTGCAGTCTTATAATAATTTAACAAAAAAAACGCCAACGTAATAATGCAGTGACAAGCTGCCTGCACATGTCTCTAAATAATTAATTTTCTCCAGAATATTGTACTTTGTAACCAACGAGATAAGATTATGTAACGAAGTATGTTATTCCAGGAAAATAGGTCAGTACGGAAATGAAACTTTTCCAAGAAGTGAATAAAATTTCATGAGTAACAAAAAAGATTACATTGTGATTTTAGTAGGTGATGGCGGGAACTTTAATTTCAGGGCAAGTTTCGAGAAATAATGTTAGTACTAATAATATATATTATAACATAGCATAATCATCAGCCTATAATGTTCCTACTGATGGGAAACAGCCCTCCTCTCTTTTGAGAGGGAGTGGGCTGTAATCCACCACGCGAGCCCATTGCAGGTTGGTAAAACTTATGTATGAAACACACAAAAAATATGGGCCAAGTACAAAAATAGTTATTGCTGGTGATTTTAATATTAATACCCTAAAACTAGGAAAAGTGACCACGTATTTAAAAGATTTATGTAATATCTACAATCTGCAAATGCACATTAATATCTCCACTCGTAAAGACGCTTGTTTAGACCACATAATAAGTAACATAAAGGCAACTTCAACAGATGTTTTGCCTCTTTATCTATCTGACCACGACACTGCCCAACTATTAGGCTTTCCAGTAAAAGACCAAAATGCTAAATCCAAATCTTACTACACTTTCAAGAAAGACTACGGTAACGGGAATATTCAAAAATTCAAAGAATGTCTCAGAGGTTTATCGTGGTCAGAAGTACACCTAGAAACTGACCCAAATAAGGCTTTTAATAAATTTTATGACTTATTATGTCTGTTATATAACTTATGCTTCCCAAAAATAAAAATAAAGATTAATAATTCTAACACATATAAACAAAAATGGATAAGTAAGGGTCTAAGAAATAGTTGCAATACTAAACGATCTTTACGATATCTTTACTACAAAAACAAAACTTTATTGTACAAAACAAAATATAAAAAATATTTAAATATGCTGAAAAAGTGCATTATTAAATCAAAAGTGAATTCTAATATTAATTTCATTAAAAAAAGTCAAAACAAATGTAGAGCAACGTGGTCAGTCATTAATCACGAAATTGGGAATACTAAATGTGACAATAATATTTCAGAATTACAATTAGATAAGCAGATACTGACGAATCCCACTGACATAGCGAACGCTTTTAATAATTATTTTATTGACTCTACAAACACCTTAACATTTAATAATTTACATAATGACTCTAATAAGGTGTCAATTCCTAATTCCATGTTTCTTAGTTTCATGACTGAAGATGAAGTTAAAAAGGAGATAATGGCTTTAAATAATACAAACTCCGAAGGTTATGATGGAATTAGCACAAAAATTATTAAAGCATGCAACACTGAATTAATTTCTATATTGACATATTTAATTAATCTTTCATTTTCATCAGGTACTTTTCCTGATGCCTTAAAGCTATCAGTCGTGAAACCACTTTACAAAAAAAGCAATAAAAATGACGTTAAAAATTATCGCCCGATTACTCTCATTCCTATTTTGTCAAAAGTATTCGAGAAATGTATGCTCAACAGACTTGTCGACTTTTGTAGCAAATATAACATTATAGCAAATGAACAGTTTGGATTCCAAAAGCACAAGTCGACAACACAGGCAATATTTTCTCTTTTGAGCAATATCCTGAGTAATCTAAATAATAATCACTTAACAACAGGACTTTTTTTCGACCTGTCACAAGCTTTCGACTTTGTAGCACATGACGTTTTATTAAAAAAGTTAGAATGCATTGGAATAAGAGGACTAGCACTGCAGTGGATTTCGTCTTATTTAAGAGATCGGAAACAATACGTTGTCATAGATAAAGTACATGAAAACCTACTTTCTTCCTATTCTTCTGTCTCCAGGGAAAATAAATGCGGTGTCCCTCAGGGCAGTGTCTTAGGACCCATTTTGTTTATATTATATATAAATGACATACCTCTAGTGACTAATCATAAATGTATATTATTTGCAGATGACATTTCAATTATCGTGACTTCTAATAAGAAGTATAAATCAATATCTGATCATGAAATGGACATTAATAATACTATTGACAATATTTTAGGATGGCTACAGACAAATAAATTAAGAATCAACTTAGACAAATCTAATTTTATACAATTTAATAAATCTAAACATGCTAAATACAATTTTAAACTTAATATTGATAGACTGAAAGAAGTTACACAAACCAAATTCTTGGGTGTACTCATAGATCAAGACTTAAATTGGAAAGTACATCTAGATAATTTGTGCAACAGGATCAATAAATTTGCTTACGCCCTGAGACAAGTAAAGAATGTGACAAATAGAAAAACGGCAATTATTACATACCACGCATACATAGAATCCATTTTACGTTACGGGCTTATCATATGGGGGAACAGTACGGATAAGGATAGAGCATTTATTGCGCAAAAAAAATGCATCAGGGCCATTTGTGGACTCCGTCCTGATGAGTCTTGCGAACCGTTTTTTAAAAAGTTAGGTTTATTACCACTTCCCTCACTTTACATATTTGAAATCTGCAAATTTGTGTACAGTAATAAGGGATTGTTCAAAAAAGCGTTAGAATTCATCTCTCGACCAACAAGGGATCCACACAGACTTGTATTAAAGGATAATCCTAAGTCAGCCAAGTATGCTAAAAGCTGCCTTGTAATGTGTGTACGTATATACAATAAAATACCAAAATCACTCAAATTATTAAATAATCATAACTCATTTAAAAATAAACTATATAAATGGCTGAATGGACATAATTTTTATGACATTAATAATTTCTTTAACATGAAAATATAATATTTGTATGTATTAATGAAAATTTTTGTGATGTATAATCTAAATGACTATTATTGTGTAACATATTAATCTGTGACATTCTATTTTTTACCTTTAACTCGTAACATACTAATTATTTTGCATGCAATTGATTCAATATTCTGTATAGCTAAACATGTGGACATTATATCAAAACCAGACTGTAACAACTTTATACCATGTTTAAGGCAAATAAAGACTTATCTTATCTTATCTTATCTAAATGTCACACGTCTTCAAATTGTTGGTTGTAGGATCTGCCGGTTTCTTCACGATGTTTTCCTCCACCATTTTGAGAGCGTGAGAGAGTGGTGATAAAATACAATACACAAAGTAACGAGCCTGACTAGGTTTGAACTCACGAGGTACAACTCGTAAGTCGGGGTCTTTAATACAGAGCCACCTCTTGGTACTAATTTGTACTAATAAAAAACTGATAGGAAAGGCAACTATCAGGGAACTTTTAAACTTTAGAGGCTATAATCATAACATCGTAAGCATATTCAGAAGCGCTATCCTTTGTATCCCAATAATATTGTTTTAACAAGAATTATAAACCTAACAATAATAAATCAAATATGACCGTCCCTAATAAACGTAACAAAATTGATACTTACCGCTATGAATATAGGTTTACGGATTGAAAGGGTCCGAATGATCCAGCATTTTGTTGTGGGCTTTATCAAAATAACGGGAGGGGGCATTTTAAACCCAATCAACGGAAAACCAAAACGCGGAAAATGGGAGGGGACTCTAACGGAGGGTTAAATTCGTGTTATCGATTTGTTTTTATGACTTTTGCTGACATTCTGATTCTATAATCGAGAAGCCGAGAATCCGATTGAACCTGTTTGGAATCGATTTGCTTCGATATAGGTGAAAACAGCAATGAAGGCTTAACTGTTTCCGATGGTGATGTGTAAGAACGCACTTTGAACGCGTTTTCGTGCGAATTTTACTCATGCGAACACATACGAGCACGCACGAACGATCCCGACCTTCCAAGTACTAAAGGAGCGTGCAGGCTGAGTGTAAGTTAGTCGTACGTATACGTATAGTACCGACGTCCGAAAACAATCCGAACTTTTTGGGATTTTTTGGACTAATTTGACGGAGAAAAACGTATTCAGTGTGCGCACTCAATTCGTACGACCACGATCATACGTTTACGTACGATACAAATTCTTTGGACATGAATTTGTATCGTACGTAAGCGTGCACGCGGCGCAAAAGACATTGTAGGCGTTTACAATTTATTATTCATAGCAGCTATCACGTTTTAACCAAAATAACAAGATTCTTACATAAGAAAAGCAAAAAATGTCGCATAACTCTCTGTGTATAAGAAAACATTGTATTTTTCACTTACAAATATTAAATATTTATTTTCTCCGGCTATCTTCCAGGCTTATTTATGTTTTAACAAGAAATTGTACCCAATTACTCTACTATATGGGACAGGCATTGTAATTACAGTTCTAGGCTCTCAAAACTTTGACAATTTAACGCAGGTTCCGTCCCGGCTAGTCCCCACTCGTACTACTCCTTATAAAGCGTCCTACACACAATTCTCATAAGCGGGTAAGTAAGTGCAGTTGCCAGTCGTCAAAACAACTTAAGAAACACTGTCCCCAATTCTCATTATTACGGTATTTTTTCGCATGCTCACCCCAGATAAATTCCTTTCGTGAGGGGAGATATAGGAGATAACAGGAGCATTATCGAAATACCAATGTTCTTGTATTAAAGCGGGAAAACTGAGAGTTAAATAGCGATTTATTATCCTAAGGGTAAGAGTAAAGAAGAATGTTTGGACTATTTTCAATATACGTTGTAGACTGTGCCTTAAGAGGGAACAGGGCCTGCGGTTCTCCATACAAATGTATTCCCCTGTTTTCTTCCTGAATAATTCCTCTAGAGCAACCATTTTTTACATAAAATCAAGGTCTACCGTAGACACGTCCCTGTTATTTCCTTTTTTTTCAGCAACTTATTGGTAAAGGAAATATGACCCTCCAAACATGCCCCATTTTTACTGCCGTGATTAGAGAGAGGACTACCAGACAAATTCGATTTTTTTTTAACATAAAAAACATGATAGAACCCTAGAGAAACTCTTTCTTAAAATTTTAATGTAAAAAATAATTTAATCGGCTCAGTTTTCGAGGAGAAAATAATACGAAAACGTCGATCTCGTCAATTGTTTTTGTGATATAATCGATCTGAGCTGCAGCTGTCCTTATCGCACTCTACGGGGCCAGACTTGAGGTAAGACGACAGCATTAGTTTCTTCAAATACCTATTTTTCAAATTCCTCGCAGGCCATGTTCCCTCTTAAAAGATATCTGATAAGACTGATGGTACTTCTATATTGTGTTCATTGATATTAATCTGAAGTTGAAGTGAAAGTAGTTGTAAAGCTGTTTCACGGTGTTGTGTTGTGTGTGGAGTCCTTATGTCAATAGCATATTGTTCATAACAGCATTTTCAACACATTACAGGCAAACTTATCAAGGCTTCCAGAACACTTATAAAATTATCATCTAATCTAGCAACAATTTAATAAAGTGCGGAGTGCCTGCTTAAATACCTATACTGACAACATTCTTGAGATATGAAGAAACATAACACATTTTCTTGCTACTATTGAGTTCACTTTCTTAAAGATTCTTCACAAAACAGCGCACGTTAACATCGAGATTATACCACAACCTCAGGACACATCAAGTAGGTACAGAATGTTTCTATGTCAGACGCTTTTTGCTTAGAACGTCTAACTGGGGCACACTAATGATATTTGAAGCACCATACCTACATAAGTTATCTTCGTATTAAACATCAGTAGGCAGTAAGGTTTTCCTGGAAGATATTTGTCAGATGAGTCATCTTTACGCGAAATTAAAAGATAGTGTTGCTCCAGTTGCAAATCTAATCTGCCTAGCCTTTTCCCAACTTATAGTAGTACCTATTTTACATAGATCGACTGCCTATCTGACCTCCACAACCCAGTAACTGGGTAATACGATACCCCTTGGTAAGACTGGTGGTCCGACTTTCGGGCTTCTGACGACCCGTAACGATTGTCAAAGATCCATGAATGACAGCTGGGACCAACAGCTTAACGTACTTTCCGAGGCACGGAGGAGTATCGGTATGTAAAGATGATCACCCATCCACAGACCAACCCCGGCAAGCGTAGCTTAAACTGATGGAACGACCCGTGCGGCTGTTATTACTTAGCCACGAGTTACAAATATTGCATGAATAAAAAGTAGGTAATTTTTTGTTTACTGTCTACATCGGAAACTTTAAAGCAACGATTTTTATACAGCAATGTTCAAATCTCCATGCCACAACTTCATACAGGCCATATTGTTAACACGTAGATGTTAACAATATGGCCACCAACACTACTCGTGCACTAAGCGATGATTATTATAATCCATTATAGATATTCCTACCGTCAATTCAAGAACATCATACTTTTATAATCCCGCAAATTACCCTAAAACTTGAATAACTACCTCGAAACAGTCGTAACAATTACAGCACTTCATAACATTTTTACACTTCATTCCGCAGTAACAACTTCTTAATACCCTAATTACGAACTATTTAATCACAGGAGTGGGGTCATTACTCCAAAATCACGTTCCGAAAAGTTATGACCACGTCAAATAAACATTTTGCGAATTCCTCGTAAAAATCGAGGTATGGGTTATTGGTGTTTAGCCTCGTACGCCCGGCCATTACAGGCGTATACGCCGCCCTTACAACGATATTTCTTACAGTTTCTTTATTGAAATTCTGCACGGTCGCGGAGTTTCCGATCAAACAAGAGAAGGATACTTTTTGCAGCCAGCTTGGACTTTATTTTTGTTGGTTAAAGGTTGATTATGGTCTGGCTGGTGGAAGCATTGGCTTGTTAAGAGTTTGTTACAGTATGGTTCTTTTGTTTTATCTGACGGGTGATCTTTGATAGCGATTCGGTTTGCTAACCAATAATAAGCAAATTGGACGGTATACTTTAGTTAAAGATCGATTTATTTGCTTGTTATATTAACATGAACGAGTGTATTCTAGTCTAGAGAACGAACATGTAGGTATATCATTGCAATAATATACCCTTTCAAAAAGTTTCCGTTTCAAGTAGTCGCTGCTAAATCTATTTGCAAACTTTTCTCAAGATAGCCCAATTCTACACACATCCAACGAACGTCTAACAAAGGTTGACAAATAACATAGTACAACAATTTCAAGGTACTCCCAAGAGGTCGAATGAAACACCCTTCCTTTATGGACCGATATTGAAATTCTGTGGCAAGATGTGACTTACATCGTCACTAAGGCGAGGAGCGAAAGGGGACGGTCCCACTATTACTGAGAAATGTGAAAGTATAGAGAAGCTAAAATATTGGGATTTCATGGAAGAGAAAGCTTGCGATGAGCTAGTGTTACGAGGAATAGGATTTACTCGGAGATTGTGGACTTAACATAACAGAACATCACGCCTATAACCCCGGAACAGTTAAGCAGAAGAACAAAGAAAAGAAAATAGAAATCAAAAAGTATTTATTGAGACTCGCACAGGAGATCACAAATTAAACAAAAACACACTCATAGAAACATAAATAAAAAGCAGAAAGTCCTGTCTGAGGCCAAAAGGCTCCTATCGTAGCATAATGCGCTGGTATTCTGAGGGCCCGCAGTGATGATCACGCATAGATACAAAAATAAATATTATATAAAATAAAATAGATTTGTGAAATACATTTATAAATAAAATATTAATGTAGTCCGCGTATGAGCACCCGACGCAGCATCATTTGCGTGTACCTATAGTACACCCACATTTCGCCAGTTATGTTTAAGCCCCATGTAATTTGAACTAATACAAATTAAATGGGAGGCTAGATAAATAATTTTGCACTAGGTTTTAAAGACTCTTTTGATACGAAAATGTCGTCTATTTTCATTGATAATATTAATCATGAGAATGAACTATCAAGAGGATTAATGTTGCAATCAAATGAAACTGTGAATGATAGTTAAAGTTACTAATAAGTTACTCAACTCAAACTTAGTTGCAATCGTTCCATAAGAAAATCTTTCACTGAATATTGAAAGTCGATATGTCACAAAGTAGGTTGGCAGAAGATGGAAGGATAAAGAATTTCATTGGAAAACTTCGAGGAAACACGAGCCGAAGTCATTTGTGACGAGAAAGTTTAGTCAAGCGAAAATTTACCCTATGCTTTGAAGATTTGTAAATTTTTATCTTGGGACTCTTTGCCCTAGTTTTTTTTGTAGGCATATATCAAAATCTTCGCAAAGAAAAACTACCTAAATAGAACAGATAACTAATTTCGGAACGAAATTGGGGGCGGATTGAGTTCAGATTAACGGGTAAGTGCAATTCTATGTCTAACACTAGACTCTTCCTGATATTATGAGTATGGAAATTTCCGTTTTGTTGAAGTTTATATTTTTCTTTTTTTGAACAATTGTTAGTTCTCTCTCTCTGATCTTGTACTTAAATAAATATAATAGTCTTATTTAAAGAAGGTCTACAAGCGCTCGTTAAGATACTACTTTATCATGTAACCGAGATATTGTTTAATTTTCTTAGAAAAACTTTGTAGGCATAAAAATTAAAACGGAAAATTCAAGGAATTTCCTCCGTTCCAGACTTTAAGCAATTCATGTTTAGAAGATTTAACAAGAAATATATTTCGGAGCAATTAGAGCTAATGATTGTTGTCAGTTAAAATGAATATCTCCCGAAATGTTTCGCTTATTAAAGTAGCAGTTAAATCTGTTTAACTAACATTTCAGAGTATTACTTTAGTTAAAAAGCCTATTGTTTAAAGGAACATGACGTCAAGTGATGGGAGACTAGAAAACATTGATGAAGGTTTATCCTTAAGGGGTATCGTATTACCCAGTAACTGGGTTGTGGAGGTCGGATAGGCAGTGTTCCATGTATTCTAAAATACCGGTATTCAGCTGCATCTGGTTAGGTTAAATTGTTTTATTTTGTACATTACCTTTTGTTAAGTTTTTTTTGGACCGTACTGAACTAAATTTTTTTGTAAACCAGTAAGGGCTTTGTTGTATCTACCATTTCATAGCTAAACGAAATTGCAATAATAGCAAGGCAAGGCAAGTTAATCTTGGAATTATCATATTATACCAAAACCTGATTATCCAATTGAACATCAAATATTCCACTTAGTTAACAACAAAGCCATACTAAATTCAATTGACAATTTTGTTCAAAGCGATCGCAAATTATGGGTACCGATAAGGTTCATTGACCTATCGAGAAAAGCTTTGAAGTGTAAAGGTGCGGCGGCTAGGCTTTGTGAAGGACCTTCCTAGACACAGAAGTGAGGTGGCCCTAAGTGTACTAGAGTCTGGCCCTGTCAGGTAAGTTCAAACGATTGACGTCATTATCATGTAAATTTTAGAGTTTAATGGTTATGTGTATGAGAGGTACCAAGTATAAATTATACTATTTTAATAACAATATTTATTATACTGTATAAGAAACTGCCTATGTCCCAGCGTGGGAGCATTATAGGCTGATTGTGTCATATTATATTTATTTATTTATTTAATACTTCAAGCACACAAATGAACAGAGGCCGACTTAATGCCATAGGCATTTTCTACCAGTCAACCAGTGTCAATCTATATTATATAAAATATTGTTATAAAATGTTATGATGACATTGTTTACAGTAGAAAAACTACATTGAATCCAAACAAAGTATTTTTCTCACAACTGCCTAACATTTGGTGTTACAACAACAACAGATCACTCGTACTGTAACTTAACAATAACAACAACCTTTTTATCAATCAATGACCTTTAAATTACTTATTAAAATTCATCTGAGTAATGGATGTACAAAAGCTTTTACGTACCCATTATCACAGAATATGATAAATTGCGAGAACGTGAAATATTAAAGTGGGTAGTTATATTAAAACTCTTTATTGGCGCCCAGAGTGGGACACGAATATATGAAAATTCCCAAACTGATTACTTAGACAAGCCAAAAATTTATGACTAAAACTCTTCAACAAACCCTGCCAAAACATATTAAATTAAAAATGATAATTTCGCACACATTATGAATTCGGGTAAACTCGGCTATCTTCGTGCAATGACGTATTTTCTACGCACATCCACGAGCATTAATTTTATTAACTACAAGGCTGGTTTAATGAAAGTCTAACGAAGGCTTTCATTTTCCGAACTTTGGTGATAAATATAACTTTTATGAGTAATAACGTTAAGTAATAAGTTGACGAATATTCTGAAGACGTTTTATGTAAATAAATCGCAGGTGTTAGAACACAATATATTTAAACATTTTTTCAAACGTCTTTTGAAAAAAGTAAGCTTGTTTTCCAAATAAACTTTATTACTTATTTCCTATCTTCAAATGAAGTACTACATCTAACGTCTCTAACAACAAAGGCTCCGAAACAGAAATGTTCCTTCTTCACAGAACAATGAAACCTTTCCATTTTACGAGAATCTCGTAAAAGGTGTCCTTTACGTTGACACATTCAAAAAAAAAGTTACTGGGCTGTGATTGGCGGGAACGTGTGAGAGTTACGTCAGAAAGGAAAATTCTGTTTTCAAATTAGACCCTTTTGTGAACAATAAAACATATATTACATTTTGTTTAAGTAGCAAGATAAGGGTAAGTACTTACCATTGTTGTAGGTGTAATGTAAAGATTATGGGATAATAAAAGTAGAGTACGGTGGTAGCAGACGTTAAGTTAAAGTGAATAGACGACATGAAGAGTACTCAACGACTCACGTCTTATCTTGTTAGTACGTACCTCACTCTATTAAACCCCGATAATATGGTTGAAAAACTGAATTTCACTGATTTATTTAAATATAATAAATACAGTTACATAAAATGTAAATGGTAAATGTAAATGGTATTTATTTCCTTTTCTGCCCACAAAGGCACAATCTTTTCCAGCACGAAAATGTAAATTGTTATACCTCAATCAAAAATCTGTACGTACGACAAAATATTTTCCAACAATTTCAACAGCAAACCCAGCCCAGCCTTAACAATTTTATTACTGGTGAGCTAGGTTTTCCAATTTCAAATTTAATTCATTTGCGAGCCGTCCCAATTCCATCGTAAAATTTTAAATTAAAACTAACGGTTTTCCAAAACGTGCCCGACGGGAATATGATGTCACGAATAGAACATGCTCTCATGCTCTAATTTTGAATATAGAACTCATTTTGTATACATAATTTTTGATAATAAAATAGTAACGAAGTCAAAACTGTACATTGAATATTTTTGATAAAAAGTAATTGCTACGAGATGTGGGAACACGTCTGATGCCGAAAATATAGTTATTAGAATTTTTGTCCGTTTGTCTGGATGGTGTTCCGGATTGGTACAAACGGCTGAACGGATTTAGATGTAATTTGGCACACAGATAGTTTATAACCTGGATTAACACAGGGTACTTTAAATCCCGATTATATGTTCTCGTAGCCACGGGCAAAAAGCCAGTTTGTAATGAAAATTCGGAAGCAAAAATTGTTTATCTTTGTCTACATAACAGATTCAGATATTTCCGTTGCTTGGACTCTTTGTTAGGAGTGGGCCGTAAGCCGTAGTCCACCACACAAGCCTAATGAGGTTCGGTAGATGTCACATGTCTTCTAATATTGGTTCTAGGCCAAGCCAACTACACCCATAACTATGTTATACCGTATTTTGCCGCGGTACATATTTCGAGTTGGTTTCAGGACTAACAGATCCGTTTCGCTTAGAACCTCGAATTCGTGGAACGTTTTAATTAAAGCGCTAAATGTAGTTCTAAATTAAATGTGTGTACATGAATAATTAAGACGATTCTGCCAAATGTTTGCGCGAAACTTCGCTATCCCTGCAAAACTGAATTGCATTTTCACATAAATATCTAGAACATATTTTGCTGAAAATGTTGAAATATTATCGTGTGACATGTGTTTGCAATTAGTGAATTAATTAATATGATACTCGTTTAATTTAAATTATATATTATGAAATAAAAATAAATAAGTTTCATGAGTTTGTACACCGAAGTATTCATAGAAGATGCCAAAACGTTATGTCATTTAATAAATACTTAGTTAGTTACACATAGTTTAGATAGTCCCTATAGTTTATGTTAGTTATTAATAAGACAAAATGATGAAATTTTAACAAACAGTTTAATAGGTAAAAAAAAACTATTTAGTATAATTTATGTGTTAATTATAATTGTTAATGTTACAATGGTAAAAGTCACGATGGGGTTGACATATCTATTTAGATAAAAACCCCAAAACAAATAAAGAATTTCTTAAAATAAATTACTCTATACCAAGATACCTACTAGGTAAAAATATCATTAGCTTTTTGAATGTCAGACTTCTTATACTTATTATTATAACTAACTTAAAGTAAGTCGATGAACGTAGAGGCAGAAAATTATCACAACATAACGTCACAAACATTAATTTACCTACTTTGTCGAATGAGTACCATGCTCTGTGAGGCTGGAATTGATTAGAAAGTAAAGTAAGTACAAAAATGTATGGGCGGCACACCCACGTCCGCCAAAGTTAAAACCACTGTAGGCCACAAAAGGCGCAACAAAATCTGTCCCAGGGTTATTTAGTTCCAACAATGTTAGGTTAGGTTTGGTTAGGTTATAACCCTGGCCCCTATGGGACCGGGCCCTCAGAGCGCGGGTCGTCACCAGTCTGGGGCAGCGGAAGACGCAATTGCACCCGCAGCCCCCCGACGCAAGTGTGCGAGGGAACACCGGGGTGGTTTTAGTCAGTAGGAGTCTGACAGACCCCTCTGCCCACCCGGGCGGAGGATTTCCACCCCGACAAAAAAAAAAGGTTGTAACCCTGAGACAGATTTTGATGCGCCTTGGCCTGAGTAGAGGGAGAAATAATGTCTTCAAAACTACAGTGGTTTTAACCGTGGTGGAGCTGGGTGTATTTTGCTCATAGTCCTTATATTATTTGCCTAATATTAATGGTAAATATGTAAAGTTCCTAATACCTATAACTAACGTCTAAACGATGCAACTCCAGTTTACTTAGTTTCCCGTAACAAGTTTCCATACAACTGGCAATAATTTAAACTTTAATTACAGTTGGCTTTGTTCATAAGAAAAAGCGCCATTCGCGGTGGATCTTTAGTTCTTGTTTCAAACAAGTTGAAATGTAAACAACGTTTAGATTTAGTTAATCTTTCCATTGAGCGCACTATTGAGTTGTCTTGTGTTGAACTCGAGCGATACGTTATAATTTGCGTTTATCGACCCCCCTCTGGTGATTTTATTAGTTTTGAATCGGTAATGGAGGATTCACTCAATAGGTTAAAATCAAGTAATAAAAGTATAATTTTATGTGGAGATTTTAATATTAATATTCTAGATGTTACTCCTTTAAGTACTAGACTTCTTAATCTCTTTAGGTCTTATAATTTAATTAACTTGTTTTTTGAACCTACTAGGATCACAGCAACTTCGTCAACTTGTCTTGATAATATATTTAGTGATTGTGATGCCAAAAATAAATTAGTGTCAAGTGACTTAACCTCAGACCACTGTGGTTTATTAGCTAGTTTCCACATGCCATTACATAAAAAGCCGCATAAAATAGAATGTAGGCCTTATACAGCCAGTCGTTGCAATAAGTTTAAAAATAATATAGCTCATAGAATTACACCATCTTTAGTAGAACACGAGAATCCGAATGAAACCTATGGAGCCCTTTTTGATGTTGTGCAAAAAGAGTACCAATCTACTTTCAAGACTAAAACTATTAAAATAAATGGCACCTCCGTTGGCTTTAACCAATGGGCCACTCCAGGTATTTATAAAAGTAGAGCGAGACTATACGAGTTATATGGTATGAAAAAATATAGGTTTGATACTCCTTTCGTAGAGTATGTCAAAAATTATTCAAAATTATTTAAAAAGGTTAGTGCTTTTGCTAAATCTAAATTTTTAAGCGATACAATTAAAAACTCCAATAATAAAGTAAAAACCACTTGGAACATTATTAACAATGAAATGGGTAAATCGGTTAAGCAAGATAAACAACTTGAGATTATGGTCGACAATAAATTAGTTACTAAAGCAGCTGACGTAGCTGAGGCGTTTAATGAGTTTTTTGCAAACATACCTATAACTACGACTCGCTCCTTAAATTCGTCCCCGTCTAAAGCTGAAAACCTTTTATTTAGTAGTGTTTCTAAAAGTAGTCACTTATTTAGCTTCGAACATGTAACGCCGCGTGATGTAGTTAATGTTTTTAACACACTCAAGTCTAAAAACACTGGTGATTACTGGGGCATCTCCATTAAACTTTTAAGCAATATAATAGACATCGTAGCCCCCTATCTAACTGTTATTTTTAATAAATGTGTTGATTTAGGAACTTTTCCTGACCTCATGAAGAGTAGTAAAGTCATACCATTATTTAAATCAGGTAATAAAAATGATGTTGGCAATTTTAGGCCTATTTCTATCTTACCAGCATTTAGCAAAATATTTGAAAAGTTAATACTCAAGCAGTTGCTAAGACATTTTAATTTAAATAGCCTCCTTCATAATGAACAATATGGCTTTACAAAGGGACGTTCGACTACAGATGCGGGTGTTGCTCTGCTGAAACACATATTTAACGCATGGGAGAACTCGCAAAATGCTATTGGGATTTTCTGTGATCTCTCCAAAGCCTTTGATTGCGTGCACCATGACACGCTTTTGCGTAAACTGCGTCATTACGGTGTGCAAAATGAAGCTCTCAACCTTATAAATTCTTATTTACATAATAGGTCCCAATGTGTAGATGTTAATGGTGTGAAATCTTCCGGGCTACCAGTTCAGTTAGGTGTACCTCAAGGCTCAATACTGGGTCCATTCTTGTTCTTAGTCTATATCAATGACTTACCATTCTATTTAAAAGGTATCTGTGAAGTTGTACTGTTTGCAGATGATACTTCACTTATTTTTAAAGTAGACAGGAATAGACAAGACTTTGACGATGTAAACAGTGCACTCTCAATGGTTACAGATTGGTTTTCGTCAAATAACCTAGTTCTCAATAGCAAGAAAACGAAATGTGTAAAGTTCGCCCTTCCAAATGTTAGAAATCTAGGACCCAACATCGTCTTAGATAAAGAGTTGCTTGAAACTGTAAACACGGCAGTTTTTCTGGGCATAACAGTAGATGCCAAACTTCAGTGGGGCCAACATATATCGAGCCTAGCGGGAAGGCTCAGTTCGGCCGCCTACGCCGTCAGGAAAGTAAGACAATACACTGACGTTGATACAGCTCGGTTAGTCTATTTTAGTTATTTTCATAGCGTTATGTCCTACGGTATTCTGCTGTGGGGCAGAGCTGCTGATATTCAAAATATATTTGTCCTTCAAAAACGAGCTGTTCGAGCAATTTACCAGCTAGGTGCCAGAGTTTCTCTGAGAGATTTTTTCAAAGATATCGGTATCCTCACAGTGGCATCACAATTCATTTTCGCCAACATATTATATATTAGGCAAAATATACACATATATACTAAAAACAGTGATATTCACAATGTTAACACTAGAAATAAGGATAAACTACGTACTCCCTTTCACCGGCTTCATAAGGTTCATAACTCATTTGTTGGGCTTGGTATAACCTTTTATAACAAGCTACCTTCTTCTTTGCTAGATATGCCTTTTAATGCGTTCAAAACTAAAGTAAAATCAAACCTCTGTTCAAAGGCATACTATTCTATTAACGACTACTTAAATGATAAGAATAGTTGGTCGCTGTGATTAACTCAAGACAATGTTTAAATGTTCTTTCTCCAGAATTAGCTTACTTACTGACAGGTTATATGAGTTTATATAAATGTTTATAATTTTACTAATTTTACTTTATTTATTGTTGACATAATCTACTCATTACAATGTTTTTTTTTATGAGTTGTATTGCAATATGTGGTTAGCTAGCGACCTCGATAATTTTTTAATTTACCTCAATGGTTCTAGTTTATCAATTATAACTTCTAGTTACAGCTATATGTAAGCGGGCACGCCCTTTATGCCTGGAGGCTTTTATTTAGATATTGATTTCACTAAGTAATTTTCTATTTCTGCTTGAGTATAGTTCTCGATGTTTTTGGTTGGTATATTGGCGTGTGCTAGCTGTCATAAGGCTATTAATTTTTATAATTTAAATTATGTTTTGTGTTGCGTAATGTAAATATCATTTTGCATATTATTATATAGAATCATTTTTTTTTTAACTGAACAGACAGCTGTGCTGCTGGGGAGTTTGTTGCGCCACTTCTTCTTCCCAGCCAAAGCACTAGGAAGTGGTGAAGGGTGGGCGTTTTGGGGGACTGTCTTATGTAATTTTGACGTTCGAAAATTGCTGATTCTCAGCCTAGTTTGAATAAATGACTTTTGAATTTTGAATTTTTTGAATTTCATACCAAAAACAGGACGAAAATAGCTGTCTAATCTAATATTAAAGGTCTTAATAACCTCGTAGTACGGAGAATTTACGGCAACTCAAAGCTACATAGTTTTACGATGTACAAGAGCCAAGTTTAATTACATGACTATTTTAGCGTTATGAAGCTTCAGGATCCCTAAATTAGAAAAAAAAATCGCTAACCAAAACCATAGTGTTTTTATTTTATATTTGGTGCCTTTAGCCATATCATAACATAACGTAACATCACGCCTTATTTACCCGAAGGGTTCTGTAGAGGTCTACCTATAGTACACCCACATTTTGCCAGTTATGTTTAAGTCCTACGTAATAGAGGGCGAGCCTATTGGCATCAACCCGGCACAAATCCAGACCCCGGGCTGCTACTGAGAAATTCCAGATGGAAAAAACCAATAATACGTTGCCCAAACTGATAATCGAACCCAAGTCCTCATGCTCAGCGGTTGCGATCACTAGAGCAACGAGGCAGTGCGATATCATTGCAACCAAATTATCGATCGATCGCGATAAGTAAGTTAAATGTATTTTAGAAATAACTTTCTCACGAATCACAAGTCCAATTCTGAAAAAAAAACCCTTCTTCATCAATAACCCTCTTTTCGTTACAAAACAAATCTCTAAGTGGACCGACAACTCCAAACTTTTTGATTCCGAAAAACTGTCTCAAAAATTCATTACGTATCGCTGTCAAGTAATTAAAGAGCGTTGGAATTCTTAATCCCCTGTTACCTTATCCAAGTATTCTCTAAGTCGGATTTGATTATAAGAGAAAAGTTATTAATCCAAGTTTTAAATCGCTGACGATGATATAAACGGGTCAATGAATTTTGCAGTTCAGTGAGCTAAGCTGGGCAAATTAGTTTGTAAGCATAAATAATAATATGGCCTGTTCCTGGTAGATTATTCTGTATTAAGGTATCATTCTGAATCCCGCTGCAGTTCTGCCGCGTCACTACTGATCATCACAGCTATTAACACGTGAACGTTGACAAGTAAATTGGCAACAAAACACAGCGACACAACAACGAAACGCCACGAACAGCAGGTACTTGGAATCAGCGGCAGGCAGCACTACCGCGCAGCACAAGCGGGTTTATGAATCATACCTTTAGCCAGTCCTTTCCATCCCATGGGTGGAAGAATTACTGCAGCCGGCAGCAGCTTTCACCTACTAATAGGTACAATACGTAGGTACTCTGTAAGCTTAAATACTAGCACATAAAGGTCAAAATCCCAAATAATATCGTGTCAAACTTTTCGATTATGGAAAAAGCTCTACCTATTCGGTGTGAATCACACGTTCACCATAAGCATTATATTTGATGGCTCTCGTAATATCATGTATCTTGTTAGGTAGCTTAAGTTATGTGATACATTATCTGCCACCGATAGTCACAAAGTAGATAGGTATCTTCCCTTGCTGATAACATCAAAGACAGCAAGCCGTATATGAAGCATGTCATGAAACTCAATACATTGTGTTTACTGACAAGCCGACCCGTATTGATTTGCCTTCACACGTTGGTACAAACACTGTGCTCTCAAAAGACGAATCAGTCTACCTTTCCGTAATTTGGTTTGTAAGTAGATAGGTTAGAACAGAACATGTATATGGTGATAAATTCAGGCAGACACGCCGACCTAATTTATGTTAGTATTTCGGGCGTAACTGTGGACAATGTGCCGCTACAATGGCGATACACGCGTAGGGTTAGTGCCCAGTAATCATAAAAAATATAATAAGATAAAATAATTCGTTAATTAAATTTTCAAACGCTCGCCGACATAATTTAGGGCTCTCCTTCAATTCGCCTACTCTTTGCACGTTATTCGTTTTAATTTCATTGATGACCTCTGCGCAACAGTTCTATAAGTGCAGGTTGCTCCAAGAAGCTATTTTAGAAAATTGTAAATAAATCTATAAATAATAACGTTTAATGAAATTAAAATATCGCGTATCGTATGTTATATAAATATCGCCATTAAAGCGGTACGCTGTATACCTACGTTAAAGAGTATTCTAGTCTATTATATTATGAGTACTGTAAAATAATTAAAATTTCGTCTCATCACGTCTTTTTCAATACACAAAAAAATAGTATCAATCCATTTTTTTTATTATTATTAATTACAAATACATAACTCATCTTTTCAGCGTAACAAAGTTTCTCACTACATACACAATTACACGGCAAATTATATAAGCTGAAAATATGTCCTTACAAATTCACAAACTTTCTTAACAAAACTTCGGTAGCCTAAGATGCAATCGCAAGGCAACCATTCTACAGCTGCCGCAACAAGAGGCGACTATTCGCTAACTAGTCTCGGTCATGCTCATGACTCCAGCAAAGTTGGACCTTCTAAAATTTCCATCGAGACCCGACAAACTTTCTCGTTCGAAGCATAACGAACCTTCACGGACGGTCGTGTTATGGACAACAGAGTAAAACTGAGTTATTGTTTATGGTCTCGATAATAGAGCAGCCGGTGTATTCTGTAACCATCTCACCGTGAAAACTGAGGTGAAGTGAACTCGGAGTGAGCTGTCAGTCCCTAGCAGCAGGCGGAATGACAGCTCACTTCAAGCTCACTTCACCTAAGTTTTCACGGTGAGATGTTTACAGAATAGCACTGCAGGTGGAATGACAGCTCACTTCACGTTCACTTCACCTAAGTTTTCACCGTGAGATTATTACAGAATAGGCCGGCAGGTGTTCTATTCTGTAATAATCTCACGAGCTCACTTCACCTAAGTTCTCACGATGAGATGGTTACAGAATAGCACTGCAGGTTTTGGGCTATTTGTGGTGTTTGACTAATCCATAGAGCGTCTGACTCGGGTCGATTAAGGAATTTCGCAAAATCACGACCTTAAATTGAAAACAAGTCATGTTTACTGTATTAACAAAACTTAAGGTTGGTAAGTAGCTTACAGGCTTTCTTCTCTCCTTTCGGTGAGAAGAATTTAGCCTATTCAATTTAGCCTGTAACCAAATCCAGGCAATTTAATTGGCTTTTAGTGTTTCGGTTAATCACAATAACTAACATGAAATTGAACAACTGAGTTACAAAACTCATTACGTGAAAATTTTTGATCCAGGCTTTCAGAAACCTAATTCTACTATCCTACTAATAATACAAATGTGAAAGTTTTTATGTTTGTGTGTTAGGATGTTTGTTATTCAATCACGCAAAAATGGCTGAACAGATTTGGATGAAATTTGGCACACAGATCGTTTATACCTGTATTAACCTGGATTAGCATATAGGATACTTTTTATCCCGGTAGTTCGTTCCCGTGGGTTCGGTATAATTTCCGACCTCCACGCGGTCGAAAACACGGGCGAAAGCTATTATTATTATTACAAAAATATAGCTAGCCGTATTACATAAATCTAATTAAGTTTAAAGTCTATAAGCCTCCAAGGTATAAAGATTACAGAAAATCCAAGATAGCTCTTTACAATTTGTAACAGAGATACAAATACAACAAAATATTTTGTAAGGCAATAAATACCCTTCAATTTAGATGTTTAACCATATTGAGCAATCAACAGCTTGCACATGGTCAATTTATCTCATGGTCATAAAATTGTCAATATAGAACCAACACGTGCTATTAATAACGATCAATTAAACTTGCATGCAGAGTTCACTTACAATAAAGTAGAAGTAAGTAGTATATATATTTAAGAGATATTTATTTTGAAAGTATGTATGTAAGTATATTATCATATTGAAGGTCATATTTTATATTAGTGAATGGTTAAATGTTTTTATTTTATGTATTTTATTTTCTCTTCTACTCTTACACACGTTGTCTACATCTCTTTTTATCCACTCTCCTATCGCAGGTATGCTGGAAGAGATTTCTTTAGAAATAAGCATCACCTTTGTACGTATTTTTCTGTTCCTTTTTCTTGTCTCTTTATATGTGTGTACATAAACTGTTAAATAAATAAATTAATTAATAAATAAAGGTTCGAACAGACAGGCGCGACGCGGCGATGCGATGCGATTCTGGTAGAACAGTAATTTCCATGAGGTTTTCATAGTTGTTCTACTAGATTCGCATCGCGCTTTCGCGTCGCGCATGTTTGCGGGAGCCTTTATTAGTACTTACGTTAGTCTCCGGCAAAAAGGACATTGTCACTAACTACTTAAGAGCGTTTATCCTAAAAGTTGGCAACGTCGCAAATAGCTGTCAAATATTTACCTGTTTTGATTAATTTGACAATTACTGTATGGAATTAAGAAATATCGCTACCTAGTGAACTAGAATATTAATAATGAATTGCAATTACAACACTGAATTTGAGTTGTAACCGTTTTAGGTTTAAAAAAAGGCATTTGGAAAGTCTCCAAATACTGTTTTTACATCTAAAACTAAATATTCGGTGTAACGATATTAATTATTGCATTTCATAATCAATAATTTAGTTCACTAGTTAGCAATATTTCATATTTTCATACAGTAATATTGCAACAAAACACTATTGCCAGATTAATAAAAACAGCGAAATAAATGAATAAACTTTCAGAATGCACGCTCTTAATAGTACTAGACTTCAAAGTATTTCCACCTATTCATTTACCTAGCTAGACTATCAAAGGGCTAATTTTCAACCCTCTACCTGAAATAATTGATATTTCTAATGACCACGTCGACTAAAGCCATAATTAGTTGCTTAACTGTATAAGTTAGTTTGTTTATGCAAAATCGGGAAATGGCCGCCGAAACTATAAGTTGGTAAGTGAAGAAAGTTATTTAAACTACTTGGAAGGAAGACATAGAAAACAGCTGTTGTTTGTCAACAATGTACAATTAAATACAAGCCACGGTTGGTTGATTTGATTATTTATCATGAGGAGAAACAATTGTGATCGATTCTAAGGTACAGTGGAAGAACGAAAAGGTTGAGCAGTTATGCAAAACATAGAATATTGATAATCGAAAAAAGGGGGAAAAAAAGGTAAAAAGTGCCAGCTGTATGAAGAAACCCTGTTCGTTAATTCTTTGGGGGGTATCAAGGTAGGTTTCTTTACCTCTAAAATCAAGACTACAACATTATTCTCAACTAAAATCCTACATACAAATATCATAGACATCTCACAATCAGAATGCCTTTGTACCTCTGACCAAAACCGACATAATAAAACCGTATTCTGCGGTTTTCACCAAGGAACGAAAGCATTCGGTAAACTTTCGCATGCAAACCGCGCCAATGAACCGAGGGTCCTCACTCTATTGAAGTTTATTTCCTACATTTTACAGTTTGTAGAAATAAAATGTAAAACCACATGTTCTTAGCTTGGCTTACCAAAAATGTTGCGGAGTTATTTTATGCTTTACCTGAAACAGAAGAAAGAATTTTAGGTCACAACATGTCGTAAACGTGAATATAAATATGACCCGAATCTACGGAGAGCAAGTTTCGAACATCATATTCATAGTATAACAATAAAAATTCTTTGCCAAAGCGGTACGCAATTTGAAAATCATTAGTGTTCTAGTATCGCAAACAAACCATTCCTGAATAAAACGAAAAGTCTTTACAGAAAAAGGCAAGCACTTAATAACAAAGCCTCATTGCGTTTGTGAGATTTCACGGTCAAAACAATCTAAAACAATAGCCTTAAACAAATGGGAAGACGACCGTCAGTGAAAATTAGAACTGGCATTCATGGAAACCCTTAAAACGCGATCCGGGATTGTTCCCGGGGGAAATTATGGACTTAGCACCTGACAAGGCTCAAATTTTAATGTAGCCGCCGCCGTAGCCCCTTGTAGCCGCGAATAAATTAACGAGTTTTTGTTGATTTGCTTCGCGTTTTTTGACAGGCGTTTTTGTAAACAGACGTGTGATGTAGATTTTGTCACAATAAACGGTGTATCTGAATACACATTATATTCTGAGGTAAACATTGTTTGGCTGCTTCAACTTTGTTTTCTTTGGAACCTTCGCTCCGAGTCTCACGAGGCTTTTCTTACCAGATTGTTTAAGTTACATAATTTAAGTTACATAACTTACAAATATAAAACAAAGTTATAACACACATGTTTATATTGCCTACAGCCGCCTTAAAATTAGAATGACTTTAGTTAATAATTTTGATCCTATTTAATACATAAAGTTTTTCACTTAGGCATCCTTGCTAGGCTAACTTCAAGTGGCACTTAGAACCAACTGATTATTACCCAAGCAGGTACAGTCCCAAACTGAAATGGTTTAATTTTGCCTAACTTGCTTGAAAAGGTACTTAGAATTCCCAATTCTCCAGAAACCCTAAAACACTCTTCATATGCATGCAAAGTAGGTATATAAGAGGTTATATTTAGGCTTAAAGTCTGCCTTCTTGAGTATATAAACAGACTCACAAGATTTTGTAATGAAAGGCGTATACACGTCCCAACTTAACCTCAGTGGTTTCTTAAGGAGTGAATGTGGCAATATTAAAGTTTCACCGCAAACAGACCCTTATCTCGTCCGCCGGCGCCTAACGCTGTTACAAATTACGTTTGGACGTGTTGCCAAGACTATCTGGATAAGTGGTTGTTGAGCTTGTTAATGTATCGTTTATACTGTCTTTATTATTTGAATGAGATTTAGCAATAGATACAAGTTGCAATAAAACATTTAAAATACCTCGATATCGTCGCGTCGTTGTGTCGCAATCGATAACATTTCCAAAACCGCTTGAAACACAAAATAAATAACAGTAAAAATTCAAGACAGCTAAGCTCAAAATAAGAATACAAAGCACAAAGTTAGCAAGATGTTAGTAAAACAATAATTGTTTTATTACACAGTCTTGCTTACAAAGAACGTAAAACGCTCGTTCAACAGCGCCTGCACACTTATGTGCGGCAATAAAGCGCATATCTTGGGCCCACATTTTTTCTACAGGCGTTTTGTTTCTGAAATGTGTTCTGTGTCTGTTAGATGTTGTGAATTCTAATGTCGTGTTTACAGAAATGTAGTTTATCAGAAACAATGCACAAAATATCTCACCGTAATTGCATCTGAATAATCATTCCGATTAGTCGATTAGTTCGTTTTCTTTGGTACTTATTTGGAAATCTGGCCTAAAATAGGTAGAGAAAAATTACAACTTAGAATCTGTCTCGTATCTGTTTCATGATACCATTTTAAACTGTAGCAAGCATCTTGAAGAAAAATAATACATTACACCATGTCTATGTTTAAGAATAGTTCCCTGAAAACATACAAATCTCTTCCACAGCCTCCGTCTACATCATTAACCCAGCTAACCTCCGAACTCTTATCTTGTGGACGTTAACGTTACAAATGACGTCACGACCTCGGATACAAGTTGACATAACTAGCTGCATATTTACTAGGACTTTAAAATAGTAGGTACAGTCGTTTAGATCAGATATTATTTGCTCCATACGAAATAACTCTTAATTTTTTCCAAACGACTGCGTCAGTAAAGTAATGAAAATGTCAGTCGGAAAGCATGACATGTGTTTGAAAATTACTTAAAAACCTTTTCGTTCCACGACTGTAGGAACATATTATTATAATATGCTCGTTAGTCTGGGTCGTTGCATGAAAACTGTAAGTAGCTTCGTTAATGCTTGTCTCTTCAACTTTTTCGTATTTCTGATGCGTTTCTCTTTTGCAAAGTTTCATGGTTGCTGGGATCAGTTAGATACAGTTAATTTAGTATCGGTGTGCGTGGTAGTCAAGTTTCTCGTGTCGTATTCGTCGTTCAGCTATTTTACATAACGGAGCTGTTTTGTAAAACAGCGGATTCGACAATACGTCTGCAACACAAATACTGCGTCGCATGTTTTTTACCTAATAATAGATTTTAAAAGAATACCTTTTTATTGTATGTTCTTCTTCTACCTAGCCTTTTCTCAACTACATTGGGGTCGGCTTCCAGTTTTACCAGATGCAGCTGAATACCAGTACATCAAATGGAGCGACTGCCTTGTTGACGGAAGAAGGTGTTTTTATTGTATGTTCATTATTTAAATTACAATTAGAAAACATTTTAAAGAATATAAAAGTAATATTTACTTTTATAGCTAATTTTTGACAACTTATCCTTGTGACACTGTTCACGAAATTCCTAGTTTCCTTCGAAATCTCTTACACATTTTACTATTTGATTAATTAAATTATCTGCTACTGATCGTGTAAGCAACCACAATCCATTTGTAAGGTTCCTAAACAGAAATAACTGTAAATAATTTAAATTCTTTGTTTGACAAGTATTTTTAATTGAATTGTCTTGGAAGATACGTGTCTTACCAAAATTTTAACTGTTTACTATTTATTAACATAAGATTGAAAGCTTTCGTATGTAAATTGGTTTATTACAAGGCTTTTAGAGAAGATTTTTGTTGTTATAAAAATCTTCGAAGAATTTTTCCAAAAATATGTCGGTCAACGTTTATATGAAGGATTCCGTAGACGATGTTTTCAAGAAAAAAGTAGAAATGTGTTTGCTTGTGTTGACCACCAATGCTTGATAACTTGCAAAAAACTTTACACAACACATGGATTACAGATATTTTACATGCTTTCATTTAACACTTTCAGTGCCGGGAGCCCTCCTGGAGGGTTCACCTAGCCCTATATGGGATGCCGAAAGCCCTCGCGGAGGGCTTATTTTAAATGTAGGTTTTTCTTAGCGATTAAAGCATTAAACACCGTGAAAATAAAATCTAATGTATATTTTAACAAGATTTATTAGTATATGCGTTGATTTTAATCCAAGCATATTTATGTATTTTTAATTTTTTTGTTCAGGTTTACAAATATTCACCAAAAATTTAAAAGGTTGGAAACTACGCATAGCGACAAAACCTCCTGAAAACACAATTTTTCTTCGTTTTACAGTGTTTTATAACACGGTTTTAAACGTAATGCGTTGACCGTCCGCGATGATCAACTTTAGCGCAAACGTAATCCCCCGTCCCTCCCGGAGGGTTCACTTCCAATATGTATAGCGGCATGGCGAGTCGAAAGTGTTAAATTGCCTTTTTATAATGTTTTTGGTAGTTTCTTATAGATTGGATACATATGGCTTACAGTTTTGCAACATATGAACATAGTGAAGCTAAAATATTCTATGCTACACTACTGAACCCCAAAAACGGTGTCTATCAATATTTATCGATTAAAGGAAGTCGTAGGTGTCCAACATATTATTAGTATGTCGACATAATTTGCATAAGTAGTCACCATTACGGTGTAGCTGCGTTATACAGTCATTTATCAAGAAAACGGCATCTTGGAAGCCAGAGAATGGTTTGAATTCCAAACTTGAATAATGTTGGTGTTATCATTCCGACGAAGGGGGGTTTTGGGGTTTGGTTTGACGATTAAATGCTTGCTAACTAGGGCAAAAGATTTAAAAATAGCTGTTATTTATACTGTCCTTATTACTTATTCTGTTATCAACTTATCAGTGTTTCGAAATGTAACACATGGTAGTCATGTTTAAAGTTTTCGAGTTAATAAGAAATTGGACAATAGTGGTCCGACAATCATACTGTTACAGACTTCTCGAGGTCATAATGGAATTTTTGATAATAGTAATATCTGTGTATGTACCTACATAGATTTCAAGTAGTCTACTACTCGCCGTAGCCACGTACGTTGATACACGTAGTCGCCACGTGAATCGTAGGTAGGTACTAAGTTACGCATTACGACATATTTATAAAAGCTTCGATGCATCAAGATTCGATCTACATTCTCGATATTTGTCTAATGAGACAAATAGGCACATTTATAAATTAAACATGTTAATTTATAATAGGACTTGTCGTCACAGTGACGCTATTTTATATTTTGATTGTAATCAATTTATTACTGATTACAGACTGACAAATTATACAATGTATTTGCCACCTAGTTGTAGAAGACAAATTGCTAATCTTTTAGCATACAATATACACAGTGACACTGGTACCTGTACTGTACCTTCGATTACTGTTAGTAGTGGTACTAACACCACTTTTGATACGCCTTGTAGTTTAAACTATTAGGAGCGACAACGGATGAGCCGCATACATTGAATGTTGTTCATCAAAATATGCAGGGTCTGTCCGGCAAAGAGTTAGAGTTAAGTTTATTTATGGAGAACTATGATGTTCAAGTGTTATGTTTGACTGAACACTGGTTGAAAGAACATGAAGTAGTATTTATCAATGATGATAATTTTACCGTACAAAGTGCGTTTGTAAGAAAAAGCGCCATTCGCGGTGGATCTTTAGTTCTTGTTTCAAACAAGTTGAAATGTAAACAACGTTTAGATTTAGTTAATCTTTCCATTGAGCGCACTATTGAGTTGTCTTGTGTTGAACTCGAGCGATACGTCATAATTTGCGTTTATCGTCCCCCCTCTGGTGATTTTATTAGTTTTGAATCGGTAATGGAGGATTCACTCAATAGGTTAAAATCAAGTAATAAAAGTATAATTTTATGTGGAGATTTTAATATTAATATTCTAGATGTTACTCCTTTAAGTACTAGACTTCTTAATCTCTTTAGGTCTTATAATTTAATTAACTTGTTTTTTGAACCTACTAGGATCACAGCAACTTCGTCAACTTGTCTTGATAATATATTTAGTGATTGTGATGCCAAAAATAAATTAGTGTCATGTGACTTAACCTCAGACCACTGTGGTTTATTAGCTAGTTTCCCCATGCCATTACATAAAAAGCCGCATAAAATAGAATGTAGGCCTTATACAGCTAGTCGTTGCAATAAGTTTAAAAATAATATAGCTCATAGAATTACACCATCTATAGTAGAACACGAGAATCCGAATGAAATCTATGGAGCCCTTTTTGATGTTGTGCAAAAAGAGTACCAATCTACTTTCAAGACTAAAACTATTAAAATAAATGGCACCTCCGTTGGCTTTAACCAATGGGCCACTCCAGGTATTTATATAAGTAGAGCGAGACTATACGAGTTATATGGTTTGAAAAAATATAGGTTTGATACTCCTTTCGTAGAGTATGTCAAAAATTATTCAAAATTATTTAAAAAGGTTAGTGCTTTTGCTAAATCTAAATTTTTAAGCGATAAAATTAAAAATTCCAATAATAAAGTAAAAACCACTTGGAACATTATTAATAATGAAATGGGTAAATCGGTTAAGCAAGATAAACAACTTGAGATTATGGTCGACAATAAATTAGTTACTAAAGCAGCTGACGTAGCTGAGGCGTTTAATGAGTTTTTTGCAAACATACCTATAACCACGACTCGCTCCTTAAATTCGTCCCCGTCTAAAGCTGAAAACCTTTTGTTTAGTAGTGTGTCTAAAAGTAGTCGCTTATTCAGCTTCGAACATGTTACGCCGCGTGATGTAGTTAATGTTTTTAACACACTCAAGTCAAAAAACACTGGTGATTACTGGGGCATCTCCATTAAACTTTTAAGCAATATAATAGACATCGTAGCCCCATATCTAGCTGTTACTTTTAATAAATGTGTTGATTTAGGAACTTTTCCTGACCTCATGAAGAGTAGTAAAGTCATACCATTATTTAAATCAGGTAATAAAAATGATGTTGGCAATTTCAGGCCTATTTCTATCTTACCAGCATTTAGCAAAATATTTGAAAAGTTAATACTCAAGCAGTTGCTAATCCATTTTAATTTAAATAGCCTCCTCCATAATGAACAATATGGCTTTACAAAGGGTCGTTCGACCACAGATGCGGGTGTTGCTCTGCTGAAACACATATTTAACGCATGGGAGAACTCGCAAAATGCTATTGGGGTTTTCTGTGATCTCTCCAAAGCCTTTGATTGCGTGCACCATGACACGCTTTTGCGTAAACTGCGTCATTACGGTGTGCAAAATGAAGCTCTCAACCTTATAAATTCTTATTTACATAATAGGTCCCAATGTGTAGATGTTAATGGTGTGAAATCTTCCGGGCTGCCAGTTCAGTTAGGTGTGCCTCAAGGCTCAATACTGGGTCCATTCTTGTTCTTAGTCTATATCAATGACTTACCATTCTATTTAAAGGGTATCTGTGAAGTTGTACTGTTTGCAGATGATACGTCACTTATTTTTAAAGTAGACAGGAATAGACAAGACTTTGACGATGTAAACAGTGCACTCTCAATGGTTACGGATTGGTTTTCGTCAAATAACCTAGTTCTCAATAGCAAGAAAACCAAATGTGTAAAGTTCGCCCTTCCAAATGTTAGAAATCTAGGACCCAACATCGTCTTAGATAAAGAGTCACTTGAAACTGTAAACACGGCAGTTTTTCTGGGCATAACAGTAGATGCCAAACTTCAGTGGGGCCAACATATATCGAGCCTAGCGGGAAGGCTCAGTTCGGCCGCCTACGCCGTCAGGAAAGTAAGACAATACACTGACGTTGATACAGCTCGGTTAGTCTATTTTAGTTATTTTCATAGCGTTATGTCCTACGGTATTCTGCTGTGGGGCAAAGCTGCTGATATTCAAAATATATTTGTCCTTCAAAAACGAGCTGTTCGAGCAATTTACCAGCTCGGTGCCAGAGTTTCTCTGAGAGATTTTTTCAAAGATATCGGTATCCTCACAGTGGCATCACAATTCATTTTCGCCAACATATTATATATTAGGCAAAATATACACTTATATACTAAAAACAGTGATATTCACAATGTTAACACTAGAAATAAGGACAAACTACGTACTCCCTTTCACCGGCTTCATAAGGTTCATAACTCATTTGTTGGGCTTGGTATAACCTTTTATAACAAGCTACCTTCTTCTTTGCTAGATTTGCCTTTTAATGCGTTCAAAACTAAAGTAAAATCCAACCTCTGTTCAAAGGCATACTATTCTATCAACGACTACTTAAATGATAAGAATAGTTGGTCGCTGTGATTAACTCAAGACAATGTTTAAATGTTCTTTCTCCAGAATTAGCTTACTTACTGACAGGTTATATGAGTTTATATAATTGTTTATAATTTTACTTTATTTATTGTTGACATAATCTACTCATTACAATGTTTTTTTTTATGAGTTGTATTGCAATATGTGGTTAGCTAGCGACCTCGATAATTTTTTACTTTACCTCAATGGTCCTAGTTTATCAATTATAACTTCTAGTTACAGCTATATGTAAGCGGGCACGCCCTTTATGTCTGGAGGCTTTTATTTAGATATTGTTTTCGTTAAGTTATTTTTATTTCTGCTTGAGTATAGTTCTCGATGTTTTTGGTTGGTATATTGGCGTGTGCTAGCTGTCATATGGCTATTAATTTTATAATTTAAATTATGTTCTGTGTTGCGTAATGTAAATATCATTTTGCATACTATTATATAGAATCTTTTTTACTGAACAGACAGCTGTGCTGCTGGGGAGTTTGTTGCGCCACTTCTTCTTCCCAGCTAAAGCACTAGGAAGTGGTGAAGGGTGGGCGTTTTGGGGGACTGTCTTATGTAATTTTGACGTTCGAAAAGTGCTGATTCTCAGCCTAGTTTGAATAAATGACTTTTGAATTTTGAATTTTTTGAATTTTACAAACGTTACTAATTTTATTTCATCATATTTCATTTGCATTCAAAATACATTAGGCAGGTATGCAAAAGAACGGGTATTTTCGAAAGAAACACGCGCAAATCCTAACCGTATACAATCTTAATCGGCATCCTAATGATTAATATCACTTAGTTTACGAACATATGGACTATTGATTTTGTAGGCATGAATAAATACTTAATTATCGACAATATTTGACATCAACCTCATTAGACGTAACAGGACTTAAAACATCACCGAAAATATTTTCCAGAATGGTGACAATTTATGAAAACATATTTTATTTGCTGGAGTTATTATGTGGCGTCATAAAATGTTTTGAACTTAAACGTATTCTTAATATAAGGATAAATGAATCGTTCTACCCTTTATTTCTCTTCTTGTTATTGAAGGCAGCCCAAGCAACAATGGAATGACGAAGACAACAAAGAAAAATAAATAAACATCAGTACCAACCTATTTGTAATCATGACTGTGATTGCGACTAAGCTGACCCGAGGTCAAGCACAAAATAAATCCATTTACCCAGTGTGTTGATTACTATAATCTTCTCTACTAAGACAGCCCCCTACCAAAACAAAACTACAGCAAGTATACTCGGTAAATCGCCCACCAACCATACCACGTAATTTACACGTATAATCACATTGCTCTCTGACCTAAAAATAAATAAAGCTACAATTTCCAGCCTGAAAATAGCATTTAACAAACTACGATTGTACTAGTTAACCCAAAAAGAGCTACCAGGGCACATTTCCCAACAGAATTAAGTACTTTTAAAACTAGAAGCACACTTTAATTTTGAGTAGGATTTCAGTAGCTTTAAGCCAACTAAGTTAGTACTGTATCCTTTAACATTGTCCCACCATTCACTTGTTTATGTGACGTCATAAATCGAGATATGAAGGCTATGCGCAGACTGAGTCAAGACTGTGTTTTAAACAGACTAGGTATTGCTCTATGAAGACTTTCATGGCGAGCACACTCGCAACAAAACAGTCTGACGCAAAAATCTATAAACGTTACTTAGTTTTATTCCTGTCACTGTCAAAACACAACTGCGAGACGGAGACGGCAACTGTCTTAGCCAAATCACGCGCATGTAACGTTAATAGATTTTGGCTTCATAGCCAAAGTCACCAAAGGGCCTGAAAACCTTTTTTTTTGTCACCAGACAACAATGTCGGTCTATGATAGACAAATCTCTTGTTTCCAGTGTGTACACTCTCTAAAAGTCGTTGGGTTGTCCCTTAATTATACGACGGGACATAAACCTCTCTAGGCATAGTCATAGACGAGGACTAGAATTATCTCTGAGTAGTCACTAAAACTAAAATGGCTGACACTAACGTTTACTTAGACACCAGATGTCGCACTGGGCTAAAAGCATCTTAATATTTGGTAACTCAAAGAACGGACAGCTTTTCGAACTTACAGAAGCGTTTTGTTTGGAGCAGCTACCTGACTTTTGCGCAGTGTAAATAGTAACAGCGTAGAATTCAGTGTTATTTGATCAAATCAGATCAACTAGGGGTGTTTGCATATTTTAGTTCGACTGTCTACTTTACAACATGTTTCTAATTAACTTTAAATCACATTCTTTTTCGATTAATATGTAGTACTTCTACAAAAACTTCAGAAAAGCCTATTTATAATCACTCACAAAACACAAAGACACATTATATATTCAAAACATTAACTCACCTACTTCAATCACACTTGACACACACACACAAACACCCTAACACACACAACCACGTTGCACAAAACGCAATCTGCAGTGTCCCTGTATGCATGAATAAAATACATTGACACGTGTCCTGCCACCAGATTTGTATTACACAAGTTACAGGCGGTTTGCCAAGGAACAGAATGAATTTTCATAACACAATCTTACTGAAAGGAGTGAGGAGTGAGCACGGAATAAGATGAAGATGGAAATTTCGGTTTATGTAAACATAGTTTTTTAAGTAGGATTTGAAGATGGTTGTATATTTTGAAGGTATGGTCTCCTTCATGAAATGGAAACTAAATAAACATTGAAGATAAAACTAAAATACCATTACCACGTCTAACTCTTAAGTCAAAGTAAAATCATTTATTTCAAATAGGCCCTTATAAGGCACTTTTGAACGTCAAAATTTCCAAAAAATTGAATTGATTCTAGTCGCCCCTTCCAAGAGGTAGTCTCTCATGGAGAAAAATTGCCAAGAAACTCCACCCTTACTCTTTTAAAATGTTTTACAATATTTTGTATAGGTACATTAGTTATATAATTATATGTGAAGACGATGCACCTAGAATAAAATTACCATACCACAATAGGTAAAAAGAATTATAAATGAAGCAACAACAGATAAATTAATTATGTGATAGATACATGGTGCTCACATATTTACAAACATTGTAAAAGTAGACGATGTTCCTTAAATTTTACAATTAATAAGACTGTATGAGGAAGTTGTCACAGAATGTAAAATCAATGTAAATACTTTAAAAAAAAAATATATATATATTATATTATTATATTTTTTTATATATATTTATATATGTATAATGGTTTTGTCTAGATTCTAGATTATCCTATGGAGCAGGACCAGCATGTTTCCAAGCATTCTTATCTTGGATATAATCCTCTAATTTGTAATCCTTGTTAATTTGTAAATCTTGTTATTAATCTTGGTAAATATCTAGAGCTGTTAAAAGAGATGAAAATATTCTAGAACATCCATCGTAATTCAATACATTGCCATGAGTTAATCAAGCTGCCAACCACAGTGCTTACACTAGCACCAAATCACACCAACGTTCATAGATTAACTGGCTCTGATTGCAACCAAAATGTACCTAGAGTATTAAATACAGCTATAACCAACACTATTACATGATGACTCAGCTAGGAGCGAACGAAATCAGCGGGCAGATTACAGAAGTAAGCCTCTGGTGGTGCAGCCGATATTAATCTACGGATTCCATTTCGGATTCCAAGATTAATTTGTAGAACGGTGAAAGTATAATGGTTTACGATTTCTTGGATGGCAAGATGCATAACTACAAAAATACTGCAAAAGCAAAACTGTATCTTTTTCTCAGGCTATGGCCATTTGAATTGAAGATATACGTCAGCAAAGCGATAAAAACCTGTGAATAAATGCCAAAATTTTCAAAACAAATCCTGATCTAACACATTCAAAGCAAACAATAGTCGTAAATTGCACCCTCAGGCCATAACAGAAAAGTACTAACGACCCATCCATCCCTCACCCGTTTCACAGCTTAAACGGTCATAAAAACTAAAGCATTGTCCAATGCCGAGTAATCCACTTAAACCGACTACCTTTTGTACATACAATGCTATGTATGATGTACAGTGCAACAACGACACTCCAAACAAACAATGTACGGTGGCTGGATGGAGGATCCGACGGAAAATGCGGACAAGGACCGTTTCATACTGAATAATGATGAGATGACATCGTGTAGATGTGGCAGCACTCGCGAATTGTGCTTTGAAGTATTCATTTAGCTAACAGATGCTAATGACTCTAATGAGTCTTGTAGTGATCCTACAATCACTATCCTACATAATGATGAGTGGCTCGTCAAGGGGCACTCAGGCAAGCAGGAGTTGATTAGAAGATTAGGTGCCATTACAGCTTTCACAGTCTGTCAAAAAGACTATATTTTCACGTGATGAGATGCGAGTATGACAAAGTGGAGAGGTTTGATTTTTGCAGGCTGTGACTACGTAGATACATGGGTGCGTGTTAGCGATGGTGGTAGTGTAGATAACACAGGATGTTTCATCAACGGGACTAGATTACTGGAACAGTTTCAGGCAACTAGGTGAGTGTCGAAAGCTTTTAGAAACGTGCGTAAAATTTTAGAACACAGCTGTGACACGTTGATGGAAGCACTATATACGTAGGTAAACCAATTTTGCTAGTAGAACGTAGATAGAAAGAAAACCTTGGACCTTTACCGAAATTGCCAAGGACCTCCAAACTGAATTCCCGAAACCTAATTTAAGTCCCGAATCAACCTAAACTCGATTTCGCCTTAACTAAATAATTTAATCAAAACTGTTACACAGCAAGCCTTGACAAAATTAGTGATTTATTTACTTTTAGTTATAAAATCTCTCGAAGTGTCAATCAATAAATTTAATTAATCTCAGGAAGTGAACTGAATAGATTTCCCGCTAATACTAGTGATGTATTTAGCGCGTCGGATCCCCAGTTCCCTGCCGTAGGGGAGCGACTGCATTCCTATTAATATTGCATGCGGATACGTGTACTGTTTAAACTAGAGGACCGACATGGGGTCCGCAACACAAGCTCGGATCTCGGATAAGTCGGAAATGTAAAATAATTTTGCTTTGA